>OY776122.1:96485471-97726568 GCA_963675135.1 Galeopsis tetrahit
TCACAGTTTGGTTACTACTTGAAATGACAATTAAAAAAGTACTATGTATTTTCTCATACATATAATTCCTGTACGAAGAACTAGTGTTTAATAATAATATAATAGAACAATATTTGACATACTGTACCACTAATACTAGTGTTATAATCATTAAAATATATATACTTTATAAATTTAAAAAAAAATAGTAATTCAAATTTTAAAAAATCAATTTGATTGTCATTTGTGCAAAACAATATTGGACATATTGTACCACTAGTATGTGGTCTCCAAATGTGATTAAATCCATAATGTTGCACTCGAATTCCAAAGAGGTGCAGCGATTTTGGGGCAAATACAATGATTTTTTAAAAAAGTATTTTAGATTTCTAGACTTTAAACCTTTTTTTGGAAGAATAAAAATCCAAACGTGGCGCGTGACGTGTTCTCCAGTGGCCTATAAGCTTAATTTTTGTCGGAAAGTGGTCTCATACATCAAATTGTAAAATTTAGTTAGTTGATGTATCAAATTGCAAGTTTTAAAAAAATATGTTGTAATGGATAAACACCTAAAAGGTGGTAATTTTTTTTTTTGCAATTAACCTTTAATTTAATATATGTGTTACTTTTGTGATCGACCAAGACGGATGAGTATGAAATTGCCTTTCATCATCACTGATACCTTCAACACAAACCACTAGATTTAATTTATCAATATAATTTTAATTTTGATCCAACATTCTGAATTTTAATTTCGAATATAAAAAAATTGATACATTTGATCCTAAAAGGAATCCACACATTTGATCCCAAGTTCATTAATTATTGACGGAAATAGTCATTTGACTGTTAGTAACTTAGTAATTTATTTTTCCATTAAAAATAGTAAAAAAACATTATTAAAAATAATAAAAATATATAAAATGTGTAAAATAAAAAGGGTTGGTCTGCTATGAACTCGAGTGCATGCTGTGCACCCTAGTCTATGTGCACTTTTCAGTTTACTGACTTACACTTTTTGGTAAATGAGTAATAATTGAAAAGTGCAACACCATTACCAAAAAGCTGTGCACCCTAGTCTATGTGCACTTTTCAGTTTACTGACTTACACTTTTTGGTAAATGAGTAATAATTGAAAAGTGCAACACCATTACCAAAAAGTGTAAGTCAGTAAACTGGAAAGTGCACATGGACTAGGGTGCACAACATGCACTCGAGTACATACTAGACTTTACCAAATAAAAAAATGAATGTCAAAACACTTTAAAAAAATGAGCAATCTAGTAAATTAAGAAAGGACAAAAAAAAAACATAGAATCTGAGGAAGTAATTTATTTTGGTGGCTTCCTATATGCATCGATCGTGTGCATCATCAACAACATTTTTAATTCGAATCCCTGCATTGCATTACGCATGTTCTTGGCTAGTCCTTCTTCTTCTGTAATCACGTTTGCATTTCGACTGCAAATGTAACATATAAATTAAATTGTACCAATATTAAATTAGACACTACTTCAGATATATATATATATATATCTAAATAATAAAAAATTCAATTGTATGTATTTACCCCCACAAATATATTCATTTAATATTGGACAAAACAAGTCCTTACCTACTTAGATACTCTTCAATTTCGCCATTTGAAATGCATGATCATGTGCGTGTTGAATCATCTGTAATAACCAAAACTCAGTTTATATAAACAGTATGTACGATTGTCGCATTCAAAAAAGAAAGTTCATATGAGCATCAAAACTCAATTTATACAGTTATCTACTATTGTCACATTCGAGAAAAAAGAAAGTTCACGCACTATAAAAAATTGCTCAAATAAAGAGGGGGTTAAAGAGGGGGATTAAACCCTTACTATTTGGCGAGGGATTTAAAGAGGGGCACAAATAAAGAGGGAATTGGCGAGGGACGAAATTACACTCGCGAAATAGCGAGTGCATTTAATCTTACTCGCCAATTTAAGAGTGCGTTGGCGAGGGTACCAAAATCCCCCGCAAATTGGCGAGGGAAATCAATACCCCCTCGGGAAAGGCAAATAGGTGGCGAGGGATGATGCTATTTATATATATATGCTAATGGGTTTTTTTTATTCTAATAAAACTCCACTACCATACCATTAATTACTTCAGTTTTTTGTTTTGTTTTGAAGAATTGCTTATATTAATTAAGAATTTCATAGGCACTTATTATTTAATTGTTAAAAAAAATTATATATGTCGGTTTAATTAATCAATATTTAAGCATATTTTATTATAATAGCAAACTAAAAAAATTATATGTGTTTGTTTAATTAGATTAATTATACGGAGTATATTATATATTTTAATTGTTAGATTAGTTTATTTTATGTGCTATAAAATTAATTGTTAAAATTTTAAATTAATTATAGAATAAAATTATAAATAATTTTATTTAATTATGTTATACTAAATATTGTTGAAATTATGATTTTATTTTAGAATTGATATATATAGAGAGAGATTTTGACTAACAATAATTTAATTATAAATTTGAATATTTAAATGTATGTGTGGATTATTATAAAATAAACAATTAAAATTAAGTAAATTAAATAAGGCAAAACGGAAAAATCTAGGATATATATTAATTGTATTTGATATTTAACAATAATAGTTCCTACAGCCCATGTGGGGGGTATATTGTATATTGTGGGAAGGGTTTGGCGGCTTGGGTACTCCCAATCCAGAAATTATATTTTGTCCAATTAATTAAAACCTCGCGCTCGCCATTTGCCGAGTGTGTTTCGCACTCGCGAATTGGCGAGGGTCACACGCGCTCCCGAATTGGCGAGGGAGTGCAATAATACTGTCGCCAAAAAAATAGCGAGGAAGGTTTTGGCGAGGGGCCATTTCACTCGCTAATTCCCTCGCCATTTCATTTAAAGAGGGCAATTCCCTCGTCATTCCCCTCTTTATATTGATGATTTTTTGTAGTGACGTGAGCACTAATGAGAACAAAGTGTTTCTTTTTTTTTATTTATTTAAGGGGGCTAAAAAGTAAAAGTAAAGTTCATAATTTAATTATATAGTGTTGAACAATGTATAATTACAATATTGCAAAAGGAATTCCATTATTTTATACAATTAGATTTTAAGTGATTTATATATTTTTTTTCAATTGTACAACTGAATTTTTTGCTTGTCATATTATAATCAAGTTAAAATTATAATTCAATTTCACCGTACATGCATGAATGCACACGACTCAATATATATTTATTGAATCAAAATCAAAATTACGGAGCACATGAAAAAATCAAACATGCCGTAAGTGTCTTCTTACGTGACTAAAAACATGGCATAACAAATTATGAAGAGTATAGTAGCCTTTTAGCTCAAAATAGTTTTCTCATTAAGGTGTTGTTTGGTTAGGGATGGTGGTGGATGAGATGGGGATGAAGATTGGAAAAATATGGATGGAGTAATCCATGAATAGTAATTGAATAAAAATTGTGTTTGAATTGAGATTGAAAATAGGTGTGGATGAAGAACTTTATATCAAATCAAATCAAGTAGGAGGGAGAATAAATGTGTGGAAGAAAGTAGGAGAGAGAATAAATGTGTGGAAGAAAAGTAGAAGAGAGAATAAATGTGTGGAAGAAAAGTAGGAGAGAGAATGAGTAATTAAAAGAAAAAAAAAGTGATATGATTATATAAAAATATGTATATAGATGTATTATAGGAGTGGATGAGTATTTGAATAGGTATTTGGATGGAGAGGGATGAGATAGGGGATGACTCATCCAAATCAGGATGGGCCAATCCCAAACCAAACACACCCTAATTGATTATGAAGGGCTACAGTGGAAATTTGTCATAGGTCTACAAGACAATATCAACTGATCATTTTTTGAATCAGCCAATCAATTAAGGACACCTTTCATACCATATCTTTTGTTTTAATCCAATTTTGTTTTGGTACATAGTAGTAGAGTTGTAAACGAATTGTTTTCGATTCGATTTGTGAAAATATTTGAATATTCGTATTCGTTTAATATTCGAATAATAAATTTGATTCGGTATTCGATTCGATTCGAATTTTTTAATACATATTCTAAACATTATTTTTCAAGTATTCGATTTGAAATTGATTCGTATTCGATACTATTCGATTCAAAACTTAATGGGGATTTTTTTTTAAATAATATTATAGGATGTGAGATAAATATACATTTAAAAATATATTTATGTATATATATTATAAATATAATCGAATATCATAATTTTGTATTGAGTTGGTTTGCTATGGACTCGAGTGCATGTTGTACACCCTAGTCCATGTTGCACTTTTCAGTTTTACTGACTTACACTTTTTGGTAAATGGTGTTGCATGCACTTTTCAATTATTAAACTGTATAATAATATTTTTAGTAATAATTGAAAAGTGAAACACCATTTACAAAAAGGGTAAGTCAGTAAACTGAAAAGTGCAACATGGACTAAGGTGCACAACATGCACTCGAGTGCATACTAGACTTTACCTTTTGTATTTGTATTCGTTTATTAATCGAATCAAAAAAAATATTTGTATTCGAATTTGAATTCGAATCATAAAATTTCGAATACGAATACTGAGTCGAGTAAAATTATTCGATTCGTTTACAACCTACACAGTAGTACTACAGGAGTGCAGGATAATGTAGTATTATCCCATTAATGGTTTGGTATGATCTGGTGGTGTGGATGAAACGCAAAAGAATTTAGCAAATCTTCATACAAGTACTAATTAGCAGATACGTGCACACGACTGAATTTAGCAAATCTTCATACAAGTATTTTATATAAAGAGTTGAATAATGTATAATTACAATATTGCAAAAGGAATTCCATACAAGTATTTTATACAATTAAATTTTAAGTGATATTATATATTTTTATTCAATTGTACACCTGAATTTTTTGCTCGTCATATTATAATTAAGATTCAAACACGACTCAATATATTTTGATTGAATCAAAATCAAAATTATGGAGCACATGAAAAAATTAGTGATAATTTCAAAGTTAAAAGAATTAAGTTATTATACAATTCTTTTTAATGATATGAGTTAGAAAATACAATTAAAACCATTCTAGTACGTAGTACATGTATAATCAGTGTGATATGTATCAGAGATTTTTCAGAAATTATTGTTTTTGCTTGCTCTGATGGTAGTACTCTTCTATTGTACATGCAGGAGGTTTTGAGGTTTTGATTTCTAGAACGGTGATATGCCCTTTCTAATTTTGAGCCGCAATAAAAATCGATCTGTTACCATACATGGAAATTCGAAAATGGTAGGTTTTTTTTTTTATATATATTTATTCCCTTTCGTGATTATTCGTACACCTTCTTTATTGAGACACTTATAATATGTAAATAATCTATAAAATTAATACTTTTATTACATTATTTTATTTTCATAACGGTCGGTCACTCATTTTGATACACATTTTTCCTTACATTTCACTAAATCACACAAAATACTCTCTTACATTATTTTATTTTTCTGGGCAACCCACGATTTTTTTATAATTATATTAATTTAATTTTGAACTAAATGGATTTAGAATTTTGACTTGACCAAATTAGTATGAAATGCATGTATGAAATATTTTACATAAGACCAGCCCTTCTATTTCTCTTGTTCCCTTACTTTTGTTTGAGACTGTAATATTTTCTGGGGTATATCTTATACCCAATTAATAAAAGTTATTGGCTGATAAAAAAAAAAAAAATAGGCAACTACACTAATTTAAGATAATCAATGTCCTTTGATTACCAAACCAATGGTAAATCTAACTAAGGGCTAGTCTTGGGTGAGACCGTCTCACAGAATGAGATCCGTGAGACGGCTTTTATATAAAAAAAGTGATAATGTTTGAGCAAAAAGTGATAGTGTTTAAGTAAAAAGTGATAGTCACTTTTGTTAAAAATATTATCACTTTTCATTTAAACATTATCACTTTTTTTACAAACCAAAATTTGGAAAAAAAATATGGGTTATCCTACCCAAAATTTTGAAATATGAGTTAAAAGGATCCGTCTCACAGAAAAGGATCCGTGAGACGGTCTCACACAAGTTTTTGCCTCTTAACAAACTAAGTTGAATTAATCAACTACCCAATAGAATCCGAAACCAGATTCTCAAATTATATACTGTAATTAAGATAATATATATTGAAAGAAAGAATTAATTGAGAGAGGAGTTTGAATACTAGCTAGAGATTAATCAGCATGTATGTAGAGCAATTTGACCTTATAAATTTCTATTTGACAGTGACTATGAGTGTGTTTTAAAACTCTACAAACAGAATCATTTTTTTTTCAAAAGAGGAAGCTTTAAATAAGTGATTCTAGAAGTAGTTTGTAAATTTCAAAACACACCCTATATAATTATGAATAGAATTTGCATACCTTTAAGAGAAACCAGAATTCATTAATATGTGATCAAACTCTAGGTAAAATCAAACGTAAGGTAAGGTAATGGCAATGTCTTTCATATCCGTAAAAAAGAAAACAAACAATAGTTAACCATACCTCCAATATATTTACTTCACAATAAACTAAACTAAATTAATATTCATTAAAACTCGAGCACGAAAGAAATTAACAATTATAAAATGTTTCAAATTAAATAAAAGTTAAAAAAAAAAAAAACTCTTTAAAAATACAAGCTCTAGCCTTTAATTAGGGACGGGTCAGAATCAGGTTTGATTATACTCCTTATAATTCTAGATTAATTGCACGGTTTGATCGACAAAGTTTTTAAAAAAAAAAAGATTAATTGATTTAGTGAGGTGTAAAGTAAAATGTGATATAAAAAATGAGTGACAATTTTAAAAATAAAATGATGTTTCGAGGGTATTCATTGCACGGATTGATTATTAGTAATAAATTTTAATTGATCATTTATATAATATTACTTCATCTGTGTAATTTAAAACTTTCAATGGTTGAATTTCATAAAATTTGAAGAACAACAATACTATGTGAAACCATATTGTTGATTTCATCTTATAAATGAAGCTTCAATTACATTTTTTAAAATCTATTTTCACTTATAATTATTGATGGAATATTACTCAATCCGTCTAAATTATCACATAATTTGAAGAACATTAATATAAAATGAGGTGTCGTAAAATTTATATGATTGAAGAGAGTAAATAGAATGGAGTGTAGAAGAGATTAAGAGTAAAAGAGATGGGTCACAATGTATATAAAAAAAAAATGAAATAAGAAACTTTTTGTAAGATAACTAAATGAAAATTATGAAAACTTCTAACGAAAACGAAACAAAAGTAACTAATTAAAATTCAATTTTACGAAATAAGATTCATGAAATTATTCATATTTGCTTATGAGCTAGCTATACACGCCTAAGAGATTAATTTATTGAGCTTATTCAGCGTTTTCTTTTAACTTTTAAGTGTTATATTGAGTTTACTACAATTAAGGGCCAGCTTATTAGATTAGATTAGCTCTTGATACAGAGAGGAGATGGTTAATCAGATCCAAATATTTTTTTTTCTTAAATATGTAAAAAATACACTCGTATACTTAACAAGGTAGACTTTACTCCCAAGGCATCAACAAATGTATTATTAAAGGGGATGCTAAATATTTCGTTGTAGTTGAAAATGTGACGGCAACATTTACTAATATTGTTGTACATACATTAACAAGAGAGGCTCGTCGTCATAATGATAATTTTGTTTAGGTAGATCCATCAAAATTTGTGATTGGATTATCCTCGCTTTTCAATAATATAATCTAATCTCCTTTCAATTCAAAAAAAAAAGTGATAGAAAAACACTTCAATTTTCTAAACGTTATTTTATACACACTGATTGGTGGGATTTCACGAAAATATTGGAAGACAACACGATAAGCGGGTCCAATTTGATGAATGTGTATTTTTTTCTCTAACACTTTTCTTTTAATTATTTATGTTTTTAAATTCTTTTAAATGGGGCACACGACCGCAAACACGAGTGCGCTTAAAAATATAATAATCGATGTCTTCGTGCACTTAAAAATTGGAATAATAATAATAATAATCTCTTCGTGCATATTCGTTATACTTTTGACTTATTTTAAATTTAAAGATAATAATGTGAACGATTGTACGTACATCAAGTAAAAAATCTGATGAATATTGTACACTGGTTTGAGCACCAATTTTTATTTATGTTGAATGTCAACCCAAGATTTTGACCAAATTAATTAACCGTATTTGCTGGCAAGGTAGAAATTTCCGGACCACCCACCACCCCTCCTCTGCATAGTTCATTTATTCAGTCGTCGGAAATTCTCAAACTTTGAAGAAAAAAAAAAAAACTCACACACCAAAAAAACCCAAATAAAAAAACACAGTTAAATTGGAGAAACATATAAAAAGTTGAAGTTATGACATGTTCAAGTGCACAATTACACTTTTACTAAGTGAAAGTATAAATAAAAAAAACCAAAAACCATTGCAAATTGGCCAATACTGAAAATAAATTTTTCTTTTCATTAGGGTAATGGTCTAATTAATTTCCATAATAAATTTCACATTTCATTTTCTATATATTATTACTATTTTTTCTCCTTCAATCACAATACTTTTATTCTTAACAGCAAATCTCATACTACATTAAACACCCAAAAAAGAGAGAACGCATATAGGATAATGAATATACTTTTTTTTTTTTGACAGAATAATGAATATACTTAACATCTCACTTTATAGTTATTTTGTGTGTCCCTTACTTAATGACTCATACTTAAAATAGTAAAACAAGTTATGAATTACTCCCTTGGTCCTATTCCTTTTTTGAATGTGTCAAATTATAGCTACATGGCTTAGCAGATTTTGGAGAATGTGATAAACACAAAATTGACACCAGTGAAATCAGAACCGAGCCGGACCAGTCGGTTCAACCGGTCCAAAAAAGGTCTAAAATACGTTTTTATGATTCAACCGGTCAAAACCGGTAAGTCGATTCTCTTTTTTTTTAATTTTTTTTTAACTATTTTTATATTATAAAAAAATTTCTCCGATGTTTCTTTCACATCTTATTCGATGTGGGACCTCATTCTCTTCTCACACCCAAACGGGTCGACCCATCTCCTAAATAAATCAACCCCAAAAGCCAAAACAACTCATGCACGAACTCCATGGACGAACTCCATGGCTTCTTGTGGCTCACCCGATTCAACCCCAAAGTATTGCTTCCCTAACAACATTCTAGTCACATTGTTCATTGAAAATGCACCTAGCACCTCTCTCAAATTAACTTCTTCTCCTTTTTGGCCCATACATTCTTAACCAAATGTTGGGAGGGCTTCATCACATATCGTATGACACATATAATATTTTACTATCCAATCCAATTACTATCACATATCACCTTATTTTAAAGTTTCCAATTCTTTAAAGTCGTGACAAATTAAAATTCATTAATTATATACAAAAAAATTGTGTATAGGAAAATAAACGTACTTTTTATAATTCTAGTCTTTTGATGTGAAAATATACACAATAAGAATCTTTAATATACACGATTACACTTTATATGCAGAATACAAATACTTGAAATTACATTCAGATTCACTAATTCTTTTTGCCGGAAAATACTGTAAAGGGGAGTTGAGATTAAATCTAGAAAGATCGGGTGTGAATTATTGAATCCAAAATTTGAGTGGGTGAGGAATGATGATTGGAAACGTGACCAAATACTCCTCATTTAACACGTGAATTGATTCTGCCTCTTTTTTTTCCCTCCACCCTTTTTTTCCCTCCACCTTTACACTGATTGGGAACGTGCTCCGTGGATGTGTCTTTCAAATAAATTGTAAACTTCTTTTATATCGGGTTTTGAGTATCCCTTGTACTCAGAGTAATAAAGCTTCACCATTACCTTTCAAAAAAAATATAAATATAAAACTGGTCTCTTTATTAATTTAACAGTCATATGCAACTGATTATATATAGATTGTAATAGTAAGTGCGTGACTTGTTGAAAGTTAATCTATTAATTACAAATAGTTTCACAATTATTTTTTTATATTTTTTCCCTACTCCTCCGACGATCTCAATAAATTAAGATTTTAAGTTTGATTTATATATTTTATTCGAAAAAGAAAAAGAAGTTTGATTTATATATTGAATGATGGTTTGATCAAAATCAATTCGCAATAACATGAACATTTTTAATACCTGGTTTACAATAATTATATTTGACCAAGAAGGTTTTATTGGAGTTTGGTCTAAATTTCGGGTCGAGTTTTTGAAGCTTTTGTTGAAAAGAAGATATTGTTTTCTCTCGAATTTATAGACTAAAAATAAATATTAAGCTTTGTCTCCCGGCCATATTTGATGATTTTTGAGCAATTATGTTAAGTTTTAAGCTTTGTCTCCAAATTAATTGTCTCATTAACCTTATCCAGACACGTGTGATAGAAAAACAAGTGGTTTAATAAAATCTTATTAAGGAAATGCGCTTTTATCTTTATTCAAAGTACGGAGTATTTTACTGTATTAAGAAACTGATTGTAATCGCCTTTTATATCTTTATTTAATATTTTATTAAATTTTAACCAATTTGCTTTAAGAAACTGATTTAAGAATTAATGAAAGAGTTTGGAATGCACGTGCAGGAATATTGTGGACAACGTCAAGAAGGGTGTGATAAAATTTGCTTTAGGAGATCACGTACTGTCAGTATTGACACGGGAAAGCAAGGATTGTGTTCATTGCAAATATGCAAAACCAAAGAAAGAAACATGTGTACCCTTTTTAGGATCAACCCTTAGAAACGGGTCATGATCAATGACCAAAAGACTAGATTTTACATCAATGCAAAATTGGTTTGTCATTTTGTCAGGACATCTACATTCGTGGAATACATGTGGATTGTGCTGTCAAAATTAATCTGTTTGATTCTCTAGAGAAAAATTACATCCTTAATTGCATAAATATAGTTTAAAATGAAATTGGGTTTGCAGGAATACATAGTGAATTCACGGGGAATCTCCGAATTATGGCATCGACGATTAGGGCACACTTATTATGGAAAGTTGCGACATATTAATTTTTTTCATAAATCTAGAGAAAACATTGTTTTTTGTGATTCTTGTGTTCGGGCTAAGCAAACCCGTCTTCCTTTTCATACGAGCACTAGCACCATTGCTGAATGTTTTGAACTCATTCATTGTGATATTTGGGGACCCTATAAATGTGATACATTTTCTGGTGCTAGATATTTTTTGTCGATAGTTGACGATTTAAGCGGTGGAGTTTGGGTGTTTCTTTGTCGCCACAAATTGGACGTGGCTGACCAATTAATGCAGTTTTGCAACATGGCCCAAACACAGTTTCATCTCAATATTAAACGCGTACGATCAGGCAATGGGGTAGAGTTTCGTTCATCTTCCCTACTCAAGTATTACAGTGATAATGGAATATTAATCGCAAGCTCATGCACAGACACACCACAACAAAATGGAGTCGTAGAAAGAAAACATAGGCACATCTTAGAGGTTGCTCGTGCACTGCGTTTCGAAGCCAGTTTACCTATTGAGTTTTGGGGTGAATGCATCCTCACTGCCGTCTATATCATAAACCGCCTTCCATCGACAATCACCTCCCAGAAAACGCCCTTTGAAATCCTTTTTAAAAGAGAACCTGCTTATGATCACCTTCGTGTCTTCGGTTGTTTGGTCTATGCTCATGAGAATCGTCGCAAAGACAAATTCAGTGAACGTGGCAAAGCTTGTGTATTTGTAGGCTATCCAAGTGGGCAAAAGGCTTATCGAGTATTTGATTTACAAACACACAAATTCTACAGTTCTCGCGACGTCACATTTTTTTAGGACATATTTCCATTTCAAGGCAGTGGGGAATTAGAATTTGATCAAACTGTCGCTCATGCGTACAATCGCATTCAAGACAAGTCCGCCCGTCTCAACAATCCAGCTCTTCCGCCACGCCCTTTTGTCCGCCAAACCCCTCGCATCACAAATGAGGTTGCGGACACGCACACCACACGGATGACTTGAACGATTTTAGGCAATATATTTTTACTAACTACTTCCCCTCAAGCATAAGGGATCGTAGTAGTATGCACGTAAGTATTTCGACCAAGTAGTATCGAACCACGGGAGGTGGGCTAGTGCAATGGATCCCTAGAGTTGTATGTCGTCATAACTAATGTAGCTACGATTTCGGGAGTTGGATGTCAAACTAAAGTTAAACAATAATCCAAATACAATAAATTAAACTAAACACAATCCTAATAAGTAAATTAACTACTAGTCACAAAAATAAGGAAATGACAATTAAAAGCAAATAACAACTACAAACTAGATTCGAAGAAGTGCAAGGGAGGGAATGCTTCAGGTGTTCTCTACCTAGTGAAATCGAGTGGGATTATTTATACCATTTTTATGCTTCAATTTGAACTTGCTAAGAGCATCAAGATGCTAGGATGAAAATCGTTTCCCTTCGGGTACTGTAGCCTTACGTCTAAGGTGTTCCCAAACCCGGTAATACGACCTCTTCCTAATCCTCACCAACTACCCAAATAACCATTCAAGTAATTAACGTCTTTTAATGGGGGTTCTAATACGATTAACTCTCTCTCGACGAATTAAAATTATAATAAACACATTTGTATACCAACAACTCACACCATAAATTTAAACATGTTCATGTAACTCTCGTCTACGCTAAACATGCCTCAAAATATGGATTAATAGAACTTAATACACAAAGCACCAATAAAATCCAATAAGGGAAGCAACAATCCAAATATCAACAATAATCAAAGCATAAATAATTTTAACACTAAATATTCACATGGTTTCAAACACCCAAAGCATAAAAAGCTTAACCTATGGTGTTTGATGAAACACCGATGACTAAAACAACAAGAGAACTAGAAATAGACATAAAAATATCAATAATATAACAAAATAGAGTTTGGGTGGAAGTCGCCTTGATGATTCTTCAACAATCTAGAATATTACAAGTGAATGTAGCCAAAATCTTCAAGAACCCAAGCTAAATACTAAATTTGAAACTAATCTATAATGATACTTGCAAAATATGTAAAAATCTACCTAAGAGAGTAATCTATGGTTGAGTGTGTGAAAGTGCATGAGGCCAAAGCTTCCAACAATATGATTTGGGGAGCTATTTATAGCTTGGAAGAATGTTTGAGACGAAAAATTTGCACTTAAGCACTTGAAATCCTTTAAAATTCTCGAATTTTCGCGCATCATCAAGTTGACTCGGTCAACCGAGTGGTTTGACTCGGCCAATCGAGTGGGTTGGAAGTCCAGAAACTAGCCTGGAAGCAGATTTGACTCGGTCAACCGAGTGCATTGACTCTCCGTTGGTCCCAAAATCAGTGCATCAGACGAGTTTCTTGAAGATCAGATTACTCGTTGCATCTGATATATAAGTTCAGGTGTATAAACAAAACTAGCTCTCTAGATTGCCTGCTGATTACTTTATGATATTAGAAGACTCGAGAGAGAGAATCGTCGTATGAACATACAATTTTCAGTTATAATATCATACACTTTTCAGTTATAATAACATACACTTTTCATTAATATAACATACATTTTTCATTAATATATAACTTACACTTTTCATTAATAGATCACACATTTTTCATTAATATAACATACACTTTTTCAGTTATAAGAACATACATTTTTCATTAAAAACAATGTTGCACTTTTCAATATACTAACATACACTTTTTCAAAAAAAAAAAAGTCAAAGTTTGACCGGTGTTGAGCAGTCAAAGTCCACTCAAGTACACCATGTACTTGAGTGTATACAAGACTTTAGTTACTGTCTATATGTTAATTAAACATATTTTATGCACAAACACTTTTTATGATATTAGAAGACGAGAGAGAGAATCGTCGTATGAAAAAAAAAAGATAAAATGAAGTAGGCGCAAAGAGAGAATCGGCCATTTACACTATTCTCACTCGATATTCAACTGTGTTTGACTTTTATCTTGCCTCAACTAAACATCATGTGAGTTCCACTCATCTGATTTACTCTTCTGGTCATCAGGTTAGTTCCACTAATTTAATTTACTCTTCTGGTCATCAGGTGACCATGAGATGAGTTCCAGCAAACTCATCTGATTTATTCTTATCAGGTGAGTTCCACTTATCTAATTTACTCTTCTGATCGTCAGGTGAGTTCCACTAATCTGATTTACTCTTCTGATCGTCAGGTGAGTTCCACTAATCTGATTTACTCTTCTGATCGTCAAGTGAGTTCCACAATCTGACCATGAGGTGAGTTCCAGCAAACTCATCCAATTTATTCTTTTATTCATCAGGCGAGTTCCACTAATCTGATTATAAAATAAAAAAATATGATTACAAAATAAAAAATTACGGATCTAGCTGAGAGAGAGAAACGAAAGAATTTCAGTTTTTGTATGTATGGTTCTTAGTTCTTACCAGAAAAAAACAAAAGATGGAAGGAACAAAAAACCCTCAGCAGGCCTCAAGAGAGAGAGAACGAAAGATGAAAGGAAACCATCAGGCCTCAAAAAAAGAGAGAGAGAGAGAGAGGAGGGGGTGCGAGAAAATAGTACCTGGTCTACCTTGGGAAAATAGGGTAGGGGCAAGTCCATAAATTAGAATTTGTACCATATGTTATAGAGTATAACCGTAAATTAGAATTTGTGCCATATGTTTTTTCGATCCTCTATTAATTCAAAAAAATATTGATATTCAATTAATAATATTGCATAGGTATTGGAGTTTTTTTTTTTTTAAAAACTTTGCTCTCGTAAGGACTAGCCTAATAGAAATTGTTTGCAACTTGAATCTGAGACCTATAAAGTAGAGAATAGTATACCCCTAAGTGTCAAACCTACACTCCACTAAGCTAACTCCTTGAAATTATATTTAAGCAATTGAAAAAAAGTAATTACATTTTATATAAATACAGAGTATGTAAATATTGTGAGGGTGGAGTTTATAAATGTACAAACAATTGTGAAACAGTAAAATAAAATAAGTATACAAACCGTTATGGAACGGAAGGAATTGGAGTATATGTTTTACAGAATGAACGAGATATACTACTCCCTTCGTTCCACTATAAGTTTCTCATTACATTTTTTACATATTATTTTATCTCTTTCAATCACGATCATTTATATTTTATCTATTATTTTATCATTTTTGAGTATATTATTTTATGATATGAAAAGGGGGTATAGTATATGTATATTGAATGTATATAAGTACGAATATGTGTGTGCAACTAAAAAGGCACTGTTGTAGACTAGCTTGCATGCCTACAGCTGCTGCTGACCCGTAGCCCCCATTCGAGTCTATTACAAATTTCGACATATTTTTATCATTGCAGAGGCAAGGGTTTGTTTCATTCATCTTAACAACTTTTATTGTAGTATGAGATTTGCTGTTAAGAAAAAAAAAGTATTGTACGATGTTAAGAAAAAAATAGTATTGTACAATGTATAACATGCATTGCGATTAATGATTGAGAAAAAATAGTAGTAGTAATAGATAGGAAATGAAATGTGAAATTTATTATGAAAATTAATTAGACCATTACTCTAATTATGAAAAGTAAAATTTATTTTCAGTATTGGCCAATTTGCAATGGTTTTTTTTATTTATACTTTCACGTAGTAAAAGTGTAATTATGCACTTTGAACATGTCATAACTTAATCTTTTTATATATTTCTCCAAATCATTAATGAATAATAATTTAATTTTAATTTTCAGACCCTGCAGTAAGTCAATAACCAAATATAGTTATAATATCAATTTTGTTATTTACTAATAATAATATCAAACAATATATATAGTTGAGAGTTGAGACATATATTTAATTAGTTTTTTTAATCACTTTTCTCTGTAAATGAGCATTACATGAATTGAATTACAGTCTCTTTTTATAACAATGAAGAAGCTGATTTTTTTTTTCTTAGGATATAAAAGAGGGGAAACTTATATCTTTTCTAAATCTTTAATTTTATTGTTATTATTTTAATTTAATAAATACTTATAAAAGATTAATTTAATTTACTCTTCTCGTCATCAGGTGAGTTCCACTAATCTAACCATGAGATGAGTTCCAGCAAACTCATCTGATTTATTCTTTTGATAAGGTGAGTTCCATTAATCTAATTTACTCTTCTGATCGTCAGGTGAGTTCCAATAATCTGATTTACTCTTCTGATCGTCAGGTGAGTTCCACTAATCTGATCGTCAGGTGAGTTCCACTAATCTGACCATGAGGTGAGTTCCAGCAAACTCATCTGATTTATTCTTCTATTCATCAGGTGAGTTCCACTAATCTGATTACAAAATAAAAAAAATATGATTACAAAATAAAAAATTACGGATCTAGTTGAGAGAGAGAAACGAAAGAACTTCTGTTTTTTTTATGTATGGTTCTTAGTTCTTACCAGCAAAAAAACAAAAGATGGAAGGAACAAAAAAACCCTCAGCAGCCTCGAGTGAGAGAACGAAAGATGAAAGGAACAGAAAAACCCTCAGGCCTCAAAAAAAGAGAGAGAGAGGAGGGGGTGCGAGAAAATAGTACCTGGTCTACCTTGGGAAAATAGGGTAGGGGCAAGTCCATAAATTAGAATTTGTACCATATGTTATAGAGTATAACCTAAATTAGAATTTGTGTCATATATATGTTTTTTCGATCCTCTATTAATTCAAAAAAATATTGATATTCAATTAATAATATTGCATAGGTATTGGAGTTTTTTTTTTTCTTAAAAAACTTTGCTCTCGTAAGGACTAGCCTAATAAAAATTGTTTGCAACTTGAATCTGAAACCTATAGAGTAGAGAGTAGTATACCCCTAAGTCTCAAACCTACACTCCACTAAGCTAACTCTTTGAAATTATATTTACGCAATTGAAAAAAAGTAATTACATTTTATATAAATACAGAGTATGTAAATATTGTGAGGGTGGAGTTTATAAATGTACAAACAATTGTAAAACAGTAAAATAAAATAAGTATACAAACCGTTATGGAACGGAAGGAATTGGAGTATATGTTTTACAGAATGAACGAGATATACTACTCCCTTCGTTCCACTATAAGTTTCTCATTACATTTTTTACATATTATTTTATCTCTTTCAATCACGATCATTTATATTTTATCTATTATTTTATCATTTTTTAGTATATTATTTTATGATATGAAAAGGGGGTATAGTATATGTATATTGAATGTATATAAGTACGAATATGTGTGTGCAACTAAAAAGGCACTGTTGTAGACTAGCTTGCATGCCTACAGCTGCTGCTGACCCGTAGCCCCCATTCGAGTCTATTACAAATTTCGACATATTTTTATCATTGCATTGTACGATGTTAAGAAAAAAAAAGTATTGTACGATGTATAACATGCATTGCGATTAATGATTGAGAAAAAATAGTAGTAGTAATAGATAGGAAATGAAATGTGAAATTTATTATGAAAATTAATTAGACCATTACTCTAATTTTTTTTTGATATTGTAGAAATACAGATAGGGGTTAAATTACAAATTACTTGCCCTCACCTATCCAAACAGCAAATTCTACCAAGAGATCACAAATTCCAGACTCAATCGTAAGATGGTGGAAGGATCAACGAATCGGCATACCTCGAAACTCCGCGATCTAAGAAGATAGCAACGGCCGTGCTACAAACCTCCCAAACCACATAAGTACGGACCCAAGGCCTACCAGCTCCAACAGGCACAACACAGTGCCACCATGGGAAAACCCCAAAACGGGAAGAAAACCCATCATAACCAGCGGGAAAGGAAAATACCACATTGGGTAAAGGGAGAATACCGAAATCAGAAAATAACGGTACAGGAAGAAGAAAAGAAAAAACTAATCCTAAAAACCCCAGATCTAAACAAAAAGTAGACTAAATTAACATAAAGAAATGAAAAAACGAAAATAAAATGGGATCAAATTGATGACTCACCCGATCGGTCACCGTGGCTCCGACGGGGAGATTCACCCATTGATCCCAACTAAATTCCTAAAACAACGGTAGGAAAAGGAGTAAAGGAGCTCAACAAGCAGGGCGGCGGTGCTACGAGCGGCGCGGTGGTGCGGCGGCGCAACAAGCAGCGCGGTAGTGCGACGGCGCTACAAGCAATGCGGCTGCTTTCTTCTTCTTTTTTGGATATATTGAAGGTGGACGGCGGACTATTTGGCGGTGGTAGGCGGTAGTAGGCGGTGGAGGAAGACGGTGGAGGAAGCTTATTTTTTAAGCAAGTATAGAGAGAAGGGAGAGAAAAACGCGTGTAGAGAGAGGGGACCATTACTCTAATTATGAAAAGTAAAATTTATTTTCAGTATTGGCCAATTTGCAATGGTTTTTCTTATTTATACTTTCACGTAGTAGTAAAAGTGTAATTGTGCACTTTGAATATGTTATCATAACTTAATCTTTTTATATATTTCTCCAAATCATTAATGAATAATAATCTAATTTTAATTTTCAGACCCTGCAGTAAGTCAATAACCAAATATAGTTATAATTTCAATTTTGTTATTTACTAATAATAATATCAAACAATATATATAGTTGAGAGTTGAGACATATATTTAATTAGTTTTTTTAATCACTTTTCTCTGTAAATGAGCATTACATGAATTGAATTACAGTCTCTTTTTATAACAATCAAGAAGCTGATTTTTTTTTTTTAGAATATAAAAGAGGGGAAACTTATATCTTTTCTAAATCTTTAATTTTATTGTTATTATTTTAATTTAATAAATACTTATAAAAGATTGTTTTCCAAGAAACCAATGGTAAGTTTCATGATCGACCTTTCTAATATTAATGAGTCGATCCCGATCCCGAGTTTTAGTTCATCAATATTATCGAGACGAGCTTAAACTTCAAGTAATAGTAAACATTTAAAATTCATATCACTTTTATAGTAATAATTAAATTATTATGAATAAAACTTGTTAAGTTCAATAGAAATCACACGGTTCACGTGCTTGTGGGAGACTCAACTCAACACGCACCGTACGATGTGGTCCCTACCGACACGTGTTCAAAAAAAAGAAGCATGATGGGACCTACTGCCTTTGTTTAATTAACCCATTGCTAACCACACTTAACTAGACAACGCACACTAATTTAAGATAATCAATGTCCTTTGATTTCATAAATAGCCCTCCCTTCCATTTTAAGTTTTAAGCTTTGTGTTAAGTTTTGATGATTTTTGAGCAATTATGTTAAGTTTTAAGCTTTGTCTCCAAATTAATTGTCTCATTAACCTTATCCAGACACGTGTGATAGAAAAACAAGTGGTTGCAAATATTAATGTTAAATAAAATCTTATTAAGGAAATGCGCCGCTTTTATCTTTATTCATTGTTTTACTGTACTGTATTAAGAAACTGGTTTTTTTTTAGATATTATTGTTGTTGCGCATACTCGAAAAAAAAAAAAAAAGACAATTTATACCCAATACCATTTTTGTAAATTTACTTTTATCAAAAATCTTATTGTAAAACATTATCATCGGCACTTGTGCCATATCACTAAAAAAAAATCAAAATAAAGTTTGCTATTCAAGTTCAAACTCCAAACCAAATTAAAAGTTTTAATACATACTTGTCAAAATAGAATAATTCTAACGGTAAATCGTTATTAAAATACTTAATCGCGATTCATGACTTTGCAATGTAAGATGAATAATACATAAATAAATTAAAAATATAATATTTTGTAGGGAGGATTGCCTTGGACACTTTGGGAGCCTCGAGGTACACCCAATCAAATATGTTGGTAGGAGATACAAAATACCACTGAAAAAGACCCTCATGCCCTTCAATTTGACTTTTCTCCTTGAGACATGCATGCAATATACTACCAATTTCACAATCAAAATTTTACTACACCCACCTACTCTTATAGTACCTTACACGTTTTGATATTAATTAATAATATTAGTTCTAGTCTAGTTGTACCTAATTATTAAGTATGTTCGTTAGTCTCGTTAATTATTATTTTCTTCATTATACTTTAGTTCACACTTGAGCACATATGATAAACTAATCAATATTCTATTAAAACACGTGATCAAATAAATGATTTTGGACGAAAGGAGTACAATACAACCAGAATATATACTACTACTCCGTAGTATATAATTAGATCGAACAAACATAACCTTACCATTCTTGAACTTGTAACTGTTTCAATTTTTTTCCAAAGGCAACTGTCTTGTGAAAACCCTGCTACAACGTACAAACATATAATTATATTGTTTCTATATAAACTAACAAAAAAACAATAAAAAATATTTTAAGCCAAATATTGTTTTATACAGAAGAAGATTCACTAATTGTGAAACTGGTTGGTAGAAAATCGTAAAATATTTTAAAGAGATAATAAGCTCAAAGCTAAGAAAACAGTTATAGTTCATACAGTTTTGTTTGATAGAAATATTTATGATCGGATAGGAATATTTTAACGGAGTGTTTTTCCATCATTTAATATAATATGCACATAATTATTAAGTCTATTTTTACATATATAGATATTTTTTTTATTTACATCTGATTAAACATCTACTCATTTATCATGAGATAATCTAATCTAATAAGCTGGGCCTTAATTGTAGTAAACTAAATATAACACTGAATAAACTCAAGCAAATTAAACCTGGCCTTAATTGTCTCATTACCAGACCACAAAATACATGCATACACCGAATTAAAAACGGGGATAATTTGTAGTTTTCACCAACAACAACAGTACTAGAAATGTAGATCATGCATACACCGAATTAAAAATGGGGATAATTGGTAGTTTTCACCAACAACAAGTACTAGAAATGCACAAACAATTAATATGAATTAGTCAAAATCAAGTAGTCCTAATTAAATACAAAAGGCTAGCTAGATGTACTTACCTCATGTGATAGAGACCATCTTCGGGGTCTTCATTCCTACCCGATAACGTGATTTTGAAAGCACCTCGAATGCAGATAACAGGTGGAAAATTCCGTATGCCATTTACTTTGTTTCGAACAACTTGAGTTTGTTTTAGAAAAAAATTCGAACAAGATGTTCGATTTTTTTTTTCGGACAAATTTAATTTGTTTTGATTTTTTTTTCGAACAAGATGTTCGAGGTGGCTCATTAATAAATCAAGTATCTAACGAGCTCCACTCACTTAAAGAACGAGCTCGAGCTCATGAACAACTCAATTCATTTAACAACACTAGTGTTAGTACAATGTTAAAACTGATGTGAATTTTAAATGTTATATACACCAGGTCCAGATAATATTATTACTATAAAATTGATGTGAATTTTAAATGTTTACTAGTACTTGAAGTTTAAGCTCGTCTCGATAATATTGACGAACTAAAACTCGGGATCGGGATCGACTCATTAATATTAGAAGTCATTCTAACGAAAATATATGAAAAAATTCTAGAAATTAAATCAAGGCAGATCGACAAAAGTACTCCAGCTAGCAAATTATATATGTTTTAACTCTAAAATGTAAATGGCATACGAAAAAAGGCATTCAGTTTTCAAGAATTTGAAGCAGCCCATGAAAATAAAAGAGAGAAATTAAAACCCGCAAAAGAAAATGAAAATTCTATTTACGATAGCAAGTGGAGTAATTTTTATTTCGACTCAAAATCCATCATAAAAGGCATATAATTTTTTTTAAAAACAGTTAAATAAAATATTGCAGTGCACACAACACAACAACAACAGATATACATACATATATGAAATCGTGCATCAAAAAAAAAAAGAAGACCGAAATCTTTTTATTTTTATTCAGATCCAAATTCTAAACACAAAATCGTACAAATTTGAAAACTGCCAACCAAATTAAATAAATGCGTACCTTCTTCTCCTTGGGATGATATTAGTTAAGGCTGCAGGAAGATCCACATATATAGGGATAGTCGATTTCGTAGCTATCATTGACATCAATGCTTTTGGTTTCGTCTTCTACAATCTGAGAATTCATGGCCTCTCGCCGGAGTGGTCTCGATCGCCGGAATCTTACTCTTCTTAACAGCACGGCGGTTCTTCTTGCCAAATCCATTGACAACCGTTTTCTTGCTCTCGTCATTCTATTTCATGTATATAATACAGTATTTAGTTAAGCCATATGAAAACATGGCATAACAAACTAACATTTAACCCTAATTAGTGTCTTCTTGCATGACTAAAAACATGGCATAACAAAATAACATTTTAGCTAAAAATATATAGCTTTCTAGCTCATTAATTAATTGATTTTGAAGAAGGGCTACACAGTATGTGATAGGTCTACAAATTAAAATGAATCAGCCAACCAACCAACCAAGTAAGGATACCTTTTATACACGGTACGTAGTACTACACCTGCAGATGTAGTATGCACAGCATTGCATTGATCATACGTGGATTAAAAATCGATCTGTTACCATATATATATATACATGAAAATTGGAATTCTTTATTTTCGTTTGCAATAGTTTTGCTTAAAACTTCGAAAATGGTATGCATGTAGGGGCAATGATTTTTTTATATATATATTTCTTCCCTTTTCGTACACCTTCTTTATTAAGACGTCTCAATTTTTATTTTTATTTTTTTGTTCACATTTATAATATGTAAATAATCTATAAAATTAATACTCTTCTTACATTATTTTATTTTCATAAAGGTTGGTCACTCATTTTGGTACACATTCACTCTCCTACATTATTTTATTTTTAAAATTCTCACTCATTTTCGGTTTCATATTCTTCCGTTTGATGACGACGAATCAAAGATGGCCCAAATGGTATGTTCCTTAGTGAACCGTGACGAATCAAAGATGGCCCAAATGGTATGTTCCTTAGTGAACCGTGACGAATGCCTCGCCTGTGGAAGCTAGATAGTTGTCATCGTCGTTGACACCTGCCTATGGAAGTTAGATATTTGTCATCGTCGTCGACACCTGTCTGTGGAAGTTAGACAGTTATCGTCGTCGACAGCCCAAAACCATTAAGTATAGTAGAGTAAACCTTGTCATATGTTATGACAAATCAGTGTGTAATGTGTTTTCTTAATTTTTGTCTCTGTTTTGTTTCGCAACTCTTATGTATGGGTTCAACACTATTTTGAGCAGTTCTGCATTATATTTCCCTAAAAAAAGAGTTCTACATTAAGTTTAATTTAAAGTATTTTATTGGTTGGTTTTGGGGTAGATTATAAAAAAATTTGAATGTTGTAATTATCATTTATGCTTTAAAAGCACTTTTTTATTTTTTATTTATTAATGAATCATGCAATACTATAAAGCAAAACATATGCTTTAAAAGCACAAAACAAATTGTTTTATTAATGAATCATGCAATATTACAAAGCAAATGTATAAAGTTAGTTTTACTCAAAACATGTATTCTCACTTAAAAAAAGTAGCTTAAGACCACTCTAAAAATTGAATAAGTTGTCCATTTACAAATTCATTTTAATTACTCGTGATGCTTTTGTAAAATTTTACAATTTTTTTTTTCATAGTATCTTTTAAAACTCATATATTAGGTCAATCTAACACTCTATACTCATATCATTAATTCTTATTTTTTATTAGTAAAATACATTTGACCCCTTTTTACAATCTTTCTACATTATGATTGTGTACTTATTTGAGTTCCCTCATCTTTTTTATGATTTCTTTTATATATCATTGTGTTCATTAATAATTTTTGAGAAGCTATGGTGCATAGTTATCTTTTATTTATCATGAGATAATGGTGGAGTTGAATGTGAATCAAATATATTAAAGGTTAATTTATGATTTCTTTTTTATATATCATTGTGTTCATTAAATACAAAAGGGCTAGCTACGTACTATTACCGCCGAATGCAGATAACATGTGGAAACTCAACCAAAAGCTCGTATGAACTACAGTTCAAAATCAATAAAGTCATGTGTAAAAATAATATAATTAAATTGAAAAATGGAAGAAAATACCTCATAATCCTCATCAGTATATTGGCGAGTGGTGAATGACCAATCAAAATCGTCTTCTAAATATTCATTATTCTGATATTCTAAATATTCATCATTCTGAATCACATTTCTCCTAGATCCCAATTTCAATTGCATCAATGACTTATATCCTGCATCCATTGCAATTTTATTTTCTGCAATGGATCGAGAAGAAATGTGATTCAGAAGATTTTGATTGGTCATTCGCCAATGAGGAGGATTATGAGGTATTTTCTTCTATTTTTTCAATTTAATTATATTATTATTAAACACATGACTTTATTGATTTTGAACTGTAGCTCCAATCTGATGGTTCATACGAGCTTTTGATTGAGTTTCCACTTGTTATCTGCATTCGAGGTGCTTACAAAATCACATTATCGGGTAGGAATGAAGACTCCGAAGATGGTCAGTATCACATGCATTCGAGGTGCTTACAAAATCACATTATCGAGTAGGAATAGGAATGAAGACTCCGAAGATGGTCAGTATCACATGCGTTAAGTACGTCTAGCTAGCCCTTTTGTATTTAATTAGGTGAGTGATTATATTTTAGCTAATTCATATTAATTGTTTTCTGCAGGTGAGTGATTATATTTTAGCTAATTCACATTAAGGGTATGTACTCTTTGAAACATAGTATTGAAGAAGCTATGAGAGCCACAAAATCATCTTTCAATATTATTAGCTATGGATGATTGAGGAGTTCAAATACTATTTATTTTGGGCTTCAATAATCAAATACTATTTCTTTTGGGCTTCAATAATTAAGACTGGGTCTTTTGGGTCCCCTTCGTGGCCTGAAAACATTTGACCTCAAAATGTTTGGGTTAAAGACGTGGGCCAAAGATGTCTGGGCCAAAGATGCCTGGGCTAGAGATATGAGAAATGGGTCAGAGATGTTTGGGCCAAACGAGGTTAATTCGTCTTATATCCACGTGTCGGGAGAGGGAGACGACTCCCTCTCAGAACCCTCTATCAGGAGCTCAAAACTCTTTGAAATTTTCTCTCATCTTCTCCATAACTTCTCTTATTTCTTTTCTCTTTATATACCCTTCTTTCATATATATATATATATGTACTTGTCTGAAGTCTGATAGTTTTAATAACTTAGCACGACTCTAACTCCCCCAGGCCTTAAAGCCTACCATTACCATGAGTGGGGCTCTCACTTCTTTACGTTAGCTATTGATTAATATAGTCCATAAGTTTCTTGCTGTATCTGAAATTTTTTAAATAGAGTTCATGGGCGCGAAGACCCATCACTTTTATTTTCGGTGAGTACTGTATTTTAGTATTTCAACTGTATTTTAGTATTTCAAACTACTTTGTTGTTGGAATAATTAATTAATATAAAATCCATTCATTAATTCAACAAAGTAGTTTGAAATAATAAAATACAGTAATCACCCAAAATAAAAGTGTCAATCCATGGGATCTTGAGTCTTGGGTCTTCGCGTCCATAGCTATGAGATGGCTATAATTTTTTTTCTCTTACCAGGTCCTACTAGCAACTAACACATTGGAGGGTTGTTAGAATGCATAAGGACTCTGGAGGAATAGTGCATAAGCAAAACTGGGACGTAAAGAAGTGAGAGCCCCACTCATGATAGGCTTTAAGGCCTGGGACGTAAAGAAGTGAGAGCCCCACTCATGATAGGCTTTAAGGCCTAGGACGTAAAGAAGTGAGAGCCCCACTCATGATAGGCTTTAAGGCCTGGGGGGAGTTAGGGTCGTGCTAAGTTATTAAAACTATCAGCAGACAAGTACATATATATATGAAAGAACTCATGGTAGGCTTTAAGTAAAACTATCAGACTTCAGACAAGTACATACATATATGAAAGAAGGGTATATAAAGAGAAAAGAAATAAGAGAAGTTATGGAGAAGATGAAGAGAAAAGAAATAAGAGAAGTTACGGAGAAGATGAGAGGAAATTTCAAAGAATTTTGAGCTCCCAGAGGCAACATGATACACTCTTTGAAACTTGAACTTTGGTGTATCCAGGAATAGAGGGTTCTGAGAGAGATATAATTTTTTGAAACTTGAACTTTGGTGTATCCAGGAATAGAGGGTTCTGAGAGAGATATAATTTCCCAGGCAGACATGATACACTCTTTGAAACTTGAACTTTGGTGTATCCAGGAATGGAAGAGAGTATTGAAAAGAGGTGTTCATGTTAATTCATCTTGTTTTTTCCTACTCTCATAAATTTGAGGTACTTTACGAGAGTAGGGGGAGTAGTTGATGCGACCAAAATATGTCGTCTCCCGAGATAGCGACACGTGGATATTAAGACGAATTAACCTCGTTTGCTATGAATGATGCGACGAATGATTGTCTTACAAGAGGGATTAATACACTCTTGATTGATATCTCTGGCCCAGGCATCTTTGGCCCACGTCCTTAGCCCAAACATTTTGAGGTCAAATGTTTCCAGCCCTTCGTGGGGACCCAAAAGACTCAGTCTTAATTATTGAAGCCCAAGAGAAATAGTCATGATGAATGGAAACGAAAACGAGTCTTAAGGGCAGAGTAAGGGGGAGAGGGGTCTCCCTCACTCCCATGAGGAGAGGTATAAAAGCACGTTTGTTTTGCTAATTGACTACATTTTTCATACTATAAATACACACCTTACATTATTCACTGTGAATATACACTGAAAAGAAAAGATATCTTACAATTCTTGCGAGAATTTCCCTGTAAGAATTTCCCTCACAGGGGGAAATTCCTCTTTGATTCTCCCGAGAAGATTTCTGACTTGAGCGCCGGAATAAAAGCACGTTTGTTTTACTAATTGACTACGTTTTTCATACTATAAACACACACCTTACATTATTCATTGAGAATACACAAAATCCATTAATAATACACTGAAAAGAAAAGATATCTTACAATTCTTGCGAGAATTTCCCTGTGAGGGAAATTCCTCTTTGATTCTCCCGAGAAGATTTCTGACTTGAGCGTCAGAGAAATTTCTCTTTGATTCTCCCGAGAAGATTTCTGACTTGAGCGTCGGAGATTCCATGCCCGGAGGAGCGTAGAAGAGGATTATTCGTGAGAGAGCTTGCGGAAAAGTGACGATTCAAACCCGTAAATATCATCACAGCCCGTACGGGAAGATTTAGTATCCTTGATAATGTTACGTGTTCTTCTTTACATGTTCTTCTTGGGTAAAAAAATCATTGAAGTCTTTAGCGAACACCATGAAGAATTTTAAGAGTAAATTATTAAATACAGAGTATTATAGTTTAGGTAGCGAACACCATGAAGAATTTTAAGAGTAAATTATTAAATACGGAGTATTATAGTTTAGGGACGGCCACGGATAAATGCCCCTCCCATTTTACGACTTCACCCGTTACCTCACATTTTCATTGACCTCAATTAATATCCATGGCTTCTTGTTTTCATAGAAGACCTCTCACCTAATTCACGGAGAATCATAGTTCTATATCCTAGAAGAAATCAAAGAGCAAAGTCCATGATACTGTTCTTCAAAGTGAAAAAAAAAATCAAGAAATCAAGCTCTCTGTTTCTTTCAGAAGAAAATGGGGACGCAACAGGAATGACGGCGATGGAGCTGGAAAGAACAAGAGAGAAGGCAAACGGTCGGTGGCGAGAGTGGAGGGGACACGGCGGTTTTTGAAAAGGGGGAAGGGAAATTAGTACACAGTATAGAGGGTATTTTTGGAAAATAACGGTGCTCAAGGTGGAAAAGCGGTGGCTTTGTGGATTGTCCAACACCCCTCATTTCAACCGTCTCGAGGCGGCGCGATCTATCATCAAACATATTAGTGTGCTTCCATTAAGAGAGAAAGATGAGGTAGATTTTTGAAATGAGTGGGTTTAGAATGGAGTTTGATGCAAATTTTTCGAGTAGGATGCCTGTTAATGCGACTAGGGTTCCGCCCCCACAGGCGGCGATGAGGTGGCGTCGTTGATATTTTTAAAGAGAGGGAGAGTTGGGGATTTTACAGAGAGGGGGGCTGTGCGAAATGTGAATAAGGAGAGCGGATACGACATCGTTTTATGATGAAGAGTATAACATTGGACTTTTTATATTCATTGTGGCTTTTATATTTGGATTGATTTCCCTTTTGGCCAAGATTATGGCGATGTTTTCAAACACTATAAGGTGCTTAAAAATACTTTTTTTTTAAATAGAATCACTTTTGAAGTGTTTTCAAACACAACTAAGTGATTAAGTTAATTTGTTAAAAGTGATTTTGATGAATCACTCCTCCACCTACTTCTTAATAGCTTCTATGTGCTTCTCATCATTACAATAATCAATTTTACCCTCACAATTTAAATAATATTAATGTAATAAAGGTGTTTTTTGTAAATTTATAAACACCACAACATATACACAATTGATTTAAAGTGTTTAATTTTAAAACACCATCAACTTTCAATTTTATTACAAAAATCAATTTTAAATACTTTGAATCAATCACTATGATTTGCAAACACACCCTACACGCACACACGACTTTGTTGAGTACACCCATCGAATTTTTTTAAACAAAACAATTACATTGCCAACAGCACCACGAAATCCCAAAAACATTCAACACCGAACAACACCATGAAATCCCAAAAAACAACTAACTTTAAATATTTTGAAACAGAGAAAAAATATAAAAAAATACTCAGAAAATTAAAGTAAAATATCAAAATAAATCATTCAAAAACAGTCTAATTCATCATCGATCAATCAGTTTCAAAAAAATAACAATTTTCGACAAAAAATAATGAAAAAATACTAATTCTCGAAATTGTTTTTGAAAAAAATATATATTTTCGAAATATGCCAAATTTCGGTAAAATTTTTCTAATAAAAGCAAAAAATCGAAAGAGGGCAAAAATAAAAATAAAAAAGCAAAAAATCAAACTGACCTAGATCGATCGGGGAGCTGCGACCGGCGACGTCGTGAGAACGAACAGATGCGGCACGAACGATGGAGGAGGGGTGCGAACGGCCGGCCGTCGCTTGGTTTCTTCTTCTACAGACGCGGCCGCGTCCTTCTTCAAGACGGCGGCGGCGCTGTGTCGTTGGGAGCAGGGAAAGAGAAGCGCTGGGGAGAGAAGCGGTCGGCGGCGTGCGTGGCTTGGGAGAGAAGCGGTCGGCGGCGTGCGTGGCTTGGGAGAGGAAGAGGAAGCGCGGCGTGGCAGTGGAGGGGAAGAGGCGGCGCGAAACCGGGCGGCGGAAGAGGGCGGCGCAGAGAAGAGGGGAGAATGGGTGGGTGTCCTGGGGAAACGTTGAAAACGAGAGAATGGGAGGCTAAGAGGAAATATTAGGGTTTGAAGAAGGAAGGGTAATTTAGGTTTTTCGCTGTGGGTTTTCTCATTTTAGGATGGGTGTATTAAGCGAGTGGGTGTCCTCAAAAAAGGCGTGTATGTATAACCGTGGCCTTCTCTTTTTTACACTCCTAGTCTAGTCTATCTAGAATCTATTTTTTAATACTATTACATTTAAAAAAAGGGTTGGGGTATATACCCCTCCAACTTTGTTTAATGCACTCCCCCGATACTTACACTCTCCACTTTATACCGAAAGATACATGCACTCCCCCCAAATTACATTTTATACCCTTTTCTCTTAAAATTTTTAAGATAAATACACTCCCCCACAAAAACCCTAATTTTTTCCTTTAATTTCTCCCCCAACTCACTCTTTCTCCTCTCTTCTTAATCCTCAACTTGCCGCCGCCCTTCATCCGTCCACTGTCGCCGCCCTTCGTCCGTCGCCGCACGAAGATGGGTAAGCTTTTTTTTTATCTTTTTTCTCTGTTGCGCGCACAAGGCAGCGGCGGCCGATCTCCCGCTATCTAGCGCCGCCGCCGCTCTTCGCGTGACCCCCAAGAAGCGCCGCTCGTCCTCCCCCTTCGTCCAGCCTCCGCCGCTCGTCCTACCAGGTAAGTTTTTTTTTTTTTTTCCGGGAGAAATTCTCCTGTCTCTAGCTTTTTTTTTTTTCGACAATACTTAGTCTACCAAAACCACTCCCGTCGATAAATTATTGTCGATGTGAGTGTTTTTGGTCGACTCAATATTGACGAAAATTTCAATTTTTAAAATTCTTTTAAAAAAAATTATTTCGAAAAAATCTTATTGACATGAGTGTTTGTGGTTGACCAACCAGAGTCGACCGGAGTGTTTGTGGTCGACCAACCAGAGTCGACCGGAGTGTTTGTGGTCGACCAATTAGAGTCGATCGGAGTGTTTTTGGTCGACAAACCAGTGTCGACGGGATAAATTTTGGTCGACTCTGATTTGTCGAAAATAAATTTTTTTTTTTTATTTCTAAAATTATATTTGAGGCGGCGGTAGGTGCCGGAGGTAGGACGGTGGCCGAAGGTTTGGCTACGGCGACGTTCTGTGGGCGGCTGTTGGCTAATAACTCTCAAATTAGGATTAGGGTTATAATTAGGATTAGGGTTAATTTAATTTATAGGAGTGTATGTATCTTTTGTATTTTATGAAAATGGCAAAATAGACATTTATATGAATATTTAATTAATAAAAATGGAGGGGGAGTGTATTAAACAAAGTTGGAGAGATATATACCTCACCCCTTAAAAAAAAATATATATCAATATTGTTGTTTCTGAATGTCTATCTCTCCCTATTAGCCCAATAAATAAACTACATTAAATAAAAATCATGTATTTAAAAATCCAACATGGGTGACAACAAAATATTATTCTAATGTATTTTTTTTAGATACATAAATTATGATTTAACTTTACACTAAAAAATCAAATTCAGATTATAAGTTTTAGAGTTCACCGTACAAACTAACAAACTCAATGTTTAAAATTATAAACCATAAAAATATCCCACAAAAAAAATGCATTTTCCAAAATGAAATTCATCTTTTAGGGGAGATAATTATTTTTTAGTGGGACAAAAATACGAGCAAATATCAAATTAAAAAATTGAGATTGAAAACTAATAAAGTAACATACTCCAAATGGAGTTTTTTTTATTAACATATTGTTCCATATAATTTATTAATTAAATAAGTATTTTTTTTAATTTAAATAAAAAAATTAGGTTCGATTTATTCGATTTTATAAAATATAAATCGAACCAAAAACTGATTTAAAAAAAAAAAATTAACCGAACCGAACAACAGCCAAGTTAATCGAAAATCGTCGGTTCGGTTCGAAAGTTCGATTTTTAAGTTTTGTGGCCACCTATAGCCATACCCACAGACCACGAAATTATGCAATATTAGTAATAATTTCAAAGTTAAAAAATTAAATTATTATATAATTCTTTTTACTGGTATTAATTAGAAAATACAATTAAAACCATTCTAGTAGTAAAACAAATTTTTTCGGAATTAAAAGAGGTCAAAATAAAACTAAACTTATTAATGCATAAGTAATACTATTATTTCACCCGAACTCTCCCTTTTAATTTATTTTTTAAAGTATTACTGCCCCTGAAAAATTTACATACCGATCCTCACATTATACATATATTTACTTTTTATACCATATTTTTTAAAGTCTATCATAACTCAATCAAAACTACTTCATTTATTTTATATATAAAAGTTTGCAAAATTATATCACCAAAATTTCAAAGAAACTAAATAAAAAATCCGTAACTAAATCAATAGTTCGTAAGATTTGAACACCTTTGGAGCAATTTGGTTGGAGTCTCTTGTCCTTTGGATTTTTTGTTCATCTTGGTCAAAACTCGAGGGCATGTTGTGCACTCTAGTACATGTTGCACTTTTTAGTTTACTAACTTAAAATGGTGTTACATTTTTCAATTATTAAACTGTATAATAATATTTTTAGTAATAATTGAAAATTGCAACACCATTACCAAAAAAGTGTAAGTCAGTAAACTGAAAAGTGCACATGCATTAGGGTGCACAACATGCACTCGAGTGCATACTAGACTTTACCTAAATAAAGTAACCAACACAAACATGTTTAAACATATTGTGACTCACTTTTTCTTCATTCACATCATTAGTATATTGTCATTTACAACATTATTCAATCAGTATTACACAATTATATTAGTTGACTATTTTTCGATTTGTGTTGACTTGACCGTGTATAAAATTGTAAAAATAAATAAATATAAATATTGTAATATAATTAGAATTATATGATTAATTTTAGTATTTCACATTCTCAATTATTGACAACACATAATAATTACACGAATCAATAACTATTCACTAGTAAAGTAAAATATCAAGTTAAATACGAAAAGTGAATTTAACATTTTAAAATCATAAATGTGAAAAAGTTACTCCGTGATTTTTATGTAATTAAATCTAAAATTAAAAACTCAAATAAATTCAAATGCATCACAATTTTTTTTATACCAAATTACATAAAATATAAGAACGCTAAATTTAAAAAAGATCCAAACTGAATGGGATTGAGAAGGTCAAACCACATTTAACATCAAATTTTGTATTAATACCCCAATTACAAATACAACCGAATCATTTAACATAAATTTAGCCTAAAACCACCTAAACATAACTAACCTGATATTCTCGAGAGTTTTGTCTTCATTGATCAATACGATAGATAATTTAAACATATGCCGATAGGGTTTCTGAAATTGATCGAGTTTTAGATTAGATGAATTATTTCATATTTACGTTTGATCATGAGATATATATGTATATCGATTTGTTGTGTGTAGGTCTCTATCAAAAATATGATTCTCGTCTTCATTTTTTTCTGGATTTTCATGAGCTACGATTTTTATTCTTGGTTAAATTAATTTCTTATTTCTTTCATTGTCAATTTTAATTCACAGAGATTTAACATTTTTTTTTTTTTTGAGAAACTATTTTGTTTAGTTATTGAAAATATATACCGTCCACAACTGTTTGCACACTTACCTTATTTGTCCGTCCCATAATTGTTTGCACACCTATCAAAGGAAACTCTCTCATAAACCTCACCCTCACAATATTCACATATTTACATAAAATGTCATTACTTTTACTTTCTTTCCAATCCCTTTTTACTTTATCAATATAACTTTACAAAATTACTTCTCAACACTCCACTCATTACACTTTTTATTTTATGGTACAAACACTTGTACGACGAAGGGAGTAGTATTTCAAAATCTTGAAAACCGAAAGTTGAATTCAATTTTTAAACAAAAATATATATTACATGTGTAATCAGTGTGATGTACCTATAATATGTATCAGATTTTTCAGAAAAAAATATACAGTACATGTGTAATCAGTGTGATGTACCTATAATATGTATCAGATTTTTCAGAAAAAACTGTACATGCAGGAGGGCATCATTAGTTTTTTAGGTATATTAATGTCTGATTTAATATCTGTAACAGTGATACGCTGATTTTGATCCGCAATAAAAATCCGATCGGTTATTTTTATTTTCGTTTGCGATTTTCAAATTATATTTTTGCTAAAAACCTCGATAATGGTATACATTCAGTGGGGCAGTGGAGTATATATTTTCGTTTGGTATTGTTCGTACGCTTTCTTTATTGATACTTCAATTTTTTTACACATTTATAATAGGTATATAATCTATAAAATTAAGAGTTTTATTACTTTATTTTATTTTTAAAATTGTTATTTTTGGTCTACGTTCTTTTTCACACTTCACTAAATTACCTTTAAATTTCACTAAATCACTCAAAATACTCTTTTACATTATTTTATTTTTATAATTATCAGTCATTTTGAGCTCATATTCTTCCGTACACTTCACTAAATCACCTTTAAACTACACTAAATCAACCAAAATATTTTTCATTTATTTGAGTTCACACATAACTAAAAATTCACATTTTTCTTAAAGAGGGGACTTGTTGTTAAGATACTAAAAATTCATATTTCTTAAAAAGTGAACTTGTATTTAATATAATTGAGGGAGTACTAGTGTTATAGAGATGTGAATTTTTTTAATACAATATTTAAAGTTGATGATTTGTTTACAATTATTTAAAAGTTTATATTATATTATAAATATACTAAAAGTCGTGATTTAATTTGCAATTAACAATTTTTTAAAAAAGTTTTAAATCTGAATTTTTAAAAGTCTTTAAAAATTACGAAGTATTCAATATAAAAAAAAAATTCTGAACACGAAAACCAACACATTCCAATAGATGATGGAGATTTTTTTTATCTACTTCTATGAGAAATTCTTTAGAATTTTCAATATATTCTAAAAATTTTCAAAACTATTTAAAAATATAATTATGTTATTTTGCATCTTTGATCTAGCATTAAATTTGTGTTCGTCTATTTTGTTAGTTAAAATTTTCACAAGTCATTTCAAATTTAAATATTTATAGTCCAGAGGTAGCTAATTTTTCTCTAAATGTAGTGCGTGAGTAGTGTGTGAGTTTCGCTCTTCATTATACACGCGTAACACGCGATTCCTCTCTCTCTCTAGTAATCTCTTTTCATTCAAGAAATTAGCAACTTCATTGTTTTTGCTCCGACGGTAGTGTACATGACAACAGCGGAGATCTTATCCGTGTTAGCATTTTCCGGCAACAAAAATTTCCCGATCCCCCGCTCCATTCCCACATACATTACCCCCTCCTCCTCCTCTCGCTTCAGAGCATTGTCCTTCTCGAATGTCGCCGGATTTCAGCCCGAGCTACTCCTTGACGCCGCCACGGACGACGTAGCTCTTGGTCGGGCCGCTCACCGATTTTGTGTCATTAATTTTACAGGTATATTGATTTCTGTATATGGAATTTGCAATTTTCGTTTCCAGTTTTCAAATTACTCACACACTTCATTTCTCTCTCTCTTCATACCCAACCATGGCGCCGCCTCGAGACCTTTGAAATGAGGGTTGTGCCACCGCATTTCCGCCTTGCACCACCGTGCGCCGCCGCTCTAGGGCGGAACCCTAGTCGCATCGCCGCCTTGATCCTCCTCCGTTTTCAGGTATGGCTATAAATCACTCTCACGGCTTACACGACTAATTTCTCTCTGAGTGTAGTGTGATGTTTTTCTGCCATTTACAGATTTTGAGCTTATAATCCATACCCAACAATGGAGATCCCTCTCTCTCTCCCTCGATACTCAACTCTTTTGTTTAATCAACGATAAGTACCAAGGTATAATTTCTTACTTTTTTTTCCCTGCCGTTTCATATTTACGTTTGCGTTTAGAATCTCGATAAAAAATATGGATTAATGTCTCATTTTTTCTGGATTTTCATGAGTTATGAGTACTGCGATTTTTTTTATCAAAAAAAAAAAAAAAATGAGTACTGCGATTTTTATTCTCGGTTAAATTTTTGTATTTCTTTCGATGTCAGTTTTAATTCACAGAGATTTAACTATTTTGTTTAGTTATTGAAAACTAAATATTTCAAAATTTTGAAAACTGAGGTTTGAACTCAATTTTTTGTCCTCATCTCGTATATTGTAATCCGTTTAAAAAAAATATATATATACATATATATACATGTGTAATAATGTATAATATGTATCAAACTTTTCAGAAATTATGAGCTAGCTTTACTGTTTTTACTCTGATGGTAAGTACTGTACATGCAGTAGGGTGGGGCCATCATCAATTTTCCAAGCATATTGTCTGATTTGATTTCTTTAACTGTGATATGCTTTGATTTCTCTCTTAAAAACACATATACAGTAAAAATTTGAGATGTTTGTTTTGAAATTTTAAAATTCGAATTGAATTTGAGTTGACAAAAAGTTGATTTTTTTTTTAAAAAATATGTATATTAAAAAGTGTAAGTCATTATAATTAAAAAGTGTTTAAAAATTGTAAGTCATTGTAATTAAAAAGTACAACACAATATTAATGAAAAATGAACATCTATATAATTAAAATGTGCAATATAACATTACTAAAAAGTGTAAGTCAATATAACTTAAAATATTATTTTAAAAAGTGTAAGTCGCTACCATTAAAAAGTTTAACAAAAAACTCAATTTTCTATATAAACTCAATTCCATTGAAGACCTACTCTACTTTTGTAAAATTTATAAAGTGGATTTTGAAATCCAAACCTAAATTACAAACTAGAACATGGTTGGTATTTCTAATTCTAAATACGAATTTTCCATTCCAAAACAAACATCTCCTAAACTATATTAATTTTCATAAATTTAATAGATTGTAAAACACATTTTTACAATCATAGTATTTTCATTTTATTTATGCTAGATCAAAGATGCAAAATAACATAATTATATTTTAAAATAATTTCAAAAAAATTTAGAATATATAGAGTATTATCGAAAATTCTAAAGATTTTTTCTTAAAACTAGATAAAAGAAATCTTCATCATCCATTGAAATGTGTTAGTATAAATAGAAATTGCCATACATGAAATTCTTCATTTTTAATTTATCTCTCTTAAAAACACACATATTTTAGTAGTAGTAGGCTCCATTACACCATCTTCAATTCTCGAACTCAAATTGCTATCAAAATTATTAATTTATAACTAAATTTGAATTTGAGTTAAAAAGTAAAATAATCTTAAATCATCAAACTCAAAATTTTAAAATATTCTAAAATACATTAATATTCTTAATGTTATCTTGTATTTATATTTTATTAAATATTTATTTATCATCAAATATATAATTTTATATTTATATTTAAATTGAATTAATAAAATAAAATAAAAATAAATATATTTAATACAAGAATATAAAAAAACAAAATTAATGAAACAAAACATCAAATTCAACTGCATAAATATAAATTACATTACAATTACATATTATTACTAAAAAAAAATACATATTTTTTATTCATTACAACAAAACTTATGTTTACTTATGTTTATGTTGCATTAAGTTTAAATTTAGCATGTATATTTTCTTATTTATAGTTTGTATCCATTTAAATACGGAGTATATAATATGTATATTTTGTTTTCTATTGTATATTTAAAAATAATTTACCACAAAAAAAAAAGTAAAATTTATATTTTAGTATAATTATTAAGTACAATAATTAATTAGGACACTATATACTCCCTTAGTCCTTTGGCCAATATTCTTAGTCCACGAAAGATAGTCTCATACTCTTTTTTAAAATATACTCCCCACAACACTTAATTTATACCCTTAAAAATATCACATATTACCCTAAATGCCAATGCATGGCCCACATACTTGATTAAACTAAACTACATTAATTAAACTAATCTAATAACTAAACTAGTCCACTAATTTAATACCTTACCGACCCAATATGAAAACATAATTGAACCAATTACCCCAAACTAGGGTTGTTATTCGAGTTGAGCTGTGTATTTGAAGTTCGAGCTCGGCTCGGCTTGATAACATTGATAAGCTAAGAAACGAGATCGGCTCGACTCGTTAAAGGGCCTACGAGTCTAATGGAATTAAAAGAAAAAAAAAATTAGATATTGAGTCTAACAAATCAAGTTCAAGTCGACTCGTTAGTAAATCGAGTATTTAACGAACTCGAGTTCGGCTTATTTAACGAACGAGCCGAGCCGAACTCGAGCCTTATCGAACCGAGCTCACGAGCGACTCGGTTCGTGTAACAGCTCTACCCTAAACCCAACTATTCTTACCCCAAGTCCAAGAAAAAAACCCTAGTACTTTATTAAACTATGGGTAAATAATTAAGCTATAATATATTATTATGCAATTATAATAATGTTACATTAGTTTATACTTTAGACTACACTAGCACTAGGTGAAGTGTAGTGGGAGATAGTCTATTGCCACTTTTTTAATTGTCATTTCAAACACTTTTTTTTAGTTCTTGATAATTGAAAATTAAAGAAAGAAACACTTACCCCACTCCCTTGAAACGATTGAAAAATTTAGAACATCTTCATCTTCCAACAAATTCATGATCTTTAGGACTACATCATTATCTGTCGTGTCAACTAGATCGATATCCATTCTTTTTGCTGCCAATAAAAATCACATTCTATGTATGCTAAAAAAAAACTCATGTAAATCATTTTTGAAGTTTTTAGCAAAATTATAGAAGAATTTTAAAAATAAAACATTAAATATTATAGTTTAGACTAAACTATAATATTTAATATTTTATTTTTACATAGTTTTACTGATTTTTTTTTTTTTTATAGAATGCGATTTTCTCTGTCAATAAGAATTCTTTCTTTTGTCGGCTTAATTTCTCTCTCTTAAAAAACGTACAAATCCGTAGTTATTCATGTTTTTTTTTTTTTTTATGTATTTCTCTCTCTTAAAGACTTCAATGTTTTTTTTTTCTAGTATATAGAATGCGAGCCAGAGTATTGACTATGTATCTATCTTATTGCAATCTTAAATAATTCTAAAAATCATTGATACATTGGACGAAGAAAATGTGGTGAACTTTTTACTGACTATGTATCTATTTTATTGCAATCTTAAATAATTCTAAAAATCATTGATACATTGGACGAAGAAAATGTGGTGAACTTTTTACTGGTTTTAGGAGGGTGTCAAAATTTGGTAAGAATTCATTTTATTTTTCTTTTTTTTGATTGGCATAATATGTAATTTTTTTTTATTGACTAACTATTTGGATTATTGACATTTTAAATCGCTACTCAAATCAAAAATAAATAAATTATATTATGTTAAATAAAAAAAAAAAAATTCTTACCCAAGTTTCCCAACTATCTTGAAACTTGTAAACGTTCATCACATCTTCTTTGTCTAAACATATTGATGATTTTTTGTCCAAACATATTGATGATTTTTAGAACCGAGTCGTTATTTAAGATTGGAACAGGACCCATGATATTTTTCTTGCAAGATCCATAGTTAGTACTCTTCTTGATCGCATTCTATATTAGAAAAATAAATTATTGGAGTCTTTAGCAAAAGTAAATTATTAAATATTACTCTCTCCGTCTCGAAATAACTTGTATAGTGCGACACGTTGTTTAAGAAAAGTGAATTTAGTGGTTGATGATGTAAAATAAAGGAGGGGTATTTTAGGTAATTTGATGATGTGTTAAGTGGATTTGATGATGTATTAAGTGAAATGTATAGAAAAAAAGAGTGACAAATTTGAAAATAAAATGATGTTATGAGGTTATTAATTTTATGGGGTATTTCCATATTAATAGTGTGCAAGTAATTTTAGAACGTTCCAATAAGAAAAGTATGCAAATAATCACGAGACGGAGGGAGTATAATTTAGAGATCCATTGTAAGCATATGTGCTACAAATTGGCATTTCGTTTAACTAAGCTAATTTTAAAATTATGATTCCTTTGCAACTCCTCCCTAATCAAATCTATGTAATTTCTATAGGTTGTTCGGTATCTCTCTCCACCGTTAATCGAATCAAACACCCTCTTTGCATCCATCTCTCCACTACAATCTTGTCGAATCCCATGTTCTCACCCCATCTGATTGCTTCTAAGACGACCCCATGCCTCACCTTTTTCGACCTCATCACCCCTGCTCACTACAAAAAACGCGGAGTTTGCCGACGGAAGGCTACCGACGAAATCCATTCCGTCGGCCGCCCCGACGGATCGCCGACGGAATTTTCGAAACGACTGACTCCCGACGGAATCCAAGATCCGTCGGGACCGTCCGACGGACTTCCCGACGGAATTCAGTTTCGCGGCCAAACGGTGTCGTTTAGCCTTACTTCCCGACGGATTATTTCCGTCGGCCGTTCAAATTTCGACTGCCGACGGAAAATATCCGTCGGTAGCCGACCCGCTTTGACTCACCGCCTCGGATACCACGGAAAATACCACGGAAAAGACGCGTGTCATTAATATTCGCGTGCTACCGACGGAAATATCCGTCGGTAGCCAGAATTTTTTTTTTTAAATAAGAACTGCCTTCGGCAGTTCTTCCTCATAAGGGAAAAAAAAAATTCCTTTCGTCCCCCTCTCCCTGTTCATCTCCTGTTCTCTCCTCGTGGATTGGATTTTCTTGTGCGTGGTGCGTGGATTGATCGAGAAAGGGCATAACGATTATCTACTCCAATTTTCTTCAATTTAAACGGTACGTTTTATAAATTCTTAATTAATTTTAATTAAGTTATTGTATTATAAATTGCATGTTTATAATTATTATAAAACTGTTATTGAATTATTATAAATTGCATGTTAGTTCGTATAAAATTTCATGTACGTAGTTGATGAATATATATGTATAATTAATTCAAATATATGTTAGTACGTGGATTATATGTTTTTTATTGGTTAATTGTAATTAAAAATTGCATGTTAGTTCAAATATATAATGTAGTTCTTGTTAGTTCGTTTTGATAATTAAACTAGGTTATTATTGTTGATTAAATTAGTAATTATTCTTATAATTAAACTAGGTTATTATTGTTGATTAAATTAGTAATTATTCTTATAAGTAGGGGTGTTGTACGGTATGATTAATATAATAATTATTGTTATTGTTTAAATTAAGTCATTATTAATTAGTTTGGTAAATTATTTATTTCATTAGTAACGTGATTTTGTTATTGATTAAATTAGGAAATTATTGACTTAAATTACTAAAATGTTATTAATTAAATTAGGAAATTATTGATTTCATTACTATATTAATTATTGATTAATTTATTATACTTTTAAATTTTATTTATTAAAATAGATGAGTCAAGATGCTAGTGGGGCCTCAGGATCTCGACGTAGGAGAACCTCACTTAGGCCTGTTGAGCCTGCTACGTTGACGTCGTCGGCATCCGTTCCACAGCATTCACCGCCGTCATCTCAGTCGTTGGCAGCTCGTCGACATCCCACGCGTGCCCGAGAAACCAGACTGAGAATATGGATTGAAGATAATGTACAGTAAGTAATTAATTAAATAATTTTAAGGTTTAACAATATTTAATAGCATCAATTTTTGTACGTTTTTTAATTTATAATGTGTTTGTTTCTTAATATATATATAATGTCACAGCTTACTTCCTGGTAATGAGATATCGAAGATTTGCACTGAGGTGATTACTAAGTGCAAGATTGCTGCGAATGCCTACTCTTGGCTGAAGGTGCCGCAGACGAAAAAGGATGAATACTGGGAGGAATTTCAGGTATTTGAGTGCATTCAATTAAATATTAATAAACAATTTATTATATATATTATTTGATAAATATGCTGATCGAATATGTGCAGAAACATGCTTATTGGCATAGGGAGTTTTTTTCGGACAACGATATCCACAGGCTCTGGGTATCTTCATGTCAGTCTAGGTATAATGAGATTATGTACACCTGGAGGAATGCTTGGCGTAGTCGTGGCGTGGAGCAGACGACGTTGGGGGTGGACGATGGAGTCGACGTGTGGAACACGTTGACCACGTATTGGAGTAGTCCGGAGTACGTGCGGAAGTGTGCAACTGCTCGAGCCAACTGTAGAAGTGATGTGGGAGGTGGGATGTCAAGGCATCGGGGGGGGGGGCCCGATCCGCGTATGAGCACTCAATTGCTCTAGTAAGTGTTCACTAAATTTATTTCAATTATTTATATTATAATATTATATAAAATAATTTTTATATGCTCATTTGGTACAAAATAGGAGCGGGATCTTGGGCGTGAACCCACTCACGTGGATCGGTTGAACGTTCTTCATCCGTTTGATCGAGATTCGCAGACGTCCACATATGGACGCACTACTGAGCTTCACGTAAGTTTAATTAAACTGTGATGTGTTTTTTAATATTTAATTAATTAAATGTATTGAACTATGTATTAATTTAATATTTTTGTAATTATGTAGTTGAATGTGAACCGGAGGATTGCAGGGGCGACGACACAGGCTTCTGCTGATGAAGCCGGGCCCAGCGCCGCCCCTCCGCCTGATCTTAACCGGATTTACCTGGAGGAGGCCCCGGCTGATCGAGGACGGGTCCTTGGCCTTGGCCGGATGAGCCGCTCAGTGAGAGCTGCGTCGTCCAGTTCGTCCCAGCGTGCATCGCAGGCCTCTGTATCCTCCACTGCTGCTCCTCCGGACCCGAACATGGTCAACTGGATGAACCACTACTTCCGACAGATGGCTGACACTATGGGTCGATCGTTGGGGATGCCTCAGGATCAAATAGATACATGCTTTGCACAGGCGATGAGCGTCCCCCCTCCTCCGCCTTTCGCTGCTCCGGTTGGTCCATTTCCCCCTCCGCCTTTCGATGCTCCGGTTGGTGGTTCAGTTCCCCCTTTCAATGCTCCAGATCAAAATCCAGATGCAGCCGCAGACGACGGCTTGGATGATTTCATTGGTGGTGATGACTTTTTTGTACCATATAATGGTTGATGTTTGAACTATTTATTTTTCTGTCGAACTATTTATTATTCTGTTGGACATATTTATTTCGGTTGATGCTTGTTTGTCAATGAATTGTTTATTTATGTTATTGTTTTTAATTTATACATAATACATAATTTTTCGTTAGATTTTGGTATAAAGTAAAGTATTTTTTAATTTTTTTTTTCGATTTTTTTTTATTCCGCCAATGTTACCGACGGAAATAAAAACTCCGTCGGTAGTGTCTGCCGACGGATATTCCGTCGGCCAAGTACTCGACCGACGGAATTTTGGGCGGCAACATACCGACGGAATTTCAGAATCCGTCGGTAGATTCAAAATGTACGCACCGACGGAATTTCAAAATCCGTCGGTAGCGCGTAATATTTACAGAAAGTTTCTTCCCCTTTCTCACTCAGTCGAAAAAAATCGTGGAAATTGTAAAAATTGTATGAGAGCAAGCAAATTTCGGTACGTTTTCCTTTTTTACTTGGTTAAATTTTGTAGTTTAGTTGTGCATTTTATATTGTTATAGTTTAATTAATTGTGCATTTTATATATTTGTAGTTTAGTTGTGTATTTTAATTGTGCATTTTATATATGTGTAGTTTAGTTTAGTTGTGCATTTTTCTGGATGTTTGTAAGAATTTTATGTTAAATGTTTAACAGATGGATTTGCCGGATCGTCGATGGATGTATGAAACTCCTAGGTTCATTTTAGAAAATGTGAATAGTGAATTTTACAATGAACTTGTGTCATTTGTTGAATTTGCAAAGCTCCACCCACATTACATGCATGGGGATTGTATCAAGTGTCCGTGTAATGCCAAAAAATGTCAGAATAAAATATTTAAGTCGATTGATGAGGTTTTGGTACATGTTCTGAAGAATGGTTTCACTGTTAATTATTATAATTGGACATTTCACGGCGAAGTACGTTGGCCTTATAACTTTGATCAAGTTTTATACTATTACACTGCTGGTATCTATGAAAGACAAATATATGGTAATCATGCCGGCACGAGTACTGAACAACAATTTGGTGGGGAACAACAGTTCGGTGGGGAACAACAGTTTGGTGGGGAAGAACAACTTGGGGAGGGAGAACCCAATATGTATCAAACAATGATAATGGAAGCCGGTTTTTCAAATGTAGAAGAGGAGCCGACGGATGAAGCATTTCGGTTTTATGAAATGCTCAAATTTCTCGATCAAGATTTGTATCCGGGTTGTGATTCACACTCTCAACTGTCATTTAATGCCCGACTTATGGCTATCAAGACCGAGAACAAGCTTTCTAACAGGGCATATGAGCAAATGACACAATTATGCAGTGAGATCTGCCCTCCTGAGAATAAGGTGCCTACAACGTATCATCAAAGCAAGCAAATGCTGAAAAATATGGGATTGCCGGTCGAGAAGATTGATTGTTGTATAAACGGTTGCATGTTATATTGGGGTGATGAAGATAGCAATCTGAACATGTGTAGGATGTGTGGTCATCCTCGTTACAAAGAGCCACGTCGGAAGGGGCCCGCTGGTCAATCGAAGTCGTCGAAGAAGAAAGTGGCACACAAGAAGATGTATTATCTTCCAATCATTCCTCGTTTAATGAGATTGTATCAATCTACTGCCACAGCACAACACATGACGTGGCATGCAACAGATTCGTCTTCGACCGAGTCTAGGGAGATGCGACATCCGGCGGACTCGGAGGCCTGGAAACACCTTGACAACGTGTATCCCAATTTTTCTTCTGAACCGAGGAATGTGAGGCTAGGTTTGTGTACTGATGGTTTTGCACCGTTTGGGAGCTTTGGAAAGCAGTATTCGTTGTGGCCGGTGATTCTGACTCCGTATAATCTTCCTCCGTGGATGTGCTTGAAACCTCAAACAATGTTTCTAACTGTATTGGTGCCAGGTCCGTCGAATCCAAAAGATAAGCTTGACGTTTATCTCCAGCCTCTTATAAAAGACCTGATCTTTTTATGGGAAAGTGGTGTCCAAACGTATGATGTGTTCAGAAAACAGAATTTCACGATGCGTGCTGCTTTATTGTGGACCATTAGCGATTTTCCTGCATATTCTATGTTGTCTGGATGGAAAACGGCTGGTTTTCAAGCATGTCCGTATTGTATGGATTTTTCTGAAGCTTTCAGTCTTGAGAAGAGTAGGAAAGTTACATGGTTCGATAATCACCGAAAGTTCTTACCTCGAGATCATCCATTTAGAAGGAATAAGAACAACTTCTTGAAGAACAGAACAGTTACAATCAATCGACCGCCCCTTCGAAACGGTACGTATTTTAATTAATTATACAATTATTTGATCTAGTATAATGTTATACGTATATGTTTTATTAATTTCTTCTAGTATAATGTTACCGTACAGGACATACGTTGTTACATGAGATTCAGTGGACGGGTTTGAAAAAATCTACTGAGGAAAATGCAGCTGAACACAACGGTCGAATCCCAGGTGGATGGAATAAAATGAGTATTTTTTGGGATTTGCCATACTGGAGTTCACTATTGATCCGACACAATTTGGACGTGATGCACATTGAGAAGAATGTGTTTGATAATGTGTTCCACACAATGATGAACACAGAAGGCAAGACGAAAGATACTCCAAAGTCCCGGGAAGAGCTGAACATTTATTGTCGTCGTCTAGAGTTGGAAAAGGATCCCAGTACAGGTAAATATCCGAAGGCTTGCTACACACTGGACAAGCCACAGAAACAACAACTGTGTCGTTGGATTCACGAGTTGAATTTTCCAGACAACTACGTGTCAAACTTGAGTCGATGCGCAGACATAAACAGGGGTAAGGTTTCAGGGATGAAGAGTCACGATTGTCATGTTTTTATGCAGCGCTTGATACCGATTGCGTTCCGAGACGTTGTTCCTCTCAATGTGTGGAGGGCTATCACTGAATTAAGTCTTTTTTTTAGAGATTTAACATCTTCAACGATCAAGATCGATGATATGATTCGTTTGGAGCAAGATATTCCAGTGATTTTGTGTAAGTTGGAACAAATTTTTCCACCTAGCTTCTTCAACTCCATGGAACACTTACCCGTTCATTTAGCGTATGAAGCCAGAATTTGTGGTCCAGTGCAGTACAGGTGGATGTACCCATTTGAAAGGTAAACTCTTACATTTTTCATTTTTTATATATACTACATGCATGCATGTTCACTGAATTAAAATATATATTTTTTTATTATAAATCAGATATCTCCACAACTTGAAACGCAATGCTAAACAAAAGGCAAATGTGGAAGCATCGATTGTTAATGCATATTTGAATGAAGAGGTTGGCATGTTTTGTTCTTATTATTTTGAAGACCATGTCAACACTCGGTTGAGAAGTGAACCACGTAACTACGGTGGTAGAGATACAGACAATATCGGTGAAGAGGTTGATGGAATGCTGTCTATATTCAAGTCTAAGGGACGATCAATAGGAAAATTCACTGAACGAGAGTGGGAGTCGAACAGAGAGGCAGAAATAGCACAAACGTATGTGTTATTGAATTGTGATGAAGTTCAGCCTTACATTGAGTAAGTATTTCATATTTTTATCATTACTTCATTTATGTAATTTAATATTAATTGTGATTGGATGTTGTGAATTAGGATGTATACTCAAGAACTAAGACGAACAGAACAAAACATCTCAGATACAGATATAGATGCTCGTCTTCAACGTGATTTTGCCCGATGGTTCCAACGTTGTGTGAGTACCATTTCCTTAAATTTTACGTAAATAAATATGATTCATAATTAATGTTAATTATTTGAACTGTATAAGGACGGTCAAACGATTTTGGGAATCGATTCTTAAAGGATCTCACCAAAGGACCACTACGTCGTGTAAAGACTTACAACGGCTATATTGTGAAGGGCTACAGATTTCATACATCTGAGTATGCATCGAGAAAAGCGACTACCAACAGTGGTGTTTGCGTTAGCAGTGCAAACTACAATGCAGATGCAAGTGACTACTATGGGGTGTTGCACGAAGTCGTTGAAGTAGAATATCCGGGATATCCAACAAAGACTGTAGTGTTGTTCAAGTGTCATTGGTTTGATTCAGGCCCTTCAGGAACAAGGATTCATCCGGAGTACAAACTCGTCGATGTTAATCCGAAAAGGAGTTATATCGGGAATGATCCATTTGTATTTGCCCATCAAGTATCTCAAGTATACTACTGCAAGTATCCAGTACGATCATCACGTAGTAAAATTGAATGGCACGCTGTTTGCAAAGTAAAGGCAAGATCAATGGTAGAAGTCCCTACAAAGGACAAGAGTGATGAAGATGATTCTCCGTTTCAAACGGAACAAATAGAGGCTAGAACTGAAGTCTTTACGGGAGATTTGAATATCCATGTAGACTTGACGGCTGGAAATTCACAATTGATCGAAATTGAAAACGATAATGGAAATGAGGAAGATGATGAAAATGAAGAGGAAGAGGAGGAGGAGGAGGAGGAGGAGGAGGAGGAGGATGATGATGAAGAGGAAGATGAGACAAATAATGAAAATGTAGATGAAGAAGATGAAGAGGAAGAAGATGAAGAATAAATTATATAATGTAAGCTAATTATTTTATTAGATGTACAATTTAAAAATATTTATTTATCATTAAGTTACAACTAAAAATTGTGAAAAGAAATTATTTTTTTGATTTTTTTAAAAATATAATTCGCAAAAAAATGAATATTTTAGTAAAAAAAATGAATATTTTAGTATTTAAAAATATATAAATTATATTACAAATTTAATTATTTAATTTATGTGAATGAAATTAATTTTATGAATTTTTTTTAAAAATAATTAGCAAAAAAATGAATTTTTTACTAAAAAAATATTAGTATTTTAGTTAAAATATGAATATTTTAGTATTTTAAAATATATAAATTATAAAAATATAAATTATAGATTTCAAATTTAATTATTTGATATATTTGAAAGAAATTAATTTTGTGAATTTTAAAAAAAAAATGGGTCGAAAATGAGTACATATACAATTAATACTACAATTACGAACAAGTAACACATCTGTCCGAGTGGTAGGCGCCCTTCACTAGGCGCCCACACACCCGGGTTCGATTCCTAGCAAGGCCAGAATAATATATGGTGGCCTTAATAACAGTTCGGGGGTCGGGTCGGGTCGGGGGTCGGGTCGGGGGTCGGGTCGGGTCGGGTCGGTGACCCACGTCAATTAATTTTTTTTTTGGATTGACTTGCCGACGGATAATTCCGTCGGCACTACCGACGGAACCCCCGACGGACACCGACTGAATATAATCCCGAATTTAAAAAATATAAAATCTAGATCCGTCGTCAGTTCCGTCGGCACGTACCGACGGAATTACCGACAGAAGCCGACGAATATATTTTTCTTAAAAAAATGCTAAAATTAAATATCCGTCGGTAAGTCCGTCGGTACTACCGACAGACGGACCGACGGAATTGTCGACAGATATTAGACCCGGTTTCGAAACGGGTCATTCGGACTACCGACGGAATGAGATCCGTCGGCAGACTCGACAGATTTATTCCGTCGGGAATCCGTCGGGACTACCGACGGAAAAAAAAATTCCGTCGGTAACCCGTACCGACGAGTCTAGAGCCGACTGAATTATTCCGTCGGTAATTCCTTCGGGAAACCACGCCTACCGACGACAATTCCGTCGGTAGGTCCGTCGGTAAATCGCTCGTTTTTTGTAGTGGCTTTTCTAAGGGTTTTGAATGCAATAAAGACTCCCTCGTCGTCCCTTATCACCATTCCCACTCCCGTTTCTATTGCCGCACGGTCTTCCATTCCACCAGGTATGACAGCGCATGGAGAACTGTTGGCCTTGCCGTTGCATCCTCTCCTCTCCAAACTACTCGTTCCTGTGTCGCCAAATGTGCCATATTCCCATGCATATCCTCTCCTTGTTCGCTGCACTCAATCTTGACAGCAGATTAAGTAGCAGTTCTGTATGCCCCTCAACCCTTTCCACCTCAGTGTCTAGTTCCTCCCACAGCCCCAGTGCGACCAAACATCTTCTGCCCTGGTCACACCCCGTGATCAGATGCCATATGGTTTCAGGTTCCGCCTCGTACACTGGGCATAAAGCAGAATTGCTGATACCCCTCCTATACAGCTTCATCTTGACCGCATATTTGTACATTTTTTAAGAAAGAGTAAAAGGTTGATTTTTATTTAGGCTCAAAATCAGAAAGGCATATCAGTATTATAGAAATCATGGCAATATACCTGCAGAAAAAAAAAAAAAAAAAAGACTGAACATAATAATTAAATCTCTCTGTGAATTAGCTCAAGAAAATCTAAAAAAATAATAACAGGAATCCATATTTTTTATCAAGATAATAAACACAACTAATCGACATATTTAATGATCAAACGTAAATACGAAATGAGAAAACCTAGCTACTGTACGTGCAAAAAAAAAAAAAAAGTAGTAAAGGATACCTTCTCAAATTACAATCACAACACGCTACAGTTTGTATTTTGTTTTTTCAATCGTAATCAATTTTACTATATTAATTAAATAAAAGTTGTTCATTTTATAGGGGTACAACGGGAGGTTGCCCCTATTCAAGGGCGGATCCCTTCAATGGCTAAGGGTGGCTGTAGCCCACCCTATTTAAAAAAAAAAAAAAATTACTAAAAAATTATATATATAAATAAAAACGCAGCCTATCAAAATCGAACCCAAGACCTTTATAAAATTTGTTTGCAAGAGTTTTTACCATCTAACTACACTAAGTTTGGTATAATTACATGTAAAATAAACATATTTAACACTTTGCACAATTTTAAAATTCACTTAATTAACAAACCCTAAACTAAAATCCCCAATTTTCTTCCATTTCAAACTTATAAAAAAAAAAACGCTGCTATTTCCATTGACACGCGGCCGACTGCAAAAAAGTTTTACCTCCCACTCTCCCGCCGGGCCGCCAGCCGCCTCCGTCACTCCGTGTCGCGTCGCCGCTTTGCACTAGGTAAATATTTGATGTTTTTTTTTTGACAAAAAGAGTAGGTTTTCAATTTTGAGAGTTTTTCGTGAGTCGTGTGCTACTGTGCTCTATCTGTTTTTAATGATATTACTAGTAGATGAATTGTGGCCCCCAAATTCCAAAGCAATATTTATCTACTGTCTACAACAGACCACCACTACCATTATATTTTTAAATATTATAAAGTGAATAGGAAATTGGAAAACAAAATTTGAGATATAGTGTTTTTGAATTGAGTTTTTAAAGAATTACAGCAGAAAATTGGGAATGATGAATAATATATCATATATCCACTATCTTATTTAAATTAGAAAATAAAATTTAGAACATAGTGTTTGGATTGGATTTTTATAAAAGTTACAGTAGCATTGTTTTAATTGTGTAGAAGGAATAACATAAATAATTATGAATGATTTAATTTATTTCTTTTTATGTTCACTTTTTTTTAGTGACATTAATTAATGTATTTCTATGATCAATTGATTAATTGTGTATTTAATTTGATAATAGGTAATGAATAATCGAGAAGCAAAGAATTGAAGTGAAAACTATTTAATTTGATAATAGGTAATATGATGATTCGTCTGAGATTTGAATTGCAGCATTACAAAATTGATATACCTTCTCAAGAAAGTTTTTAAAATCTGTCAACTATTTCTGAACTATCCCAAAAGTTAGTTGAGACCAACAAGGCACAAACGTATGCTTTAATTACAAGATTGATTCATCTTGTTTTGACACTTCTTGTTACCACTGCCACGACTGAACGAGCATTTTCAGCTATGAAACATGTCAGAATTTCAGCTATGAAGCATGTCAAAAGTGTTCTTCGAAACAAAATGGAGAGTGATTATCTGATTTTATGGTTGTTTATATTGAAAGAAAATTGTTTGAAGACATTGATCCTATCGATGATTCTATAAGATAAAGAATCGTAGGGTGCAACGTATGTAAAAAAAAAATTTACTTTTTTTTTTCCTATCGTATTTATTTTTTTTGCTTCCAGCCCATCTTAAATTTTCATCCTGCCTCCGCCCTTGCCCCTATTTGTCCAGCGGTAAGAAGTAGGGACCAGGGCTACAGTGCGTCAGTAGTGTGTGAGTTTCGCTCTTCATTATACACGCGATTCCTCTCTCTCTCTCTCTATAGTTATCTCTTTTCATTCAAAAAATTAGCAACTAAAGTACATGACAACGGCGGAGATCTTATCCGTGTTGCATTTTCCGGCAACAAAAATTTCCCGATCCTCCACTCCATTCCCACATACCTTACCCCTTTCTCCTCCTCTCGCCGCTGATGTTCCGGGCTACTCCTTGACGCCGCCACGGACGTAGCTTTTGGTCGGGCCGCTCACAGAATTTGGTGTCATTAATTTTCCAGGTATATTGATTTCTATAATGCCTCAGCTTTCTAATAATTAAAAATCTGTTACCCGAAATTTTCATTTTCGTTTCCAGTTTTCAAATTACTCTCACACTTCATTTCTCTCTTTTCATACCCAACAATGGCGCCGCCTCGAGACCTTTGAAATGAGGGTTGTGCCACCGCATTTCCGCCTTGAGCACCACCGTGCGCCGCCGCCTCCAGGGCGGAACCCTAGTCGCATCGCCGCCTTGATCCTCCTCCGTTTTCAGGTATGGCTATAAATCACTCTCACGGCTTACACGACTAATTTCTCTCTGAGTGTAGTGTGTCATGTTTTTCTGCCATTTACAGATTTTGAGCTTATAATCCATATCTCATACCTGCCGTTTCATATTTACGTTTGCGTTTAGAATCTCGAACAAAAATATGGATTCCTGTCTTCATTTTTTCTGGATTTTCATGAGTTATGAGCACTGCGATTTTTATTCTCGGTTAATTTTTTGTATTTCTTTCAATGTCAGTTTTAATTCACAGAGATTTAACTATTTTGTTTAGTTATTTTATTGAAAACTAAATATTTCAAAATTTTGAAAACTGAGGTTTGAATTCAATTTTTTGTCCCCATCGTAATCCGTTAAAAAATATATATATATACATGTGTAATTATGTATAATATGGGGGAAATATTTGTTTTAGTCCTATAAGTTTTAGTGATTCCAAAATAAATCCTTTAAGTTTTAACTTTATAAAATACATCCTACATCTTTCAAGTTATTAATATTAGTCCTTTTTCAAATCTATTTTAATCCTTTAAGTTTAAACAAATAGAATACTACAATAAAATACTACTCCAATCTACTAAAATCTTAAAATTAGATTACTAATTCAATAAAAAATATACTCCCCACCCCAATCCGATCGTGTTTTCAAAATAAAAAATAAATTGATAGATTTTCTATATTTGAATTTAAAAAATATATTAATAAAGCCTAAATTATATATATTAATAAATCAAGAATATTATAAATATATATAAAAAAGACAAAAAAAAAAATACAACCTCGTCATATCCCCTAAATGTAAATTATATTAATATAATGATCAAATATTCAAATTTGAATTTATTTTAAAATTTACTTATGTTTTATATTATATTTTTTAATTTATCAATATAATAAAAAAATTAGAATTATTTCATTTTTTTTTATTTTATATATATATATATATTTTAATTTAATATCTTCATAATTTTTTTGGCAAAAAAAATCTTATTTTAAATAGACATATTTTGTACTATTATTTTGCTAAAAATGCAGATTTATTTACGATTTATATAATAATTTTTATATTTTATTTTGTTGGTATTTAATTATTTTATTTTACTGAATATTTTTTATTAAATAAGTTATAATTTTATATTTTAAATAAATTTTTGTTAAACTGAAAATTTTGAATTAGTGAGATATTTAAATAATTTAAAATTGATATTTGGGTAGAGACGTATATTCAGGTTTTAAATAAATAAGTTTTATAATTTCATATTTTAAATAAATTATTTAGTTGACCTTAAAAAAATAAAAAAATAAAATTATTTAGTGTTTACTTTTTTATATATATATTTTAATTACTTAAAGAATCAAAATTGGATATTTGATCAGAGCCACTAAACGACTTTAAATTTTTTTAGTGAGTTTAAACTTAAATGACTAAAATAGATTTAAAAAAGGACTAAAATTAATAGCTTGTAAGATATAGGATGTATTTTGTAAAGTTAAAAACTTAAAGGATTTATTTTGGAATCACCTAAACTTATAGGACTAAAAAAAATATTTCCTCTATAATATGCATCAATTTTTTTTGCCCCATCGTAGTACTGTACATACAGTAACCTGATGGTAGCTTTATTGTCTTCTTTGATTTCTTTAACTATGGAGTTGTACAGTGTACCAGTTACATATATGTAACTACTATATCCAATCCAATATATGTAACTACTATATCCAATCCAATAACTCATTACAAATAACACATATCCAATCAAATAACTCATTACAAATAACACATAACCCATTTACTATATCAATTTAACACATAAATTTTTTCATGGGCCTTTATTTTATTTCAATTAATTTTTTTTAATTTTATCATTAAAAAACAATACTCCATTAATTTTTTAAAATTTTATTTTTTTATTTTACTCAATTGATATTTATCTTTTTAATATTATTTTTTTAATTTATTTTTCTTCCTATTTATCATTTTTGTTTAAATGATAATTTTTTTAACATACTTTCTTTTTATGTTATAAATAATTATTCTAAAATTTTAAAGTCTAATACTTTCTTTTTATGTTATAAATAATTATTCTAAAATTTTAAAGTCTAATAAGAAAATTTTAAAAATAATAATTGTTTTTTTTTAAGTATTAAATAGTATAATAATAATTTTGTTTTAAAAAATAAAACTCTCACCTCTATTAGGCAAGTGTTCAATTTTATTGGTACTATTTTACTTTAATTAATTGGTGTATAATTTTCACCTTATCCTTTCAAAATTTTACTTCATTCCTTACCAATTTCACTTCGTTTTACATTGTTTAATTATTTTTTTCATTTGAACTTTCATTTTTTAATCACTTTATTTTAATTTTTTATTAATATAATTTTTAGTTTATAAGTGTTATGATAACAGTTGATAAGTATTATGATATATTATTAGTTAATATGCAGTACTGTACGTATTAGTTCATATACAGTATAATATTAGTTTATACTGGTATAAGTTCTAATTTTTTCGAGTTCACATACTTTATGGTAATAGTTCAAATATAGTATAGTATTAGTTCACATACTCTATGGTACTAGTTCAAATATAGTATAGTATAAATTTAAATATTGTATAGTATTAGTTCATATATTAAATAATATTTTTATACTCATATTAATCTCTAGTACTATATAATATATTAACTAGTACTATATCATAGGCGTACTAATACTATATTGTATTTAAACTACTCCCTCCGTCCGCCTATAAGTTTCCCGCTACTTTTTGGCACATAGATTAAGAAAAGTGATTAAATAATAGATATAGTACAAGTGATGTGATTGGAGGAAGGAGAGAGATAGAGAGAAAAAGTAAAATATAAAGTGAAGTGTAAGAAAAAATACTTACCATAAAGGGTACGAGAAGCTTATAGGCGGACGGACTAAAATGGTAAAATGGAAAATTTATAGGTGGACAGAGGGAGTAATATTTATATTTAACAAAAAATATATAACTTAACACATTTATAATTCCAGGATACCATGCAAATTAATACATCAATATTAAAAAAATGATATTAACTAACTAGTAAGAAGAACAAAAGTGAGATCTAATCAAACTGAACACACAATTCAATTAATAGATACGATCACACTCAATAAACATATGAATACATCAACATGACGATGACCCCAAAGAAAATAATAAAGTTGATGCAATATTATGCTGGTTTCTTCCCCAGTTCTCCACTCATTTAAGTTTCTAAATATAAATTTTATTTTTCAATTAGATTATGTTATTAATTAGTTTTAAAAAATAATCTACAACCTTAAAAAACTTGTAACAAACCAGATATCATTTTAGAAATAATGAAGACATAACAAAATAATCTTAGTTATTATATATCAAATTAAAGCTAGAAAGTGAGCATGTCATATTCATACATTTATATACCCAACTTAGAAAAAAATTGATTTTTTTTAGTTTAGTTTTTTTTTCGATTTTTTTTGTATTTTTTTCCTAAATTTTGGTCATTTTTTGAAAAAAAAAACTGGAAATTTTATTTCATAATTTTATTTTTGAGTTTCATATTTTTTTAATATTCGTTATATTTTTATATTTATTTTTTAAAAGTTAAAAAAATAGAATAATATTTGACTTCGTGGTGATTAATTGGTGAATCGATAGTCGCTGTATAATTATAATTTTAATGAGTTGTATTTTAATTTAATTGATAAAATAGTAATATAGTATTTTACATGTATTTTTCTTTTAAAAAATTTGGGGGTGAAATTAATAAAAAAAAAAGGTAAATAACTAATAAACCATGTAAAAAATTGGATTTAGTTACATGTATGTAACTTGTACACACATAAGTGCCTAAAAGAAGGAAGTGCCTAAAAAAAAGGGAGTGTGAATTTATTAAAAAAAGAGGGTAAATAGCCAGTTACATGCATGTAACTGGTACACATAAGTAATTGCCTTAACTGTGATATGCTTTTTCAAATCGATCTGTTATCATACTGTATATGGAATTCTTCATTTTCGTTTGCAGTTTAATTTCAAATTACAAATCACGCTTACACGCTTGATTTCTCTCTTAAAAACACACCCAACGTAAAAAAATTCGAGATGTTTGTTTTGGCACTTTAAAATTCGATTTGAATTTAAGTATATATAATTTAACTTTATAGTATAGAATAATACGTGTTTATATAAGTTTTATAATATTTATATAGATATTTATATTTATAAGGTGACTTTTGTACAATTTATAAAGTGGATTTTGACATTCTAAATTTAAATTACAAATTAGAATATGGGTGGGATTTATAAAAAATAGGTGACTTTTATACAATTTATAAAGTGGATTTTGAAATTTTAAATTTAAATTAGAAATTAGAATATGGGTGGGATTTATAAAAAACATCTCCTATACTAATATTTACGGGGTATATTCAACATTTTATTAAAAAAATTAACTTTAAAAATTTTAAAAATAGTGGATTTAGTAAATTCATAGACTTCTTGCAGTTTATCATCCATTCAAATGTGTTAGTATAAATAGAAATTGCCATACATGGAATTCTTCATTTTTTATTTCTCTCTCTTAAAAACACACTTAACTTATAAATTTCTTAAACTATAATATTTCCATTAAAATGGGTTAGTATAAATATGTTTTTAGCCATCTCCAATTGTCATCAAAATTATCAATGAATATATATACAAAGTCTGGCCATGCCAGTCAGAATCTAAGATAAGAATCAAGGATAAGAAAAGTTAGAATATTACAATAATATCTTGACTAATCTAATTCTAAAAGTGAGGCAAGAGAAGGTAATTTAGAAAGTAATAAAAAAAAAATATATCATCCAATAATCAAACTCAAATTTTAAAATATTCTAAGATAATATTCTTAATGTTATCTTTTGTATTTATATTTTATTAAATATTTATTTATCATCAAATATATAATTTCATATTTATATTTAAATTGAATTAATTAAACAAAATAAAAATGAATATATTTAATACAAAAATATAAAAAAATAAAATTAATAAAATAAAACATCAAATTCAATTGTATAAAATATAAATTATATCACAATTACATATTAATACTAAAAAAATATATATTATTACAACAAAATGTAATAATTAAAAATAAAAATTACATATTATAGTCATTACAACAAAACTTTATGTTTACTTATGTTGCATTAAATTCTTATTTATAGTATATATGCTTTTATTCCATTGTATTTTGTATTTAAATATATAATATGTATATTTTGTTTCCCATTGTATATTTAAATAATAATTTAATATAAAAAATGTAAATGCTAGCAAAATTATCACCTAACATTTGGAATGTATTGAGCCTCATCTCCCCTTAACAGCCTAGTGGGATATTAATTTTTACTATATATATATATTCTAGTTGATTGTTATTGCTCTTTTTTACTATATTAGTATTATAAGTATTATTTATATATTAGTATAATTATTATGATAATTAATTAGGTTCACTCCGTCCATCAAATGTAGTTTCATTTGATTCATATTCTTAGTCCACGAAATATAGTCTCTTATCCTTTTTTTTTTTTTTTTTTTTTTAAATACACACCCTAACAACACTTAATTTAGGGCTAGTCTTGCATGAAATATTGCATATATGCATTTCAGTTATTCACACACATGTTCTTTATAAATACACTCACAAACTTAATTCACACACACATTTTTTATAAATACACCAACAAACTTAATTCACACACATTTTTTATAAATACACCCACTGACAGCTTAATTCGAAATTTTTAATCCGTTTATTTTACTTGTTTCTGTGATTTTTTATCTTTTATTTTATTGTCGAACGCGTGATATTAAATGTAGTAATTCAAATTGTAATATGTAGTAATACACATTATTTTATGTAGTAATAACACAAAATATTTATATAATAATACAAATTCTTTTATTTAGTAACACGTTTTTTCTAGTGTTTTTATTGATGTAGTAACTCACATTATAATACGTAGTAACATATATTATCGAATGTAGTAAACACAATAATCATGTTGTAATACAAAATGTTTTATTGTAGGATGATGCAAAAAATATTAGATCATTTGATAAAGTTACATATAGTAACAAACGTCTATTCAATGTAGTAATTCATACTGTAGTATGTAGTAACATATAATTTTTTTTGTAGTAAAACAAATTATTACATGTAGTAATAACACAATTTTATATAGTAATACCGATTCGTTTTTTTTTTTTTTTTTATTGATTAAGTAACTCACATTATAATATATAGTAACATATATAATTGCATGTAGTAAGATATATTATTGCACGTAATACAAAATAACATTAACCCATAATAATTAGTATTAAAGAATATTTAAAGAAATATAAAATATTTAAGGATTAAGGTCATCGTAAATTGCAGCGTCCGACCACGGCTTGAGATGACCGAAAACTGCTCGGAGAAGATGACCATGTTTAATTTCTGTTAGTGGATGCATTTATAAAAAATGTGTGTGTGAATTAAACTTGTGGGTGTATTTATAAAAAATGTGTGTGTGAATTAAGCTTGTGGGTGCATTTATAAAAAATGTGTGTGAATTAAGCTTGTGGGTGTATTTATAAAGAACATGTGTGTGAATGACTGAAATGCATGTATGGAATATTGCATATAAGTTTTTGTGCTTAATTTATACCCTTAAAAACATCATATGTTATCTCAAATGTCATTGAATGGCCCACATACTTTATTAAACTAAATTACATTAATTAAACTAATCTAATAACTAAACAAGCCCACTAATTTAATACCTTCACGGCCCAATATGAAAACATAATCAAACCCAACTATTCTTACCCCAAGCCCAAGATCGATCTCCATTCTTTTTTGCTACCAAAAAATTATTCTATGTATGCTAAAAAAATATCATGTAAATCATTTTCGAAGTTTTTAGCAAAATTATGGAAGAATTTTAAGAATAAAATATTATAGTTATTCTTAAAATTCTTCCATAGTTTTACTAACATTTACAATTTTTTTTTGTCTACAAGAATTCTTCAATTTTGTTTGGCGGCTTAATTTCCCTCTCTTAAAAAACGTACAAATCCCTAATTTTTCATGATTTTTGTTAAAGACTTTAATGACTTTTTTTTTACTGAGATAGAATACGAGCAGGAAGAGTATTGGCTATAGATCTATTGCAATCTTAAATTAATAACGACTTGGTTTATTTAAAAGTCAATAATATGTTTGGATGAATAAGATGTCGTGAACTTTTTATTTTTTAAGTTTTGAGAGTGTGGTTAAATTTTGGTAAGAATTCTTTTTTTTTTTTTAATTTTATTAAAATAATGTAATTTTCCTTTTTGATTTGACCAACTATTTACCATGGATTATTGAAGAGAATGTTTTTGAAATCGTCAATATAGTCAAATTAAAAAAGAAAATTACATTATGTCAATCAAAAAAAGAAAAATAAAATAATTTCTTACCAAAATAAAAAAAAGTTCACGACATATTGCAAAACGAATTTAGCAAATCTTCATACGTATAAGTATTTTATACCATTAGATTTTAAGTTATTTATATATTTTTTTTTAATTGTATAATTGAATTTTTTTGCTCGTCATATTATAATTAAGTTAAAATTATCATTTAACTTCACAATACATGACACGACTTAATATTTTTTTATTCAATCAAAATCAAAATTATGGAGCACATTCTTTTAATGCTAGTTATAAAATATAATTAAAACCACATTCTAGTAGTACATGTGTATTCAATGTGAAATGTATCAGATTTTTCAGAAATTATTGTTTTTGTATGTTCTCATGGTAGTACTCTTCTTAGTCTTAGGTACCATGAGAGCATGCAAAAACAATAATTTCTGAAAAATCAGATATATATTATACTGAATACACATATACTACTAGAATGGTTTAATTGTATTTTCTAACTCATAGCATTAAAAAGAATTGTATAATAACTTTGAAATTATCACTAATTTTTTCATGTGCTTCATAATTTTGATTTTGATTCAATAAAAAAATATTGAGTCACACATTCATGTATTGTGAAATTGAATAATAATTTTAACTTGATTATAATATGACGAGCAGTTGTACAATTGAAAAAAAATATATAAATCACTTAAAATCTAATTGTATAAAATACTTGTACTACATTATTGAACATTTTATATAAATTATGAACTCTACATTTTAGCCCCCTTAAACAAAAAAAACATTTAATTCTCATTAGTGATCACGTGAACTTTCTTTTTCTCGAATGTAACAATAGTAGATAACTGTTTAAATTGAATTTTAATGCTTACATGATACTTTCTTTTTCGAATGCAACAAAGGATCACGGTTTAAACTGAGTTGTGGTTATAACAGATGATTCAACACGCACACCAAGCATTTCAGATGACGAAGTTGGATAGCTCAAGTGGTTATAGCACCACTATTTAGGCTTTAGATCATGGGTTCGAGTCATGGGGAGGGGAGAGGAAAATGGATGGGTATTTAATGTAATTCAAAAAAAAAAAAAAAGAAGAACGTAAGGCGAACGACGGCGATCTGGGTAATCATCGACTAGTATCTGCGTAACGTCGGCTCGGGTCTGCGAAGTCGAGGATGAGGTTTCGTGTACCAAGCAAGATTGAAGAACCACCACCTATATACGATACGATTCACTATTTTTATTTAACTGTTGAAGGTGAATGTGTGTGCGTTCGATTTTTTACCTTTCGTATGTGTGTAGTTGTGGTTTCTGTTGGTGTTGAGTTTTTGTGCGTGCAATTTGTTGTATTGATTATTGAAGATTTTTTAGGGCATTTTATTCTATTGGGATGAATGGTCAATATTTTAGGATTTTTTTACAGATTTGTTGCAGATTTTTTTTTAGGGATTTTTTTACAGATTTGTTGCAGATTTGCAACTGTAGAACCTTCGACCGGGATTGTCTTCGGTCCAAGCTGTTCGTATACGAGCATTTACTCCACATGAACACAGCTTATAGTTGTTGAATCCAGTAGTGGAAAACGAAGACGAAGATGACATTTCTTTAGATGGTGAAAAAGAAGGCACGAAAAATAAATTATGGTGAAGAAGACACAAAGGTGCGATTTTTTATGGTGAGTGAGAATGAAAAAATTAGGGCACAAGACCTGCAATTTTTGGGTTTGGAAAGAAGAAAGATCTGCAATTTTTGAATTTGGTAAGAAGAAGAACGAGGGCTAATTCTTGGGTTTGGAAAGAAGTAGACTGCAATTTTTTGATTTGGGAAGAAGAAATATTTTTTGTTTGGGAAGTTGAAGAATGAGCACCGATTCTTTTTTAGGTTGAAGAAAGAAGAATGAAGGGCAGTTTTTTTTTTTTTTTTAGGGGGGGGGGAGGTTTACAAGATCATCAAATAAAATTACAAATCTCAAACTAAGATCTTGATCTTCAAACCAATGCGGATATCGCCGTCCACTTCAATCGTGAGAAGAGGAAAGACGAGTTTCCCTTTGCCTTTTACCAGATGTCCAGATTTTTTACTTGTTGTACGTACAATAGTAATGCGTTCACATTATTATCTTTAAATTTAAAATAAGTCAAAAGTATAACGAATATGCATGAAGAGATTATTATTATTATTATTCCAATTTTTAAGTGCACGAAGACATCGATTATAATGAAAATTATTAACCATCACTTAATTACTGAAATTGTCGTTAACTTTATTCATATACAATGGACCCTACAATATATTGTGGGCGTGTAGGCTTGAGCCTTAGAAGTGTGTTCATCTCTAAGTCTTGGATTTGAACCATTTAAGATATAAACAATTTCTACGAGACTAATCTATACAAAGTGCAAAGTTTTGGCTTTAAACGGGATCCCCAAAAATGAGCGGTGGAGATTGATCCCCAGAAATAATCGATCGAGACTTAAAAAAAAACACTTTGGTCCGTATACAATATTATTACTTGAATATTGTTTATTAAAATTAAGATATAATAAAATCGAGATATTACTCCTTATTACAAATCCCAGCTCTTAACATAAAATTAAGGTTGTGTTTGGATGGAAGAATTTGATTTGAGGAGGTTTTTCAAATGAAAGGTTTTACAAATAGATGAATTTCAAATGACATGGTTTTGGTGAAGATTTAAAATTCTCTCAATTTTAACTAAAAAAAAATATGCTAAGAATTTTAAATCCATTCATTTACCTTTTAATCCAAACAAATGAAGTGCATTTAGATGGTGAATTTGAAATTCATAGATCAAATCCCTCCATGGAGCCTAAGTGAAAACTTGTTCGGGTGGGTACTGTGCAAAGCGTGAGTAGTGTGACTGTGTGAGTAGTGTGGGAAATGTTTTCGAAAGTCCACAGAAAAATTATTGCTAATTGACCGAAGTGAGAAGCAAAAATATTCTGATAAAGACGTTCCTCAGTAATATCATCATGACTTTCAAAGTCATGTGCGGTAGCAATACCAAACCAAATACGACGAGTAGTGGGATCCTGAGCTAACCCTTGGCTAAACCTTGGAAATCTTAATGCCATAATGCCTTTCAAATCCTCCTACCCATTATCCTACTGCAATAATTCTTGCTAAGAACGCCCATGTTGTGGCAATTCCACCCAAAAGGCAATGGGTTACTCTTACAGCGCGTCCTTGTACAATGCTCAAGGCTCTCGGCTGAGTAGCAGGAGCAACTTTTAATTTATTATGAGCTCAAACGATGGATTCAATAAGTTCTTGCCAATAACCACGTCCACTGAATAGAAACATTAAACTAAAGGCCCATACAAAATGAGCACCTAGGAAAAAAAGGCCATATGCAGATAATGAAGAACCATAAGACTGAATTACCTAGGATGCCTGTGCCCATAAGAAATCCCGGAGCCTCTCTCTCTAACTATTTATTTCTTCAATTTTTGACGGTAAATTACATGTACGTAGGAGAGGCAAGGTGTGGAGGCATTGATTCGATCATTCATATTTTTCAGGTATATATATTTGATGTTTTTCTGCCATTTATTTACAATTTTTTTTTGAAGATAATCCATCTGCCTATTCCCCTCCCTCTCTTTCTTGATGCCATTTACACAACCATAGAACCATGACTATTCCCCCTCCTCTCTCTAACTATTTCTTCCATTTTTGACTGTAAATTACATGCACGTGATGTGGAGGCATTGATTCAATCATTCATGTTTTCAAGGTATATATATTTGATGTTTTTCTCAGTGACGGAGCAGAAATTTTAGATTGAGAGACTGATTTACATTAGTATAAAAACAAAATAATATTATATTTAATTCATTATAAATTTTATAATATCTCATTTCATTAATTTAAATTTAACATTTTTTTGTTATGTTTCGAAGAAATTTAATTTTGATTGTTCCAATTCATATTAGGTGAAACATTGTTAAAATTTAATAAATATTTTTAGTGAGGTGTGGAGTCAAATAAATAAGTATTTTTAGTGATCCTTTTTAATAAATGTGAATTTAGTGAGGTGGACAAAGTGGGATAGCTCAAGTGGTTAGAGCACAAGTGTGGGGTCAAATAAATAAGTATTTTTAGTGATTTAGTGAGATATAAAAGGAATTTAATGAGGTGTTAAAAAGAATCTAGTGAAATGTAAGGAAGAATATAGATTAAAATGAGTGACAATTTTAAAAATAAAATGATGCAATGAGAATATTAATTTTGTAGATTATTTAAATTGTATGAGTGTATAAATAATCTTGAAACATCTCAAATAAAAAAATTATACAAATAATTATAAAACGGAAGAAATATACATTAAAAAAAAATTGGTGGGGGCCATGCCCCCTGGGCCAGTGGGCCCTATGTGCTCCGTCCTTTTCTGCCATTTATTTTACAGTTTTTTTGAAGATGGGTTGAGGTATATACCCCTCCAGCTTTGTTAGATACACTCCCCCGATACATATACTCCCATTAAAGTACATCTGAGATAGATGCACTCCCCCCAAATTGTCTATTATACCCTTTTAACTTAAAAATTGGTGTGATAAATGCACACCCCCAATAAAAAGCCTAATTTCCTCATTTCTTGCCCCAAATCCTCATTTCTTCCCCCAAACCCTCATATCTCCCACCTCCAACGCCGGCCGCCTCCAACGTCTCCCTCCTCCAGCGCCCATCGCCGCCCAAGCCACCGCCTCCAACGCCGCCTGCCTCTAGCGTCTCCCTCCTCCAGCGTCGCCCGCCTGCTAGCGCCGCCCGCCTCTCTCTCTCTCTTTTTTTTTTTTTCTTTTTCATTTCTGCAACCAGCGGCGGCGGCGCCCCCTCGCCCAGCGCCGTCGCCGTCGCCGCCTCCTCCTCCACCGACCCAAACCGTTGTATCCACCTTCTCCCCCGACTCCTCCTCCCTCCGTCGCCGCGCTGAAACAGGTTCTTTTTTTTTTTCATTTCTGCAAGCGGCGGCGCCGCCCCTCTCGCTTAGCGGCGGCGCCGCCGCCGCCCTCTTCTCTCCCCAACGATATTCCCCACGGTAAGCCTCCGCCCTAATTTTTTTCCCTTTTTTCCGCTTTTCTTTATTTCTCAGCAAGACTGCAACATTCTTTCTTTTCTGTTTTTTTTTTCTTTTTTTTTAATAATTTTGGACAAGAAATATCGATCAAAAAAATTGTGGTCGACAGCAATTTGTCGAACATAATGTTTTTGGTCGACATTTCTTGTCCAAAATTAATTTTTTTTATTTTATCGATACAATGTTGTCGACAAAGGTTTTTTTCGTCGACTATAACTAGTCGACGATATATTCTACGGTCGACCAACCAGTGTCGATCGACACTGGTTGGTCGAAAAAAAACTATTTTTTTTTTTATTTTTCTAAATTTATTTTGATTGGGTGACGACGAAGGTTGTGGCGGCAGAGGAGGTGGAGGCTGTCGAAAAGTGGCGGCGGCGGCTGCAAAATTAGGATTAGGGTTTTTATAAAATTAGGTTTAGTGTTTTAAATGAGGAGGTGTATGTATCTATAACATTTTGCAAATTTTACTAAAAGGGTAAATATGGTATTTTACATACATATTTAATTAATAAAATGGAAGGGGGAGTGTATCTAACAAAGCTGGAGGGGTATATACCTCAACCCTTTGAAGATTCATCATCAGGCTATTCCCTCCCCCTCTCTCTTGATGCTATTTACACAACCATGGCTATTCTCCTCCCTCTCTCTCTAACTATTTCTTCTATTTTTGACTGTAAATTACATGTTCGTAGAAGAGGCAAGATGTGGAGGCATTGATTCGATCATTCATATTTTCAGGTATATATATTTGATGTTTTTCTGTCATTTATTTATAGTGTTTTCGAAGATAATTCATCATCTGGCTATTCCCCTCCCTCTCTCTCTCTCTCTCTGTGTTATAATCATCATTTTATCTATTCCCCTCGGGTAGGTCTCCTGTAAACTCAATTCCTTATATAAGGAATTGAGTCAATTTTAAGAAATGGGTAGGATTAACCATTAAAATAAAATACACTAAAAACATGTATGATAATTTATGTCGCTCAAACGGTTGAGGTCTCGTGTTCAACTCTCACATCTAACAATTTTCACATATATTTTTTTTATTATAAAAGTTCAGGTTGAAAATAAGGAAAAGTGTAATATGCATTTTACAATTTTTTAACATCTTATTTTACAATTTTTTAACATCTTATTTTACAATTTTTTAGCATCTTATTTTGCAATATTTTAGCAATAATAATTTCAGTTATAATGAAATACACTTGTTAGTGATGTTATATTACACATTTTAGATATATTTTGTTGCACTTTTCAGTTGTAGTGACTTACAATTTTCAACAATATTTTTTAGTTATATTGACTTACACTTTTTAGTAATGTTATGCTACACCTTTTAGTCATATTTTATTGCACTTTTCAGTTGAAGTGACTAGTGACTTACAATTTCCAACAATATGTTCAGTTATATTGACTTACACTTTTTAGTAATGTTATTTTACACCAGTCGTATTTTGTTACACTTTTCAGTTATAATAACTTACACTTTTCATTAAAATATTGTGTTGCACTTTTCAAGTATATTGACATGCACTTTTTAATAATATTGTGTTATACTTTCTATCTGTAAAAAAAAAATGTTATACTTTCTAGTTATATGTACTAACTTGCACTTTCTAGTTATAATGATTTACATTTTTTATTAAAAGTTGTGTTGCACTTTTCAACTATAGTGACTTACACTTTTTAATAAAAAAATGTGTTACACTTTTTATTAATATTGTGTTACACTTTTAAGTAATATTGACTTACACTTTTTAAGACACACAATTTCGAGAAAAAAAAATTACCAATAAAAAAAATTACAAAAAAAAATCAAAATTTTTATTTATAATATTCTTGAATATTTATGGTTCACAATATTCTTGAATATTTAGGATTTAGATGCTCAATTACTTAAGAATTGATTCTATATAAGACCAATCCTTCCCCTGAATCCCCTCCCTCTCTCTCTGTTATAATCATCATTTTATCTATTCTCTATCTCTCTCTCCATGTATATTTAAGTTTTTCAAGTTATAATCATTATTTTATCCATTCCCCCTCTCTCTCTCTTTTTCTGTTTCCAACAACTTTCCAGATATATTTCATTTTTTCAAGTTATAATCATCATTCTACTCTCCCTCCCTCTCTCTCTCTCTGTTTCCAACAGTTTTTCAGGTGTATTTCAGTTTTTCAAGTTATAATCATCATTTTATCTATTCCCCTCCCCTTCTCTCTCTCTTTCCAACAATTTTCCAGGTGTATTTTAGTTTTTCAAGTTATAATCATCATTTTATTTATTCACCTCCCTCTCCCTCTCTCTCTCCAACATCCAGGTGTATTTCAGTGTTTCAAGTTATAATCATCATTTTATCTATTTCCCTTCCTCTCTCTCTGTTTCCAACAATTTTTCAGGTGTATTTCAATTTTTCAAGTTAAAATCATCATTTTATTTATTCCCCCTCCCTCTCTGTTTCCAACAATTTGTCAGGTATATTTCACTTTTTTAAGTTATAATCATCATTTTATTTATGGAAAATTCTCAAATGCACCATGTGTTATTCTTTTTTCTCTGGTTATAATTCTATTTTTTTCTATTAATTAATTTACAATTTATTACTTTATTAATTAATTAATAAATTACAGTCCTTTCAAACTTTTTTTTTTTTAGTTTTTTTTTCGTTTTTTTTTTTCGTTTTTTTTTTTAGTTTTTTTTTGGTTTTTTTTTTCGTTTTCTTTTTTTCGTTACTCACCCCAACTTTTCAATAATAATAGTTGCTACTTTTCATTAATAAAATTTCCACTTTTCACTAATAACAGTTATCACTATTCAGTAACAAAATTTCCACTTTTCACTAATAATAATTACCACTTTTCAGTAACAAAATTTCCACTTTTCAATAATAATAATAGTTACCACTTTTCAGTAACAAAATTCCCACTTTTCAATAATAAGAATCAATAATAAGTTTCCACTTTTCACTAATAATAATTACCACTTTTCAGTAACAAAATTTCCACTTTTCGATAATAATAGTTACCACTTTTCAGTAACAAAATTCCCACTTTTCAATAATAAGAATCAATAATAAGAATTACACTTTTCAGTTAAAATATTTACCACTTTTCAGTAACAAAATCTCCACTTTTCAATAATAAGAATTACACTTTTCAGTTAAAGTGTAATTCTTATTATTGAAAAGTGTAATCTTATTATTGAAAAGTGGTAGATATTTGAACTGAAAAGTGTAATTCTTATTATTGAAAATGGTAGATATTTTAACTTAAAAATGTAATTTTTATTATTGAAAAGTGATAAATATTTTAACTGAAAAGTGTAATTCTTATTATTGAAAAGTGGAAATTTTGTTACTGAAAAGAAAAGTAGTAGATATTTTAACTGAAAAATGTAATTTTTATTATTGAAAAGTGGTAGATATTTTAACTGAAAAGTGTAATTCTTATTATTGAAAAGTGGAAATTTTGTTACTGAAAAGTGATAGCTATTATTAATGAAAAGTGGTAATTTTGTTATGAAAAGTGATAATTATTACTCCCTCCGTCCGCCTATAAGTTTCCCATTTTACCATTTTAGTCCGTCCGCCTATAAGTTTCTCATACCTTTTTTGGTAAGTACTTTTTCTTACACTTCACTTTATATCTTACTTTTTCTTTCTATCTCTCTCCTTCTTCCAATCACATCACTTGTACTATATCTATTATTTAATCACTTTTCTTAATCTATGTGCCAAAAAGTAACGAGAAGCTTATAAGCGGACGGAGGGAGTATTATTATTAGTGAAAAGTGGAAATATTAATTAATTAAAACGGGTATATTTAATTATAAATTGTATAGTTAAAATTATTATTAAAATTGAAAAAATGTTATTCTTATTATTGAAAAGTGGTAGATATTTGAACTGAAAAGTGTAATTCTTATTATTGAAAAGTGGTAGATATTTTAACTGAAAAATGTAGTTTTTATTATTGAAAGTGGTAGATATTTGAACTGAAAAGTGTAATTCTTATTATTGAAAAGTGGTAGATATTTGAACTGAAAAGTGTAATTCTTATTATTGAAAAGTGGTAGATATTTTAACTTAAAAATGTAATTTTTATTATTGAAAAGTGATAAATATTTTAACTGAAAAATGTAATTCTTATTATTGAAAAGCGGTAGATATTTTAACAGAAAAATGTAATTTTTATTATTGAAAAGTGGTAGATATTTTAACTGAAAAGTGTAATTCTTATTATTGAAAAGTGGTAACTATTATTATTGAAAAGTGGTAGCTATTATTAGTGAAAAGTGGTAATTTTGTTATGAAAATTGATAATTATTATTAGTGAAAAGTGGAAATTTTATTAATGAAAAGTAGAGACTATTATTATTAAAAAGTGGAAGTGAGTAATGAAAAAAAAAAACGAAAAAAAATAAAAAAAAAACAGAAAAATAAACAAATTTGAAAAAAAAAAGAAAAAAAATCGAAAAAAAAACAGAAAAAAAACGAAAAAAAAAAACAGAAAAAAAAAATGAAAAAAAAAACAAGTTTGAAAGGATTTGAACCTGTGACCTCAAGCTTTTAAAAAAGTATCTATAACCACTAGAACATTCATTACTTAATTATTTATATTTATCTTTATAAATAGATATAGGATTGCCAACTCTTTATCTATTTCTGAGACCAACTCTTTATCTATTACTCCTCTCTACCTCTCTGTTTCTAACAATTTTCCAGGTATATATTTCATTTTTCAAGTTATAATCATCATTTTATATATTTTCCCTCCCTCCCTTTGTCAACAATTTTCCAGGTGTATTTCAGTTATAATCATCATTTTATCTATTCCTCTCATCATTTTATCTATTCCCCTTCCCTTTCTCTCTCTGTTTCCAATAATTTTTCATATGTATTTTAGTTTTTTAAGTTATAATCATCATTTTATCTATTCCTCTCTCTCTTTCTCTGTTTTCAACAATTTTCCAGGTATATTTTAGTTTTTCAAGTTATAATCATCATTTTATTTATTCCCCTCTCTCTTTTCAACAATTTTTCAGGTATATTTCAGTTTTTTAAATTATAATCATCATTTTATCTATTCCCCTCTCTCTCTCTCTCTCTTTCCAACGTCCAGGTGTATTTAAGTCTTTCAAGTTATAATCATCATTTTATTTATTCCCCCTCCCTCTCTCTCTATTTCCAACAATTTTCTAGGTATATTTCACTTAGATTAAAGATAGATTATACTTTAAAATTTATAAAGTTTAGATATCATCCTAATTTTAGATAATCCATCTTTTCTATCAAATATGTCTAAGAGGATAAAAGGATCCTGTCTCCTTGCTCGCCGGTTCCTAGCATTCCTGGCCCGCACCCTTCTTGCTCTTCGGTTTCTAGCCACCAAATTCCTAGGGTCCTGTCTAACATGTCTAAGAGGGTAAAAGATCATGTCTTTGCTCTTCGGTTTCTAGCCACCAGATTCCTAGGGTCCTGTCTAACATGTCTAAGAGGGTAAAAGATCATGTCTTTGCTCTTCGGTTTCTAGCCACCAGATTCCTAGGGTCCTGTCTAACATGTCTAAGAGGGTAAAAGATCCTGTCTCCTTGCTCGGCCGATTTCTAGCATTCCTGGCCCGCACTCTTCTTGCTCTTCGGTTTTTAGCCACAATTTAGAGATATATTTTGTAAGAGAGAGAAATTAAAGCCCGCAAAAGAAAATGAAAATTCTATTTACGCATATCACTATGAAAGAAGACAATATATATGATCATGGATCGTGGCCGATATGGAAGATGATGTCGATTGTCATGGAATTGAAGAATCATGATTGCGATTTGAGGAGGGGGCTTAAGCGGCCGGGACGGAAGCGCCGTCGTCGCCGTCGAAGGGGTGGTCGGATATGGTGGTGGCTGGGTCACCCACCGACCGACATGGATTTTCGACAGGTCCTTTACTCATCAAATTAAAATTGAAATTCAGGTGCACCGCCGATAGAATATAATAAAATCATACCTATAATATTATTTTGTATTAAGATTAAAAAAATACACATGAAAAAAATGAAAAAGAAAGGCCGAAAAAAAAAGTAAAAGAAAAAAAAACGAAGAAATAAAAAATTTGGAAAAAAAAATTGAAAATGGAAAGAAAAAAGGAAAAGAGGAGGGGAAAAAATTAAAAAGAAAAAAATCGAGATTTGTGGCTAATTTCGATAGTTTTTTTATTAATTATATTTTTACAATTTTTTAAAAAAAGTATGGGTTACTTGGTGGTGAATCGACGGTAACTCGATAATAACTCGTTTGTATATTGTAAATATATAAATTAGAGTTTATTTTATTATATTTTGTGTAAATTAATAAAAAGATAATATAATTTTTTTAAATGTGATTATTTTTTAAAAATTATTTTGGGGTGAACTCATAAAATGAGTGGGTACAGATAATCGTAATAAAATAATAATTTGGGCGTGAACTCAGAAAATGAGTGGGTGCAGATAACCGTGGTAAAAAATGATTTGGGGGTGAACTCATAAAATGAGCGAGTACATATAACCGTGGTAAAAAAAGATTTGGGGGTGAACTCATAAAATGAGTGGGTGCAAATAACCGTGGTAAAAAATGATTTGGGGGTGAACTCATAAAATGAGCGAGTACATATAACTGTGGTAAAAAATGATTTGGGGGTGAACTCATTAAATGTGTAAGTGCAGATAATTATAGTAAAAAATAATTTGGAAGGTGAACTAATTATATGAATGGGTGTAGATAATTTGAATTAAAAAAAAATGAAATTGAGGAGGTATGCACTTGCATGCATACAAGTATTTGGCTTTTTTTTTATGTCATGGGGGTGGGACTTGCATGTACATTAATGCAATAATGGTTATGGTCATTTATAAATTATGTGTACTTACTCGTTAATATATAATTTTGGCAAGAAATATTTAAAAAAAATAAAAAATGTAATGGACTGGGTTGGTCCGCTAGCCTAGTACCCCAAATGGGTTAGGCTGGACTCCAATTTTATAGGTCCGACCTAGCCCACAAACATTACTTGGCCCGATGGACTGGACTGGGTCGGACGGCCCGATTTGTCAACTCTTAACATAGTGCATATAATATATGCGTGTATTATTTTATGTTCAGATATTATTAAATCTATCCATAATAATATTGAATTGTCATGCAGTCATATACTGTACGGAGTAACATATTTGCGTATCAAAATAAATTATTTAAATAATTTATCTAAGTTTTCGTTGAACAATTTTTCGTTGTAGATTATCTAATTTTCATATATAGATTTGTATTTTAGTTACATAAAATTAAATATTAAAAGATTTTAAATTGCCCATAATATTTCATTGGCAGTTACCATTAAGTTACAAGTCATACTTAATTCTCTCATTATTAATATAATACACATCCACTACATTGCCCACTATAAAGCGTAGATTTATATTTACCTTTTCAAATATAATAAATCATCTATAGGAGTGGTATGCAATTATGGATTATATTTTTTTTATATAATATTATAATTTAAAATATATAAATTAATTTTCTATTTTGTTTTCAACTTTTGCATATATGAGGTATATGTATTCCATATTTATAAAATAGTACTACAAAATTCATTTATGTTTATGTATAATAACGTACGGTTATTTCCGTTTGGTAGTTTATGAAAGTATTTAAATTTAAGAACGTCAATTAAAAGAATTAATTAGCGTGATTTCCAAGGCATATATCTTCCAGAATTAAGATTGTGTTAGTTGACTTATATTAATTATAATTTGCCGTAAATTAAATATTCATCCAAAGCCCAAATCTGCGACCCAACTCCATTCCACAATCTCTTAAATTCGGTAGTTTTAATATTTTTTAAAATTTAAAATTATTTTCTCGTTCCTCTAACTTCTCTCTTTTTCATTGATTTTCATAATCTCATGTAATTTACGCGAGTCTAATACTAGTTAAACAATAGTTTAATTTTATTTTCTTTTACTTCCTCCGATCCTATGAAAAATACTTAACTTTCCTTTTTCGTCTTTTTCACTCATTCTTTTTTTAATAAATATTCCCTCTCGCATCTACTCTTATATACTATTTCTTTCTGACATCTCACTTTTCTCCAATTCTAATTTTCAAATTTTTTCACAATTTACAATTATTTTATTTTACGATTTTTTTCAATTTTTGTCTTTCATCTCTCATCTCTCATCTCTCATCTCTCCTCTCTCTTTTTATAAGTCTTATCAATATTTTCTTTTACTTTTTTTTTTCAATTTTTCTCTCGATCTCCTAAATTTTTTTTATACAAATTTCTCTCTCCCTCTTTTTTTTTTCCCACAAATTCGTGTGTTTTACACTAGTTTAATTATATTTTTCTATCTCTGATCACATTACCCCTAATACATTATCTCCCCCCACTCAACCGGCGATCACCGATCACCGCCTTTACCTTCGCGCCGCCTCTGTCTCCTTTTGACCTCCAAACCTAAACATATAAAACTAAAACCCCAGTGAAAGGAACTCACTGAAGTGCGTTCAAGTATGGCTACTCCTTCACATGCTCGGGCGGTGAAGTCTCTCAATACTTTGTTGTAAGTTTTTTTTTTTTAATAATTTTGTATGTATGCATGTTTCTACAAGATTTAACTCAATTTTTTGTTTCGTGCAATGTAGTTTAAGACTATTTCTCAAAAAATAGAGGAGATAGACATTAATGTATACCACAGTCTGGATCCATTGAAGCCCGAACCAGAAGGCCCGACTTTTTTTCGTGACTGTCTTGTTGAATATAGAGTAAGCCCTGTTATTGTTTTTTTCTCAAATCATGTTTCATGGGTTTATTATTATAAACTTTTATGAATAAAGTAAAGTAAAAGGTAGATCGAGTGTGAAAAAGTAATGACATATGGGTAAATATGTGTATATTTTGAGGGTGAGGGTTATGACAATATTTCCTTTTATGGAGTGTGCAAATTGGTATGACAAAGTGTGCAAATTCCTATGGGACAGAGGGAGTACTCTGTTGGTGAAAAGCATGAATGCAGAATCAAATATTTAAGCAATTCTTTGTTCAGTTAAATATTGATATATTATTTGAGGCCAAAGATGTCATAGTGTCTGGATAGTGTTCCAGCTGATTATGTAAAAGTGTTTTGCATGAATAAGTCAATCGGAAACTATCTTGAAGAGAATCTGGTATATGTATTATGTTCTTAGATGCACCACATTATATATTTATTCTATAAATTTTGTTATGATATGCAGGAACTAAATACTGCTGAGGATTTTATATCATTTTATGAGGAGTTTTTTCCTTTGGTACAAACACTTGCACAAATTATCTTGCACAAGGATTTGATAATATCGAGCCTCGTGGCTAGGTTAAAATTGGCAGGAAGATTATCAGTTGAGCCAATACTGAGGTATTAATGAGGCACATTTGTTTCTTTGAATTTACTTGATCATAGCATGTATGCACCTTTTGTTATGCTAATGCAACTTAAGTAAATTTTATTTTATATACCTTGAGGTCTCTGTTATTCAAAAGTGACTTTTTAATTTTTGCACTCTAGGTTGATTGCTGTTTTATCTAGAGACTTGCTGGGAGATTTCACACCGTAAGATAACCAAGACTTGCATTTGCATTGGATAAATTAAAATCCGACTTCTTAGTTGTATGTCATGTCATGCTTGGTTTGCAGATTTCTCCAACAAATTGCCGATTCCTTCGAGTCCCTTCTTGCAAGTGGTGCGGATAAGGATCCAGAGATAATTGAGCAGGTCTAGGAATATCTCCACTTTTCATATTGTGGAAGTGTATGATCTAAATGGTGTCAACTGTTTTTTTGCAGATATTCACTTCATGGTCTTATATCATGATGTTCCTGCAGAAGTATCTTGTAAAAGATGTTGTTCATGTTCTAAGGTAGTTTTTTCTGTATATATTTAAAGTAAGTTCTTATTTGCATGTTAGTGTGATTTTATTTCATCATACTTATAACTAAAATAATTTATGCTCTTTAATATAAGAAAATACTACTAAATGAGTTGCAATCTTAAATCCTTTAAAGACAGTAGTAATGTCCAAATGGTTAATGCAACAGTTTGGATTAGTTATTAGGCTTCTTTCTTATTTAATTGAGTTATTCCAATGGACCCAAACATTGTGTTAAGTGAAACAATATTCGTGTGGAGACTCTCTTGTTACCAACATTCTCTTGTCCTCTTTTACAGAATTACTGCAAAACTAAGATACTACCCTAAAGATTGTGTTTGGGAGTTCATGGCTGAGTCAGTGTCATTTTTGTTGAGGAAAGCATCTGATCAGCAGCGAGAGAAAGGTCCTCTTTTCTTTCTTATGGAATTCGACTAATTTCTTTTCTTGTATAATTATCTGCTTTTTTCATGTGATACATGGACTTATAAATGGTGGTTCATTATCCTGCATACTACTTTTGGCTCGAATGTTCACGTACTCTTCTTGATGGATAAAATGCCAAATAGGAGTGCATCAAAAGTTTGTGTTCTTTAGTACTTTTTTCTAGCTAGGCTAGGTTCAGATACCCTCATGATATCATTTTAAATTTCAAAAGTTGTGCAGGTGTTATGAAACTTATGGCTGAAGTTGTGGAGGAACCTTCGGAAATTAGGAAATCTGCCGTTGGTGCTCTACTATCTCATGTTATGAGAATCACATCATCAAATCTGCACTCCAGGACTGAAACATTATTGCCTTTACTGGTAGATGGCTCTTTCCTGCAGATCAGTGATCAAAGTGTTGAAGGTTCGTGGTATTGTGAGTTCTTATTATTGTGTAGAAACTCCTGTTTCTGGTTATTGTAAGATTTGTTAATATTGCAAAGACTGAAACACAAACATTTCACATTTATTGTATATAAGATCTTGATATGCAACATCAGAAGCCATGAAACGTAATTTGTTTGTTGTTATCAACTTTTCCTCAATTCAAAATAAATTGCAGGTAGTCCAGATTCAAAATCTGTTCTCGAAGTTCTTGTTCTAGCATTTGGGAGACTGTATTCGGAGCTAAATCCTGTGGAACTTTCTTCTATATGGAAATTCTTGATGGACAAAATAAAAGATTCTGTGACAAATGGAAACTCTATACACTTGAGTCGCCTTTTAACCATGCTTATTTCTATTGTGGAAAATGATTACCTTCGGAAAATCACTGGTGGGCCTCAAGATGTTTTTCTCTGCTTAGTTTTTCATTTAAAATTTTCTTACTCTGATCTGGCAGATGTTTTACTTGGCACAGATTTTGAACCCTTCGTCGAGTTAGTTGGCCTGCACGTGAAGACTTTTATTACTCCTAATCTTTCAATGGAAACATTTGACACACACTCTGAGGTTATTGAAAAAGTGTTGCAACTAATTCTATGTACCATTGATGGTCTCTTTAGTGCTAATAACATGCCTGTCTTGCTGCGGGTTACTTCAGAATGGGGGCCAGTGTTTGAGATAAGGAGTAGAAGGTATTGCCTTAACTTTTTAACAAGAATGCTCCGTTCTGCTCTCTCCTGTTTTAATGCCTTACATATATGCTTTTATTACAGCTTACTGACCTTCATTGGGGATCTTCTACTGAAGCATCGTAGTATTATTCATGCCTTTGGAACCGATATAATATGGTAATTTCAATAAGCTGTCTGTTAATTTTATTACTTCTGATTTTTTTTAACTGTTGGTGTCTTTATCCTAATGTTCTTATTTGATTGCAGTGCGCTGAATAATTTGATTGAAACATCTGATGAAGAAGTTGTTTATTTAATGATGAAGTTTTGTAAGAAGGTGGAAGAGGAAAGCTCTAGCTTTTTTAATGGAAAACACAAGGAAATGTTCCCAAGGATTTTCAATTTCTTTGAAGAGACTATTCAGTATTGGATTGGGAAGATCAGTGAGGCTGTACAAGGGAATATATTTCCCATTGAACGAAATAGGTTGGCAGTGTTATGGGCTGTTATGCAGTGCTATTCTCATTTTGCTGATGCCCATGCGAATCCCTCGTTACTGATGGAGTTAATAAATGCAATTGACAAACTTCTATTGGTGGAATTCAGTAAGCCGTTTTCTGATCTTTATGGACATCCATTCATTTTTCTTTTTAATATTCTAAGAGTTTCATACATATTTATGTCATAACTTCTCATGAGCTTGCAGGCTTCCCACATAACTTTTGGTATAGCTTGGTTGGTGCTGCTTTGCGCTCTTATCACAAGATAGTTTCTAGAAGGGGCATTGCTCACGAAGAGTCTGCAGTTATCAAATTCTTGGATCTTGCTAGAAGATACAAGTTATCACCTCAAATATTATCTGCAGTAGCAGACATTTTGGATTCAGTGTAAGTATATTATGTAATTATTTATTTTACAAAAAAATTTTGTTTGTTTTGGTGTTGCTATTATTATCGTTTCATGTGAACTTCTACTAACTCGACACTGCATGTAGGTCTTTCGATCTACCAGATGGGAAATGCCAAATTCAGTTTTCAGAATTTATGGCTGAGAAATTCTTGGATGCTTTGAACATATTTGCTGAAAATCTAAGCCACACCAACAAAGAGATCCGCCTTTCTACCCTCCGGATATTGTGCCACTATGAACGTATGCATGATGAACATTTAAAGATAAAACAAGGTGTTGATACATCAGAGACGAGCCGCCATAATAATGTATAATTGTTGTAAATTGTGCATTCTTTTGCAGTATGGTTTGTATATGCAGTAAATTGATCTTTTCTGTCTCTGAATCCTAGGTTCTCGACCTTCTTAGATCTATTGAAGAGACAGCCCTGTCAGTTGCAACTAGCCGTAAAGTTGAACTTCTATTATCCAAAATACCGAGGAGTCTGAGTAGGGCTCACGAAGTTGGTGATCAGTATATGCTCGTCATTTTAAATGGAATTATCGGCTTACTTCATAATCAACTTAAGTATGTGTGGGAACCAGCTTTACAGTGCCTCACTGGCCTCATTCGCCAATATTCTCAAATTGTGTGGGACAGTTTTGTTAAATACCTTGAACAATGTCTATCTGATTTTCTAGCATTGGATGGCAGACATGGTAGAGGCAATGATGATTCTAACAAGGATACTGGTTAGCATTTTTTTTTCAAGAAAATTACTTTATTTGCTGGTGTATTTTATGACCTGCATTTGTGCTATATATTTTCTAACCTTGTAATTAACTAATAGTTGCGTGTCTATTTTGTAGGTTTGGTTGGATGCTTCTACTCTGATGTTTTTCCTGTATTTGATAGAACTCCGTCTGGAACAATGCTGTCCCGCTTAATTCAATCGTTACGGGAAGAGGAAGTTCTACCAATAGTGGAATCTCACTCTCGGCAGATAGTGCCTCTGTTCCTTAAATATTTGGGCTATGATGTAAACATCGCAAGGTGATTTTATGTTTTATGTTCTCTTTCATAGTGCTGAATATTATCTCTTGTACTTTTATGATTGTTTTATTTATTTTAATCATTAACCTTCTCTCAACTTAGCAGTGTTGCATCGCATGGGCTTGATTATAAAGGGAAAAAATGGGAGGAAGTTCTCAGTGAATGGTTAAGCTTGTTCAGATTATTTCACAATCCGAAGGCTTTTTATCAAAGTCAAGTTTTGAGGGATGTTCTTCAGTATAGGTTTGTTAGTCCAGTGTTTGGCATTGCCAAGTCCATTATTGCTTCTGTTTTGATGATTGCCTCTTACTTTTTCTTTGGTCTAATTTACCGAATGGTACTGCAGGCTTCTTGATCAGTGTGATGCTGATCTACAGATGAAAGTTCTTGATTGCCTGTTGAAGTGGAGAGACGACTTCTTAGTTCCGTACAAAGAGAATCTGAAAAATTTGATCGATGCAAAGAACCTGCAGGAGGAGCTTGCAAGGTGGAGCTTATGCAGAACTTCGGACGATTCTATAGAAGTGCAACATAGGGCTTATATAGTACCAATTGTCATACGGATTCTAATACCAAAAGTTAGAAAGGTACTATAAGTTTGAAACTTGGGTTTAACTTTAGTTTTTTTTCCCTCCTACCATTTTAAATCTAAAATTCAGCACTTACCTTTCAGAATGCAAATATATGTCATCGAAAGGCAGTTCTTCGATACATAGCACAGCTTGATGCTGATGAGCTTCCGCTTTTCTTCTGGCTGTTGTTTGAGCCCCTACTCCCTATTTCTCAAAGGGGTGATGAAACCAGTAAGAGTTTCTGGAGTTCACCCCAAAGTCCTAAGTTTGAGGCTAATCCATCTGATATACTGAAGCATTTTACATCAGATACTATAAAAGCCCTACCCAGGGAGAAGCTTTTTGGTTTCATGCGCGTTATTCGAGTTGTTTTGGAAGTCTTTGATGAAAATCAGCTTAATCCATTTCTTAATCTACTGATGAACTGTGTTGTCCGGATCTCAGCAAATTGCACATCATCTCTTGGCAGTAGAGTAGTTGATGGACCCACTTCTGTAGAAAACCATTCAAACATTGATTCGAAGGTAGCTGACCATGATGAAGTGGAGGATAAGATGAAGGTAACACTGATTTGGTGAAACTTATTTTCTTGTTCATGAATGGAAGTGTGTTATCTGTTGATATATATTTAGTTCCTGAAAAAAAAAATGAGTCGAGGCCTGATTTTGCAGAATGTTGGCTTTATCCCGTTACTTTGCTGCATCAATTTGTCCATTATATCAGGAATTGCTTGTACTTGTTAGAATATATTGATATTAAGCCATGCATGCCTGCCCATTATGCAATCTATTGACTAATATACCTGCATCACTCTGTTCGAAAAGAAAATAACTGAGTCACTCTGCAGGATCGGAAGAAATTCAGGGAATTCAGATCCTTTTGCCTTAAGATCATATACCGTGTTCTTGAAAAATACAAGGGCCATGATTTTGGTGGTGCATTTTGGGACCTGTTCTTTACATCAGTTAAACCTTTGATTGCTAAGCAAGAGGGTGGCAGTAGCAGGAAAAGGAAAAGGGATGACAGTAGCGAGAAAAGTAAAGAAGGTGACATGAACGAAGAAACATGTTCACTGTTTTATTCTTTAGGCGCCAATAACAAGAAGCCAAGTTCGCTGTTTTTGTGCTTTCTTGCAATGAGTAAAAGCTATGATCTTGTGCCACTATTATCAAGGGAGGGAAATCTTGTCCCTGACATTTTTTCCACGCTTAGAGTTCCATCAGCTTCTGATGCCTTTCTTCGTTACGTTTTAAAGTTCATTGAGAACCTGTTGAATCTTGATAATGAACTGGGTAGTAAAGACGACAGCATAAAAAATGTTATACTTCCTCATCTTGACGAGCTTATAAAGAGCCTGCGCTTTTTGTTCACGGATAAAAAGTCCTCCAAGAGGTATTCCTATTCCTTTTCATGCTAGTAAAAAAATTTCCAATATTAAGGGGGATTCTCCATTTCTACCTCAAGTCATAACATGATACTTATTTTCTTTTTCCTGTAGGAATTTGGTCAAGTTCCCCGGTGAAAGTGAACTCACTATCTTCAACTTGTTAGCAAAGTATGTAAAGGAGCCATCCAGAGCCAAAACCTTTATCGATATGATGCTTCCGCTTCTTACAAAGAAACATCAGAATTTAGGTCCGTTTCGTTCAACTAAGGATTAATCTTTTTCATCTGCTTTTTATAATATTGAGGTTCTTTCTTTTGTAGATACTTGTGTCGAGGTATTGCAAATTATCCGCCAAGTGGTAACATTCCTCGGTGGTGCAAGCAGTAAAGAGATTTTGAATTCAATTACCCCACTTCTTATTTCTGCGGATTTAGCCGTCCGTAACTCAATATGTGAAGTTCTTGATGCTGTCGCTGCAAATGATTCTTCTTTGTGTATATTGGTAATGCAAGACCTTAGTAAATTTTCTTATATAACTCACGTCCATTCTGCTTTAAAAGGCTGTATCGATAATTTCAGGCAAAAGTTGTTCGTGAACTGAATGCAACCTCAGAAATGGAGATGGGTGGTCGTGACTATGACAAAATACTCGGGGCTTATGAAGAAGTTAATGTGAATTTCTTTAACACCATTCAGGAAGAGCATGCATTGCCAATCTTGGCTCACGCTGTTCATGACATGTCATCTGAAGAATTGATTTTACGACAAAGTGCATTCAGACTACTGCTTTCCTTTATTGAGTTTTCTGGTAAGATCTTGAACGGATCACTTAAATCTGACAAAAAATGGTCAGAAGCCGGCATTCTGCACATAGTGAACAAGTTTTTCTTGAGACATATGGGAAATGCAATGGAAAAGGAAGTTGCTGTTAAAAAGGTATCAGTCTGTTTTTTAATTTTTTCTTTGTTCATCAACCCTCTATTCTTGATATTTTAGAATTAAGAAGTTATTATCTTGGTTTTAGATTAAATTATGGCTGTCATGCATGGACCCATGCTTTGTCTTAGTAATGTATGTTGAGCAGTGTTGGGAAGTGGTATATTAGTATTTTCATATAAATACGTTGTGTATACTCGTTTGCTGGCGTCGGATGGTTGCAATCACACTTGGTGATAAGTAAAGTAAGACTAATATTCTTTGGTTATAGGTATGGATTGATTTACTTCGAGAAATGGTGTTGAAGCTTCCCGAGAAGGCAAACCTTGATTCATACAGGGTCTTGTGCAGTGACGATGCAGAACAAGATTTTTTCAAGAACATAATACACTTACAGGTATTAAATCCTTTTAGTTTCTCGGGGAAAATGATCCTTGGTTTATGTCATTTTTTTCTTAATGTAGAAACACAGGAGAGCAAGGGCGCTGTCTCGCTTTTGTACCATTGTCAGTTCGAAGAATCTGTCGGAGGTAATCTTGCTATTTCTTTTGAAAAAGCTGAAAAGAAGTTGGAATTCTTTATGTTGCATTATTAATCTGTAACATTTTCTAGGTCATCACCTATGAAGTGTTTGTTCCACTTCTTTTTAGCATGTTATTTGATGCCGAAGATGGGATGGATGAACATATCAAAAGTGCATCAATCGATGCCTTGGGATCCATTTCTGGTTGCATGGAGTGGAATCAGTATTATGCTTTGCTAGTCAGATGCTTCCGTGACCTGACGCTAAAACCAGTCAAGCAAAAGCTTTTGTTGCGACTTATCAGCTCTATCCTTGACTATTTCCATTTCCGGGATTCATCTGTTGCACCTGATCCATATACCGTTAATAAGAACCCGTTGTTGACACTGAGAAAGTGTAGTTCTGGTACAAGTGATGACATGCAGAATAAATTATTCCCCAAGATTCAGAAGTTGTTAACTACTGATTCTGGCAAATTCAATGTTAACTCCAGCTTAGTTGCTCTGAAACTCCTGAAATTGCTTCCTGCTCAAGTCATGGACTCTCAACTTCCGACTATTGTTCACCGCATTGCAAATTTCTTAAAGAATCGCTTGGAAAGTGTACGTGATGAAGCTAGATCTGCATTGTCTGATTGCTTAAAGGAGCTAGGGTTGGAGTACTTGCAATTTATTGTTAAAGTTTTGAAAGGCACATTAAAGAGAGGTTTTGAATTGCATGTGCTTGGGTTCACACTCAATTTCTTGCTATCGAGTCCAATATGCGGGAAGTTGGATTACTGCTTAGATGACCTCCTCTCCATTGCTGTGAATGATATACTTGGGGATGTTTCCGAGGAGAAAGAGGTGGAAAAGATTGCTTCGAAAATGAAAGAGACGAGAAACGACAAGAAGTCCTACGAAACTCTGAAATTGATTGCCCAGAGCATCACTTTCAAGACTCATGCTATGAAACTGCTTTCATCTGTTACAGTTCATCTGCATACACAGATTAATCAGAAAACAAAGTTGAAATTAGAGAGAATGCTAAGTCACATAGCTGATGGTATCGGATGCAATCCATCTGTGAACCAGACTGACGTGTTTATATTCGTGAATTTGCTCATTGAAGATGGCCTCAACGATGAAAAAACTCAAGCAAACAGATTGGTAAAAGTTGATCCCCGATTTTCTCATTTAATAACAGTTTTCGCTCTCCGAGTCCTGCAGAATTACATGAAAAAACTGAAGCCTAACAGAGAGGATGGGCAACTCTTAAGAATGCTAGATCCTTTCGTCAGTTTATTGGGGCAGTGTCTGTGTTCCAAGTATGAAGACATTGTAACAGCTGCACTTAGTTGCTTGTCTCTGCTAGTAAGGCGGCCTTTGCCATCCCTCCAGTCGCAAGCTGACAAGATAAAGAATTCTCTGTTGGTTATAGCGCAGGGTTCGTTAAATACTAGCAGTCAGATGACGGAGTCATGTATGAAGTTATTGACAATACTTCTGAGAAACACAAGAGTCACACTCACACTCTCTACTCATCAGTTGCATATGCTGATCCAATTTCCTATGTTTGTCGATTTTGCAAAAAATCCGTCATTTGTTGCCCTTAAACTTTTAAAAGCAATTGTGAAGCGAAATATAGTAGCTCTTGAAATACATGTTCTGGTCAAGATTGTTGCAGAATTGATGGTACAAAGTCAAGACGAGCCAATTCGAAAAAAGTGTAGCGAAGTCTTACTTCAGTATCTGCTTGATTACCATCTTTCTAAGAAGTGCTTGAAAGAACATTTTGATTTATTACTTGGAAATTTGAGGTGAAGTATTTTTTAAAACCCAGTACTTTATATTTTTCCTTCTGTTATCATTTATGTGACCTATGTTTCGTGTAGGTATGAACATTCCACTGGAAGGGAAGCCGTCCTTGAGATGCTCCATACAATTATATTAAAATTTCCACAGAAATTTGTAGATGCAGAATGTCGAAAATTGTTTATGTGTTTGGTTGTTACTTTGAAAAATGATGATGACAAAAAAGTTCGTTCCATGTCTGCTGCTGCAATTAAGTGTCTTATTGGGCATGTAAGCAAACATTCACTTCAATCCATTCTCGAGGATAGCATGACTTGGTACGAAGATGGAAAACCGAGTCTTTGGGGTGTTGCAGCACAGGTAACCTCACTCAATCACTTGTTTTAAATAATCAGTTGTCTACGTATTATTTTTTTCTTCAACTCTTTCTAAATTGTTAGGATCTATTCCAGGTTTTGGGTTTAGTGGTTGAAACAATCGGGAAAGGTTTCGAAGCACACCTGAGTAGAGTACTTCCAGTAATGAGAAGAATTTTTCAGTCTGTAACATCAAGTAGCCAACAAGATTCGTCAGATGTTCCGTATTGGGAGGAGGCGTATTATTCATTAGTTATGTTAGAGAAGATCCTAGGTCAATTCCATAACATGTTCCTTGATAAGGAACTTGAGGTATGAATGAATTGTTATTCTATCTGCACCCTATATGAAGTGTTTTTATTACTTATATCATTTAATGTTTACGTACAACAGGATATATGGGAGACTATTTGTGAACTTCTGTTGCATCCTCACATATGGTTGCGCAGCATATCGTGCAGGATTTTGGCTTCTTACTTTGCCAGAGTTGACCGTGAAGTGTCGACAGAAACATTCTTCCTTATGAAACCCAGCATACTTTTCCATATAGCTGTTTCTTTGTGTTGTCAACTGAAGGTGCCTTCAACGGACGAAGCAGCTGGAATCGTTACCATGCAAAATCTCGTGTTTTCAATTTGTAGTCTTCAATCATTGTTAGACGACAAGAATGAAAGTATGAATGCTTCTTCTACTTTCTGGTCGAGCCTTGATGGCACTGAGCAAGACCGTTTCCTTAAAGCATTTAGTGTTCTTGATCCGAGAAAAGGAAGGAGAAACCTTGATTCTTTAATTTCTGATGCAAGTGGTCAGCATGATAAAAATCAACATCCCTTTATTCTCTATTTGCTTCAGAGACTGGCAAAGATTACCTTTCATATGGACCTTACTCAGGTTTGTTTTTCATTTCAAATACTAATATTTAAGGCAAATACTTGTGTGTACCCGTTACATACATGTAGTATAATATTAGTTCAAATACAGTACAGTATTAGTTCACATATTGTATAGCATTAGTTCAAATATTAAATAGGAACAAGTTACATGTATGTAACGGGTTGCACTGCTAAAATTTGATTTCCAATTTGCAGATGAAAATTGTGTTCAAGTGCTACAAATCAATTTCACCAAAACTTGTTGGTTGCTACTCGCCTTCAACGGGCGATGGAATCCACAGTTACGCGTATCAACTGTTGTTGCCTTTGTACAGAGTCTGTGAAGGTTACTCTGGAAAAGTTATTACTGGTAATTGTTGCTTTCGATCTCCATTCCATTTCAATATAATTTTGCACCACATTAAGAATCACATTAAGAATCATTTTCCCTCGTGGCAGATGATCTGAAGCAATGTGCTCAAGAGGTCTCCGAAAGCATAAGAGATATCATCGGGGTACAGAATTTCGTCCAGATTTACAGCGAGATAAGGAAAAATCTCAAGGGGAAACGAGATAAGAGGAAACAGGGAGAAAAGACCATGGCTGTTACGAACCCAGAACGAAATGCCAAGAGGAAACTTAGGAATGCGGCCAAGCATCGCGATCACAAGAAAAGGAAAATCATGACCATGAGAATGGGAAGATGGATTCATTGACCATGGAAATGGGAAAATTTTGTGATTTACTCAGTTGTAGCAAATTTTGGTCGGATCAAATATGATTTTGTTTGAATCGAAGTTATAATTAAGGATTTTGGTTTGTGAATCAAATGTTGTTTCTGTTCTTAATTTGTGTGTAAAGTCAAATGTGGCTATTTTTGTGGGACGGAGGGAGTATAAATTGTTCTCCTTAATTTGCAGATTCTCTGGATTATTCATTAATTAATGCTCATTGGTGTAATCACATATCTATGTTTAGAAACATTGAGCTAGAAGAGAGTGGGTTTGAAATACCGAATGCATGCATATTTTCATACTTTATCGCAATTCAAACTGATCAGTCGCGTTTAGAATTATTATTTGACAACACATCAATATACAATATTACACTGAATATTGGAGTTTTGAACTTTCACGATTTCATGGTTTTAGCATGTTTAGAAATATTATTTGGCAGCACATTATATATACAAAGGAAGAGATACACAATAATGGGAATAGTTGACGTATAGCGATACTCCCCCTTAAGGTGGAGTGTGGAGATTTCGCACACCCAACTTGCTACGCAGAATTAACTGAAAACGATCAGCACCGAGCCTTTGTAAAGATATCTGCAATTTGATTATCACTCGAGATGGCACGTGGTTGTATGTCTCCACTGGTCACTCTTTCACGGACGAAGTAACAGTCCATTTCAATGTGTTTTGTGCGTTCATGGAACACCGGATTGACAGCAATGTGGCGTGCGGCCTGATTGTCGCAATAAAGAGGAGTGGGCCCAGATTGGTATACACCGAAGTCTTTCAGCAGCCAACGTAACCATAAAATTTCACTCACTGATGTGGCCATGGCGCGATACTCGGCCTCGGCCGAAGAGCGGGAAACTACCGACTGTTTCTTTGTTCGCCAAGATATCGGGGTGCCACCCAAGAAGATAAAGTAACCGGAGCTCGATCGGCGAGTAAAAGTGCAGTCACCCCAGTCGGCATCACAATAATCCCTCCAATGTAAAATTTCCTTCGACAGGTAAGAAGAGGCCTTGTCCAGGTGATTGCTTTAAGTACCGCAGAATTCGATAGGCGGCATTAAGATGTGACTGTCGTGGCTTGCTAAAAAATTGGCTTAATTGGTTAACAAAGAAGACTATGTCAGGTCTCGTAACCGTGAGGTAAAGTAGTCGACCAATAAGTCTGCGGTATTGAGGGGCATCGACGAATGGAGTCTCGTCATCTGGTTTTAATTTTAAATTCTGTTCCATTGGAAAATTACTCGGACGACCTGCCTGAAATCCACTTTCCTCAAGAATGTCAAGAGCGTATTTTCGTTGGCTGAGCACAAAATCAACGGGCGATCTAGCCACCTCGATGCCAAGGAAATATTTGAGAGGTCCTAGATCCTTAATGCTGAACTTTTCATGCAAATAACGCTTGACAGTGTCGATGTGAGCAATGTCATTTCCAGCCAACAATACATCATCAACGTAATTTAACGCGGAAACGTATATGGTACCTTTACGAAAAATGAACAAGGAGTGTTCTGCTCGAGATTGATGGAAATCAATGCTTACGAGTGTCTGAGTGAATTTGTGATACCAGTTTCGTGAGGCCTGATTTTCTCTGTATCGTGCAATTACAAAATTAAATAAAGAGTTATTAATGTTTTGAAGGGTACGATGGATTAGAGATATATGCATACCATGACTTGACTGTAAGGATTAATGTTGTAAACAAAATAAGAGGGCAAAGGCTTTGTTTTTTTTGATTGAATTTTAGAGTTGAGGTTATGAATTATGATGGATAACGAGTCGTCTTTATTTTATGGGCAAGGGTAAGGGTAAGGGTAAGGGGATAGGCGGAAAACGATATTCATTCAGTCCACACGTTCCACTCGTCGCCCTTTATTTTTTTGCTTTGTTTTGTTTAGTCAACTTCACTGCGAACTCTATAAACAGCTTAAAAGTACTTCTCAAAATTAAAAGCTGTGAGAGGGTAGCTTTAAAAAAAATGATTCTAAAAGCGGTTTGTAGAGTTTGAAAACACAAGCTGCATCTTCTTCTTTTTTTCTCATATTTTACAAAAATAAAACATGTGGATTTTGGAAAGTGGTTAATTTACACTATCGCATTCTTTTGATTATTTATTTCAAGATAAGATACTAAGTTTTATCTCCTATTCTCATAAGGTGTATAATTCCAAAAATTGAAGAATATTATATTTAATTTATTTATGTATTATTCATCTTACAGTGCAAAGTCATGAATCGCGATTAAGTATTTTAATAACGATTTACCGTTAGAATTATTCTATTTTGACAAGTATTAAAACTTTTAATTTGGTTTGGAGTTTGAACTTGAATAGCAAACTTTATTTTGATTTTTTTTTAGTGATATGACACAAGTGCCGATGATAATGTTTTACAAAACTAATGGATAATACACTCCCAATATCAATCTGTCCATTTTTAATTGATTTAAAGGAGACAATCTATCAAGAGATTATGTTTGGTATCATATTCTGATTAATTTTATCTATTTGTCGGTCTGTCAATACATTGTAAAATTTCGTTCAATGGTTAAATTTATACTCCGTATTAAATTCTTAATGTAATTAATAAAATAAGCATTTTAATTTGTAATATATATTATTGATTTTCTAAATTATTAATTTCAATTTGTTTACAATTAACAATGCACTTTCCATTCATAAAATTTATCTAATCCTCATATATATACTAATAAGGAGTTGTGTATCGTCGCTTTATGATAAATTTAGATTGTATTAATTATATACTGAGTAGTAATTAATAAAATATAATGTATCACAATTTTAAAGAATTAGAATATTTAAAATAATGTGACGTGCACATACAAGTTTAGATGACGTGTCAATTATATAATTAATGGATTTTAATTTTTGACGATTTTAAAGAATTGGAAATTTTAAAATGTAACTAACAGTCAAATCCGTCAATAATTAATGAACTTGGGATCAAATGTATGGATTTCTTTTAGAATCAAATGTATCAATTATTTTATATTTGAAATTAAAATTCAGAATGTTGGATCAAAATTAAAATTATATTCATAAATTAAATCTAGTGGTTTGTGTTGAAGGTATCAGTGATGATGAAAGGACCACCAAATTGAAATTAAAATTCAGAATGTTGAATCAAAATTAAAATTATATTCCTAAACCACTCACTCGACCCAACAAGAGACACAATAGTCGACCACCAAATTGACCACTGTTTCGGGCATCTACCTACCGACCTATACATATCCACACAATCCTCAAAACGACCATACTTAGACTCTAATACCTCCCTCCACAAACTGCCCTTCTCACCTAACAATTTCCACCCCATTTTCCCAACAATGCAATATTAAACAAAGACAGATTTTTAAAGCCCAACCCACCCTTAACTCTCGCCCTACACATAATATCCCAACTCACCCATATAATCTTACTTACCTTCGGGTCTCCGTCGCTCCACAGGAAACGCCTTTGGATTGAGTTTATGGCATTGGTGATTTTGGTTGGGGCTTTATGTAGGGATAGGGCATAGGTAGGCAAGCTTGACAGCACCGAGTTAATAAGCACCATTCGACCACCAAACGACAACCATTTTATATCCCAAGAATTCAGTCTGTTTTGCACCGTGCGTACGGTCTCCCTCCAGCTTTCAGCCTTGCGCGGATTGGCTCCAATGTTCAACCCTAGGTATTTCAACGGTAGTTCAGCCTTCTTGCAGTTTAACTCAGCGGCCCACACCTTCAAAGCAGCGTCCGAAACGTGAATCCCCGACAACGTGCTCTTGTGAAAATTAATCTTGAGTCCCGACCAAATTTCAAACATTCTGAGAATACTTTTGAGAACAATTATGTTGTTGCTAGAGGCTTCTCCGAAGAATAGTATGTCGTCTGCGAATTGAAGGTGTGAGACTTTGATATTATTATCCCCCACGGCTGCTGGATAGAAATTCCCTGATTCCACTGCCTTCTGCACCATCAAACTAAGGCACTCACCCACTATAGTAAAGAGCAGGGGGGACAACGGATCCCCTTGCCGTATCCCCTTCTCCATCCTAAATTCTTTCGTCGGACTCCCGTTTATGAGCACAGATATCGAGGCTGACTGAATACATTCTTTAATCCACATTATCCATTTTTCGTCGAACCCCATGACCGTAAGCATGTCGAGAAGGAAGCTGTGATCCACTGAGGCGTAAGCCCTCTCAAAATCCAGTTTGAATATGAATATGCTTTTCTTACTTTTGACCGCCTCGTCAAATACTTCATTGGCAATAACCACACTGTCCAAGATGTATCTATCCCTGATAAACGCCATTTGATTCTGGGATATGACCTGGTCTATGGTTTTGGATAATCTGGCTGCTAGAACCTTAGCCAGGACTTTATAAAAGCACCCCACTAGGGAGATGGGTCTGAACTCCTTGATAGCCGTCGGGTTTCTAACTTTCGGAATTAGAGTAATGAAGGACGCGTTTATGCATTTGACAAGCTTGGCGTTGGTGTGAAATTCGCAGATTGCTCGGAAGAAATCATCTTCCAAGGTGCTCCAAAAGCATTTAACAAATCTGAAATTAAAACCATCGAGTCCAGGGCTCTTCACCGAGCCACATTCCTCCAACGCGCTCTTGACTTCTGCTTTTGAAAACTGACCACATAATACTTGGTTTTCCATCTCACCAACAGTTTTGCAGCAGATTCCAGTTACCTTCGGTCTAGTCCACGGCTGATTGGAGAAGTTGTCCTTAAAGAACTCAAAAATTCCTTGTTTCACCTTGTCAACGCCCTCAACCCAGCATCTGTGGATAAACACACATTTGATCTCATTTGCCCTCTACTTTCTTTTAATTTGAGAATGAAAAAAATTCGAGTTCGAGTCCCCTTCCCTGATCCACCTGATTCTAGATTTTTGGAAGGCCAGTCTTGATCTCCTATTTTCCTCAAGTGACATGAAGGTTGCCGTTCTGAGTTTGGCATCTTCAGTACTCCATCCATCATTTTCCAATTTCGAATCGAGCTTCTGTAAGGAATCTTCATCCTCTTTGATCTTCAGTTCTAACTTGTTCCCCTTCTTACCGTTCTGAGTTTCAATTTTTCTTTAATGACGAAGGACCCCCACCCCTTGATCACATGGGTGTTCCACTCCCTAGACACCAACGCTCTGAACTCATCATCCTCTAACCACCAATCTATGCTTCTGAAAGGTTTTGGACCCCAGTCGGCCGCCGGCACTGCACTAAGTGTGATAGGGGCGTGGTCCGAGATGGTTCTGGTAAGACCCTCCTGTTTGAGGTCGGGCCACGTGTTTATCCAATCCTTTGAAACGAAAAATCTGTCTAGTCTGCTGCAGCATTCCCCATTATCCTTTACCCAAGTAAACTTCCTGCAGGGCATTGGTAGATCAACCAGCTCCACCTCCTCAACAAAATTCTTGAACATCTTATCGGCGCCCCTGATGGAATACTGGCCTCTATATCTTCTCTCGGACTTATGTAGCGTGGCATTGAAGTCGCCACATACACACCATCTACTTTCAGGATGACTAGCCACTCTGTCTTTCAGTCTCTCCCAAAGGGTCATTCTCATTTTGGGATCACATGGGGCGTACACGTTCACAATGTGAACCTCCAAATTTTCCTCACCCCAGCCACCCGAAACTCCCAACGCGTTCCCATCCTCACAGGCTTCGACTTTTTTGAATTGCGATCTCCTCCAAGTACACAAAATGCCACCCGATAGACCCACAACACCTTTAAAATACCAATCAAAGTCCTTATCGCCCCACAACGCTTTACAGACTTCTTCCCCAACCATCTCAAGATTGGTTTCTTGGATACACAGAAAGTCAACGCTATTGGCCTTAATGAGATCCTTGATTAGGTGTCTCTTTCTCCTGCTCCCTATTCCTCTGGCGTTTAGGCTTAAAATCTTCATAAATTACTAGAAATGCGATCCCTTAATCTTGCACTCGCGGCTCAGACTCTGCTCACAACTGATCGCGCTCCTCTCTGTCCCTTGCTTCATACTCCCTGATCTTTTGAGAGATAATCCCGAGATCGTTTTTTTTTACAGAACCCCATCATGTTACATACCTCGAGGATTGTGTTGGCTTCATCTTCAATCGAATTCCTTGCCGGCGGCGAAGGGGCGTCGAAAGCGGCGGGCTCCATATCTTCCCTCTTACTTACTTTCTTAGGGCATGATCGCTTTCCTTTGGTCCTCTTTTTGCGTTCCGTTTTTTATGGCCTGAGTCCAGTTCGCTAGCAAACTCCATCCACTCAGCCTAATGATTTGTTCTCTTGGCCTGGTTGATAACTTTATTCTTTATGGGCCGTTGACGCCCCCCCTCTTGGTCTTGGAAGCGTTCTCAATCACCGAGCCCAAATTAAAAGGGTCTGAGTCCAATGAATCCTGAGAGGTGGGCTGATCCGCCTTAGTAGTATATTGGGCCGTCTCCTCTGGGATTTCGGGCCCAGCACTTAGAGGGCATAATGAAGTTGGAGGTGAAAGCTCGTGGCCCAACTTGTTTGGGCCCAATTTATCGGACATTAAATTCTCAGTGCACGCCTCCGTAATTAAAACCTGCCCTTTTGGAGAATGTGAGATTTCGGCGCTCACGTGCGTGGCACTTTCCCCGATATGGGGTGGGATCGAGGTGCTTGTCTCTTATACAGCTGTCTGACTGTTCAGCTTCCTTAATCGAATTAGGGTTTCCTCGCTCCTCATCCGACTCTCCGACTCATAGTCCGAACTTACCACCTCCGACGAGAATTCCGACGACACGGATTCCACCTCTGACTCTGAATCCGACCATCCTACTCGCTCAACACGTCGCTGATACACCGGGGTGCTAGACTCCTCTGATACCCAAACCTGGAATGTATCCTTGTTGACCTCCATTTGGATATGTTCGTTGATAGGGACCCAACGGTTAGTTGCAAGGAGGATCCTGCCTCTCGAAAGATCATTTTTTAGGCTCGTAAGTCTATCAACCTCGCAGACCTTTCCAAACGCTGACCCAATAGTGTTAAAAGACTCAACGCTTCAAGTATGCAATGGGACTCCGAATATGTGTATCCATACGAACCTGATTTTCACCACATCTTCAGGTGTCCACTGCCTGAGGCTCGAAAACCTCTTCCTAACCCAGTCATCTTCTTCTTCGAGGATGTTGCCTCCCTCCCAAGAAGGATCCGGACAAATGAGGACTTTTAGACCACCCAGTGGGACCACAGAATACTTTTCGTAGCCCTGCAAATCAAGTCCTCTTCCACAATTTTAAGGTACTCTTCTCTGGATGCTTCCCCTACCACACACCTGGAAGCCCACAAAAAATCCTCTTCTCTCACTGGACAAGTTATCTTAATCATACCACTCGAATTGGAGTCATCTTGCTTAGGGTCGCATCGTGGGGATCTTTCTGCAGTGGTTGCTTCCGCGTAGCTTCTATCATCTCTGAATCCTCCGAAGACTGAAACACTCCTTTGGCCTACGGGTGATGTTTCAGTATTCTTCATTCTTCCTTCCTTTCGGGCTACTGCGACTCTTATTTTTCTAACTCCAATCCACATTCTATCAATTTCCAAAGCAGCTTTCTCCACATTGGTGTTGCGAGTGAAGCTTACGAAGGCATACCTCCTACCTATCTTAGTTCTGCTTCTCGGGATGAAGACGTCCACAACTCTTCCGACTCTTCGAAGCCACTGAAATATGTCGATCTCCGTCCAATCCACCGGAAAGTTCGACACGAACACACGCTGATCTTTTCTTACACTCTGGGACTGTTCGAACCACCGTCGGTTGATGGGCGCATGGTGCTTAGAATGGGTTAGGCTGATAGGGGAGCTTGGTCTGGGTAGGGGGTTCTGAGAGGTTGGTGGGTAATTCCGGCTGGGGTGGGTTGAAGGGCACGGGCGACAGTGCTTAGGATTCTGGAGGTTAGGCACAAGGGGGGTTGGGTGAGGACGACTGGGCTTGGATAGGGAAGGTTCAGGTTCAAAGGTAACGTGTTGGCTCCGGCGTCTCCTGTGGTGGTGGGGCCCGTGATGTAAGTAAGGATTCCGACCGACTCCACTCCTTCCTAAACACACTCTCTCTCTCTCCATTTTATATTTTCCTACTCCCTCTATTATATTATTATTAAATACTACTAGTTCTTCCGTACACGAATTATATGTAGTCCAATTTCTTTTACTTTTCATTTATCATGAGAAAATACATACATTTTTAATTGTCATTTCAAGTAGTTACCACACTGTCGATCTCCATTCTTGCTGGCCAAGTAAAAAAAAAAAACATGTAAATGCATTCAGTGACGGAAGCATAAATTTTATTAAAGGGTAATTTGTAAAATGATTGATTAATAGAAAATGAGTTTATCTAGAGAGAGAAATAAAAGTTGTTAAGATGATTTCGAAAGAAGAATGAAGAATGAAACAAACCTTGCCTTGCCTCTGCAATGATAAAAATATGTCGAAATTTGTAATGAGACTCAAATGGGGGCTATGGGGCTGCTTGCAGGCCTACAACATACGGTGCGTGTTGAGTCTCCCACAAGCACATGAACCGTGTGATTTCTATTAAACTTAACAAGTTTTATTCATAATAATTTAATTATTACTATAAAATTGATATAATTACAGAGGCAAAATTTTAAATGTTTATTAGTACTTGAAGTTCAAGCTCGGCTCGATAATATTGACAAACTAAAACTCGGGATCGGGATCGACACATTAATAGGTCTATCAAATCAAGCCTAGTAGATTTTTTTTAAAAAAAATTTAAATATTGTGCCTAATGAGTCGAACTCGAGGTGTCTCATTAATAAATCAAGTATCTAACGAGTTCCACTCACTTAATGTGAGGTCAAATAAATGAGAAGTATTTTGGTTGATTTAATGTTGTTTAAAGGTGATCTAGTGATGTGTACGGAAGAATATGAAACCGAAAATGAGTGGGAATTTTAAAAATAAAATAATGTAGGAGAGTGAATGTGTACTAAAATGAGTGACCGACTGTTATGAAAATAAAATAATGTAAGAAGAGTATTAATTTTATAGATTATTTACATATTATAAATGTGCAAAAAAATAAATAAAAAATTGAGACGTCTCAATAAAGAAGGTGTACGAAAATGAAAAAAATATATATAAAAAAAAATCCTATACATGCATACCATTTTCGAAGTTTTAAGCAAAACTATTGCAAACGAAAATAAAGAATTCCAATTTCCATGTATATACGGTAACAGATCGATTTTTAATCCACGTATGATCAATACAATGCGGTGCATACTACATTATCCTGCACTCGTGCAGGTGTAGTACTACTGTGTATAAAAGGTGTCCTTACTTGGTTGGTTGGCTGATTCATTATCCTGCACTCCTGCAGTGTATACTACTGTGTATAAAAGGTGTCCTTACTTGGTTGGTTGACTGATTCATTATCCTGCACTCCTGCAGGTGTAGTAATATTGTGTATAAAAGGTGTCTTTACTTGGTTGGTTGGCTGATTCATTATCCTGCACTCATGCAGGTGTAGTACTACTGTGTATAAAAGGTGTCCTTACTTGATTGGTTGGCTGATTCATTATCCTGCACTCGTACAGGTGTAGTACTACTGTGTATAAAATGTGTCCTTACTTGGTTGTTTGGCTGATTCATTATCCTGCACTCCTGCAGGTGTATACTACTGTGTATAAAAGGTGTCCTTACTTGGTTGGTTGACTGATTCATTATCCTGCACTCCTGCAGGCTGCAGGTGTAGTAATATTGTGTATAAAAGGTATCTTTACTTGGTTGGTTGGCTGATTCATTATCATGCACTCCTGCAGGTGTAGTACTATTGTGTATAAAAGGTGTCCTTACTTGATTGGTTGGCTGATTCATTATCCTGCACTCCTGTAGGTGTAGTAATACTGTGTATAAAATGTGTCCTTACTTGATTGGTTAGCTGATTCATTATCCTGCACTCTTGCAGGTGTAGTACTACTGTGTATAAAAGGTGTCGTCTTTACTTGGTTGGTTGGCTGATTCATTATCCTGCACTCCTGCAGGTGTAGTAATACTGTGTATAAAAGGTGTCTTTACTTGGTTGGTTGGTTGGTTGATTCATTATCCTGCACTCCTGCAGGTGTAGTAATACTGTGTATAAAAGGTGTCTTTACTTGGTTGGTTGGCTGATTCATTATCCTGCACTCCTGCAGGTGTAGTAATACTGTGTATAAAAGGTGTCTTTACTTGGTTGGTTGGCTGATTCATCCTTTTTTTTTTTTGATGAAAATTAAATACCCATCCTACTGTGTATAAAAGGTGTCTTTACTTGGTTGGCTGATTCATTATCCTGCATCCTACTGTGTATAAAAGGTGTCTTTACTTGGTTGGTTGGTTGGCTGATTCATTATCCTGCACTCCTGCAGGTGTAGGGGTGTAGTTATAAAAGGTGTCTTTACTTGGTTGGTTGGCTGATTCATCCCCTTTTTTTTTTTTGATGGAAGTTAAATACCCATCCTACTGTGTATAAAAGGTGTCTTTACTTGGTTGGTTGATTCATTATCCTGGTATCCTACTGTGTATAAAAGGTGTCTTTACTTGGTTGGCTGATTCATTAGGTGTAGTAATACTGTGTATAAAAGGTGTCTTTACTTGGTTGGCTGATTCATTAGGTTTTTTTTTTTTATGGAAGTTAAATACCCATCCTACTGTGTATAAAAGGTGTCTTTACTTGGTTGGTTGATTCATTATCCTGGTATCCTACTGTGTATAAAAGGTGTCTTTACTTGGTTGGCTGATTCATTAGGTGTAGTAATACTGTGTATAAAAGGTGTCTTTACTTGGTTGGCTGATTCATTAGGTGTAGTAATACTGTGTATAAAAGGTCTTTACTTGGTTGGTTGATTCATTATCCTGGTATCCTACTGTGTATAAAAGGTGTCTTTACTTGGTTGGCTGATTCATTAGGTGTAGTAATACTGTGTATAAAAGGTGTTGGTTGATTCATTATCCGGGTATCCTACTGTGTATAAAAGGTGTCTTTACTTGGTTGGCTGATTCATTAGGTGTAGTAATACTGTGTATAAAAGGTGTTGGTTGATTCATTATCCTGGTATCCTACTGTGTATAAAAGGTGTCTTTACTTGGTTGGCTGATTCATTAGGTGTAGTAATACTGTGTATAAAAGGTGTCTTTACTTGGTTGGCTTCATTAGGTGTAGTAATACTGTGTATAAAAGGTCTTTACTTGGTTGGTTGATTCATTATCCTGGTATCCTACTGTGTATAAAAGGTGTCTTTACTTGGTTGGCTGATTCATTAGGTGTAGTAATACTGTGTATAAAAGGTGTCTTTACTTGGTTGGCTGATTCATCCCTTTTTTTTTTTTGATGAAAGTTAAATACTCATCCTACTGTGTATAAAAGGTGTCTTTACTTGGTTGTGTATAAAAGGTGTCTTTACTTGGTTGGTTGATTCATTATCCTGGTATCCTACTGTGTATAAAAGGTGTCTTTACATGGTTGGCTGATTCATCCCTCTTTTTTTTTTTTTTTTTTTTTTATGAAAGTTAAATACCCATCCCTTTTTTTTTTTTTTTTTTGAAAGTTAAATACCTTTTTTTTTTTTTTGATGGAAGTTAAATACTCATCCTACTGTGTATAAAAGGTGTCTTTACTTGGTTGTGTATAAAAGGTGTCTTTACTTGGTTGGTTGATTCATTATCCTGGTATCCTACTGTGTATAAAAGGTGTATAAAAGGTGTTTTTTTTTTTTTTTTTTTTATGAAAGTTAAATACCCATCCCTTTTTTTTTTTTTTTTTAAAGTTAAATACTTTTTTTTTTTTTTTGATGGAAGTTAAATACTCATCCTACTGTGTATAAAAGGTGTCTTTACTTAGTTGTGTATTTGGTTGTGTATAAAATGTGTCTTTACTTGGTTGGTTGATTCATTATCCTGGTATCCTACTGTGTATAAAAGGTGTCTTTACTTGGTTGGCTGATTCATCCCTCTTTTTTTTTTTTTTTTTTTTTTATGAAAGTTAAATACCCATCCCTTTTATACCCATCCCTTTTTTTTTTTTTGAAAGTTAAATACCCATCCCTTTTTTTTTTTTTTTTTATGAAAGTTAAATACCCATCCCTTTTATACCCATCCCTTTTTTTTTTTTTGAAAGTTAAATACCCATCCCTTTTTTTTTTTTTTTTTATGAAAGTTAAATACCCATCCTTTTTTTTTTTTTTTTTTATGAAAGTTAAATACCCATCCCTTTTTTCTCCTTTCTCCTTTCCCATGACTCGAACCCAGGACCTAAGGTCTAGGTAGTGGTGCTCTAACCACTTGAGCTATCCCACTTTGTCGACTTTAGCCCTTCTTCAGAATCAATTAATGAGCTAGAAAGCTATTTTGAGCTCCGTATCTTCATATTTTGTTATGCCATGTTTTTTGTCATGCACGAAGACACTAATTAGGGCATGTTTGATTTTTTCATGTGATCTATAATTTTGATTTTGATTCAATAAAAATATATTGAGTCGTGTGCATTTATGTATTATGAAATTGAATCATAATTTTAATTTGATTATAATAATATGACGAGCAAAAAATTCAGTTGTACAATTGAAAAAAAATATATAAATCACTTAAAATCTAATTGTATAAAATATTTGTATAAAATTCCTTTTGTAATATTGTGATTATACATTATTAAACACTTTATATAAATTATGAACTTTACTTTTTAGCCCCCTTAAAAAAAACACTTTATTCTCATTAGTGCTCATGTGAACTTTCTTTTTCGAATGTGACAATAGTAGATAACTCTTTAAATTGAGTTTTGATGCTCACGTGAACTTTCTTTTTCGAATGCAACAATCGTACATACAAAGGATCACTGTTTAAACTGAGTTTTGGTTATTACGAATGATTCAACACGCACATGACCAAGCATTTCAGATGACGAAATCGAAGAGTATCTAAGTAGGCAAGAACTTGTTTTGTCCAATGAATGAATACGAGTATATTTGTTGGGTAAATACATATAATTGAATTTATATATTACAGTTGGAGTCGAAATGCAAACGTGGTTACAGAAGAAGAAGGACTAGCCAAGAACATGTGTAATGCAGGAATTCGAATGATTTTCTTGATCGTGTTGCTAATAAATTTCGGTTCGATTTCAGTTTCAATTTTTTAAATTTCGATTATTTCGATTCGGTTGAAAAAAGCTTAAAATCGAACCGAACCAACCGAATGCCCACCCCTATCCGTGGGTACTCCATTTTGAAGTTACGGTTGGAGATGGTCTCAATCCCATTTAGCATTGTAGGGATTGAGTGTGGTACTGTCTATGCTCTGAAAAAGCCTTATGTGTGTTGGCTTATTCCCATTTTGCACAGCCCACACTCTCTCTCTTCTCCTATTCACACTCTCTCAGTAAAATTCCCAACTCTCTCTCTCTCTCTTTAAAAAAACCAACGATGCCACCGCATCCTGGGGGTGGAACCCTAGGCGCATTAACAGGCAACCTACTCAAAAAATTTGCATCAAACACCATTATAAACCCACTCATTTCAAAAATCTACCTCCTCTTTCTCTCTTAATGGAAGCACACTAATATATTTGATGATAGATCGCGCTGCCTCGAGACTATTGAAATGAGGGTTGTGCCACCGCAATTCCGCCTTGAGCACCACCATGCGCCGCCGCCTCTAGGGCGGAACCCTAGTCGCATCGCCGCCTTGGTCCTCCTTCGTTTTCAGGTATGGCTAGAAATCACTCTCACGTCTTACACGACTAATTTCTCTTTAAAGATTTTGAACTTATAATCCATGTCTCATACCTGATTCATTTTCCTCTCTTCATACCTAACAATGGTGATCCCTCTCTCTCGCTCTTCATTATACTCAGCAATCCCTCCCTCTACAGTTAACTATTTTCATTCAAGAAATTAGAGCCTAGTGTGTGGTAGGACAATGACGGAGATCTTATCGGTGTTGGCATTTTCCGGTAACACAAATTTCCCGATCCTTCGCTCCATTCTCACATACCTTACCCCTTCCTCCTCCTCTCGCCGCTGATGTTCAGAACATTGTCCTCCTCGAAGATCTTATTGGTGTTGGCATTTTTCGGTGACACAAATTTCCAGATCCTTCGCTCCATTCTCACATACCTTACCCCTTCCTCCTCCTCTCGACGCTGATGTTCAGAACATTGTCCTCCTGAAGATCTTATCTGTGTTGGAATTTTCCGGTAACACAAATTTCCCTATCCTTCGCTCCATTCTCACATACCTTACCCCTTCCTCCTCCTCTCGCCGCTGATGTTCAGAACATTGTCCTCCTCGAAGATCTTATCGGTGTTGGAATTTTTCGGTAACACAAATTTCCCGATCCTTCGCTCCATTCTCACATACCTTACCCCTTCCTCCTCCTCTCGCCGCTGATGTTCAGAACATTGTCCTCCTCGAAGATCTTATCGGTGTTGGAATTTTTCGGTAACACAAATTTCCCGATCCTTCGCTCCATTCTCACATACCTTACCCCTTCCTCCTCCTCTCGCCGCTGATGTTCAGAACATTGTCCTCCTCGAAGATCTTATCGGTGTTGGAATTTTTCGGTAACACAAATTTCCCGATCCTTCGCTCCATTCTCACATACCTTACCCCTTCCTCCTCCTTTCGCCGCTGATGTTCAGAACATGTCCTCCTCAAAGATCTTATCGGTGTTGGCATTTTCCGGTAACACAAATTTCTCGATCCTTCGCTCCATTCTCACATACCTTACCCCTTCCTCCTTCTCTCGCCGATGATGTTCAGAACATTGTCCTCCTCGAAGATCTTATCGGTGTTGGCATTTTCCGGTACCACAAATTTCCCGATCCTTCGCTCTATTCTCACATACCTTACCCCTTCCTCCTCCTCTCGCCGCTGATGTTCAGAACATTGTCCTCCTCGAAGATCTTATCGGTGTTGGCATTTTTCGGTGACACAAATTTCCCTATCCTTCGCTCCATTCTCACATACCTTACCCCTTCCTCCTCCTCTCGCCGCTGATGTTCAGAACATTGTCCTCCTCGAAGATCTTATCGGTGTTGGCATTTTCCGGTAACAAAAATTTCCCGATCCTTCGCTCCATTCTCACATACCTTACCCCTTCCTCCTCCTCTCGCCGTTGATGTTCAGAACATTGTCCTCCTCGAAGATCTTATCGGTGTTGGCATTTTCCGGTAACACAAATTTCCCGATCCTTCGCTCCATTCTCACATACCTTACCCCTTCCTCCTCCTCTCGTCGCTGATGTTCAGAACATTGTCCTCCTCGACCTGCACCTGAATGTTCAGAAAATAAATTTGATTTCCAATTTGCAGATGAAAATCGTGTTCAATTGTTACACATTAATTTCACCAAAACTTGTTGGTTGCTACTCGCCTTCAACAGGCGATGGAATCCACAGTTACACGTATCAACTGTTGTTGCCTTTGTACAGAGTCTGTGAAGGTTACTCTGGAAAAGTTATTACTAGTAATTGTTCCTTTTGATCTCCATTTCCATTTCAATACAATTTTGTACCACATTAAGAATCTTTTTCTCTCATGGCAGATGATCTGAAGTAATTTGCTCAAGAGGTCTCCGAAAGCATAAGAGATATCATCGGGGTACAGGATTTCATCCAGATTTACAGCGAGATAAGGAAAAATCTCAAGGGGAAACGAGATAAGAGGAAACAGGGAGAAAAGACCATGGTTGTTACGAACCCAGAACGAAATGCCAAGAGGAAACTTAGGAATGCGGCCAAACATCACGATCACAAGAAAAGGAAAATCATGACCATGAGAATGAGAATGAGAATGTGAAGATGGATTCATTGACCATGGAAATGGGAAAATTTTGTGATTTACTCAGTTGTAGCAAATTTTGGTCGGATTAAATATGATTTTGTTTGAATCGAAGTTATAAGGGAAAATATCACTAGCTGAACTTTATCATTTTTCACATTTGGTCACCCACATTTAATCACTATCAAAATTGGTCACTCACTTATTCTTTTTTATCAATTTTGATGTCGCTGAACTTTACCACTTTTCATTGTTGTTAGTCAATAACAGAGAAAAGGTTTTGAGCGGCCAACTTTTATTTTCTCTCTTTTATTTTCAGTGACCACCACTTTTCACTGTTGTTAGTCAATAACGGAGAAAAGGTTTTGAGCGGTCAACTTTTATTTTCTCTCTTTCATTTTCAGTGACCAAAAGTGATATTTTCTTAAGTTATAATTAAGGATTTAGGTTTGTTTTAGGACACATCTAATTACAGGCTTGTATATTTGAAATATTTTTTATCATTCACTTTACTAATGTTTTTTGAAAGAAAAAAGAATACTCATTTATTCGCAATCAAAGCAAGAATCGTTGGGCGGGTCATCCACAAACGTGGTTCATGTGTGGATGTGGCGTTGGGGAATTTATCTTGTAGAGCATCCACCACAACCTTCGTACCCATCTCAACATCCACCTCATTAAAGCCCAAATCCTTAATTCATATTGGAGCCTCTCGAAACCCCATTATCTCTGCTTCATCAGCCCGATTAGTCCCTGAAAATCGATTCTTGCTTCCGATTTGGCCAAGTCTTGAGATTGTGCGGCATCAAAATTAATTTTAACATTCATTCACTTTATTTATAAATAATTTTTTTTTAAAACAAGGGGACTATACTCACATCATACCCCAAATTTTAAATGGGCTTAATTGAACTCCATTTTGTACAAATTTTATATGGGCAATTTAGGTGAACCATTTTTTTCCATATATACACAAATTATAAATTTATAATGACATATGGCCAATTTAGGTGAACAATTCTCTTACAAATGATCCAAATTTGACTTCATTTTTTTAAATATTCTTTTTAAAGATTTGACTTCATTATATTATTCCCCATTTCTATAATTCTTGGCTATGGAAACGGAAGAAACCCACAAGAGTAAGCAACGTGTTTTTTTTTATCTATCCGCCAATTAGATTGCTCCGCGTAGGGTGGAAGTGGGCAACTGCCTGATTTCCCCAACCTACGCATCTCCGAATCATCAAAATCTTCAATTGTAAACCTAGAACAGCCGGTAAAGGTTGGGATTTTGCTCCAATTTTTCCACCAAATTAGAAAATCTAGTTTCTTCTGCACTCAACGCGTTTAATTTTCACCTTCATTGGGGTTTCCTCGTTGAGCTTTGCAGATCTCATCTTCATAAGGTAATCAAGAACAACATTTTACGCAATTGAAACGAATTAGAAACACCCCTTTTCATATTCTTGCTGTTTTGATTCTAAAGATATCATCTTTTTTAGTTCTTGTAGTTGCTGATTCTAGGGATTGTGAATTTGTGGTCATTCTTGATTTCAGACGAAAAAGCCCTTTTCATGAATGTGCACTCTGTTGGAGTTTTCTGATATAGAAATTGAATTTGTGATCATTCTTGATTTCAGACAGAAAAGCCCTTTTCATGAATGTGCACTCTGTTTAGTTTTCTGATATAGAAATTGTAGAAATTGAATTGCAAGTTTAGTGATATTTTGTTCTGCAAATGGATAATCAATACCCCTATAACCCCCCTTATGGCTATAACCAATACCCCCCTCCAAATTCCGGTGCACAACCGGCTTATCCGCCTCCAAACTCCGGTGCACAACCGCCTTATCTGCCTCAAAATGCCGGTGCACAACCGGCTTACCCGCCTCAAAACCCCGGTGGATATCCGGCTTATCCTCCGCCCCAGACGGATGCATACGGGTACCCTGCCTATCCACATTATCCGAACCCGTATACAACTTCACATTCAGGGCATCTGAATTATCTGTATCCAAGTCCTCCACCACAAATGGGGCCTCCTCCTGCAGCCCACCACATGCCGTCGTATAGCTCCCCGCCTAGTCCTTACCAGTATAGCGCGTATCCGTCTCCTCAGCCCGCCCTTCACACGCATGGTAGTTTTCAGTATGTTCAATCAGAAACTCCTCCTAGAGTCAGTTTTGATTACACCAATCATCACCATCATCAAGATAGTGCGTCGTCTGTTGGTGATTCACCTGTAAACTCTGAAGCTCCTCCTAGAATCAGCAGTGATCATCACCCTTCGCTTTACCCGCCTATTGATGATCAATTGGCAATTATGTCATTATCCGAGCATCAAAATAGGCCGTCTGTACCAGCTTCTCCTCCAGCCCCTTCGTTCGATGTTGTGGTTGCGCCCCACCAAAAGTTCCATTCAGGGCCTTTGCCGATGACTAGTAATGAGCCCTGGGCTAAACATGAGTATAGTAATAGTTTCTCAGGCTGGGAGACGTCTTCTGCGGCCAAGTTGCAGTATTCTCTTCCTATGTCGTCAAGTGGTACCTCACCTTCTCATATGCAGCTTGTGAAAATCCCGTCTTCTAAATCATCTTTAAAGGTTCTGCTATTACATGGAAACTTGGATATTGAGATTAAAGAAGCGAAAAACCTCCCGAATATGGATATGTTCCACAAAACAATAGGGGATATGTTCAACAGATTGCCTGGTAATATGAGCAGCAAGATTGAAGGACAATTAAACCATAAGATTACCAGTGACCCATATGTCTCCGTGCTAATTGCGGGTGCTACTCTTGCGAGGACTTACGTTATCAGCAACGATGAAAATCCCGTTTGGATGCAAAAATTTATACTTCCAGTAGCCCATCATGCTGCTGAAGTGCACTTTGTTGTGAAGGATAATGATGTCGTGGGATCTCAGTATATAGGAACAGTCTCTATTCCCGTTGAGCGCATATATGAAGAAAGGGAAATTCATGATTATTTTCCGATTCTTAATACTAGTGGCAAGCCCTGCAAGACTGGAGCCGTATTGAGTCTTTATATAAAGTATACTCCAATAGAGCATTTGAGCATTTACCATAGTGGAGTTGGAGCTGGCCCAGAGTATAGGGGAGTTCCTGATACATATTTTCCTCTTAGAAGGGGCGGAATTGTCAATCTTTATCAAGATGCTCATGTGCCTGATGGATGCCTACCAACTCTGATGCTTGAAAATGGGATGCAATATATGCATGGGCAATGTTGGCGAGACATTTTTGATGCGATTAGCCGTGCTCGACGTTTGATCTATATTACTGGATGGTCAGTGTGGCACAAAGTTAAACTCATTAGGGATGATCGTTCTCTTTCTGAATACACATTGGGTGAACTTTTGAAGTCAAAATCACAGGAAGGAGTGAGAGTTCTGCTTTTGGTATGGGACGACCCTACATCAAGAAGTATTCTGGGATACAAGACAGTAAGTGGTTGCATTACACCAAATATTTGAATGGCTGCATCTTGAATTTACATGTTAATATCATCTCGTAATTTGATTGAATTCTGCTTCTGTTGTTTAAAGTTGTTAGCATGTACCGTATTATTGTCATTTTACTCTTGCAAAAAATCTTTAAATATTTTTATGAAGTCAGATAGGCAATTTTTCCTGTTTGTTGTCCTGCTGTGGGCGAACAATATCGATGGATTATATTAAAATTTTGATCAACTCCATATGTAGCTTGGTGGGACTTATAGTGTCTAATTTCCTTTTTGTGCATCTAAGAGTTCTATTTTTTTATTTTTTTCCTATGGTTCTGAAGCAATTTTTTCTATGATTCAGGATGGGGTCATGCAAACTCATGATGAAGAAACTCGTAGTTACTTCAAACATTCTTCTGTTCAAGTGCTGCTTTGTCCTCGAATGGCTGGAAAGCGTCACAGCTGGATAAAGCAGAGGGTATGGTTTCCGATTATCATTACTAATCCATTATAAAAGTTTCAAGTTATTCATATTCACGTAATTATGTCAAGAGCAGTTACAATTGTTGCTTCTAGTTCTGTTATACCTTCCATACATCAATTAAATCTTCCAACAGTAATTGCTGTTATGCTTATTCAGAATATTAGGTTTGGTGACATGTAAGCTGTTTACATATATGTTTTACCGGTTCCTCTTTATGAGCTCTCTCAGTATTTCAATCTTGGAGTCGTCTACTTTATATTTGTGAATTGATATTAAAACTTGTGTTTAATGTCGTAACTAGGAAGTTGGAGTCATTTACACACACCATCAGAAAACTGTGGTAGTGGATGCTGAGGCTGGAAATAACAAAAGAAAAATAATTGCTTTTCTAGGAGGGCTGGACTTGTGCGATGGGCGATACGATACTCCTGATCATCATCTATTTAGAACTCTCGAAACTTTGCATGCAGATGATTATCACAACCCAACATATGCGGTAATTCTCTTCGTTCTATCTCTGCTAGTAATAAATATGGTCTTATTTGTCGCTATGAAAATCATGCATATATGTTCTAATGTTAATCATTACATGAACAGGGAAATGTTGCTGGTTGTCCAAGAGAACCATGGCATGATTTGCACTGTAAAATAGACGGGCCTGCAGCGTATGATGTTCTTTCTAATTTTGAGGAGCGTTGGAAGAAGGCTGCGAAGCCTCGTGGTATTAAAAAACTCAAAGGGTCATATGACGATGCTTTGCTTCAAATAGATAGGATGCCCGAAATACTGGGAATATCCGATGCTCCTTGTGTGACCGAGGCTGATCCTGAGTGTTGGCATGTGCAGGTATGTTTGATCCTTGAATTTTTATCGACGAATCTTTTTTTGTTATTTTTCCTAATTCAGATTATTCTAGTTTTTGGTTGAATTTTGGATTGAGGGATTCGCAAATCCACCAAAATCCCTAAAAAAGAAGAGAAAGCGACGGATGTTAAATCCACATCCTTAAATATATCTTCAAATCCTTCAATCCAAATCCAGTTCATGACAATTTAGCTTGATTTTTGTTTCGATATGATGCAGGTGTTTCGTTCCATTGATTCAAATTCTGTCAAAAGCTTCCCAAAGGATCCTAAAGAATGTACAAAAAGGGTGAGCTGAATTCTTGACTCTTCGCATTTTTGTATTCAAAATTTATTGATTAAATAACTTGTTTCACTAAATGAATGCTGTTCTTTTGGAAAAGAATTTGATGTGCGGGAAGAACGTTCTTATAGATATGAGCATACATACCGCATATGTAAAGGCTATCCGTGCTGCCCAACATTATATATACATCGAGAATCAGTACTTCATTGGATCTTCATATAACTGGAATCAATACAAGGATGTCGGTACGCACTCTATTTCAACAATTTTAGTATCTTCTCTCTCTGCCAAACGAGACGAGACTGTTGTCGTTCCATTTAAAAAATCCTTTTTTTCTCATTTTTGCAGGTGCTAATAATTTGATTCCAATGGAAATTGCCCTAAAAATCGCTGAAAAAATTAGAGCGCATCAGAGGTTTGCGGCTTATATTGTAATCCCAATGTGGCCCGAAGGTAATCCAACCGGGTCTGCTACGCAGAGGATTCTATTTTGGCAGGTGCATACTGGTTTTATGCTCGATTCTTGTTGCGTTATTTCAAGAAACGCGCTTTCTAGAAACGTCCTAAGTTTTCGTTGTTTTAAATCCAGCACAAAACAATGCAAATGATGTATGAAACAATATACAAAGCTTTAGTGGAAGTTGGGCTTGAGGATGCTCACTCACCCCAAGATTATTTGAACTTTTTTTGCCTCGGAAACCGTGAGGCTGTAGACGGGGGCCAACCGTCCGACACTCTGCCTCCAGCCAACACCCCTCAGGTATAATTATTTAGGGAAATTGCAAGAACTACGTTTAGTGTTTCGTTTTCCAAATCTTTTTTATGACGATGATGCTATTTCAGGGACTGAGCAGGAAAAACCGGAGATTCATGATTTACGTTCACTCAAAAGGTATGATAGTTGACGACGAGTATGTAATCCTGGGGTCTGCAAACATTAATCAACGATCTATGGAGGGTGGAAGAGACACGGAAATCGCAATGGGGGCCTATCAGCCTCAATACACCTGGGCTAGACGACTATCGAGTCCTCAAGGACAGGTAAAAATCGCGGTTTATTTAACCAACACTTTTTTTGTCTTCGATAATATTAGTTAAACCAACCAAAATACATTTTGTAGATATATGGATATAGGATGTCTTTATGGGCAGAGCATCTAGGGTTCTTGGAGGAATGCTTAACCAGGCCCGAGTCTATAGAGTGCGTACGACGTGTTAGGTCATTGGGGGAGGCGAACTGGGAACAATTTGCGTCTCCGGATGTGTCAGAAATGAAGGGACACCTCCTCAAATACCCGGTAGATGTGGATCGAAAGGGGAAAGTGACGCCCCTCCCCGGACATGAAACGTTCCCTGACGTCGGAGGAAACATAACCGGGTCGTTTCTTGCCATACAGGAAAATCTTACCATCTAACTCAGTGTTTTATACTGTTGGAGTGCCATTTTTTAATTTCTTCAATTGCTTCTATAGAACAAAAGAAAAGGGCTGTACATTTTCAAAACATTCCCTTTTTGGTTGTCTATATATTTTTTGGGAGTGAAGAGTTGATTATGCTACCAAATGTACATTGTAGGAGCACTAGTATTTGTTCAAAAACAAATCTTGTCCTTTTCAATATATCATCATTTGATATCGATATTAGGAAGAATGATTTTCACAATATTCAACTCTGTTAAAATTATTGATATGCAATATTAATATTGAATAATTTGTTGTACAAATTGAGATAAAATATCGTGAAAATGATGATAAATTTTAAAAAAACTTGATAATAGTACATGAGATGACATATTTTATAGTATAATCTTTTTTCACAAATGTAAAATTTGTTTAAATTCTTTTTATTAAATTTATGTATCAAAAGATTGTTATTAAACTTTGGTTGATATATTTATAAAAATAAGGTTTTGTCGTCTGGTGCTCTCGTGGCTCGAATCATGTTTGATCGGTGTCAACAAAAATGCTACTTGGTTGATCTTGCCATGTGCCAAGCACTAATAATTTTCAAAAAAATTACTCAATCTAGAAATCTGAAATCAGTGCATCGTCTTAAAAAAATTACTCAATCTAGAAATTTGAAATCAATGCATCGTCTCTACTGCCCTTGAACTTGGAGAGACGAGTGAAATCATTATCAAAGATTTAAGTCATACATGTATAAGTTATAAACTAACTCTGAATCACTCATTAAATCAATTATAGTTTATTTGATAGTATCTTCTACTTGAATAACCGTGATATATATTTTCAACTTGTTATAATTCTTTTTAAAAGGATATTATTATTGTTGTTATTTTATTTTTCTTTTCACTTTTGAATTGTGTGATGTGGCATGTGGGATCATAAGCATTAATGCTTTGGAAATTGGCCAAGTGCATTTGCAGGGAGGAAATGGGCCCTACCTGAAGTGGACCACGTTTTTCACGGGCTTTTTAAGCATGGGCTAATTGGGCCCGGCCTATGATTTAAAAAATATTAATATTCTTGCCCCACCTTTAATTGTTTTTGTAAATATCTAAAAAGAAACTTAATAAGAAACGACATCGTATTCATTATTCTTTTTCTCTTTTTACCAATTTCATATATTAAATAAAAAAATTAAGTAAGCAACCCACACGCTAGTTCAGTGTTTTGGACTGCAATTATCCAAATAAAATAAAATTGTGTAAAACAATTTCACGATAAAACGAATCACATATTAGTACAAACTAATACTAATTTTTTTTTTAATTATACTTCCTCTATTTCATGGTAATAAGAAATTGTTTTTTATATAAACATATTTTTAATGGACATATAAATAAGAAAAGTGAGCATATATTCCGTTTCATTATAACATAATGCTAAAGTATACTCCGTTTCATTGTAATAGCGTCCCGCCTAGCTTTAATGTTGTCTAGACGTGGACCACTTTACCTAAGAGGTGTCCTACCTTTTCCACCAAATTATGGAACCATTTTTGTCCCTTCACTATGGGCCCACATTGGTCCCAGGTAACACACAGTTTCAGACCCACCATAATATCAATATTGTCAAATAACTTGAAGGTCCCTTAAAAAATAGTAACATAGTTCGAGGACTTTTAAAAAGAAGCTAATTTTTTATTTTTTTAAAACCTATTTATTTTTAACCAAAATTAGTTTTTAGTTTGATAATTTGAATAAAAGACAAGTAAGGATTAGTGATTTAACAAGTAGAGATGTTTGTTCAGATTTTGGATATACTAAATATTTTGTAGTGAATATTTAATTCTTAATGAATTTTAACTTTCAATTATAAACACTACTCACCCCAAACAATCCTCTAATCTCTCAATCTTACCGTCCATCCATGAAAAGTAATCCTATTTGCTCTATATTCTTTGTCCATAAAATGTAGTCTCATACCCTTTTTTGAAACTATTACCCTTCAACCTTCACTTAATTACTTTTTTGAAACTATTACCCTTCAACCTTCACTTAATTACTAGTCCCATACCCTTTTTAGAAACTATTACCCTTCAACCTTCACTTAATTACTCAAATTGCCATCAACTTTATTCACAAACAATCACTTTATTCACAATGGACCCCACAATACCCTACAATACCCTTACTTTATCTATTTTATCTACTTTTTTCTTAAAACACGTGTCCTACAATACTCTTATTTTATCTATTTTATCTACTTTTTTCTTAAAACATGTGTCCCACATACCCTTACTTTATCTATTTTATCTACTTTTTTCTTAAAACACGTGTCCCACCCTAATGGAACTACTTTTCATGGATGAAGGGAGTACTTTTTATACTACAACTTTTGTCGAACAAAATGTGTAGTGTATGGTTGAAATTGATCGAATAGTAATTACTATTCACTTCAACTGTATCATTTTGTTCGATAAAAATTTTCGTACAAAATTATGTTCAACTACCATAGTCGTACACTAAGATTTGAAGTGTGCTTAGAGGATTGCTTGGGATGAGTAGTGCTACTCTAACATGTGAATGCAAAGAGCAAATTACCCTTCTAATAAACTTAAATCTTCAAAATATTAAAAAAATAAGGGGATATATAAAAGTAGATAAAATTGAGGAAATCGACACAAACCCTTCAACCTTATCCAAAAGACAAGATTATTTTCACTAATCATCTGATTTAACAACTAATAAAAAAAGAAACGAATAAATATCTGGACCACCAACGTGCCCAACAACAACAGAAGGCCCACAAACCCAGAAGCCCATTAACGACCACGTCTTTTCGAGGCCCACTACTTTGCTTTTTCTGTTGGATTAAACCTAGGCCCACTACCCGGGACCACCACCGGCCGCCTCGCAGGAAACTTCTCCGGTGGGTCCTCCACCGTGGCCCCCGCTACCTGCCACCACCTCCCCCGGGGTCCCCCGCTCCAACAAAATCCTGCCAATTTTTAATCTGGACGACTACCACCGCCGTCGCACGTGTGTTCCCCACCACCGCCGCCGCCGCCGCCACACGTGGCGTCGGAGCTTTTTTCGTGGTTGACCTTCCATTGCAGTTATTCAGTGGTTAATTCTTCGCGGAGCGAGTTTTATCGTGAATCTCCATGGAAATATTGTTACTCGAACTCGGTAAATTAGGTTTATCGACGACATACGCATGCTGCAGATTAATCTGAGTCACGTGTTGCGCGACGGTGCTTCCGGAGGGTTGCATGGCGGCGACGAAAGCGGAAATCGGCCTCGCGACCATCGGCGCCGCCGGTTGGAAGGCTAAAACCTGCGTGGTTTGATTTGGGGGAATTATGAGAAAAGTTGGAGTTGATGAATTTGAATTTGATGCCACTGTAGGGATCGCCCACATGGCAGGAATCGGTACAACTGACATTAATGGCGCAGAAACAGACGCGTTATTTCCTGACATAATTGCAGAATTTGTAACGGAAAAGTTGTTGCCGGAGGCAGAGTTTGTTGGTGATGAATAATTCACAGTATTCACGTCGATGAATTCACGCTTTCGTTTCCGATCTTCGGATCCGGATCCGGTGGTTACGGGGGCGGTTACGGTGGTGCCGGTGGGGATTTTTAGGGTTCCGTTGACGGACATAGCAATGGCGGGGACAGTTCCAGTACCGGTGGCGGCGATGATGGCGGGTTCGGCTTGTTCCAGCAGCCAACGGATGGTTTCGCCGTCGGATTTGTGGCCGAGCTCTCTGGTTAACTGGAACACTCTGGCGGCGCACGTGGCCGGCATTCGGATTCTCCGGCCGCGGCCTTCGACTTTGGTGTGGCGGTCCTTGGTTGAAGATCTTTTTATCTGCGGCGGAGGGAGTGATTCTGGCGGCGGCGTTGGCTTATCATCCGCCGAATCAGGCTCCTCTTCTTTCAGCAACGCCATGCGAAGTGGCTGCGCCGCCGTCACCTGCGGATTCAGTAAATTCATGCAATCTCGTTTGGGATTTTCTGCAGCATAATCTCCTCGAAAATCTTGACTTTGTGATGAAGCCATGAGATTTGTTTGGCGAAAAATTAGACTGAAATTTAGAGGCGAAGAAAATTAAATTTAGTGTCACAAAACGCATAAATATATAGGTGGAAAAAATTGGAATTGAGGCTAACAAAAGGAATGAATTATGGGAGCAATAAATAGTTGTTCCTTATTAAATTGACGGGTGAGATTGTCTCTCTTGAGAAAATTCATCAATTTTAATTTAATTAGTGATTAAATTAAATTAAATGATGAATTTTATCTCCCAATCTATATGAAATTGCATCATACTCCCCGTGATATGAGTGTAAAAATAATGATATTTTGTGTAAATATGCAAATTTTTTAAGAGTGGTGTTTATGAGGGAATTTCATTTTAAGGGTGTGCAAACAATTGTGAAACATATCAATAAGATAAGTGTACAAATAATTGTTAGAAGAATGAAGTATATTTTATGATTAATGCATTTATAATTCTATCTGAAACATATTTAAAACAAAGTACAAATAAAATAAATGTGCAAACGGTTGTGAAACGGATTGAGGTATATTTTATAAAAAAGATTTATAATTCTATCCAAATCATATTTAAAATAAAGTATAAATAAGATAAATGTGCAAACGGTTGTGAAACGGATTGAGGGTATATTTTATAAAAAAGTTTTTTAATTCTATCTAAATCATATTTAAAACAAAGTACAAATAAGATAAATGTGCAAACGATTGTGAAAAAGATTTATAATTCTATCCAAATCATATTTAAAACAAAGTGGGGTATACATTTTAAAACGGAGCATTGTTTCTCACATAAGACGGTCTCCAGACTAAATTATTATATTCACTTCGTTCATCTATAAGTCTTTTATTTTTTCATTTTAATATATCCATCTATAATTTCACTTTTATTTATCTATAATGTCATATATTTTATACTCTCTCCCTTCCGTCCTAATATAAGTTTTTCATTTTCTTTTTTGAATATTCATATTCCAAATTATTTTCTTTCTCTCAATCACAATCACTTATACTTTATTTATTATTTTATTATACTTCATCTTATACTAATCTATTATTTTCTCTCTCATCATTATACTTTATCTATTATTTTCTCTCTCACCATCATATCACTTATACTACATCTATTATTATATCATATTCTTTAATCAAAACACCTCAAAGAAAAGGAGAAACTTATACCAAGACAGAGGGAGTATATTGTTTTAAAATTAACGAAAAATTTATAAGTGAACGGATGAACATTTTATTTTTATATTTATTTGGAAAAAATAAACATTGTGTTTGATGTGGAAATCTAACGGTTGTTAGCCAACTATATACATCAAAGACCAACATGTTGACAATCTACGGGGCCCATCTGATATTTTATTAAAAAAACACACACACTCATATATATTTTCTAGTGTGAATAATCCCAATCCAATTTTTTAAAAAAACATTCACTATTAAGTGGGTCTCACGTGCACAACAAAATTTACAACTGGTGAAAAAAAAATAACTATAAACAGTCACCCCAATTTAATTTCAATTAAATTATTCCATCAATTTCAATTTTATTTTTTTAACCAAGATGAGTAAACAAGATCAATAGTCGAACGAACGGATGAGATTAAAACGTCATCGGGCAAGTTGCAAGTGACGCACCATACGGCAATATGGGGACTATAGTATTCAATTCAACACTGGGTTAGGGGTGTAGGGGTAGGTGGGGGTGGGGTGGTGGACGCCAGCTCACGGTGGTGGACCACGGTGGTGCTGCTGCAGCTGATGGTGGCCCTATTTATTTTTACCATACTCATCAATGCTCTAGAGCCTAGGCCCATAGCCTATGTGGACCCACATATGGGCCCCATTAGCCCACTTTTCTATCCCCTCATTGGTCCCCAACCCCCCACCCGTATTTGGTGGGCCCACTTGTAAAACCATGGGCCATTCTTCTTTTCTAGACTTAAGGGGATGTTTGTTTTGGGTTTATGTAGGATGGGGGAAATTCTGGATGGGGAAATCTTGGATGTGGAAATTCTGATGAATAGTAATTGTGTGTGTTTGTTTTGGAATTTTGAGTAGGATGAGATTTAACTTTATGTCAAATCAAATTGTGTAAGAGTAGTTGGATGTGATGTAATAGTATGATTATGTCAAATCAAATTGTGTAAGAGTAGTTGGATGTGATGTAATAGTAGGATGTATAGGGGTGGATGTAGTTGGATGGGGAAATCCGGACGTGAAATCCCGAAGTAGAACAAGAACGTGGGACGTTACGTCCCACGTCCGGACGGGTGAGTCCCAAAACAAACATGCCCTAAATGTTTTATGCTATGTTTGTTTCGAGATTATGTGGACGGTTAAAATCGAGATAAGGATATTCTGGATTTCAAAATCCTAATGCGTAGGGTTCACGCGTTTGTTTTGTGATTTTAAGTAAGATAAAACATAAATTTACGTCTGATCAATTGTGTAAAAGTGAATATTAAAATAATAGAATTTATAAGTACTCCCTCCGTCTCAGAGGAACTTGCACCCTTTGACCGGCACACATTTTAAGAAATGTGTAAGAAAAGGTGTAATGATTGATGTTTTGAGGGGTAGTTTTATAAACTTTTATGAATAAAGTAAAGTAAAAAGTAGATTGAGTGTGGAAAAGTAATGACATATGGGTAAATATGAGTATATTTCAAGGGTGAGAGTTGTGAAGATATTTTCTTTTATGGAGTGTGCAAATTGGTATGGGACATCCATATATAGAAAGTGTGCAAATTCCTGTGGAACAGAGGGAGTATTTTTTTTAGAGTAGATGTAGTTGAATGATGAAATTCGAATTTAAACCTTGAACTAGAACAAAACGGGGCCTTTTTCCTTGACCCGAATTTTCTCCCTAAGGAGGGTTTTCTGAGCAAAGTTTTATCGCTCCCCGACTTCTAATTCGACATGTGAACTTATGGCTTTATATGTTTTTTTTTTTTTTAATAATATCTTTATTCGCTCTAGAATAAGACGAAAAACGTAACATTGCACGTCAAGCCGGATGAATCCCAAATGAAGCATCCCCACTTTAAGGTGTGAAAGGAAACAAAATAAGGGAGATCATTGAATTTTAGTAGTAGTAGTAGGGGCCATAATAGTAATGGAGATGAAAATTTTAGTGGGAATGGGCCCACTTTAGCACCCCACTTTTATTACCTATAATGACAACAATAGCTGCAAAATTTAAATTGCAAGGTGGCTAATAACCTTCATAGACCAACTATATTCAATATTGAGCAATACTCATTTATTACATAGATATATTTAAAATATAGAGGGTATATTTAAAAATGATAGAAGTTGTAGGTGCAAGAGTTCATAAGCTGACAACGTTTTTAACAACATCTCAAGTTATAGATGTGTTTCAAGTTACAACATGATGGGTAAAAAAAACTCTGGTGAAGTATATAAGCCTTCGAATTGCGTCGAGAAGTTTTCAAGAACCGGACATGTAGGTGTAGCGCGTCTGAGCTCCAGCAAGAAGTTCGACAAGTTTCTCTACACATATAAAGGAAGAGTATTTTAAGGAAGTTGCCCGCAAGAAGGCACAGGCCTCAAATTCATACATCATTACTACACTTACGCGTAAGAAGCCCGATAATTGGAACCGGTTCTAGCAGCTTTTGTGTGCTATCGAGTCTTTGCCTGAAGCATAGAACAAACATTAAAGATACTGATTTAAAAAGAAGGCAAAAGGAAATCTGTCAAGAGAAACAAACAATATGTACCCGGTATATTTAGTGAAAAACGGATCTCTCATGAGGTAAAGCGCCCACAACATCTTTCGTCTTTTTAACTGCAGTATGTGCATATATGGAAAGCCATTTTAGCAGTAAATAATGATCAGGAAAAAGACCAGACAACAAAACATATGGTTAAGGACTTCAAGGGAACCGAAGTAAAATGTAGTTAACTAGTAGGTAACTAGGCATAAGGCTGTGAAAAGTGCAGGTGTTGTCTAACCTCATTCTTCTCAACATCGGAAAGACGAAAATTGTTGCTATTCTTCCATGCTATTGCGACAGATGAAATAATTCCATTCCCAACAAGGTCAACGACCAAAGAAGTAATCCAGGGAAACCATGATCGAACCCCGTATTTTCTAATGAGCAATACATATATGAGTGGTCTTAAGATAAACATCACCTCACCAGTTAAATATAAGCCCCCAGGGATACCCTTTTCAGACAAGAAAGACGAGAGAGTGGGTGTCTCAGCTACTGATGCTGTAATGACAAAAAAAATTAGAACGTGTAAATAAAACAAAAGGTAGTACATAAAAATATGACTTGCAAAACCGAAAAAGTTACTTGGAAGCTCCAAAATTGCCTGCTGGTGCTGAACTCGGCGTAACCATGTGGGCTCAGAAACTGTTCGGGCATTTTCACCAAATCTATTCAAGGCAGACATTGCCCTCCCCTCAAGATTCGATGAAGTCTGTCCATGATTTTTTAAAATGCCAGAAACCCCTTGTGGGCTGGGCCTGGACAATGGCCCGTTTCTACTGGAATCATCAGATTCGCTCCCGTCATTCACAGTCTCCCCACCATGTAAAAGCATGTTATACCCACTTTTTTGCAAAACTGCCAACCTAAGTAATGCCCTGCAATTGATTTATACACAAAGTTCAATCGATTATACAGAAAGCCAAGACACTTTAAAAGAGTTGAGGGACTTACTTGACAGCTTCTGTAACAGCCATGAAGTTCCATTTCTTTTCTTCACCATAGAATTGTTGGGCTGCAACTTCTAGAAGACTCTCCAAGTCCTTAAGTACAGTTATGCACAATGAGAATGGGAAGGAAGAAGATTCTACATGGCCTGTTCGTGTCTGTATTGGAATCGTCTCAAGTATATGTTCATTGATGGCAGTGATGATACCCAATATCGATGTTACTGCAACATATTGTGATACAACTGAGGGTAAAAAATCAAATTATTAACATCAATATGAATATGGCAATCAGTTTCTGGCCTTTACAAGACTAGTTAAAGTTTCAACAACTTTTAATATCAGTTACAAGAGATGAAAATATATATTGATTCTAGCTTGTGTTTGTCTGCTCATTTTTGCCTGGCACATTCAGATTATTACATTGTATAAATCATATAAAGCTTTAATTTCTTTTATTGTATTTTCTTCTAACAAACATTTTTGCCTGGAACTTTCAGATTATTACATTGTATGCAATTGCCTTCCGACTTTCTTTTGGGATACCTTGGGTCCAAAACAAGTTGGGTTTGTGAAATGTAATTGAAAAACACATCATAAGAGAGCTAAAGGGAGAAGAAAGACATCATAGAATAGAAATTTTAGGTGGCACATCTTGTTAGCAATAGAATAGGAAGAAAATATTGTTACCAAAATTCTACAAAACCTGCTTCTGGTCCAATTTCTGATTCTGAAAACCGCTCCGGCAGAAGCCATGTTAAACCCTAATAATACAATTTAGACAATCTGATAAGGGAACAAATATTTCCACTTGACATAGACAATGTGAAAAGGTGTGCAAACGATCCCGACACCCCAGATAATTGAAATAATTTGGAAAAAACATAGATGCAATCAACATTTCAAGAAGTAATTTTCCCAAGATAAGCAGTATACAAGTGCAACGAACATGCCATGTACAGAACAATTGAGGAATGCAATTCCAGGTCATGCCTAAGAACATTAACTCTATATCAGGATACGCCACAATAAGGCCATAGATACTCCACAAAATCTTCAGTGCTAATTCAACTATTAGGCCGCAGCTATAAGCCTAAATGATCATACAAATCTCACGAATTGCATCACATTTTTTTTTTTTGGCAGGACATTACTGAAATCCTTTTTATGGGAGCAAAAGATGCAAGACTCGGTAAAGAAAGATTTGCTAGACACACATTATGCACTCACCTTACATTAAAACCAACACTGATTTGCTTCACATTATACTTAATACAAATCGAGCACGATCACCTTCATTCCACTATATTACCTAATCTCTGTAATATTCGGACCTTTGATCACCACATTCACTTCAATTCCACATCTCCCAACATATAAGTATCTCTAAAACTAGAAAAAAAAAATCCACAGAAGTTCACAGTGAACTTATCTAATCCCATACATTAAAAAGATCCAAAACTCATTTAAATTATATCTCTATACCAACAACAAAACCACACTAGAAGACACAACAACGTCATAAAAATTAAAAACAAACAACAAGAAGAAAAGAAGAGATTTGTCAATGAGGCTTACATTAGCTAAAGACTCCAGAGAATGCACATACTCCTTATTCCTCCGAACCCATGTTTTGTAAACTTCCATTGAATTCAACGATTGAATCTTTGCAGAAAACCAAGTAATTTAAGGATTTTGCTCTTCTTCGCAAATTCTCAAATGGTGAAAAATTCGAAACCCTAACCTACTGACCACCACCAGTGATCCACCGCGTAATTGTTATGTTTCGCGATAATCGGAGGAAGCCCAGCTGAGAAAACAGGTAAAAGAGGGAACCCTTTTCGCTGATTTAGTTCTTTGGGATGTGTGAGCGGGTATTTGTGAAATTGGATTAAGGAAGGTATGTGTCTCACTCACTGTCTTGAATTGATGAACAGATATTTAAGTGAAGGATTCTGTTTTGTTGGATTCGGAAACACTTTGACAATACGATACTCTAAAAATTAATAACTTCGCAACATCATTTTATTTTTAAATTTAATACTCTTTTTTTTATACATTTCACTTTATACATCATCAATACTTAAAATACCTCTCATTTATCTTACATCATCGATCACTAAATTCACTTTTCTTAAACAACGTACCATCAAACTATGCAAGTAATTTTGGGACGGAGGAAGTAGTATCTTTATATCTCTAATTTAAAAAAATTAACATGAATTGATTGAATTATGGTTCTGATAAATTTACATAAAATATATGTTATCTCGAATAATATATTTCTAAATCTTGATTTTTTTTTTATCTCGACATTTTATTAATATTAGGTTCGATATTAATTCACAATTGAAATTCGGGTCAACACATATATAAATATGACAATAAATCTTTCACTTTCAATATATATATATTTTTTGACAAATAACTTTTCAGTAATAACACTTTTCAATAAATCTTTCACTTTTTCAGTAATAAATCTTCCACTTTTTAATACTCCCTCCGTACCACAAAAATAGCCACATTTGAATTTATACACAGATTAAGAAAAATCAATAAATGTAGTCAAATTTAACTAATGTGTCAATTTTGCCCTTAAAATCTCATAATTCAAAATCTGCTAAACATTAATTACTCTTATCAATTAATTAGGGGTAAAATTGACAATAAAACATTTAATGCTAAAGTAAAAGAGGAAATGTGGCTATAATAATTTGGGACATTCAAAAAAAGAATACGTGGCTATCTTTGTGGGAATATGGAATTAATATTAAAGAATAGTCTTTTACTTTTCAATAAATCTTTCACTTTTCAATAACACTTTGAGTAATAAATCTTTCATTTTTCAATAATAAGTACAACACTTTTCAATATTAAAAAACTATAAATCTTTCACTTTTCAATAACACTTTGAGTAATAAATCTTTCATTTTTCAATAATAAGTACAACACTTTTCAATATTAAAAAACTCAATAATAAATCATAATAAATCTTTCATTTTTTAATAATAAAAATATCAAGGATTATGAAATGGAAAAGGTAGAATTTTTGTTAATATTGTCAGTTACAATTTCTGTAGCAATTTAATGATGTTTTATTGCAATTGATAAAAATTATGATTAGTCAACTCTTTTTTTTTTTTTTTTTTTTTTTTGACAGGAATGATTAGTCAACTCAAGGAAAGAAAATGTTTATAGTATAATGTTCCAAGTTAAATGATACAACACCAACAAAATCAGATACTAATAAAAGATGGGTTTAAATATAAGCCCTTCTTGCCACCAATTGCCTTATTTGTTGGCAAAATGTTGCACAACAAAAATTATAGGCCAAAAAAAAAAGTTGAATATTGATCTTAATTCATACGAAATTAAATCAATAATACATATGGATACCCCTCTAAAGTTGAATGCAAACACAAGTAGCGACTCCTCTCCGTGTCTGTGAAATTGGCAACCAAACGAGCGCCAACCCGCTTCCATTCGTCTTTTTTGCATTAAATCTTTTGTTTCCCCTTTTTGAGTCTTTCCAATTCTGCCTCAGCATCACTCAGCTGTTCTTTTAGTGTTGATACTCTCAGTTCCAGCTCTTCTTCTGTTCCTCGTTGAATGGATGGTTCGTGTGGTGACAAAAATTTACCCGAAAAATCTTTCAGTGCTTCAACCCCACAAACCTATCAAAAGTCAATGGTTAGTTAATCGCAGCAATAATAGATAAACAAGAATCTAGAGGAAGTGAAAGTCAACTCATGTATAAATAAACCTCTTGGGGCAGCAATGGCAACTTAGTTATGTGGAAATCGTCGTATAACATGTAGAACTGATCCAGGTACTTCCGCTGCATCCGCATTCTAGCTTTGAGCAACTTTGATTCTATGACTGTAAGTATATTAAAAGTTTAACAAGTTTTAGTAAAGATACTACCTTTGTAAGATGTAAAGCATTGGAGCACAAAATTGAAAAGAGAAAAAATTACCTTCTTCATCATAAATTACTTGATTGATGATGATATTATGTGTATCGATCTCGAATTTTGTAAGTTCCTGGACGAGTCGTTCAGTTTCATAAAGAGAGAGGAATTCCGGAATGCAGACACAAACAAAAGTTGTCATATCCTGCCAAAAAAAGGAGACCGTATTGCATCAGGAGTTTCTTCCAGCATCAAATAAACATGGGCGGATAGATATCTGTTTCGGAAATTATGTGTTGTATTAATCCTTCCAACATTATAGTTTTTTAACAACATATTCTTAAAAACACCATAAATCTTACTGGATCCTTAAACTGCTTGTTCACTTTCTCAATCACATCTTTCATGCCTTCTAGTTTTCCAAGGATAGCGTCTTCACCAAATTCATCACCAAGACCAAAGAGACTGGTCATCTGCCATGAAATGATTGAAAGATACTTATTTATATATCAAAGAAGCATTCAAGAGATTGGGTATATCAATAAAATGCAGCAAATGGTCTTAATTATTCTCAGCATTGAAAAAATAGAACAAAATTATTGTCTAGCATCATTAGTGTATAAGTAATTAGTGTGTTGATCATGGTTGAATCATATAGTTTGGTAGTTGACACAGTTTAAATGTGCAGCTTACCAGCAAATTATCGTATAAGACAAACAAGAAATTTATTGACAACAAGACAAATGAGTCCTCGATGGAATTTTATATTCATGTAAGGTGAAACTAGACTTGCATTCACATAACAAAAAAGATTCGTAGGAAGATAAAAGGGTTTTTAATTTGCCAGAACATGAATGACAGGCCCTACTTTGAGCAACGATTATTACAATTGTAAGATTTGGAGGCTGCAAAAAACTCTCTCCTATAAGGTAATTGATACTACTTTAGGTTCAATTAAAGTGCACACAGCAACAACATAAGTAATTTTGGAATTACATTAAATACCCATCCCTTTTTCTCCTCCCCATGACTCGAACCCAGAATCTACGGCCTAGGTAGTGGTGCTCTAACCACTTGAGCTATCCCACTTTGTCGCAACAACATAAGTAATTGATACTACTTTAGTTTCAATAAGTAAATGTTGTTATCATATCAACCCAGTCTCCAGCCTGTGACTAAAAAAAAAGGCGATAAAACGATACCTGGGTCATCAAGCCACCAAATCTATTTTTCAAGCTCATCATCTTAGCAAGCCCTTTCTCTAACGTTGAAGGAAACTGTAGCAGCCGAAGAGTATGGCCAGTTGGAGCTGTATCAAATACTATGACAGAGTAGTCCATAGTTTGTACAAGCCTGATGAACATATCAGGATAAGTTTGATATAATAGCATTGACCATTATAATATATGAAAAAATGATAGATCCCCAACCGTTTGTTTTACTTACATTAGTTAGACCAAATAATGACTATTCCGTCCCTTACATTATTCTAGTTCCTAGTTTACTATAATCCCAACACATTTGAGGCATTTAAGAAAAAGATAATAATAATAATAACAAATTTTATAAGGAAGATTCAAATCGAGACATCAAACTTACTTGAGCATTTCAGCAAAACTCATTGCTTCATCGATTCCCGGGATTGAATTTGCTAATTCTGATACAAATCCATCAGTCATGTCTGAACCAAGAGACTCATCATGTTCCACATTAGGATCAACTTCCTATAAAGAGGTATCCCATTATTGACAAGGCCAAAACCATACAATTCTATAAAATCTAGCAAATACATCATTCGACAAATAATCCTTGCCCATACTGGGCCATACACCAGAATCACAAACACATTACACACTTTCGAAACCAAATCAGAGTGCCATTATGATTAGCTTTCACATAGCTGTTCACCCACAAGCATTCAATAGATTCAATAAAGCTCCTTCCAGCCCTAAAATTCGTTCTAATCAATACTTCAGTTCCATAGTACTTTTTTTTAAAATTCAAACCAATTACCGAATACAGCTTCATACTGTCACACAAACATAGGACTCAAAATTATCATAAAAAATGATTCACAATTAAACAATTATTGATTGATGAACTTGAAAAGGAAGACAAAATTGAAGGGAATTAAAGGATTACCATACCATGGCGTACAAGTTAGAGAAGCCGTTAACAAGGGTAGGAGACTTGGTGAACCTCTGCTGAAAGGCATCGCTGAGATTATGCGCAGGATCAGTGGAGATGATGAGCACAGAGGATCGGACTCGGGCGAGTAGGATTGATAGAATTGAGCTGCACGTCGTCTTACCCACGCCGCCCTTCCCGCCGACGAAAATCCACTTCAGCGAATCCTGCTCCAGTATATTCTGCAAGGTTCCCTCCGGCAATTCATCGGCGGAACCCATGAATGCACTTGATATGTAATTCTTACTTGGATTTTCGAGTTGATTGAGCGGAAAACTCGGGAGAGATCTGATTCTTTTCGTGTCAAATGGAGTCGCCTTCTCTTCTCTTCTTTTCCCGTCGCCGCCTCTAATTGCACTATCAACCCCCTATCTTTTTCTTATTACGAAAAATCCCCATACAAAAAATATTCCGCAATTTTTAAGTAAATAACATTCCGCAACCTTACCATTTTTTTTATTACTCCCTCCATAGACATGTTCGACGGTTCAAAATCGTCGGTTTCTAACTGAAACCGGCAGTTACGGTTTGGGGTTTCGGTGAACCGTAATCGAACCGCGAATCGCCGGTTCGGTTTGAACACTGCCGGTTTGGCGGTTTTGGATTTTTTTTTTTAATATTATCTCCGTTTTCGCTTGTTTTCACTCCGTTTTCGTTCGTTTTTTATTCGTTTTAACTCATTTTTTAGAAAATACATTACTAGAATTGAATAAAAATTATATAACTTAAATTTATACATTAAAAATAGAAGAATTGTGCATTAAAAAATTAATTATTATTTTTTTTAAATAAAAAACCGCCAAGCCGGCGATTTACAATTTGTCAAAATGCCGAACCGTAACCTAACCGCCATTTTTCGGTTACGGTTCGATTTTGCCGGTTGACCGGTTTTGCGCGTGTCTATCCCTCCATTCATCAACTGTTTTCAATATAAAATGAAGATTTGACTCATAATATTAATTATAATTAAATAATTAATCAAATTAATGATATTAATTACTTAAAAATTGATATTTTATTTTAAAAAACCATTCCTTTTCATTTATTATTTCTCTCCTCTTCTTTAATCTCATAGTTAATTTAGGGTGGGGCTAATAACACCCCATAAAATATGTTATACATACCCCAAATGTTAAATACACCCCATTAAAATTTAAAATTCAATTTTTATTACTATACACACCCCAATTATTTCCTATTTACCCTTCAACCCTTATAACTAATAAAAATTAACTAAATATTTAAAAACATATAAAATTTAAAATTTAATTAACAGAAAAAAAAATCAATAATACAATAAAATTGCGTGTAAACTTTGAAAATATTTAAAAAAATCAGCTAAATTTTAAAAAGAAACAATCAATTAAAAAAATTAAGAAAATAAAAAAAATGAAAAATAATAACTAAATCTAAATAAAATCTGAAAAATAAATCAAATAAAAAAAAAATTAAGGATTAATGATTCTTCTTAAATTAAATAAAATAATAAAGTAAAATCAACTCAATATTAAATTAAAAAATAAAATAGAGCTAAATAAAATTAAAAATTTTCAACTAAATTTTAAAAAATAATTAAATCAATTATATTTATAATATTTATAATTAATTCTTAATATTTAGGTGATTTTTTATTTTTTAGATTTTATTTATCATTATTCGAATTCTTAATTTTAATTTATTTTTTAATTAATTAGTTTTTACGATTTATTAAAAAATTTATGAATTTATTTATTTTTAATTGATTTTTAAATATTTTATTTGAATAATTTATTTTTTTCTTTTTAAAAAATATTTAATTTTTTCAGATTATTTTTAAAAAATATTGATTTATTTAAATTAAATATTTTTTAAGATTTTAATTACATTTTTAAAGATTTTTTCAATTTTTTAAAAAAAATTATCTTTAATTTGTATAAGGGTTATTTAGTCATTTTACAATTACCTATTTTAATTTTTAAAATAATAGGGTGTGTATAACATGTTTTGGGGTGTTAGTAGCGGTACCCTTAATTTATATGGCTGATTTTGTAATTATTTTACAAGATTTTAATTATTTAAGATTATAATATTACAAAGAATATAATTTAAAAGGGTAATACTTAACAGTGTTGTAAAATAATTTCTGAATTCTCCAATTCTCCCTTTGAATTCTGAATTCTCCAATTCTGACGTGTCTTCTTTAAAACTCTCTAAACTGAAATCTCTTAAATTCTAGAATTTTGATTTTTTTAAAATTTAAAATCATTTTCTCTTTCTTCTAACCGTATTTTCTAATTTCAAATTTTTATTTAATCCCGTGGATCTAATTTTATCACAATTTACAATTATTTTATTTTACAGTTTTTTCAATTCTTCTTTCTCATCTCTCCTCTCTCTCCTTTATAGGTCTTCTCACTATTTTCTTTTTTTCAGTTTTTTTCAATTTTTCTCTCTCCCCTCTCTTCTTTTTCTCTCAATCTCCTAAATTTTCTTATACAAATTTCTCTCTTCCTCTTTTTTTTTTTCTCTATTCTTTTTATCATTTTCTTTTATATTTTTTTTACAATCTCCACGAAATTCGTGGGTTTTAGTGGTTAAATAATTTTAAAAATAAAATTCAATAAAAAAATTCTAGAACTAGAAGAAATAAACTTTTTTTTGAAAAACTAAATTTCAACCAACCCATAATATTTATTCATATTCTTAAACCAATAAAATTATTACACTGTCACTTTATTTTAAATATTATTACAACTCTTTAAAATCATGACATACTCTCATATTTCAATTAAAAAAAAGTAGTAGATTAATTGTGATTGTTATAAATAATAATTAATATATGCATTTTTTTATATTTTATAATCTTTTAAAATAAATCATTTAACTAATTAACTTTAACTACAAATTTACTATTTTATTAGTATAATTAAGTAATTTTCTAAATATTTACCATATATTTAATATATATATTCAATTCCATTTTCACCGTAAATTTCCAAATAAGTGTTGGCACAAATATCTTTAAAACATAACAAGACGATTTATTCCTTGTAGCTATATTAATTATTAATTCTTTTACCACAATGAAATTAAATTAAAGAGCTAAAAAAAAAAGGCAAACGCGTTAATTTTTCCTTTTTTTGGGGGTGGACCGGGTGGTTTGACAAACGGTTAAATTGCACCTATAAATGAACTCCCTCACACACATTCACATATCTCCTCAAAAAAAAAAAAAAAAAATCATGGAAACAACGCCTTTGCCCCTTCATTCATGCACTCTCCTCCTCTTGTTTTTGGTACTCGTTGTTCATGCTCAAGAACAATCCAATTATCTCGATTCTTTGATTGGAAGCAAGAAAGGAGATTCAACCGAAGGTATTTCTCAACTCAAACACGAACTTTCAAGTCTCGGATACATGTCTTCTTCCAACACACATGATAATACTTTCGATGACAACTTAGAAAACGCTATAAAAAAGTACCAAAATTTCTTCAACCTCACAGAGACCGGAACCCTAGATGCCTCCACTGTTGAACAAATGTCACAACCTCGATGTGGAGACCCCGATTTTTAGGCATGAACCGCCCCATCATGTATTACCTATTCTCATCTACTCCCTCCGTCCCTGAGTAAGTTTTTCACTTCTTTTTGTCCTTTTGATTAAGAAATATTATAAAATAATAGATAAAGTATAAGTGATGTGATAGTGAGAGAAAAAATAATAGATGTGTATAAGATGAAGTAGAATAAAATAATAGATAAAGTATAAGTGATGTGATTGAGAGAGAGAAAATCATATGCCAAAAATAAAAATGGAAAAAAATGAAATGGAAAACTTATTGTGGAACATCCATAAAGGAAAGTGAAACTTATTGTGGAACATCATAAAGGAAAGTGGAAAACTTATAGTAGGACGGAGGGAGTATGAAATAACAAACTTTTGTCCCTTCAATTCTTCTCAATTTCTTCAAGTGTAAACAGCTATATTGAATTTAATGCAAATTATTTTAGTCAATTTAATTCCTTTTACATATAAATTTAGATGTGTGTTTATTAGTCAATATCAAATTTAGATATTACCTTAATCCCTTTTACAATATTGAATTTGATGCAAATAAATTTAGCCAATTTAATTCCTTTTACATATAAATTTAGAGGTGTGTTTATTAGTCAATATAAAGTTTATCTATTACCTTAATCCCTTTTACAATATTGAATTTAATGCAAATAATTTTAATCAATTTAATTCCTTTTACATGTAAATTTAGATATGTGTTTATTAGTCAATATCAAATTTATCTATTACCTAATTTTTCAAATTTACAATATTGAATTTAATGCAAATAATTGTAGTCAATTTAATCCCTTTTACATATAAATTTAGATGTGTGTTTGTTATTAGTCAATACAAATTTATCTATTACCTAATTTATCGAATTTAATCCCTTTTACAATATTGAATTTAATGTAGTCAATTTAATTCATTTTACATATAAATTTAGATGTGTGTTTATTAGTCAATATCAAATTTAGATATTACCTTAATCCCTTTTACAATATTGAATTTGATGCAAATAATTTTAGCCAATTTAATTCCTTTTACATATAAATTTAGAGGTGTGTTTATTAGTCAATATAAAATTTATCTATTACCTTAATCCCTTTTACAATATTGAATTTAGGGATGAACTTATGTGAAAATACCTTACGTGTGCTTATGTGCAAATCCATCAAATAAGGGAAAAAAAATCTGGATTAATATTCTCGCAGGTATCCGGAAAAAAATGGGCCCAAATCCAAAGCCCGCGAAATTAAGGTACCTGGGCCCAAATCCAAAGCCCGCGAAAAAGGAAACATTATTAAGCATATAAAACAAAATTAATAACAAACTATAGTTATGTCCTAGTGGTAAAAGTTTACCCTCTTTTTAAAGAGGTTGTAGGCTCAATTCTCAATTAGGGCATTTTTTTTCTTTATTTTTCAATATTAAGGGCAATTTTTTCTTTATTTTTCAATATTAAGACAGTAAATAGCACTGACCCACTCCCTTATTTTTTTTTACTTTTCTCAAACACTTTTCTTTCTTTTTAAATTAATTTTCTTTCCTTTTTTTTTTTTTTTTTTTTTTTACTCTTACTCATTATTTTGCATACAAGTAACAAACAAAATACCAACACATTAATACACAATACACACAAAAATTAAGATAGTACACACATAATACTATGAGAGTATCACACATTTATGAATGTCAGTATGGGACAAAATACCAAAATAATAACACAAATTTGATGTGTATTGTTGTTTTATACATTAATATCACAAATTTTATGTAAATAGTATTACATCGTTACATTTAACAGTATTACATTATTGTAATTGACAGTATTACAAAGTGAAAACCAAAATATTTATCACTGGATCATTATTCTCTTCTTCTCTAACCACGTTATACACTACTTTACCATACCCTCATTCTTCTTACACGTTTCTTGTCTCTTTTTTTAATCACTTGTGCACATTCTCTTAACAGTATCACACCTGAAAGCATACAGTATTACAGAATAAGAATCATGATATTATAATCTAAGCATTTGAGAATTCTGCAATATCAGCAATTTAGGGAAGTCATATTCTATTGTTTACAAAGTAATTCATCAACTTAACACAAATAAATGGAACAATATTGGATGGAATACTGTATTATTCTACATCTCAACACACATAGACAGTAACAATAAATGGAACAATATTGGATGGAATACTGTATTATTCTACATCTCAACACACATAGACAGTAACACACGAAATACTTAGACAGTATCATACAAAAAAAAACAACTATTTTTACCAAATTGAATGTTCAAAAAATGAACTAATTAACTACTCAAGTTTTGAAGGACATTAAATCAAAACATAAACAGTATTACAATTAAAATGTAACAGTATTACAATTAAAACGTAACAATATTACATGCAATTATACCATTTTTTTTTATTATGTCAGCATCTAACAACATTGTCCACCAATTCATCATCCTCACCTCTTGAACTTGTTTTTGTCTCTATTTGCTTCATATTTTTCGACAGTATCACATCTAAAGGCACACTGTATTATATTATACACACAATAGTATTATATTTTGCACATAACCGTATTACTGTTTATACACACAATATACTTATTAACACGCTAAATTCAATGAACTAGGCATCGTTTAAAACTTTGAAGATTAAAGACCACCAAACATAATTGCATGAAAAATAACATACATAATCCAAAACAGCAGAATCATTGGCTTCAGACAGTAGGAACTTAGGTACAAGGATAGATAGAATGAAAATTGACAAGGAAAACTAAGGAATATTCTAAAATAGTAAAATCTAAAGCTGATAATGAACGAGCATGACACTACCTTTACATCTTCTTAATTCAGAGATCAAAATAGTACACACCCCAATTTAGTTACTTACCAGTGAATTTTGCTTTACAGCTGAAACATTCATTCATCAAAAGCCAATGAATAATCAATTAGATAATGCAGGGTTTGGATATGATATGAAATTACTTACAATTTTGAAAGTTCTTGCTAAAATTTCCAGACTCCTTGAAAAGCTGTTCAAAATGAGTCTTGCAGTAGAGAACACCATCTATGGACGAGTAGTTGCTCATCTGCCATCAATCAAACAGATCCAATCATCTTAATTTATATTCAACCAACAACATACTACATACGCGGAGATAGAGGTGCCAAAACAAAAATCAAGTCCTATTTATTTAATCATTTTCCTTGTTCAAATTGTCAGGGAATGTTAGTAATATACCAGCACTGCAAGAGGTACGAGGATCCTTCTGAAGTTCCTTGAGCTCCTTCAAGATCCGCTTTGAAGCCATAAGCGATTCCTGTTACAAAACAAACAGAAGTCAAATCTATTGATTTTACATAAAATGCTTCAAAAATAGAACGGATTTACAAAAATCGGATTGAAATTGAACCTAAGAGAAAGATTGGATCCTCCTGCCTGCGTAATTCGAGGGGAAAGCTTTATTTCTTTTTACACACGCCGAAGAAAAGAAATCGTAGAAGAAAAAAAATTAGGAAGATGAAGAAATGAGTTTTATAGGTGAGAGAGAGAGAGTTCTTATGCCTTTTAGATGCGGCGGCCGCAGAGGAAAGTGGAGAAGGCGGCGGCCGCAGAGGAAAGTGGAGAAAGCGGCGTCGGCCGCGGTCGCAGAGGAAAGTGGAGAAGGCGGCGTCGGCCGCAGGCGGATTAGCGCTGCCAGAAATGTAGATGGGGGATGAAGGACGCTCATTGTGTGTAAATCGCACACAGTGAAAGGGTGTGGAATTATAAAAGTAAAATTTAATATTTAAACCTAAGGAATTTTAAGTTGAGCGGGCCGGGCCGGGTACCCAAAAAAAATATATGGGCCGAATATAATAACCCTAAATTATAAAATGGGTAATTTGCACATAAGCACACATAAAATATTTGCACAAAAGTTTTTGCGTTGAATTTAAATTTCAGTCATTTTAATTCCTTTTACATATAAATTTAGATGTGTGTTTATTAGTCAATGTCAAATTTATCAATTATCTAATTTATCGAATTTAATCCCTTTTATAATACTGAATTTAATGCAAATAATTGTAGTCAATTTAATTTCTTTTACATATAAATTTAGATGTGTGTTTATTAGTCAATATTAATTTTATCCATTACTTTTTCTTTATCATATATATATATATATATATATATATATATTTATCTATTACCTAACTTATCGAATTTAATCCCTTTTACAATATTGAATTTAATGCAAATAATTGTAGTCAATTTAATTCCTATTACATACTACTCCGTATATAAATTTAGATGGGTGTTTATTAGTCAATATCAAATTTATCTATTACTTAATTTATCGAATTTAATCCCTTTTACAATATATTGAATTTAATGCAAATAATTTTAGTCAATTTTGATTCCTTTTACATATAAATTTAGATGTTTGTTTATTACTAGTCGATATCAAATTTATCTTTTACATATATGGGTTAATTGTGAAAAAAATCACCATCTTTCATTCAGTTGCGATTTCGGACAGAACAACTTATGCCCGAATCTGATGTGGCAGTTTTAATTGTCCCCCTTTACATAAAACGACGTCGTTTCATTAAAAAATATTTTTTTATTAAATAAAGCCAAATGATGTCATTTTTTATTTAAAAAACCAACTAAATAAACACCCAAAATAAATAAAAGAAGAGTTGGTCTCCTGTGCACAGCGTGCACGTGCACACTAATGCACAGACCAATCCTATATCTATTTATAAAGATAAACATAAATAATTAAGTAATGAATGTTCTAGTGGTTATAGATACCTTTTTAAAAGTCGTTTTTTTTCTGTTTTTTTTTTCAATTTTTTTTCTTTTTTTTTTTTCAAATTTGTTTATTTTTCTGTCGATTTTTCTTTTTTTTTTTCAAATTTGTTTTTTTTCTGTTTTTTTTTCGTTTTTTTTTCGTTTTTTTTTTCGTTTTTTTTTTTCGTTACTCACTACCACTTTTTAATAATAATAGTCTCTACTTTTCATTAATAAAATTTCCACTTTTCACTAATAATAATTATCACTTTTCATAACAAAATTACCACTTTTCACTAATAATAGCTACCACTTTTCAGTAACAAAATTTCCACTTTTCAATAATAATAGTTACCACTTTTCAATAATAAGAATTACACTTTTCAGTTAAAATATCTACCACTTTTCAATAATAAAAATTACATTTTTCAGTTAAAATATCTACCACTTTTCAGTAACAAAATTTCCACTTTTCAATAATAAGAATTACACTTTTCAGTTAAAATATTTATCACTTTTCAATAATAAAAATTACATTTTTAAGTTAAAATATCTACCACTTTTCAATAATAAGAATTACACTTTTCAGTTCAAATATCTACCACTTTTCAATAATAAGAATTACACTTTTCAGTTCAAATATCTATCACTTTCAATAATAAAAACTACATTTTTCAGTTAAAATATCTACCACTTTTCAATAATAAGAATTACACTTTTCAGTTCAAATATCTACCACTTTTCAATAATAAGAATAACATTTTTTTCAATTTTAATAATAATTTTAACTGTACAATTTATAATTAAATATACCCGTTTTAATTAATTAATATTTCCACTTTTCACTAATAATAATTATCACTTTTCATAACAAAATTACCACTTTTCATTAATAATAGCTACCACTTTTCAGTAACAAAATTTCCACTTTTCAATAATAATAGTTACCACTTTTCAATAACTAAATTACACTTTTCAGTTAAAATATCTACCACTTTTCAATAATAAAAATTACATTTTTCAGTTAAAATATCTACCACTTTTCAGTAACAAAATTTCCACTTTTCAATAATAAGAATTACACTTTTCAGTTAAAATATTTATCACTTTTCAATAATAAAAATTACATTTTTAAGTTAAAATATCTACCATTTTCAATAATAAGAATTACACTTTTCAGTTCAAATATCTACCACTTTTCAATAATAAGATTACATTTTTCAATAATAAGAATTACACTTTAACTGAAAAGTGTAATTCTTATTATTGAAAAGTGGAGATTTTGTTACTGAAAAGTGGTAAATATTTTAACTGAAAAGTGTAATTCTTATTATTGAAAAGTGGGAATTTTGTTACTGAAAAGTGGTAACTATTATTATTGAAAAGTGGAAATTTTGTTACTGAAAAGTGGTAATTATTATTAGTGAAAAGTGGAAATTTTTTTACTGAATAGTGGTAACTGTTATTAGTGAAAAGTGGAAATTTTATTAATGAAAAGTGGCAACTGTTATTATTGAAAAGTGGAAATTTTATTAATGAAAAGTAGCAACTATTATTATTGAAAAGTGGAGTTGAGTAACGAAAAAAAAAACAAAAAAAAAAAAAACGAAAAAAAAATAAAAAAAAAACGAAAAAAAAAACGAAAAAAAAAAAACAAAAAAAAAAAACGAAAAAAAAAACTAAAAAAAAAACGAAAAAAAAAACTAAAAAAAAAGTTTGAAAGTAATTTATTAATTAATTAATAAAGTAATAGATTATAAATTAATTAATTAATAGAAAAAAATAGAATTATAACCATAAGTAGAGAAAAAGGATAATAAGTTAGAATAGGAGGATAAGGACAAAAAGATGTGCACCAAACCTAGTTTGGTGCACATGGTGCATTTGAGAATTTCCCATAAAAGAATTAAAATACTAAAATCCTAAAAACAAGAACAGAGATTAATTTGGCCAAAACCTTCTTCTTCCACGCGACTTCTCACTCTTCTTCTCACAGTGATTCGAAATTTATTCAAAATCGTGATCTTCATCACTCATGCTTCTGTTATTTCATTTATTCCCATTCAAAAAATGACTCTATTTTTAATTTTTTTCCAAATCGAACCCTACAGAGAAACGCTGCTGAAAATTAACTCTCAATAATTGAAAGAACTCATCCATTTGATGATGAGAAATCTTTGATGTTTATGACTGATGAGAACCCAGGTAGAAGGTTATGGTAATAAGGTGAGAGATGTGGGGTCAATTCTTTTTTTAACTCCAATCTCTGTAATTTTGTAAAATAATAATAATAAAAAAATTCATCTGAAACTGGAGAGTGCGTATATTTCAACTTTTAAGTTTTTCGTTTTTGCACATATATGAGTGACCACGATTTTTTTTTTTAACTATTGATGAAGAAATCGCATGAGAAAAATAGTGAAAAGACATCGCGGGGAAGAAGATGGAGTCGGCCGAATTATCTCTTCTTGTTTTTAAGATTTTAGTATTTTAATTCTTTATTTATTTTAGTTATTTATTTAGTTATTTTTTTTTAATTGAAAATGTCATTACATCATTTGACTTTATTTAAGTTTTTTTTTTAAATAAAAATTAAATTTCCACATCAGATTCGGGCACAAGGTGTGCTGCCCAAAAGTCTAATTCGTCAAAAATATTAAAAGTTATGATTTAATTGCAATATTTTAAAGGTTTAGATTAAATTGCAAATAAATGAAAGGTGACCCAATTTAAAATCATTTAATCATCTTGGCCCAAGTATATCGGACTAGGAAAAATACATTTTTTTTTTAAATCAATTTCTTGAGGAAAAAATTACTTTTAAGTAATTTTATTTTAAGTTGATATACAACGGCAGTTCCAAAAAAAAAAAAATTGATATACAACGGCAGTTCCAAAATAAAAAGTTGATATACAACGGCGTACCAAAATCAATTTCTTAAATATATTAAAGGATGGCTTCAAAAATATATATATATATAAATATATTAAAGGATTATTATCAATAAAAAATACTTAAAAATATATATTGGAGGAATATTATTTTTGGGCAACAACAATAAAAAAAATGGAGGAGCCATTAGAGGAGCTTGTGGCGGCAGCGCGAACAACAATTTGAATTTTGAGGTTATTGTACGTTTACAATTTGAATTTGTTTTGAGGCTACTGTACGTTTACAATTTGAATTTGGAGGCTACTCTACTCGAGCAGTCTCGACTTGTTTCACGGAGAAACATAGTAGCTCCAGCCTCCAGGATGTCTTGGGGAAGCCTATACCATCACCAAATATCGGACATCGCTTTTATTATTAGATCGTATTTAGGGATGTACCTAGACATGTTCGACGGTTCAAAACCGGCGGTTACGGTTTGGGGTTTCGGCGAACCGTAACCGAACCGCCGGTTCGGTTTGAAAATCGCCGGTTTGGCGGTTTTTGATTTTTTTTTTTAATATTATCCCCGTTTTTGCTTGTTTTCACTCCATTTTTGTTAGTTTTTTTATTCGATTTAACTCATTTTTTAGAAAATATATTACTAGAATTGAATAAAAATTATATAACTTAAATTTATACATTAAAAATAGAAGAATTGTGTATTAAAAAAATTAATTTTTTTTTTAATAAAAAACCGTCAAACCGGCGGGTTGCGGTTTGTCAAAATGTCGAACCGTAACTGAACCGCCATTTTTCGGTTACGGTTCGGTTTTGAAACCGTAACCGACGGTTTGTCAAACCGGCGGTTTGGCCGGTTTGACGGTTCGATTTTGCGCGTGTCTAGATGTACCATTTTTTTATGACACTCTGACCCTGAATTCGACTTATGAACTTATGACATTTATCTTTCCTTTTTCCCTTTTAATCCAAAACCCTTTTTATTGTCTATTTTTTTTGGCAAATTCAATAATCAATATCATCTTTTTTTGTTTTTGAAATTTTCGCATCATGTACATAATTAAATATAATTCATTTTACGTATGAATTTAGATGTGTGCTTATTAGTCAATTCTATTTTTGGGTAAATTCATTAAGATCTTATGAAATTTTCTCAACATTTAATTAAATGGAATTCATTTTACGTATGAATTTAGATGAGTGTTTATTAGCCAATTCTATTTTTGGGTAAATTCATTAACATATTATGAAATTTTCTCAACATTTAATTAAATAGGATTCATTTTATGTATGTATTTAGACGTGTGTTTATTAGCCAATTCTATTTTTGGGTAAATTCATTAACATCTTATGAAATTTTCTCAACATTTTATTAAATAGAATTCATTTTACGTATGTATTTAGACGTGTGTTTATTAGCCAATTCTATTTTTGGGTAAATTCCTTAACATCTTATGAAAATTTCACAACATTTACTTAAATTGAATTCATTTTACGTATAAATTTAGATGTGTGTTTATTAGTCAAATATCAAATTTATCTATTACTCCGTACCTAATTTATTGAATTTAATCCCTAAGTTGTGTTTGGATAAGAAAATTTGATTTGAGAAAGACATTTGAAATTAATGTATTTAAAAATAAATGACTAGTAAGGATTTAAAATCCTCTCAATATTATCAATTTTAAGTGAAAAAGATGCTAAGTATTTTAAATTCATTCATTTATTTTTTAATTCAAACAAGTGGAGTGAATTTGAATTGTGATCCACGGACCAAATCCCTCCGTCCAAATTGAGTCTAAAATAAACCATCTAATCATCTTGGCCCAATTATATCGGGCTAAGAAAAAAACTTTGGTAATCCCTAAGGGGATGTTTGTTTTGGGACTCACCCGTCCGGACGTAACGTTCCACGTCCTGTTCTACTTCGGGATTTCACATTCGAATTTTTCCATCCAATTACATCCACTCCTAAGAATATATACCTATACACCCTACATTTACATCTCATCCAACTACTCTTACACAAATTGATTTGACATAAAGTATATCTCATCCTACTCAAAATTCCAAAACAAACATACACAATTACTATTCATATAATTTCTCTCATCCTACATAATCCCAAAATAAACCTCCCCTAAACGATACCATCCAATCATCTTGGCCCAACTATATCGGGCTAAGAAAAAGAATTTGTTAAATCAATTTCTTGAGGAAAAAATCACTTTAAAGTAATTTTAAGTTGGTATATGATGTAGAAGAAGTGCAATATTTCAAGTAAAGGGGAAAACATGATTTTTAATATTTGTTAGTTGCACTTATCCTTTAAAGTAATTTTAAGTTGGTATATGATGTAAAAGTCCTTTTGTATTCATTGTGGGGTTGGATGATTAAAAACGTTTTCTTGGAATTACTTTTCTTTGTGAGCATTTTGACGGTATTCTTTTGTAATCTTTTGTAATCAACGTCTAGCGTGTTCGTTCTTGCAACTTGACGATATTCGTGTGGAATCAACGTCTATTGCGTTTGTTCGTATTCATCTATAGTTCCGCTGCATCAGTATACCACTGCGTATGAAAATCAATTTCTTAAAACATATTAAATGATTATTATCAATAAAAAACCATTTCGCTTGAAAAAAAAAAATGTTTCTAGACACCATTGGGTTTCCGAACAGCCCAACCTCGATTTTCTTTATTAGTGTAGATAAAAAACAAATATGAATAAATATTAGGAATTTGTAAGTGTCAACATGGTGTCCCATTTCCTCATGTCCCTAAGAAAAGAAAAAAAAAGCTTCGATTTATTCCTTGTAGCTATACCTATATTATTAACTATTGTTTTACCACAATGAAAATTAATAAGCTAAAAAAAAAAAAAAAAGCAAACATGCATCTCATTACACCTATAAATAGGTTTACAGATGAATGAACTAACTCATCACACACATTCACATATCCCCTCAAAAAAAAAATCATGGAAACAAAGCTTTTCCCCCTCCTTTCATGCTCCTCTTCCTACTTAACTCAAAGTTTTTGGTACTCGTTTATGCTCATGAACAACCCCCCATGAAAGGAGATTCAACAAAAGGCGTTTCTCAACTCAAACACTTCCTTTCAAACCTACCTCGGTTTGAAAGGAAGTGTTTGAGTTGAGAAACGCCTTTTGTTGAATCTCCTTTCATGGGGGGTTGTTCATGAGCATAAACGAGTACCAAAATTTCTTCAAACTTGTAGAGACCGGAACCCTAGATGCCTCCACAGTCAAACAAATGTCACAGCCTCGATGTGGACACCCCGATTTTCCTCGCCACTCTTCCCCCATCGAAGAATCCCATTACAGTTTCTTTCCACGTAGGCCTAAATGGGCCAAAAGAAACTTGACCTACTCATTTCCACAAGGAACACGAAGCGACCTGAATCAAGCCATCCTCGCTGCAACAAATTTATGGTCCAGCGTGTCACCATTTAGGTTCTCCCACACACTAGATTACAAAAGAGCTGATATCAAGATCAGCTTCCAGGTTGGGGACCATGGGGATGGGAGTCCATTTGATGGCCCTGGAAAGGCACAAAAGGATTGTTAGCTATAAAAAGGATGGACTAGTATCCCCATTGGTATGAGGCCTTTTGGGGAAACTCAAAAGCAAAGCCGTGAGGGTTTGGCAAACCCAAAGCGGACAATATCATACCAAGTGTGGGGGATACGGAAGGGTCCAGTCCCGGAAAAAAACCATAACACCCTTGATAGGAGTTAGCCGAAGATGATATTAATGGAATTAGGACATTGTATAACCCTAAATTGAAGGAAGACAAATCTTAAATCTTCCATACTTTATGATGAAATAATAATATAAATTAAATATTTTATTTTATAAGAATCTAATTTGCAATCCCCTTTTTTGTTGATCTAATACTATTAGGACATGAATGGTATTGGTATGTAAGAATGAATTAGAGATATAATGATCATTCCTTAATTCATTTTAAATATCATGATTGGTATATTGTTTAATTAATTAGGAATGACCATTCCCAAAAGTTAAGGAATGAACATTACACTCCTTGAGTTCCAGTCTAAGTCCTCTCTAGTCTCTCCTCGTATCTAATTCTTCTAATTTCTTGAACTATAGGTTTGTAATTAGAGATTAAATTAACGTTTCTGTTAATTTTGCTAATTTTTGGAAGTGAGAAACAAATATTCTAATAAAACTCTTTCTTCCCTGTGAACCACAACTCTATTCTTTTCCACTACTCTGAATTAGGATCATGATTTGTGATGGAATTTAGATTCTTTGAGCTACATATGAGATGGTTATTTCTCATGTTGAATTAACTGTATGAATGAAGCTGAGCTTTTCTGCTAGATTTTGATTTGTTGCAGAGTTTTGGATAAAATGTACTTACTTTTGTTTACGATGGATTGCTCATAACCTGTTTGATAAAATGTCCATGTTGGGGTTTTGGTTTTGCAAGCTTATAGTGTGAAATAGAAAAGCCTTTTGCAGGTTATTTATAGTAAAATGGCCTGTAAGAATGTGCATAGCTTTCTTCTGGAGCTAAATATCTATGCAAACAAAATAATAGGATGCTTACGAAGTTAGTGTATTGTCATTCTAGCTAGAGTGGAAGATTCGTCAGATTCTCTCAAGTGGGAGGATGCCCTTGAGATGTCGACTGATCTTGTTAACTGTTTGAGCGATGAAAGTGAATTAGCATTCCATGTTTAGAAGCTTGGGGTGATGAAAGAAGGGCTGTATCAGATTCGGGATGTGTTGGTTGATAAGAAAAAGCTAGCTAAGCAAGATGTTAGGACATTCATCTTAGCAAGCCCTTTCTCTAACGTTGAAGGAAACTGTAGCGGCCAAAGAGTATGGCCAGTTGGAGGTGTATCAAATACTATGACAGAATAGTCCATAGTTAGCACATGCCTGATGAATATATTAGGGTAAGTTTGATATAAGAGCATTGGCCACTATAAATTTATAATATATGATTCATGATTTTACTTGCATTTAGTTAGACCAAATAATGACTATTCTGTCCCTTACATTATTCTAGTTCCTAGTTTACTATAATCCCAACACATTTGAGGCATTTAAAAAAAAGATAATAAGGAAGATTCAAATCGAGACATGAAAACTTACTTGAGCATTTCAGCAAAAATCATAGCTTCATCGATTCGATTCCTGGGATTGAATTTGCTAATTCTGATACAAATCCATCAGTCATATCTGAACCAAGAGACTCATCATGTTCCACATTAGGATCAACTTCCTATAAGAGGAGTCCCATTATTGACAAGGCTAAAACCATACAATTCTATAAAATCTAGCTAATACATCATTCAACAAATAATCCTTGCCCATACACCAGAATCACAAACACATTACACACTTTTGAAACCAAATCAGAGTGCCATTATGGTTAGCTTTCACATAGCTGTTCACCCACAAGCATGACTAACTTCAATAGATTCAATAATCAATACTTCGATACTACTTTGTTTTAAAATTCAACCAATTACCTAATAGAGCTTCATACTGTCAACGCGATGCACAAACATAAGACTCAAAAATTATCATAAAAAAGGATTCACAAAGTAAATTAAACAAGAATTGATTGACAAAATTGAAGGGAAATAAAGGATTACCATACCATGGCGTACAAATTAGAGAAGCCGTAGGAAACTTGGTGAACCTCTGCTGAAAGGCATCGCTGAGATTATGCGCAGGGTCGGTGGAGATTATGCTGCACGTCGTCTTACCCACGCCGCCCTTCCCGCCGACGAAAATCCACTTCAGTAAATTCTGCAAGGCTCCCTCCGGCAATTCATCGGCGGAACCCATGAATGCACTTGCTATGTAATTCCGAGTTGATTGAACTTGAGCAAACAGGGCGGAAAACTCGGGAGAGATCTGATTCTTTTCTTCCCTTCTCTTCTTTTCCCGTCGCCGCCTGCCTTTAATTGCACTATCAACCCCCTATCTTTTGGTTATTACGAAAAATCCTCATACAATAAATATTCCCCAATTTTCTAAACATATGATATTTATTTTCTAAAAGTTTTTATATTAATTTTGCTGCTTATAGTTTCGATTTTATATTATTATTTATTATTCCTCTTCTCTTCTTTAATCTCACAGTTAATTTATATTGCTGGTTTTGTACTATTTTCTTGAATTTCATGCCATTTACAGTAATTTGTAACATAATGTGATATTTTAATTTAATAGATTTATTTTATATAAAAAAAACCTCTACACCATTGTAGAAATGTCTTTTTATTTTTTATTCTCAATCCGAAAACATGACTCTTAATATTTGTTAGCTGCACTTATCCTTTAAAGTAATTTTAAGTTGGTATATGATGTAGAAGAAGCTGCAATATTTCAAGTAAAGGGGAAAACATGACTCTTAATATTTGTTAGCTGCACTTATCCGCTGTGTATGATCAGAATTTGCTTTGTTCACTATTAGTTAGAAAGATTAGTTGAGCAGTTAGCTTCTGACGTGTATAAATAAGTCATTTGGTATTCATTGTGGGGGTTGGATGATTAAAAACGTTTTCTTGGAATTACTTTTCTTTGTGAGCATTTTGACGGTATTCTTTTGTAATCAACGTCCAGCGTGTTCGTTCTTACAACTTGACGGTATTCGTGTGGAATCAACGTCTATTGCGTTTGTTCGTATTCATCTATAGGTTCCGCTGTATCAGTATACCACTGCGTATGAAAATCAATTTCTTAAAACATATTAAATGATTATTATCAATAAAAAATCATTTCGCTTGAAAAAAAAAAATGTTTCTAGACACCATTGGGTTTCCGAACAACCCAACCTCGATTTTCTTTATTAGTGTAGATAAAAAACAAATATGAATAAATATTAGGAATTTGTAAGTGTCAACATGGTGTCCCATTTCCTCATGTCCCTAAAAAAAAGAAAAAAAAAGCTTCGATTTATTCCTTTTAGATTCTTTGAGAGCTACATATGAGATGGTTATTTCTCATGTTGAATTAACTGTATGAATGAAGCTGAGCTTTTCTGCTAGATTTTGATTTGTTGTAGAGTTTTGGATAAAATGTACTTACTTTTGTTTACGACTTTTGTTTACGATGGATTGCTCATAACCTGTTTGATAAAATATCCATGTCGGGGTTTTGGTTTTGCAAGTTTATAGTGTGAAATAGAAAAGCCTTTTGCAGGTTATTTATAGTAAAATGGCTGTAAGAATGTGCATAGCTTTCTTGTTAACACACAAAATTAGCCTTGATGCCAGATAATCACTATTAAATATGTTGCCACACACACAAATATAGCAAAAGAATTGAGAAAGAGGATGGTTGCATTAATGTACATATTCTCGTTCTAATCTTTAGTTTATACAGAGTTTATAAGCTCTTTAACACAATTAATAAGATTTTAGAGCTTATAAAATGTTAAAAATAAGTTTAGCCAAAACAATTAGTAGAGAGAATTGTAAGTAAAACAAGTAGCTATAATGCAGCATACAGAGATGAAGAGTGAAGGAACAAGGGTGATATTTAAGAGGCTGCTAATACCCCAGTAGCCAGCAACCGTTATCGTCCCATCCGCCACTACTCGCGCCAGCGTCCCAGCTTCCGTCGACAGCAATCCCCCGTTGTACGTCCCTCTTGAAAGCCGCGACGACATCACTCTAGATAGCAGTGACAGGTTTACACCTGCATAATCATAAGTCATCATTGTTTTACTGTAAAGTGATAGTTGTGAACTAGTTGCACGGTTTTAAAAAGGACAATAAAAAGAAGATCAAATAAAAGAAAAGAAACTTAGGACCATATGCTCACAGGTCGAGCCAGAGTCCGGAGTGCCATTAAAACCTTGTCTGGGAAAACCTCAGATCAAGAAAAAAGGTACACTCCTCTACAAGTTAATGTCTATAAAAAACAGAATATAGATCATTATGCAGAAATGATAGTAAAAAGTCTGGGGGAAAGCCCCTCCAGACACAATCGGGACGTTACCTTCAAGAACTTCGGCCGCTACGAAAGTAACTAAAGCCGAGCAAACATACTGCGGCACAGAATAAGGGATTATAAAGTGGAAGCTCAGAACTATGCCTATGCATACCACAATTTCTGATGCCAATAAAACTTGCCTGCAGCATACATTAATTTCACAGAAACAAAGTAAGTATAAAGTGAAATATCAATGGAACACGAAAAATGGAACAGAAAAATCGAGCTCATTATTATAGTGTTTACCTTTCCTCAAACATGTTGCTGAGGTAGCTTCCAACGATGATATTAACGGGAAGGACGGTTAGTCCAAGACACATAAGAAAAACGGCTACATTGCTCGTCGACCATATGAAGTAGTATTCCGTAATAACACTTGATTCCGCCAATAACACCTCCATCGCGTACTTGAGCATGAAGTATATAAATAACTGCACCTGTTCACACAAAGCCAAACGGTCAGATGATCGAAAAATATTTAGCAGAATTCGCACGATTATTTTTCCTTACCTTCACCGATGGTGTAAGCAACTTGTATGCAGACACAATCGACGTGACAGGCTTTTGGCTTTCATCTGAATCGTCCTCTTCCTCTTCGTCTTCGAATTCTTGTGGCTTCGTGCTTAAGAGCAATGGTTCGGAGATACCACCATTCTCCAAAACACCAGTTTCCAATCCTGCAATGCAAATCAAATGCTGTATAACTTTGTACATTTACTTAATAATAGCCTATGCAACAGAGCAAATCAAATTTGAATAACCATTGTTGGACTTCTGCAACGAAGAATTGGGTTTCAAATCGAAACGAGGCTCTCTAAACGACACACAAAGCCACAATAGATAGATAAGCCACGCCAAAGCCATAAACCATCCCGGTAAAGTATCTTGATTGAAGGTGATTTTGAACATCTTGAAATTGGTTTGGAGTAACGAAGCAAGAGCCGGGCCAAACGCCATTCCTAGTGCGCTTGCACTAACGAAACCAGCAGACGCCTTCATACGAAGCTTCAAAGGAACACAATCACTGATGTAACGACGATTTATCGCCCTTGCAGATCCTAATCTGAAACAAAACACACTTCATATTTTCAGTACTAATCAACAACACCCCTTAAGTCATTCATTCCAAATACGAGACTTCGACTTCTCACCCACAAAACAGACGACCAATCAAAAGCACGTATATTGAGTTAAGATCGAAAGCAAGAGCATATAACGTGTTCCCAATAAAAAGAACAACGCTGCTGAAGACGAGAGGCTTCATGTACGATTTATTCGACCAAGCACTGAAGTACACAGACGAGAAAACCTGAGCAACAGCCATCGACCCTATAACCGCCCCACAAACAGTCGCTGCAGCTCCCAAGCTCAACGAGTAGCTATCTGCTGTCGGAACGATTATATAAGTATTAACCATGTATAAAAATGTATTTGCCAGGTTTAGTACAAGAGACATGAAATCATATCTCCCCTCCACATCATCCTCAGAAATTGGACTTGCCAATTCCTCTTCCACAATCAGAGCATGCTTCCCTAAATACTGCAGGAAATTCGTCGAATTCGTTAATCGATCCACTGCAGCTTTGATAGACTCAATCACGGGGTCCTGCACAACGAAACACGAACTAAGGAAAAACAGAAATATTCAACTAGTTCAGTAAGGATTGCACTCTTGCGTACCAGTTACATACATGTAATTTGTTCATATTTAATATTTGAACTAATACTATACAATATGTGAGCTAATACTAAATTGTATTTGAACTAATACTATACAGTACATGTATGTAACTGTTACACACAAGTATTTGTCATTCAGTAATGGATGTGAGTAAAAACCGGGAGAGACAAGGCAGCAGGCTGATCATAGATCGAGATAAAGCTTTCGTTGTGGTCTTGAAGATCGACGAGGTTCCTCGTTAACGTCCCAACAACTGCTGAAATCCCCTGCACGCGTTCTAAGTTTCAATATACGATAAAACACAGGAGAATTATTCGAGCTAACAATTTATTCGTCGTACCACATGCTTAAACACTTGTTTAAGCTGAGAGTAAGGATGATTTGCACGAGTCTTGACGTAGTAATTCGTGAACTTATAACCGAATCTCTTATCAAACTTCTTCAAGATCTTACGCAATCCGACAGCATTCAGCTCCACAAAATGCAAGAGCTTTAGAAGATCCCTCCCCACGTCTCTATACGCTTCTTGCAAATCGGGTATACTCCTCGCATCAGATTGACGAAGAAGAGCGTCGTGCTCTTCTCCGAGATTCGACAACCTGCTTCCTAAATGCCCTTCTTGCTCCAGCAAAAACAGCACAGTTTTTTCAATCTGCAAATACCAGAAAACAAATAAAAAAGTTGTCTTCATATCAATTATAGCAAAAACACACTCCCTCCGTCCTACACAGGAATTTGCACACTTTTTATAAATGGATGTCCCATACCATACCAATTTGCACTCTCCATAAAAGGAAATATCTTCATAATCCTCATTCCTCACCCTCAAAATATACTCTTATTTACCCATATGTCTCGTTACTTTTTCACACCCAATCTACTTTTTACTTTACTTTATTCATAAAACTTTACAAAACTATCCCTCAAAACATTACTCATTACACATTTCTTAGATTGTGTGTCCTCCCAGGTGTGCAAGTTCTTATGGAACGGAGGGAGTACAATACAACTTTATAACACAGTATTGGATACCTGCTTATCCAGAATTCTTGAGAAATCCTTGAGGACATATTCACGATTCTGTTCCGAAATTTCGATTTGTCGAGCGTACTGCTTCACTTTTTTCTTCATTAACTTGTAGTTAATATAGTAGCTGCTATCAAACATATCAGAAACATTATACTTTGGTTCACACAAAAGCACATATATAATTAGATCAAACAAACATACCCTTGCCATTCTTGAACTTGTAATTGTTTCAATTTTTTCCCAAAGGCAACCATCCTATGAAAACCCTGCTACAACAAACATATAATCTAGTATCAAAATATATTGTTGCAAGATTCATACTGTTTCAATATAAACTAAAAAAAAAAAAAAGCAGAGTGTTACCTGATAGAAAATGCAGAAATTTCGAATCAAGTTTCAAATGCGGTGGAACATGACAAATTAATTATTACCCCCCATTTAAAAGATACACACACAAAGTTACAAACAAGAGTTGCATGTAGACAAGAGTGTGACGGTTTGTTTTTATTAAGACATGTATTCGAGTATAACAATCGAGTCGAGCTTTGAGTATAGCAAGAAAAATTATACTCCCTCCATCCACCAAATGTGTAGTCTCATTGGGTGGGGCACAAGTTTTAAGAAAAAGGTAGATAAAGTAAGGGTATTATAGAGTATTGTGGAGTCCATTGTGAATAAAGTGATTATTTGTAAATAAAGTTGATGGCAATTTGAGTAATTAATTGATGGTTTAAGGGTAATAGTTTTCATAAAGTGTATAAGACTACACTCCGTCGCGTAATTACTTGCATGTTTTGACCAACACAATTTTTAAGAAAAATGAATTTAGTGGTTGGTGATGTAAGATAAATGAGGGTATTTTAGGTAATTTGATGATGTGTAAAGTAGAAATGATGAGGTATAAAGTAAAATGTATGTAAAAAGAAGATGACAATTTTGAAAATAAAATGATGTTGGAAGAGTATTAATTTCGTGGGGGTATTTTCATATTAAAAGTATGCAAGTAATTTTGATAAGTCAAAATAATGAAAGTGTGCAAGTAATCACACTGCGGAGTACTAATTTTCTTGTTATTTTTACTCATCTTTCATATCAAACATGTCTAAATATAAAATCGTAAAATCGTACGATTTCACAATAACCACATTATAGTATATGGTGTATATAATTAATGAACTAATTAATTAAATAAAAATATATAAATTAAATTCGGTCATTCAAAAAAATCGAAAGAGAGTGTAATGAAAGTGATACCCATTCTTTTCAATTGTCACCACTTATTAATAATTTTGCCCTTTTTTTTTTAATATAAAAATAAAAGGGAATAAAGTAGATATATCTTTCACCCATCGCCTCTTCTATTCTTTTTTGAAACTATTGAATTGATATAAAATGACATCCACCATAATAATCATTAAATTTAATTCATTTATTCAGTTAACGGTTGCCACGTACCATCACCAAATCGGCTATTAAATTACTAATAATTTAGTTTAAACGTCAAATCAAAACCTATTTTCTTTAATTTACACTTTTATTATTATATACCCAACAAATTTAATTAAGTAGGATGTTTTAGCCGATATTTCGGGTGCTTAACTATTTCTATTTTCCTTTAAAACAAAATTATAAGATTTGAATAAGAGATTAAAGCTTTGCAACGGTTTAAGTTGGACTAATTTTGAATTTGATTAGGATGGAATATGATTTTAGTTCCATAAGTTGGTACAAATTTTGAATTCAGTAAATGAATCAGTCAAATCCTTAGCTTGTGTCCCATTCAAATCAAACCTGAATAACTATGAATTTGCTCTTGTGCAGAAAAAAAATATATGAATTTGACAGGCGAAATGATATCAGATAATTAGACTGAATTTAAAATTTAGACCAACTTATAAGACCAAAGTCAAAATGTGTATTCCATCCGCGCCATTTTGGGTAGGATAACCCATTTTTTTTCTTCAGATTTTGGTTTGTTGGTTTGTAAAAGAAAGTAATAATGTTTAAGTAAAAAGTGATAATATTTTTAACAAAAGTGATTATCACATTTACTTAAACATTATCACTTTTTGCTCAAACATTATCACTTTTTATATATATAAGTCGTCTCACGAATCTCATTCTGTGAGACGGTCTCACCATCGAACCCAGAACCTAAGGCGTAGATAGTGGTGCTCTAACCATTTGAGCTAACCCACTTTGTCTTGAAAATCCCCTAGTGAGTATTGCTTATAATTAAGCCAACATGTTTTCTTATCGTCTCATACAAAAACACAAATTACATACACCAAACTGCATTTATATATATACAAATTAATTAATTAAGCCTTAAATAAAATGAACTTACAGTGAAGAAAAAGAGCTGACTGATATTGCTAATGAATCTGCAGTGTGTTTTCTTTTTGTGTGTGAGACGACCACATTTAGGGGATTTAATAGGACAAAGCCAGTAAGAGATTTTTTCTATGTGTGACGCGTGTATATGGTTAAAGTTAAAATGCTTTAAAAGGAGACATTATAATTATATTTAAAATTTAGCAGATCAACACATTGGATTCCATGATCTCCTACCTCGTTTAAATTAATTATTGATTTTCCATCCATTAATTTCTATTTTAGTTTTCTTATAATTAAGTATGGAGAATATGTATGAAACAATTTCACTAAAACGGAGATACACTTTGATATTTGAGTCATGAATCATATACATAAAGTCTAGTATGCACTCGAGTGCATGTTGTGCACCCTAGTCCATGTTGCACTTTTCATTTTTAACGACTTACATTTTTTTGTAAATGGTGTTGCACTTTTCAATTATTATACTAAAAATATTATTATACAGTTTAATAATTGAAAAGTGCAACACCATTTACCAAAAAGTGTAAGTCACTAAAACTGAAAAGTGCAATATGGACTAGGTTGCACAACATGCACTCGAGGTGCATACTAGACCAACCCTAAATCATATATAATAAATTTAAAACTTATGATTATTTTTTTCAATGCACTACTACTAGCAAATTGAGTTTTAATAACGAAATCATCTCATTACAACTTCTCTAACTAAAAGTTTTTTATGAAATGAATAGACTACTTTTAATAATACGTCATTAAAAGAATTAGTTAAACAAACTATAATGATATGAGTTTTATTATTAAAAGTCAATTTTGTTGTGTGTTGTGTCTTAGATTTGAAACTTGTACAAACAATTCTTGAATTGTGTCAAGTGTATTGAATCTCATGTATTAATCGATTTTAGGGGTGAATACCGATATTAAAATAAATGGATTTATATACTTCTATTTAATTTTATAATATTCATAAATTTTGTGGTTTGTGTTGGAGGCATGATGAAAAGGCAACTCCATATTCATACAAATTAACTTTTGGTCACAATCATGGTCTTAATTCCAAACCAGTGTTACCCATTTTATATTATAAATGGTGGAGCAGTTATGATTGTGCTTGGATTTTTCTTCTTTATTTTTATATTCATTTCAATATTATATAATATATATTATTTAAATTATTTATTACTTTCAAATCTTGTATACGATGCTTTATTATTTATCTAATCTCAAACTTAATTCCAAGAGACCCTATTTACCTTGCTTCACTCGTTCTCAAGTAACCCTAATTCTCAATTAAATACATTCTTAATTGCAATTTTATTTATGTTAAATAGAGTGTATATGTTAAATATGTTTAAATTATGAATCGATATTACCCTTAATTTTGAAATTCGAGTATGCCACTAGTTCATCATTAGTTATGCATTGGTATAAAAAAATTTGTGATGCATTTGTATTTTATTTTAGTTTTTTTTAATAGGGTTAATTACATAAAAGAAAATTCATAACTTTTTTCACACTTTATCATTTTAAAAATGTTCAATTCATTTTTTATATTTAACTTGATAGATTTCATCTGGTGGATTATTAAATCATGTAAAACATCAAAAATTGAAATATATAATTGAATGGGAATGTAAAGACATTTCAAAATATTCAATTATATCACTTATGCTGACATTTGACATGACCGTAAAATCTTTGAAAAAATCACAAATAAATTTACAGCATTTTGTTATTATTTCAACTAAATCCCGACCTTTTAATTTATTTATTTTTTACAATTTCATAAACTATCAAGTCAACACATTTAAACAAGGTACAATTAGTGAAATTGAACTAAAAATTTGACTTTATTTATTTTTTACAGTTCCATAAACCTCAAGTCGACACATTTAAACAAGGTACAATTTGTGAAATTTTACAATTAAAAAATATATATAAACCACTTAAAATTCAATTATATATAATATGCATTATTTTGTATAAAATGAGTTTTGATTATGATACCAAAACCCCCTAGGACATGCCAAGTAGATAAGTCAAGATTGAATGAACATGTTTCAGGACGGTTGAAACATGTAGACTAAGACAAGTAGAGAAGTTGATGTGTTAGACAGCTCTTAGACTAATAGATGCACTAGTTAAGGGGGAAAACATGCTTACAAATTTATTATGTTCTAAACCCCTCAAAGGCTCAGTTTCTGCATTGACCCCAAGTCTGCTGAAGGACAAGTATGCTGATCAAGGAGAATCAGTCTAAAGACAACCTAGTAAATATCAACATGAGTTAAGAAGCATCATCAAAGAATCAATCTACTGCATCACACAAAGCTCAGAAGGATTGTCCAACTAGAGTGGTTCAGAAGAGTTGTCTCAGCACACTTGAACCAAATCTGTCTCAAGGACAACTATGTTGAAAGAGGTCAAGTCCACCTTTCCAAGTCATATATGCTCAAATGACAACACAAAGAAGAAGTGAAAAGAGAAAGAGTCAAGTCATCTGAAGAGCTAAAAAGCCAACACTGCTGATAAGTGAACCCTGCTGAAATTGATAAGCAGAGTTGTCCAAGAGATAAAGAATGTTGTCCTTATCATAGGACTAATCATCAGAAGCCATGTCCATGATTGACCAAGTGAATCTTGAAGTCAGACATTAGGAAAAGTGCTGCAGAATGAAGACAAAGTGGTTACAGCCGTTTATTTCCCAAGTTAAGGACATGTCACTATCAGAATCTGTCTTCCAGTTTGAAGATTTCAAGGAAGACATTTATAGACATTTGAGGCTGCCTCTCCAACGGGCAAATCCTCAAATTTGTCTATAAATACACAAGTGTGAAGACCATTTGAAAGCATCCACTGAACACCAACTATCAACCCAACTATCCTACAAAGCTCAAGTGCTTTCAAGCTTTCAAAGAGACTATCTTAGTCTTCATACACTTCATTCTAAGCTGAATCTCATTGTATAGTCATACAAGCTTAGAGAGATATCCTATCCTTATACACTGATCTCCATTGTAAAGAATATCTCATTAGTTGGAACCTTACTTCAACCTCTATTCCTTTCAAGTGAGAAAGTGAGAAGGTTGTAGTAGTAGAAGTGGAAGGAACTAACTGTTGAGAGAAGAACAATTCAGTTCTGAGTTGAGAAAGGGTACTAGGACTCTAGACATCCTAGGGATCAAGGCACCAAGGAGTGGTGTGGTTGATCAAGTGCTCCTTGGCACTATAAAACAAGTTAATTCAAAGAGTGAAGGAATTATACTGTTAAATCAGGGAAAGTGGATGTAGGAGCTTGAGTCTCTGAACCACTATAAACCTTTGTGTTGATTTACATTCAAAGTACTTTACATACATTCAACACTGCACACAAACTGGACTTTCAAAGATACATATCACAAAGTGTGCAAAACCTGATTTGGACAAGTTCTCTGAACTGGATAAACTGTTAAGGTGATTTCAGAATTAAAGGAGTTTAAACTAAAAGGGTCAACCACTAATTCCGCACATATAACTCACTTAGATAGTTATTCAACTAAGTACTCAATAGTACTTAGTTGTTTGATTATCTTAGAAGAGTTATTCATATCAGCAGAGTTGTCCTGGACAACCTTCCTGAAGACTGGTTTGATCAAGTTTGAAAAGAAATTGCATACAAGTGTATTTCCTCCATACACTATACTCCTACAGACGTCCCCCATCCTATTCTAGTTCGAGATTTCACCATCCAACTTCATCCACCCCTATATATATATATATATATTATTAGTATAATAATACAACATCATATATTCTTACACAATTGATAAAACAAACGTCGAATTGTGTCCTTATTGAATTGTCTCAAGTGTATTGAATCTCATTTATTAATTGATTTTAAGACTGAATACGATATTAAAATAAATAGATTTATATATTTCTATTTAATTTTAAAATATTCATAAATTTGGTGGTTTGTGTTGAGGTCATTCTTATCCACATTCATACACATTAACTTTTTGGTCACAATATGCTCTTAATTCCAAGCCATGTTTGTATAAATGGTGGAGCAGTATTTCGGTGGGTGATCTAGTTGGTGGATCGGGTGATTGATCCAGTTCAACTATTTTGGCTAATTCATGGTGGAGCGAGTGGGTAGATCAACTAAGTATTCAAATTTCAGATAAAAAGTTAGAACTAGATTGATAATTTGGAAAATGAAAATCCTGACTTATAATAATATAGTATTATGTATTTTCAGTGTGGATCTGAAGAACTCTATCATATTTCATAACAATTTGATAGCCCTTAAATTTTTTGGAAAGTCTTATCTTAAAAAAAAAAAAAAAATTCCTCAATTATATGTTTTATATGTAAGAGTATTTTCTTATTTATAGAAAAATCAATTTCTATTCGATAGAGAAATCATTTTTTCTAGAATATTCTAAAAATAACTATATAAAAATAATAATAAATGATGATCTCTTGATTATATATTACTATAATTTTCTTGTAGTTATCTTTTAAAATATTCTTTTTTTTAATATATGACTAGATAACTAAAGAGTGTTGAGTCAAATAATTTTGTTCGATTCAGTATTAGAATTTCATATTCACAATTTTATTATTTGAATTTGTATACAATTTTCTTATTCAATTATAATAAACTAATGCAAAATTATAATATTAGATTCAATATTTGTAAGTATTAGATTATATTTATATGTATAAATATATATATGTGTATTTTTTTTTATAAAAAAATTACTACACCCCATTTTCTCTATTTTTTATATACAAAAAAATATTTCATCCACGTTTAGTCAACATAGAATTAGACTATTAAATTGGGTCAACCACTTTTATTAAATTTTAATCAACTCTATTAATTTTATCTCCTCCATCCCAATTTCTAGATTTTGATTTATTAATTTCACTTCATTTATTTTCAAATTTAGTGTATGTTTATGTTCACTTTTTAGTTAATTTGTACATATTTTATTATATTAGTGTGTACATGCATATTTGTGCAAAATTAGCTTAAAATTTTAATTAATTGGGCTTAGGGTTTTAGACTTTTGCCTAAATTGAGTAATCATGTAAAATCAACCCTTTTTTATATCATTTAAAATATTGTTTTATATATTATTGTGTACATGCATATTTGTGCAAAATTAGCTTAAATTTTTAATTAATTGTTCTTAGGGTTTTAGACTTTTGCCTGAATTGAGTAATCATGTAAAATCAACCCTTTTTTATATCATTTAAAATATTATTTTATAGACTCTATCCACAAACTATAAAATTTTGAACCAAATAGTATCCCAAACACTAATATTTAATTAAAAAAATTGAAAGATTAATATTTAATTAAAAGAAATCCTCATACTTAATTAAAAAATAAGTAGAATTTTTATTTGGAGGGGAGTCATGGTCATGGATGGTTTATTAAAATTGAATGGAATTATGGAGGGAGAGAGAGAGTTATGAATGTTTATTCAATTTGTTTGGGATGCTATACAAATATATGTTGTGTATTTAGATTCTTAAAATTAAAGGTTGGGGTTGTATTTAGATTCTTGATTTGATTTAGGAAAAAAAAAAAGAGAGGGATTCATTGAAATTACATTTAATTAGATCATGACTTGATTTTTTGAATGCCTCCCCAAATTAAAGATATTGAAGCAATACAAAGGGTCAACGGTTAATATATTCCACTCTATAAATTTTGCATTAAATTGAAATAAATGTGATCAAGATAGCTAGTTTTTTTTTTTCCAAAATCAACAATCAGATGAGTTAATTATTTTTACATATATAAGGAACATATTATTTACCTATAATAATATATAGTTTTGCTTTTTTTTCCAAAACTAAAACGCAATTAACTATATATGTAATCCATTTTTTCCAAAATTAAAACGCCAATCAAAACGCAATTAACTATTAAAGAAGAATTTATATCTCAATTGATTTGTTTTGCATATATAATCTTAAACGTGATCTAGTTTCTATTCTATTATGTTTTCTAAAAAAATAAAAAGTTTAATAAACATGCACAAAAATCAAAATTACGGCTGGGTACTAAAAAAACAAGCAAAAAGTTTAATAAACATGGACAAAAATCAAAATAGATACAATTTAAAATTTTAAAGGACAAACACAATATTTTCCCCAACAAAATAGTTAATTTCGATGTTAATTGCTCATAACTCTCCATCAAATTTGTACTAAAACAAACACTATGAACTATATATGAAGAAATCAAACGACAAAAAACATAATAAAATAAATATGATCAAAGAGAATAAAAAGGGGACTTTCTTGATGACTTATACTTTGTAGTAGTAGTGGTGATCTTGATGACAAGGCCGGGGAAAACGTCGTCGTGTTGCTGAATATGAGGGTTGTTTACGAGTATAAATGGATCGTTGCACTTGTCACTGATACTGTGAAGAGTTTCTCCATCTTTCACTCTATATATTTCGTTGCATTCTTTTTGATACTCCATTGAAGCTTCACTTGAAGAAGCCATTAGCAAAAAAACAAGAAAAGTAGCACACAAATAACTCATAATTATATAGTGGTTTTGGGGTTTTTTTTGGTGAAAATTAAAAAGGGTTTAGGGTTGATATATAGTGTTGATTGATAATGGGCATGTTTTATGGGTGCACGATTTGGTGTGTGGGAGTAGTGGGTTAATTTCTTGTAGGATTAATGGAGTATTAATTAATAATAATTATAAAAAAAGAATTAATTAATAATCATATTAATTAATTAATGTTCGTCTTGGTCAGGCTGTTGACACTTGACAAACGGCGTCGATATTCATGAGGCAAATTAAACTATTAAGTAACCCTTTAATGATGTTTAAAAATTGGTGTTTTTCTAATTAATGGAGTTTGTAAAATAAATCATCAACTTTTAAAATTGACAACATTTTTTGTGTTCAAATTTGAGTTTTGAGGTTAGTTCGGATTAAAGTTGATGATTTATTTGTAATTATCTAAAAATTTAAATTAAATTGCAAATTAATTAAAGGATGTGATTTAATTTACCATTGTGAAAAGTTAGGTATACATGTCCTAAATATTTAGGATGATATATAAAATAAAATATTAGTATGATTTTTTTTCCTTTTTTTTCCATCGTATATTAAATAAACAAAGTCAAGTTTTATTAAATACAAGCCTAACTATATAATTGATTTTTGAATGAGGGGTTTTGACTAACTCTTAATATAATATATCTACTAAATACTAATCTATAAGTGCATACTAAAGTGATCAAAATTTTTTTAGGCCGAATTAAAAATAGCATATTTACAAATTTAATTTGTCTAAAAATAAACTAAAAATATGTAATAGGTTAGTTGGATCATGAGTTGAGAGTTGGATCACAAAAATAACAATTCATAAATAATGATTTTGAACAGTTGAGAGCTTCATATCATGTAATTGTATGAACATTTCATAGTGAATTATTGATTTGACTCTCTGTTAATGTAAATCATTTTGATCGAATCTTTAAATTTCATGAAAGTTAAAACAAAAAAAGAACATCATACTTACATAATTTCCAGTTTGCATTCTCAATAAAACATGTATGACAGATCAAAATAAGAATGAAAGTGCAAACCTTACAGAAGCAAACAAATTAACACCCAATTTTATTTATCTAAGAATTTTCTAAAAAGAATGCACAACTTAAAAACTTAGGTGAGAGTGATTACATTTAACTAACTTCTAATAAATTGTGTGTATCATAAACTTGCATAATCGCAACCTTATAAAAATATGGAATATTGGGTCAATTTAAAATTAGAACTAAGCTCCGTATAGACTGAACACATCAAAATTGTCTAAATCACCAGACCAACTTCTTGAGGTTGAAAAAGAGTTGATCTTGACAAAGGTAGAGTCTAGTATACACTCGAGTGCACCCTAGTCCATGTGCACTTTTCAGTTTAGTGACTTACACTTTTTGGTTAATGGTATTACATTTTTCAATTATTACTAAAAATATTATTATACAGTTTAATAATTGAAAAGTGCAACAACATTTACCAAAAAGTGTAAGTCAGTAAATTGAAAAGTGCAACATGGACTAGGGTGCACAACATGCATTCGAGTCCATAGGAGACTAACCCCTTCACAAATGATTTTTCAAATGCGGTGGAACATGACAAATGAGACATATTATACATACGGACAGAGTTGCATGTAGACAACAGTGTGACGGTTTTTTTTTATTAAGACATGTATCGAGTACAGCAAGAAAATTTATATTAAGAAGTAGAATAAGACGTGAGACGTTACGTGTCCCACGTCCGAACGGATGACGGGTGAATCCCAAAACAAACACCCCTAAATGAACTTCATTTACACAAGTTTTATTTGAACTGGATAATACTATTTGATGTATTGATTTTAAAATTTAAAATTTAGTAGATCAACCCATTGGATTCCATGGTCTCCCACCTCGTTTTAATTATTGATTTTCCATCAATTTTAGTTTTTCTTAAATTTGTATACGAGAAGTCATGTATGAAACAGTCTCATTGAGACAAATCATATCTACACTTTGATATTTGAGTCATGAATAATATACAGTATAATAGTCGATTTTCTTGTATTGTTATGTCTTAGGTTTGATACTTTAGGTACAAATAATTCTTGAATTGTCTCAAGTGCATTTGACTCACCCCTAAGTTTTTGTTATCTATTTATAATACTCTTTTAAAAAAACTTGATACTTTAGTAAATAAAAGATTTATATATTTAATTTTATAATATTCATAAATTTGGTGATTTGTACCATTACATTCTTATCTGTAGTGATGTCCATATTCATACAAAATAACTTTTGGTCACAATCATGACACACAATTATATATTATAAATGGTGGAGCAGTTATGATTGTGCTTGTATTTTTCTTCTTCATTTTTATATTAATTTTAATTTTAATATTATAAAATATATATTATTTAAATTATTTATTACTTTGAAATATTATCTATGTGAATATATATATATATATATATAATCATATAAAACTCAATGTTATTTCTCAATTAATTTTACATGTTAAATAGAGTGTATATGTTTAAATCTTCGATAGTTTTGGTATAAAAAAATTGTGATGCATATATCATGGTATTTTTCTTATATTGTCTATGTACGATATTTGTCAAATGCTTTTTCTCTAATTTCAAGTATAATTGCAATTGACCACAAATAATTAAATTATTTTCTTTTATTACATGTTTTTTTCTTTTTAAATTTATTGTATTACAACTGCAATTTTAATATTTGTTCTTTTATTTTCTCTCTTTCAAATTTTATTCTATTGTCATTTCTTTGGTAAAGATTTTGCATATATATAATACTTCATTTATCTTGTGATTACTTATACATTTTTTAACGTCTCAATAATACTTGACATCATTTTACTTTTAAAACGATCACTTAATTTGGATCAACATATTACCCTGCATCTCACTAAATTTCATTTAGTCAAAATATGAGGAAGTATATTTTATACATTATAACATTAATATAGTTTGAGATGTTAATTAAAACAATACTATAATGAAAAAAATTGTTACATGTTTTGATATTATTTATTTGAGTTTTTATTTTTATTTTTGACGGATGAAATAATATTAATTATGCATTAATAAGTTTAGTTTTATTTTTACCTCTTTTAACTCTTAATATTTTCTCTGAATTGGTTTATAACTTGACATATTTCTGAATTGGTTTATAACTTGACATATTGCAGTTTGAGTCGAAAACTTGTGAGTGATTCCTTCTAAAGGCTTAGATATTCAATTAAATGGTCGAACATAGACAATATAAGAAAAATACCATGATATTATTATTATTATTAAGGTATGCCTCTAATTTTCTTAAAATGCAATCAATTAATCAATTGAGAAGTAAAACTCTAATTTTCTTAAGATGCATTATTATTATTATTATTAAGATGAAAAAAAAAAGAGATTAATTAGATTAGAATTTTTTTTCCCAAATCAAACAGATGAGTTAATTATTTTTATATATATAAGGAACATATTATTTACCTATAATAATGTGTATCGTGATATTTAGTGGAGTAATAATTAAAATTCGACTTCCTATATATGTAATCCATTTTTTCCAAAATTAAAACGTAATTAACTACTAAGGAAGCAATGAAAAAAGAATGTATATTTCAATTGATTTGTTTTTGCATATATAATCTTAAACGTGATCTAGTTTCTATTCTATTATGGTCCATTATTCCTCCTAAACCACACTAAGATTTTTTTATTTAAAAAAAAAAAAGGAAAAAAACAAGAATGCACCCAAATAATGTGGGATCCATTGTGAATAAAATTGATGTTAAATTGAGTAATTAAATGATGTTTGAAGAGGGATAGTTCTCATAAAGTGTATGTTAGTATCTATATTTTCAGAAAAATTGAAGTTTTTTACATCATCAAAATCATCATCACGAGTTATGGATACTAAAACAAGCACAAAGTTTAATAAACATTAACAAAAATCAAAATCGATACAATCTAAAGGACAAAAACAGTATTTTCCCTAACAAAATAGTTAATTTCGATGTTAATTGAACATAATTCTCCATCAAATTGCACTAAAACAAACACTATGAAAACTACGAAGAAATCAAACGACAAAAAACACAAGAAAATAAATATGATCAATTAAAGAGAATAAAAAAGTGATTTTCTTGATAACCTATACTTTGTAGTAGTAGTAGTAGTTGTGGTGGTGATCTTGATGATAAGGCCGGGGAAAACGTCGTCGTGTTGCTGAATGTGAGGGTTGTTTACGAGTATAAATGGATCGTTGCACTTATGGCTGATACTATGAAGAGTTTCTCCATCTTTCACTTTATAAATTTCGTTGCATTCCCTTTGATACTCCATTGAAACTTCATAGCTACTTGAAGAAGAAGCCATTAGCAAAAAAACAAGAAAAGTAGCACACAAATAACTCATAATATTGTGGTTTTTTTTGGTGAAAATTAAAAAGGGTTTAGGGCTGATTGATAATGGGCATGTTTTATAGGTGCGTGGGGGTAGTGGGATAATTTCTTGTAGGATTAATGGAGTATTAATTAAAAATAATTAATTAATAATCATATTAGTTAATTAATTAATTAATGTTCGTCTTGGTCAGGCTGTTGAGACTTAACAAACGGCGTCGATATTCATGAGGCAAATCAAACTGTTAATTAACCCTTTAATGATGTTTAAAAATTGGTGTTTTTTTCTAATTAATTAATTTTCAATATTGACAATTTTATTTTTTTTGCGCTTAAATTTAACGTTTTAAGGTTAAATCGGATTAAAAAAGTGTCACGTCACAAAATTACAAAGCGAGTTGTCAAAACTCAACAAATTTAAATTGTAATAATATTTAAAGTTGGTGATTTATTTATAATTATCTAAAAATTCAGATTAAATTGTAAATTAATTAAAGGATGTGATTTAAATCACCATTGTGAAAAGTTAGGTATATATGTCCTAATTTAGGATAATATATAAAATAAAATATTAGTATGATTTTTTTCCTTTTTTTTTCTTCCAAATTAGGGGTAGGAATAGGTCAGGCCGGCCCGTACTTAAGAAAAAAAGTCTGGGTCTGGTATATAATATTTGGGCCCAAGCCTGGCCTGTGCCCTATTATAGGCTTTCTTTAAGAGGCTAGGCCTGGCCTTTTTAGTAAATAGGCCTGGCCCGAAAGTCATTTAAAGGCCTTTTTAGTGTTATTCAAAATTATTTTTTTACTTATCACATATCATGTATTATATTATATATTTATTGTATTTTTATATATTATATATTTATACATATAGAAATATAGTTAAATAGGCCGGCCTGTTGGGCTTAAAAGGCTTACGAAAAAACTCAAGTCCGGCCTATTTAATTAAAAAGACTTTTAAAAAAGCTTGAGTCTGGCTTGTTTATTAAACAAGCCGAGCCGAGCTTTAGAAGGCCGAGCCGTAGGCCCCGGCCCTGTTGGGTAGCCTGGCCCATTCCCACCCCTATTCCAAATAAACAAAGTCAAATTTTATTAAATACAAGCCTAACTATATAATTGATTTTTGAATGAGGGGTTTTGACTAACTCACTGGTCAAAAAAAAAATTTAGGCAGAATTCAAAATAGCATATTTACAAATTGATACACTTTGTGCACACCAATTTAATCTATCAAAAAATAAAATAAAAATATTGATTAGGGTTAGTTGGATCACGAGTTGAGAGTTGGCTCTAGAAAATAACACATAAATCATGATTTTCTATTTTAGAGTTGCAAGTTAAAATTAACAATCATGATGGTAATTGTATGAACATTCTATAATGAATTATTGTCTTGGCCCTTTGTTAATGTAGATCATTCTGATCAAATCGGATAAATTATATGTTTATTGAATTTATTCAATGTTTTCTTCAAAATTCCTTGAAAGTCATAACAAGAAAAGAAATTGGATCCTCAATAAAACATGTATGACACATCAAAATATGAATGAAAGTGCATACCTTACTAGAAGCAAATATAATACAAGCAAACAAATTAACATCAAATTTTATATATCTAAGAATTTTCTAAAAGACTTCAAATTAAAAAAAAAAAAAATTGAACTCTCGTGTACAAATTACATATATAAAATGTGAGCTAATATTATATAGAACAATACGTTAACAAAAAAAAAAACTATATTTGAAGTATGTTACTTTATTAATTTTCAAACTCAATTTTTCAATTCAACATTTGTCGTCTTCTTGCCCCACTAAAAAAATAATTATCTCCTTTAAAGATGAATTTCATTATGGAAAATGCAACAAAACCATTAATCTTTTGTGTGATATTTTTATGGTTTGTAATTTTAAATTTTGAGGAACTTGTTAGTTTGGATTGTGAACTTTCAACTTATAATTTAAATTTTATTTTTAGTGTAAAAAATCATTGAAAAAATGTTTAATTGTCGAAAAATAATATTTTGTACAAGAATTTTGGTTTAAACCGAATCGAACCAACCAAATTTTTAATCAATTCGGTTCTAACAAATTTCAGTTCGATTTCAATTTCAAATTTTAAATTTTCGGTTATTTCGATTCGGTTGTAAAAAACTCAAAACCTATGCCTAGTTTAAGGTGTTCGTTTATCGGGGGTAAATCTAACATTTCATATAGGGACAAATAACCCACGCCTTTTTAAAAAAAGAAAAAAAAAAAAAAAAACGCCGGACTTCCTCCGCGCCTCCGCCGTTGTTTCTTCGGCGCTTCCCCTGATCGCGCTGATCTACAGGTACTAAACTCTGACTCCGCGCTCCACGACCACGAGACAGCGGCCGTTGCGCGCTGTTCATCCTCTCCCTGTACTTTTTCGTTGTTTTTTGTAAATCTTATGACTCCGTCTGCGCTGCGACGCATATTTCGTTGTTTTTTTTTTTTGTAAATCTTATTACTCCGTCTGCGCTGCGACGCATATTTCTCAAATACTAGGGTTAGGATTTAATTTAGAAAAAAAAAATCATCATGTTCAAGAGGCCGTCTGGGCTCTGTGTGCCTCGCGCCTATATCAATATGGATATTTATGATCTTATTACGGCATCTACGCCGGGGTTTATGGATCATATAGATCGTATTCTGGCTTCTTCGATCGGGTTGTGTTTACGATGAAGAAGATTGGGTCATTGGCTGTGTGTATTCATTATCTGCTAGGGTTCATGATTCCGGTATTATCTATGATAGGCTGTGGTGAAGATCAAGTCATTGGAATTATCTGTTATGGTGTATGATCGGCATCTTCGATCGGGCTGTGATGAATATCCTGTATTATAGTACTCCTTCCCCTCCATATATAATAACCTGTTATTTGCACTCTAAACATAGAAAACAAGTTCAACCAAATTCAACCCACAGTATCCACAATTTTATTCAATGCAATCAGCTTTACCAGTTTCTTATTTTTTGTACTCAATTTTGGGTGCAATTTAATCGGGGTGAAAGGAGTAGCTTTGTGTATTCCGGAAGGAGGAGATGAGATTTGGATTTTGGTGGATTTGATGGTTTATGAATTCCTTAATTCTGTTTACTTGATGGAAGCTTGAAGCTGGTTCAGTTTTTTAAATCTGTAATTCCGTTGTGGTATAGTATTTTGTGATGGAGGTCAAGACTGCTCGAAACGCCAGTGTCTTTAACCGTCTTGGTAGAATTCCCACAGAGGACCAAGTTTGCAAGTTTTGGCTTCAAGGGAGATGCAACAGGAATCCATGCAAATACATGCACAGAAGAATACCACAAACGGGGCAGCCACCTCATGACAATCGTATGCAACCTAGAAGCAAGGTCTGGAAGAAGGATTCCTCTCACCCTGTGTCGAAGAAGGGGCTTGTTGATCAGAGCACCCTAGAGAAGAAAGTTTTGACAATTACAAGAAAGAGTGGTCTCAATGAGCAAGTGGTCAACAGTACACAAGCCCAGTTAAAGGTTGAGAAAAGTAGTCAGCCATTGCTATGCAAGTATTGGGTTACTGGCAATTGTGTTCATGGAAATGAGTGTAAGCATCTGCACTCTTGGTTCTGTGGTTCTGGATTTACAATGTTGGCAAAGTTGGAAGGGCATAAAGAGGTACTTATAAATGAGTTTATCAATTGTTTGTAGTAATTGTAAATTTGATAATTCAGTTAGTTCTCTTTTAAATTTGTGAATAATAGCTAATAGGAGTAATATTTTAATTTTGTTAGTTATTCTAACTAATGTGCATACTGGTTGACCATCTGTCTCATTACTGATACACTTTGTGCTCTCAGGCTATCACTGGAATTTCCCTTCCCTCCACTTCAAACAAGCTTTTTTCTGGTGGCAAGGACCGGACTGTACGAGCCTGGGATTGCAGCAGCGGCCAGTGTGCTGGTTCTGTAGTGACCGATAGTGAAGTCGGGTGTTTAGTGACCGACGGCCCGTGGCTGTTTGTGGGGTTGCAAAACGCTGTGAAGGTATAGTTTCTTTTTTGCATGCTAATCATGTGTTGAAGAACTGTTCCACTTTTTTGCTGCTTTCAGTCCCTTATTATATTATCGTATATTTCTTCTTTGTGTTGTTCATCATCTTTTTTGGGCATACAGGTATGGAACTTCGTAAATAATACCGAGTTTTCTCTTAATGCACCATGTGGGTTAGTTTGTAGCATGGTTGTGGACAATGATAAGTTGTTTGCTGGAATGGAGGTAACTTTTAGTTCTTATTGGTGTACTGGCATCCTTTCATTAGGAATTACTGCCATTCTTGATTTCTCACATTTACGTGCGTGCAGGATGGCTCCATTTTGGTATGGAAGCAGCATCCAGAGACCAAAATCTCCGAACCAGCAGCAATGGCGAAGGAACACAGTGGTGCCGTTTGCTCCCTTATTATCGGGGCGAATAGGCTCTATTCGGGCTCAAAGGACTGTACCATAAAGGTATTCTTGTTAATTTACTCACCACTTGCTCTGAGATTATACCTAAACATCCTTTTCTCCATTTTATATATATGAATAAGTTTACACTTTATCTTCAGGCATGGGACCTTCAAAATATGCATTGTTTGCAAACTTTAACTGGGCACACAAATGCTGTGAAGTCTGTACTTTGCTGGGAAAGCTATTTGTTATCCGCCTCACTGGACAATACATTAAAGGTAGGTTTGATTGTTCACCTTTCTTAAAATGCTAGTTTATAATCTTCATATAATTCATTCCACTAATCCTCTGTCTAACAGGTCTGGTCTACAACCAAAAGTGGGAAGATAGAAGTGGTTCACGAGATTAAAAATGATCACGTAAGTTGAATGACTACTTGCTCTGTGTGGCATATACGATGCAGAAGTTCGTCCGATTCTTCTTTGCTCGTTTGGCGACAACACTGTGCGCCTCTATGACTTGCCAAGGTGAGTATCAGCCACTTCTGTCAAGAAGCTGTCTCTTCTGTGATTTATGTTCTAATTTTGTGTATTTTTCAAAATCAGTTTTACAGAAAGGGGCAGAATATTTTCAAAGCACCAAGTTGAAGTGATCGAAATCGGCATCGATGGACTCTTTTTTACTGGCGATGCAACCGGAGAGATCTCAGTTTGGAAATTGCTTCGAACCCCATCTTCGTAAATTCCAACTCTTTGGCTAATCTATATTGTTTTGAAGACTAATTTTTAGAGCAGTCTTCAATTGTGAGATATCAAATTAACATGATTTTTTTTGGCTACAATGAGCAAATGTAAATCTACACAAGGCCATGAGTTTGTATATAAATTTATAATACTCTCTTTTTATTCGATGAATTTAGCATTAAAATGAGTATAGCAAAGAAATTACAGTAAATGTACATTGATTCATTGTTCCAAGCCAGCCACATTACGTAAAGTCCAGCCAATGCCATAAGCTGCTGAAGCGGCTATCAGTCCGTTTACAAGTGTCATGCCCATCGAGGCCGCGTAGTTTTGACCTGCAATCTTTGCTTTTGCAATGCCTAAAAGGGCGAGGGCAACCGCAGACAGCACACACGCTCCGATGAACTTGATTTTGTCACTATTGGTGAACGGGATTAGGACGATGAATGCCAGGATCGGAGCACTTCCGAATACAACAAAGGCGACGAACGTAATGAGGCCGTTCTTCCACGCCTTTCGTGATTGGTCCGGGGCTACCATTCCCTTTTCAGCTACCATTTTCTCGTCCACCAGAATGTCGGGGTACTTGGCGAATGTGTCGACAACCTAACAAAATAGTCCTCATTTAGAGTTAATTACTAGTGTCTATGTGAAATACATTAGTGTAAAAGAGCTAGTCTTGGGTGAAACCGTCTGACAGAATGAGATATTACCAAGGCGGCATCAGTAGCATTCATCCCAAGAAGCTGGTAGCGTCGGATTAAGAGTTGCTTCTGAGTGGTTTGGTGGTTTTCGACATCCCATTGAGTGACAGATTTCTCCTTAACAGCAACATCTCTTTCTGTACTGGTAGACACAAAATCTCCAAACCCCATGGATATCCCATCCGCTACCAGATTAGCAATTCCCAAAACTAAAACATCACCTGCATACATACAATACATACAAGTAGGGGAGTAAGTGAGTCTGAGTTAACTAGCTAGCTACTCGTGCTCAACTAAGATAATATCGAAATCGACTTGGAAAAGGGCCTAGCTAATCGAGCTTGAACAATATTCGTTGACATTAATATATAATTTATATTTATATACCATTAACTAGGGCTCACAAATTGTGATATCGTGTTGTATTTCGTTCGTGTCACAATAAGAATTGACACCAACACGATAATTTTTGAGTCGAGCTCGAATTTATTTATTTTAGAAAAATATACTCCCTCCGTCCCAGGATTACTTGCACACTTTCAATAAGGACAGTAAGGATGTCCCAAAATTACTTGTACACTCTTTTTTTTTTTGATCGGTGAAAAAAACCTTTTATTCCAAAAACCAATTAAAAATACAATTTACATCAACCATTATCAGTTAGTATAGGCAGAAAGTTGTATGGTTTAGTTGGCAACAACCAAACCAAGTAGACCAAAAACAGAGGAAAAGAGATGGCTATCCTCTTCCCCATGTCTCCCAGTACGCTCTTAAAATGGAAATACCCCACAAAATTAATAAACTCACAACATCATTTTATTTTCAAATTTGACCCTCCTTTTTTCTATACATTTCACATTACACATCATCAAATTACCTAAAATACCCCTCATTTATCTTACATCATCAACCACTAAATTAATTTTACAATTAATTAATTTTAAAAAATATATAGCTAATCGAGTCGAGTTTAATCTGATCTTGAAAATTTTAGGCTCAACCGAATCGAGTTTCAGACTTAGCACTACTTGACTCGACTCATTTACATACGAGTAAGTCTTGCATGAGATCGTATTGTAACAGAATATAATTTGAATATAAAACTTAAAGTTAGATAGAGAGAGAGAGTGACCGGAGGAAAGGCGGCCGGCGGAGATGGAAGAAATGAGAGAAAAGGAGGTGACAATGGCGTCGAGGCCTGCATACACAACGCTCTTAACGAACTCCCCATTCCATGCCCCTTTTGGCCTCTCATTTTTCTTCTCCACCTCCATTAATGGAGGCAGCAGAGGTACACCGTTTGCCATTTTTTCTTTTCTTGATTTTTCAAACAAAAATAAAAATCCAATATTTTCTAATTTTCACCGTTATTGTGAGATGTAGCTGTGAAGTGAAGGTAAAAGAACCGAACAGGTGTGGTGCATTCGTGGCGGCATGCATGCTGAAGATCGGACACGTGTCAGGAGCCCAGATGGTTTGGAATATTTAAAATTTACCTTGTGGACACGTGGGCTTTCTTGATGGGCCAACTGCTCTTCTTTGGGCTTGTGGGCAACACACGATCCTTAATTTTTTTTAATTCGACCCGAATATATTATACCCGACCCAGATTTTATATAGGTTATTTTTAGAATCACTTTTTATTTAAATTTTTTGAAAATAATACAAAAAATTGTTAATTGTGTTTGAAATTCGAAAACTGGGCATGACAGGTCTCATATATTATGAGCTCGGTGAATTAATGGAAATTCAAATTCAGTGATACTTTAAGGGCATGTTTGGTTTAATTGATTAAACAGGATAGATTGTTTTATTCCAATTATTCCTATGTTTGGTTTACAGGAATTAAACCCGTGATTAAAATAGGCCCGGAATTATTATCCTTCCTTCCAAATCATTTATTTGAGTGTTTATTAGTCCCAAAGAGAAGGTGGAATAATTTAATCCATCAATCCAAACACAAATCTCAATTCAAAAAATAATGCAATCTCATCTAATCCTATCTTACCTTATCTATCCTAAACCAAACATGCCCTAAAGGAATTATTATAATTTAAATACTATGACTATTTTTCTTGCTGTTGTTTTAATATATCGTACTAAAATTAAATCGACGAGGTAACAGTTGATAGCACCAGTAGGGGTGTGCACGGGTCTAAAACCGGACCGGATCGGGACCGGAATCTTACCAAATGGTCGGATCGGAGATCGGACCGTAATCTATCCGGTCCGATCCGAGTTTGGACCGGTTTGGACCTTTTATTTTTTTTTAAGTTTATGAAAGCAAGAATAAGATTGATGAATTTTTGTATGAAAATCAAAATGTTGCTCTTTATTTTAAATCAATCTACGCCGCCAATGTGTATTTTATTTACATTATTATTAATAATCTTTTGACCCTAAAAATAAATTAAATATGATCGTTAAATTATATATTTGAAAAAATGTAATAGATCTCAACAATTTATCTCACATTCTCACCAATTAGGTTTTGAAAAATAAGTGAGAGTGTATTAATAAAAAAATATTAAAAAAAAAGTTTCGATCCAAATCGGTCCGAACCGAAAAACCAGAATCCAAAATTTTAAGCACCTGAGACCGGACCGAAAATTATCGGTCTGGTCCGGTTCCGGTCCGGTCTTATTTTGTGCACTCCTAAGCACCACTGCTAAAGCCGGCGTGTCATTGAGAAGATAGGGAAGAATTGAAAAAAAAATTGTATTAAATCAAAATTGATGCATCATTTACATCCAAATAGATACTGAACAAATTTGGAACCATAAAAAGGACAAAGCCTTTTTTTTTCTATTCGTTTAATTTTTGTTGACTAAATTTTTTACTTTCAAATCAGTGTTTATGTTTACAAAATTTAGCACTTTTATTATCTTTGTTGAAAATCACAAGTTATTTTAAACTGAATTAAAAATTGAACATTATCTAAGTCTTTCGCACTATTAAAATCATCACTATATAATACAAATATAATACATTTATTTACTATAATAACTAAAACACATAATTTTAAATTTAGAGGAATAATTTCAAAATCGAAAAAATTTAAACGATACAAATTAAAACTTATAAGGTGCAAAATAAAAAAAAATCCAAAAAAAGGAAAATTGGAACAAATGAGATTTGAGATGATGACAATATACATTATGCATGTATACATGCTGATATGTTTAGATAAAATTAGAAATAAATTTTATAACCATCGACTAGGCGATTTTATCCCCTAGCTAGTTAGTAGTGCCCTACGAAACCCAGCAAGAAAGAATGGCATAAAGGTTCGTCGGGTCCACTGAAAAATAAATAGATAGGATAAAGAAAGAGTGAAAAAAAAAGGCCAAAAAAGTAAACTAAAATTAATAATCCATTTTACCACATACTTATGGCAAAAATAAAATTAGTCATGTTACATATATCTATTTCAGTACTAATTTCAGACTAAAGGTCTCTTTTCCTCGTCTTCGTCTTCTTCGATTCCCACTTGAAATCTGTTATCGTCATTATGAGATACAACTTCAATCTTGGCCTGAGAATTCGAGGTCGACGCCTTCTTCGCAGGCTTGTTTTCGGGCAACATCTTCAATAGAATCCCCATTGTAATCAGCAACAGTCCAGTACCATGTTGCTCGGTCAAAGGTTTCGTGAAAATCAAATACGACAACAATAGCGTCACTGCTTTCCTCGCTGTTGTTACCTGTTTTGCTTTAAAGTTAGGAAAATTGCCTCTAAATCTAATCTAATCATATATAATCACGAAAACTACGTACCATTGCTGTGGTGGCTGCACCGAAGAGTGCAATGAGGGAGAGAACCGAGACCTGCCCGACAAAAGTGGCCATGGCTTCGAAAACCAGAACTCCATAAACATACATATGCTGTAAGGAAAATTATATCATTAGAAATACAATGATGGATGAAAACAATTTTAAATTGTGATATGCACCTTTGAGCATGAATCCCAAGCTGTGAATAGTTCTCCTGTAAACAGCATTGGTGGGATCAAGAAAGGCATGCCAACCAGAGTAGAGCAGAAGAGCATTTCCATCTGCAAACGGATCGATAGAGGACTTAACGACCATTCTAATTTCGTGATTTTCGAAAAAATATAATCTTGTTTATCTTACCTGAGTTGTTTCAGGATTCATGGTAAAGATAGCTTCTTGTAAATTCCCCAAGAACGCGTCCATAACCAAAGCGCCAGATACCATCACGACTCCTATCACGCTGAAATTCGGAGAAGTGTGGGCATCCGCTAAGGTGAAAAGAATCAACCCTACTACCAACAGAAGAGCAGATATGTAGTCGTGAAGTGGATACTTCCGTCTCAGACCAGGAATAAACGCACCCATTATCATCACTGGTAGCACCTGATAACAACAACCAATTATGCCTTTATCCCTTCTCAAGAAACTTAGAAAAAAAATCAACCCCATCAATTGAAATATGCAATCTTTCAAAAATCATGGAAAACGTAGCATAAAAGCAAGCATATAATCTCTCTCAAATTTCAACTTTTTAATGAAAAAATGCAGAATCAACTTGCAATTTTACCTTAGTGGACTTGAACATGATCTGAGCAGGATAGTTGAGAAAGGCAAGAGAACCTTTAGTGAGTCCATTGGAACCCATGAGTACAGCAGAGAGCTTCACATAACTCTTCCATGGATTCACCATTTGCTTAGGGGTGAATCCTTGAAGATATATCAGTAAAATGTACACCCATCCTTGCACAAAAGTGAAGTACCATCCATAACTACAATTAAAAATTTAACAATTTATTCAGCACCACATATATTTTAACTATCAAGAAATACATATTTGTATAAAATTAAACTTTGACTGATTCTTACCTGAACTGCAGTCTATTATATACATATTCCTGAAATTAAAGAAGAACCAGTCAGTTTTCAATATATATATATTGACTGTGGGGTAATAAAACAAATCTTGATGATCAAATCACTAGAGATGATAATGATCTATGAATAATTAATTTATTTCCACAACAGAATGGTAATGATCCCTAAATTATAGAACCCCACTCCTCTCTCTCTCTCTCTCTCTCTCACACACACACACACACACACACACACATACACACACACACAGAGAGAGGTAAACAGCAGATTACAGAAATTCATCAACAGTGAAAAGGAACATAATTTTGCATACGATATATCAAAAATTATACATTGACCAAAAACAGAGAATTGAAATGGGGAAGAAAAAACATCTTTGACCAAGCACACAGCAATCAATTACGCAAATTAAAACAAGTTTCACAATAAAGAGCAAAAGACAGAAACGAATCCAATCGGTTCACAATTCACAGCCGCCTAATTAGACGAATTCAAACATCTAATTCCCTAATTTCGCTCCATTTTTCAGCTAAACAATCGCAGAAACCGAATTTCCAAAATTGCGCGGATAAAAATTCAAATTACCTCACAGATGCCATTAACAAGATACCCGAAGAAAAATCCAGCAGAACAAATGAGAAACTGCTGCCATCTAGGTCTCTCCGTTAGCGAAATCCCAAACAGCGACCGCGCCTTCTCTTCATTCCTCATCTTCTCTCAAATGAAAAGATCTTCAATCAAACACTCCGGAATCAAACTCAGTAGCGGTGATTTTTAACGCATTAGCAAGTTGACCTTTGGAATTATAACAAGTAACATGAAGCTGTAAACAGGGGTGAAAAAATGTGAATTTATGGAAAACGTATCGGTTCCTCTACGTTTGCAGAAAAGGAAAACGTATAAATCACTCTATACACATGTTCATCACTGAGAAATGAGGCGTTTTTAGAGAGAGAAGATATCCATGGAGTATTTTAAGCAGCTTTTATGCCCACGGAGAAAGAGGAGAGAGATTTAGCATTTTCAGAAAATTGATTATTTCTCATTGACAATTTGTTGATTAAGCTAATCTGGCATCAAATCAAATTTTAGTACTAATTAGACCTAGTCGACATTTTACCATTTTCGTCGTCTCAATCTAATTGACTCATTTTTTTAAATAACATCTCATTAATTTTTTTCCTTTTTATCTTAATATAATATTTTTAAAAATTTATTCAAATGTTTTGATTTCTCAATTTAATTGCTCATTTTTTTTTAGTTATAGTTACCTCTTTATTTTTTTCCCTTTTTATTTTGGTAAAGCCTAGTATGCACTCGAGTGAATGTTGTGCATCCTAGTCCATGTTATATTTTTCGTTTACTGAATTACACTTTTTGGTAAATGGTGTTGCACTTTTCAATTATTACTATAAATATTTATAAAATTACCTTTCAAAATTTCCACTAAATCATTTTCACAGTTTTCATTTTAAACTCATTTATTTATTTTATACATAAATATTTATAAAATTACCTTTCAAAATTTCCACTAAATTCACTTTTTTATTTTTACTCGTCAGAATTTTTTATTTTTTTTGCAAATAACGGGAAAATAATCGTGTGCACGCGAGTCCACTGCATGAACGGTGTTCCTCTGGGGTCCATTCAGATTTCCTTTGATGTGATGGCTGAGGATGCATGTCACGTGACTTGCATGTGGGGTTTTTTTTTTCTATTTTTAACGGTTTGCAAGCATCTCACGCGGTATGCATAGTAATATTTGGCCTTATTACAGGAAAAATAATCGTTTTTTTAAAGATATTGTTTGTTTAATAAAAAAAGGTATTTTTATTTAAATATCTAATTCCCAAGAGATTCAATTCAATTTGACATTTTTTTGAATATGTTGGAAAACAATGTAGATTTTCTTGATAAATTGACTTGATTGTTTTTATTGATAATTTAAATCTTTAATATTGTGTGGAAATAAATCATGATTTCTTTTTGCTAAAATTTGTAATTAATTTAATTGCCTTTATTAGGTTAGTCATAAATAACCACCTATATTGTTTATTGGAACTAAAATTAAATGTTTGATTCTCAATTTATTATATGAGACCATCTCATAAACTCTTCTAATTTGGAATTCAAATCGCATTCAATCTATACTATTTTAGCATCTCAATTGTTAATAGTCGTTTCAATTTTATTACAGTGATAAAAGTAGGAATAATGTCAAAATATATATATATATATATATAATATTGTATAGAATAAATTTGTGAATTTTTTTTAAAAAAAATGGTGAGATACTTTTAAGTGTAAAAACTAATACTTTCTCCGTTTCGATATAAGTTTTCTCTTTCTTCGAGGTGTTTTGATTAAAAAATATGATAAAATAATAGACGTAATACAATACAAGTGGTGTGGTAGTGTGATAGTGAGAGAGAAAATAATAAATGGATATGTAATGAAATATGATAAAATAATATATACAATATAAATGATATGATTGGAAGAGATAAAATAATTTGTAAAAAATGGAATGAAAAACTTATTTTAGAATATTAAAAATATATATATATAGTGGAATGGAGAGGGTATAAAACATATAAATAAGATGTGGAGTTAATTATGAATATACAGAATGATAATATAATTATTTAATTTACCACAAAAATAAGATTGAAATAAATATTGATGAATTCCATATAAATTTATGGATCAAAATATGTTGAGTATTTTAATCAGAATATAGACAAAATTGATTATGTGACCCATTACTCTTTTAGACCGCCTACCCTAATTTGTCCCTTTATTTGTGCTCTTAGTGATGTATATATATATTTTTATAATATTAGTTTCAAAAATAAAATAAAAAAGTTTAAGATATGTCATCACTTCGGAAATTGTGACATGTCAGTCAATATTCTAAAATCGTATAATAATAAAATATTTGCTTGAAATTCAATTTAATTGTTAGCTTTGTAGTAGAGTATTTACTATCTCCTAATTATTCAATTTTTACCTAATTATTTATTAATTTAGGCATTTTTACCTAATTCCTTCTCAATTTATTGTCATCCATATATATCTTATGATGGGAATGGGTCAGGCTACCCGACAGGGTCTACGACTCGGTCTCGATTCGGCTCGTCTCATTTAGTAAACAAGTCGGGCTCAAACTTTTTTAAAAGTCTATTTAGCTAAATAGATTGGGTTCAAGCTTTTTCGTAAGTCTTTTAAGCCCAACAGATCGGTCTATATAACTTCACACACACATATATATATATATACATATATATATTATATATATATATATATTATAAGTATATAATATATGATTTTCAAATAAATAAATAGGTAAGAAAGTTAGTAATATTTTTTTTGAAAAAATAGTTGAATATTTTTTTGAAACATTTGCTATTACTTTCATCTCTTTCATTTTGAGGGGTTGATTTTTATAATTTGATGATAATACTATTATAGATATTTTTTTAAAATACACTAATAAGACTAAAAGGTCTTTAAAATGCTTTCGGGCCAGACCTAAAAGGTCAGACTTGAGCCTTTAAAAAAAGTTTACGACAGCCCATGGGCCAGACTTGGGCCTAAGAAATATATAACAGGTCAAACTTTTTTTCTTAAAGGGCGCTGCTAAAGGCACACACGGATACTATGAGAACACCCACTCGATGAGGAAACACACAAAATGAATGAGAACACCCACGTGTAAATTCCAAAATTACCCTACTCTCAATTAAAACCCTAAAATCATTTCAATTCTCATTCTCAGTACACCCACTTCACTTCCTCTCCCACAATCTCCCGTCTCTCTTCCCCGTCGCCGTCGCCCACGTCGCACCTCCCCCACAGTGCCGCCCACGTCGCAGATCGCGTCGGTCGCCTCCCTCCTCAGTCGCGCAACAGCGAACGCCGACTACACTCCCTCCCCTCCCCACTCTCCTCGCCGGCGGTTCGCGACGCCGACTGCACCCCTTCGGCCTTCCCCTCTACGCTCTCCTCGTCGGCGGTTCGCGACGCCGACTGCACTCCTTCGGCCTTCCCCTCAACACTCTCCTCGCCGGCGGTTCGCGACGCCGACTGCACCCCTTCGGCCTTCCCCTCTACACTCTCCTCGCCGGCGGTTCGCGACGCCGACTCCACCTTCTCCACTCTCCCCCGGCGGTTCGCGACCCCGATGCTCTTCGCGGCCACACCCCTCCCCCTCTTTTCATCGCCGCCGTCATACAAAAGGTGAGTTTGGTTTGAGATTTTTTTGTTATAGATCCAAAAAAAAAAATGAGGGTTTTGATTTTTTCTTGGATTTTTGGTATTTGTTCGAATTTTTTTCTCGAACATCTTAACCTTGTTCATGTAAAATTTTCGAACATGTTGACTTTGTTTTGAATTTTTTTTCGAACAATCTGTGTTTGTTTTGGAATTGAAATTTTTTTCGAACATATTTACTTTGTTTTGAATTTTTTTCCGAACAATCTGTGTTTGTTTTGGATAAATTTTCGAACAAGATGTTTGATATTTGTTTTCGGACAAATTTAAGTTGTTTTGAATTTTTTTTCGAACATGTTGAATTTGTTCATTAAAAAATTTCGGACATCTCAACTTTGTTTGGGTAAAATTTTCGAACATATTAAGATTTTATTTTTGTTCTTGAAATTTTTGGGTTTTTAGGATTTTATTTGTGGTGGTTTTGGTGGTGATTCTGGTGCGTAATGATGAATCGGGTGTGGAATGATGTTCAGGTGTGCAATGAAATGGATGGGTGTACTCACCCGTCCATTTTTTTTCAAAAAAATTGCAGGAAGGATACAAACGACATTTCGCATACCCTTCTTTGTGATTAAAAAAAGATTCGGCGGGTGTCCTCATAGGATCCTTGGGTGCCTTTAGCCGCGCCCTTTCTTAAAGCCTACCAAGTCTGGTCAATTTCCACCCCTAATATATCTCTAATTTTTTTTTAATTTTTTGTTTAATTAAAAAGGTTTTTTTGCCAAACTCTCATATATTTCCCAATATCATAATTTATTCTTTCCTATTTTTAAAAATTCTCTCTCGTCTTTAATATAAGGAAAGAAATGTTGAAGATATTAAATTGATTAGAGATAAATGTTAAAGAAAAATGTGGCAGGGAGTTGAATAGTTGGATTATTTTTTTTCTTTTATAAAATAATGTAAAATAAAAGGGTAAGCTGTAATTGTGGAGGCACAAACTAAAATAGCACGTGGAATTCTTCAATCCAAGAAGTTCCACTTCCAACGTGCCGTGTTAATCCGTGTAATCCCGGAATACACGTTTTACAATTTTACCCCGTAGATATTAAATAAAATAAATAAATAAAAACTCAAAGTGTGTAAATAATTATTTATATTGTAGATTAAATTCTATTTACAGCTAAATTTGAATAATGCGTGATAAGATATAAAGGCGATTTTCTTTCTTGATTGATTGCTTGGAGGGTGAATTACGAATATGGACTTCAAAAAGGTGCTTTCTTCTAAACAAAGTTTACGATTTACGACGTAGTTCAATGTGTTAGATCTTTATTATTAAAAAGATAAAATAGAGGGCATTAAAATATTTTGAGTAATAAAGTAATTAATAAAATATTATGAGTAATAAAATAATGACATGTAATGTAATTTAAAAATAGTTAAATGATATAGATTTAAAATATTTGAAGGATTTAGTTTAAAGTGAAAAAGTGTTTTATTATCAAATAAATAAATGCATAATCTAAATTGGAATATTCATTTTTTGCAAATACACAATCTAAATTGAGAGTTGGGATGGAGTTTGGAGTATTATGTGAATATTTTTTCAAAAAAAAAAACTACTATTATGTAAATATTGGTAAATACTTTTTTTCCTTAATTTCTTTCGTGGAGTATTAGTTTTAATTTTTGTTATCTAAAATTTTAATTTCAAAATTAGTCGTTTTTCTCGTATCATGTTCCATGTTTCTTTGCCAAAGATGTGCTGATTGCTTTTGAATTTCATTAAGGCAAAGTCTGGGTATAGTATACTCTCTCCCAATTTTATTAATTAAATATACATGTAAAATATCTAATTTATTTTTTTAGTAAAATATAATTAGATAGATTATAGATACACCCCTAACCCTAAAATTGAAAATTAATCATAAACCTAATTTTTGCAGCACCACCAACTTTCATGGCCGCCGATGACACCCACATGCCACCGCCGCCATCTCCGACAAAACAAAAAATCCAAAAAAAAATTCAAAAAAAAAAATTGATCTTATTATCGACAAACTAGTGTCGATCGACACTGATTTGTCGAAAATAAGGCATGTGATCGACGATAATGTGTCGAATAAAAACATTTTCGTCGACAAGATTTCGTCGAAAGAAAAAATAAAATTGAAACATTTCGACAAAATATGCTCTAAAATAAACACTTTCATCGACAACAAAAAAGAGGCAAACTTGCGGTTTTATAGTTCAGGCGGTGGCGCGCGCAGCTGAGCGAGAGAGGAGGGGCACTGCCTCGGAGAGGAGGCGGCGGCGCTGGGGGAGGAGCGGTGCCGTCGATTGAAGCAGAAAAAAATATGCAAACCTACGTGTATAGGGTTTAGGTGGTGGCGCGGCTGCTTAGCGAAAGAGGAGGGGCGCGACCTTGGGGGAAGGCGGCGTCGATTGTAGCAGAAATTAAAAAAAAAATAAAAAAATAGAGAGATAGGGAGGAGGGGATGATGACGGCTTTGATGGGACATCACATTGACGAGCGGCGTCACCGCGTTGTTACATAACAAAAATATAAGCTAGCAAAATGAATTCATACACGAGATAGCAGGTTGGACGGGCTGCGGGCGGCATGGGCGACGATGGGGTACATTTATCATGTTCAAATTTGAGAGAAACTAGTAATTTGATATTTTGTGGGGAGTATATCTAACATAATTCATTTTGAGTGGCTGTTTATGTATTGTGGGGGTATATTTAACAAGTCTGGAGGGGTATATAGCCTGGGCGTTTCATTAATTCCAATTTATATCTGCTAACGCAACTATGCAAGTCATGGGCTGGAATTACTCTTCAATTATGGGCCACCTAAATGGACTCAGTTTTGGGCTCCAAATTCCATTTTGCTAGGCCATGGGTTAATATTTGAGCCTCCATCCAAATCCAATAAACCCATTTCATCACTCAATTTATGTACCTTTTTTTTTTCAAACAAATATAATTAGTCAATTTTATACAAAAAATTCTATAAAATTGAATAAATAAATATAAACTTAAAAAAATAAAATTACACTAATCATTAAGTCAGCCAAAACTCTTACGTAGATAAAATAGTTGTGTAGCCCTAGCATTTTTTTGGGACCATTTGGGTCGCTTTCGAAATATTATAATGTGGAATAAAATACAAGACGAATGTCCGAAGCTCTGATACCAAAAATTGTGAATTAATTCATTTATATTACTTTCGTAATAATATACGGGGTCTAGCCCCCCTCTCTCTATATTCAACATTGTTTGATTACAATATAATCAACGAGCATATTTCACGGTCAAAACTTATATATATATATATATAGCTCGAATCCGATTTATCTAACAAGAAAATCGACTAAAAGATCATCAATCAAATCATCCAACACATGGAACCCTAATTCAATAGACACCTCTTCTTGCTCTTGTTTAAAGTTGTTCCAACACATTTCCTTGTCCATATCCTTAACATATGATGCCCTCTTCTTCTCCACATCCCAATCATAAGACTCCTCAAATTCATCATCCATCCATGATCTTGCAATCCTTAAAATCTCAGAATCAAACTCATCATCCTCCAACTTTCCATTTATAGAAAGCTCATGCATGAAGAAATCCAATATCAATTGGTCATTGCCTTCTTTGACATAGCTTAGCAACTGCTTTGCCTTCTCTTCTGTCTCGTCCGCTCCTTCAAAATCGACGATTTCTTCTTCTGAACTTTGTTCTTGAATCCGTCGTGTGAGATTGCATTTTGCCCCTGTGAAATCGGGAATTCTTTGTAAGGGACTTGTCTAGAATTTTACTTTAAAAAACTAAAAATATTTATATATATTCGTATAATATTACTCCATCCGTCCCACAAAGATAGCTCCATATTCCTTTTTTGGATGTCCCAAATTATAGCTCCATTTCCTCTTTTACTTTAGTATTAAATGCTTTATTGTCAATTTTACCTCTAATTAATAAGAGTAAATAAGGCTTAGCAGATTTTGAAGAATGTGATTCCAAGGACAAAATTAGCACATTAGCTAAATTTGACTACATTTATTGATTTTTCTTAATCTGTGTGTAAAGTCAAATGAAGCTATCTTTGTGGAACGGAGGGAGTATATATATACTTTCTCTGTCAATTTTTTAAATTCTCATTTCTCAATAAAGAAATACGGAGTATTATTCACACACATTACTTTATCTCCACTATTAAACTTTCATTGTTTTTATAAACAATCAATTTTTCTTAAAACTTGTGTTCAACTCAAATGGACGGAGATAATATTTATTTATGAAAGGAAAGAAGTGTACTTTGAATATTGGCAAGACTTGGATGAAATGGAGATTTGAAATCTTTAACTTGTGTAAATGGTGAATCAAGAATGGAAACAGGGCTTTTCTGCTCAAGTTCTTCAAATAACCATTCCTCCTGCAATTATAAACAAAATTAATTAAAAATCACATATACATATTTATTTATTTCTATTTCACTTTTTGGTTAGTCTACCATCAGACAAGATATAATGAATAAAGTTCAATCATTGTTCCATTATTGGTTCATTTAATTATTAATAGTACTTCATAGTTAGGTCCCATTTTATTACTAGTTGTTTTGGAATGTTTCAAACAAATAAATAAAAAATTAATTACAATAAATAAGAGTATATGTATAATATGTCACTTTCACCATTTTGTTTAACTATATAATTATTCATGGCATATTACTCCCTCCATCTTCTACTTGATTCATTTTATCATTTTCTGCGTTTCTTACTTAATAACTTATACTTAAAATAGCAAAAGAACAGTTTAACTATCTCCTCAAAATATCACAATATTACATTAAATGTCAGTATTTTTACACTAAAAAACAACTTTATTATCTAATTATAAAGTTAAAAAGTCTTTAGTATCCTCACTTTATATCTCATAACACTACTTCATAGATTAAAACTCGTGTCAAAAAATTATGGATTCTTAAGTATGGGACAAGGAGAGTATTACATTAGCAAATATAAGCATTGGGACAAAAAAAAAAGAATGAAAGACAAATGTTAAAGTTACCTTTAAATTCCTGATTTTGGTGGCATTTTTACCCAAAAACTCTTCATTTTCACTGCCCCACGGTGGTAACTCCCCTGCAGTAAAATCACTGTCGCACCAGCTAGACTCTTTGCTACACGATGACGTGGCAGTGGTGGCGGAGACGACGGTCCGATCCGGTGACGAGGAATCCAACGGCGTAGAATTCTCCTCCACAACATCCCTAAACGATCTCCACCGTAGGATGTCTTTGACCTTGACTTTGACTTTGACTTCCGCCACATCACCGAAAATATCGTTCTCGTTCTCAGTTTTTCTCCTCCTCGTCAATTTCCTCGAAATGCTCCTCGGTAAAACCGATGGAGATTTCAAAGAAGCAAATTGGAGCAATTTAACAATGGCTGAGATTTTTGTGGCCGCGGCTTTTACAATGGGAGTCTTGTTTGACTTTGAAGCGACCGTTGACTTTTTTCTTGGGTACGTCGAAAAGTCGTTAGACGAACTCGTACATGAGACGGAAATGTCGTCCCGGAGGAAATCTTTGAGCATCATAGGCCGGAACCTTCTCGAAAAACTTGCGATTTCATCAACTTGTAGAGACATTATTTTTGAGAAAGAAGATCTAGAGAAGGGAAAATTTTAATTTAAAGTTTAGATTTATGAAGGAGATTTATAGAAGATATGAAACAATGTATGTGGAGAAAAGGACAAACAAGACGATAGAAGCATTATAGATGCTTCTAACTAAGGAAATTTATTTTTTTAGATATTTTAGAAAAATAATTGGGTATATATATTATTTAATTTATTTATGAGTTGAAGGATGTCGGAGGACAAAAAAAAAATTTAATGAGTTGAACAGTTTGCGGTTGTGAAGTAGTAAATGAGTTCGTGTCGAGTTATAGATGTCAGACTCAGTGTGCATGCATTTAGGTAGTTGGTATTGGTCGTGGGGGATTTAATTAGGTTAATTATTAATAATACTATATATGTTAAATAATTAAATGGGTTGGAATTTAATAGATCGTGTATAAAAATAATGTTGAAATTTATAGTTTGGTTGATTTTTTAGTTCAGAATAGTTTGATTCGGTGGATCTTTACAGTCTAATAATTAAAATTCAACTAACTTCTATGTGATGAGTATTTTAACATTTTATTTATGAATATAATGATTATAAAATATATAAGTTTTTTTTGGTATACAATATACATGCATGTTAATTGGATTTGTGAATGAATATAGGACTTTTTATTTGAAATTCCGCACTTAATCTACGCCTAAAATTATATATAAATATATTTTTAGTTTTATCAATACAACCAATTTTAAACCCTTTAAAATAACTTAAACATTTAAATTAACCCACTTTATATATATAATCATCCAATCAATATTCACATAATTCAATACAATGCCAATTATGAAATATTGATTTGTCATAAAATAAAAATTCATGAAACTCATAAAATAAAATGACATAATTAATGTATATAATAGCATTAACTTAATAAATCAATTTTTTTCATGAAACTCATGCTTCGTTATGGTCACAGGCAGGTGACTGGAATTTTCTAGGTACTTTCTGTATTATTGGATCAAGTAATAATAGCAGCTGTACACATTTTTGTATTGTTATTGCAGATTAATAGATAATTGTGTTTGTTGTACATGTTTACAGTAATTAACTAGGTTCTTGTCGGGATGTTTAGTGAGTGAAGGGGACATGATGACTGGATTTACATTTGTAATTAGTAGTGGTAGGAAAGTGCAATTGTGGCCGTAATCACGCTTATTTAGTGTTTAAGTACTTAAGATATTTTAAATTAATATTTAATTGTGTCGTTTGCTAAGTTTTGGTTGCTATATGTTGGAGTAGATACAAGATAGTGGTCAACTGATATTTGCATGCATAATGCATATGAGATATATGATCAAACAAACTTTATCAATCACAGCCGACAAATTTAATTACGACTAATATGTTCTTCAATGAGTTTAATATAATATGGTAAAGTTTAGTATGCACTCGATGCATGTTGTGCATCCTAGTCCATGTTGCACTTTTCAGTTTACTGACTTACACTTTTTGGTAAATGGTGTTATAAGTTTCAATTATTACTAAAAATATTATTATACAGTTTAATAATTGAAAAGTGAAACACCATTTACCAAAAAGTGTAAATCAGTAAACTGAAAAGTGCAACATGGACTAGAATGCACAACATGCACTCGAGTCCATAGCAGACCAACCCATATAATATAGATGAGGGGTATTTTAGGTAATTTGATAATGTGTAAAGTGGATTTGATAATGTGTAAAGTGAAATGTATGAAAAAAGGAGTGATAAATTTAAAAATAAAATGATGTTTTGAGGTTATTAATTTTGTGGGGTATTTCATATTAAGAGTGTGCAAATAATTTTAGGACATTTCAATAAGTAAAGTGTGCAAGTAATGACAGAATGGAGGGAGTATACCAATGCTGCTAATTAGTTAATTGTGGTGTTTTGGGAATAATAATTTTAAATCGGACATTTATAAATTATAATAATGTGTTTCAATTATATATTGTTGAAACAGATTCAAAGATTGTTGTAGATGCATGAAGTTTCGACTTTAACTAATTAAGGTTCAATGAATAAATCGAAAAGCTAATAATTCGACACATTGTTTGGCTAGAGTTGCTAAATCTTAAACCTATTCCTCCTTGTTGGGTCGAACTTTCTGAATTTGTTGAAAACCTTCTCGAAGTCATGATATGCTCTTGTCATTCATTTTAATAAAGAAGTGCCTTTTACTTCAAAAAAATTAAACAAAAAAATATGCATGTTAATTTAGATAAAGTTAATTGATTTGCTAAATAATTTTTATTTGCAATATTATTTCGGCAGTCAGGAAGTTGAAACTTTATTAATTGTTATAGAGTTTTATTTAATTTAATGAAGAGTGACTTTTGGCCTACGTTTTGTTATTAAATTAGTATAGATTTTAATACGGTAGGTATCACATTGTGATTATACTTTAATGTTATAAGTGTAAAAAATAAGTGGTGGAGGGATGGGCATAATTGTGGTGTGTTGGATAAAAATACAAATGAAATTAATGGACTAAAAAACTTCATTCATATTTAGTCAAACAAATTTTGATTCGCAAACGTGGGAAAAAATCAAATCTTTATTTTCTTGTCTACTTAATATCACACCTAATGGTGAATTGCACGTGCACTTGCCTAGGTTAATTTGGATGTCATGGAAGGGGATCCTATGTGGCTATATTTTACATTTTAACAACACATTTTACACATAAAGTGTGACAAATTAAGCTCGTTTTTTAAAAAGCTGACGGGTTATAAACTCATATTCGAATCGTTAAAAAATTATGCAGATATAAGTGATTTAACAAATAGAGCTCATATGAAAATGGATGAATGCTGTGATATTTACGAATGAACCTTTTGGGGAGGAGGTCCAACGAGTGGACAAGTCTTATGGTTCTGATATCATGAAAGAATTACATCTCATTTAAAAGTTTGAACTTGTAGAGAGGTTGTGAATTAATTCTTGTATATCGATTCCTACTAGAAATCCTCTCAATTCCAAAATTTGTGAAGAAACTCAATGCGAGACTTTGGAGCTGAATTGCTGTCAAATATCCATTAAAGTGTAATTTTTCATTCAATGATTGGGTTTCTAAACCAAACTTATGCCTAGGGGAGGTTAATTCGTTGCATAGTTCTTAATTGGAAGACAAAAACTCCCATATAATGTTATATACCATGTAATTGAGTCTATTAAAAAATATAGGTTAAATTATTGGTATGAGTCCATATTCGTGAGTATAATTTCGGCACAAATGTGAATCATTTAGTGAGTTACAAATTACATAGTACGTAACATATACCAAGAAGACCAACTCAATGCTTCTCACACGTATAAGCGAATATTTCAAAATAAGGAGTATGGAAACTACTTCAAACTAATGCCTCTGTATTCGATTCTAGAACCGATTAATTTGGAGGATCAATCTTATCGTTCATTTACGGAGTTTCGTTTATAGCCAAAATTTTACGCTTTGTATAGAATTTGAAGAGAGTCTTGTGTGACAGAACTTTCATTTTAGTATTTACATTCTATTTTAATTCAAAATACCATTTGGATAAAATAATAAGTTCATGAATCATATAATTTATAATTTTTAAGTAATGAATCACATAATTTCTGTTATTAAAAACGAATTAGGGCGCGGTTATACACACCCACCAACTTACTGAGTACACCCACCAGACAAAATTTTCCTCTTAAATGACATGTAAAATGTCCTTTATACCCTTTCTGTAAAAAATTTAAAAAATACGAAGATGAGTACACCCACTCCATTTTATCGTTCCCACCAGACCGCCACCACCACCATCTCTCCCCACCAGGCCGCCACCATCTCTGTGCCAAAATCAATCTCACCATCACCATTCACCACCATACTATTTTGACATGAAAAAAAAAAAAATCAAACAACAGTTTGATTAAAAAAATTATTATAATGTTCGAAATTTTTATCAAAACAAAGTTATCATGTTCGAAATTTTTTAATGAACAAAAGCAAGGGTGGAGGAAGAGAGGGGAGGGAAAGGGGCGTAGGAAAAGAGGGGGATGGGTGTATCCATTTTTTTTTGTTTTGGAATGAATGTATAGAACTAGGGTTTTATGTAGGTTAAGGATATTTTTGGACTTTCCAATTCCATGTGGGTGTCCTCATCTTAATGGTGTGTGTACTCATTGAGTGGGTGTTCTCAATAGGTTGGTGTGTATCTTTAACCGCGTCCAACGAATTAAGATGCTTTGGCCCATTTCAGATATTTTAGGTTTTGGGCTGTATCGAACATCTAAGCCCAATCCATTCTGAGGGCCCATTAATATGTAAAGCCCATATTCATATACAAGAGTGATTCTCATACAACGGTAAAATTTCCTAATTGGTAAAGTTAAAAATTGGAGCGATAAGCGAAACCCCAATGCTCATGATCATTCAATAATCAGCCACTTTCCCTATTTTTCTACTACAATTGCCATGGGCGTTGGAGGAAATTTCTGGGATTTGCTCAAACCCCATGCTAGACTCGAAGGGTTTGATTTCTTGAGGAACAAACGTGTTGCTGTCGACCTGTCTTACTGGATTGTTCAGCATGAGACCGCCATTAAAGGCTACTCTAGAAACCCCCACATTCGCCTAACCTTCTTCCGCACTATCAATCTTTTCTCCAAGGTACCACTGTTGTTATTTTACTAGGTACAACTCTCTTGTGCATGCAGGGTTTATGATTTTAGGCCTATTAGTATTACCGTTTATCCCATTTGTTTTCTTGAGTCTCTAAGTGAAGTGGGTTCTGGACTATAGGATTAGCTGATTAGGAAAAGGAATGATACTAGCTATACTGTGAAGTGGTTTTTTTTTTAGTTTTTACAAGAATTTTTATTATGATAATGATGCTGAAGTAATTCTTAGTGCATAGATTTTGGAATGGTGTTTGTTTATCTTGGTATTGCACATGTGGATTTTTCAATGTGTGTTTAGATATGATCTTTGTTTTCATGACATTGGGCCGTCGATACAGTTTGGAGCATACCCGGTTTTTGTACTTGATGGGACTCCATCGCCGTTAAAATCTCAAGCGAGGATACAACGGTTTTTCAGGCTATCGGGTATTGACTTATCAAGTTTGCCAGAGGCGGAGAAGGGCGTTTCATTCCCAAGGAACAGAGCATTCGTCAAATGTATTGAAGAATGCGTGGTGAGTTGATCATTCTCAATGATATTGGGACTCACCTATTTCTAATTTATGCTACATTTTCTAGAATGAAGAAATTTCACAATGCTCCTACTTGCAATTCTACACGTGTATTGTTATTAACTGTTATGCCTCTTTTATGACTATTGTACTAGACGAGCATATACAGTTATACTTGTTAGTATTTTTAGGAGGTTGTTATTGACTTATTGGGCTCAATGTGTGGGATAAGTGGTGCGAAAGTTATGCACAAAGTGTCTTTTTCTGTTGTTGCATGACACGTGGCCTCAATGTACGCAATCATGTTTAATTTAGAAACAACATTTAATCATAGTTAATGCTATATGAAATCTGTTTAGTTTTTACCACCTGCACATTTGGTCATTGTAGTATAGAACATGGTTGGTGGTATTAAGTTAGTGTCAGAATTAACTCATAGTCACTTGTGTTTTGATAGGAATTGCTTAAACTCCTTGGAATGCCTGTTCTTAAAGCGAAAGGGGAAGCTGAAGCGCTGTGTGCAGAATTAAATAGAGAAGGATATGTTGATGCTTGTATTACTGCTGACAGCGATGCATTTCTATATGGGGCCCTCTGCGTAGTCAAGCGAATCCAGCCCAACTCAAAAGTGAATGCTCTTACTTATATTTTGTTTATAACAAATATTTTCTTTAGGAACTACACAGAATTTATGTTATGCTTGCATCTTGTAATCTTCTCCAATTCATCGTGCCCTCATATTTTTTAATCTACTCTGGTTCACCATGTTTTCATATACTAACATAACCTTCTTATTTTGAACAGGAGCCATTTGAGTGCTATCATATATCTGATATCGAGGCTGGTATTGGGCTAAAGAGAAATCACTTGATAGCTATTTCTTTGTTAGTTGGAAATGATCACGATTTAAACGGTATAACGGGAATTGGGCTGGAGACTGCCATTCGTTTTGTTAAATATTTCTCTGAAGATGAAATATTGAACAGGTTTGTGTTTCTTATGCTTGTTGGTTGTATATTCATCTCTAAACCATTGGAAATATTATATGATTTGTTTCTCAGGTTGCATGAAGTAGCAAGAGGAGATGAATCTATATGCTGTTCTGATGTCAAATCACCAAAGATAAAAGTTCCTCATTGTTCACAGTGTGGCCATCCGGGAAACAAGAAAGCCCATCTCAAGTTTTCTTGTGAACATTGCAATTCAACTTCTGGCGAAAGTTGCTTGCAGAAACCAACAGGATTTAAGTGTTCGTGCTCATCATGTGACTTGGTAAAGCGTTACTCAAGCTTTGCCATATTTAGTCAACCCAGTTGTTAGTCTTATCCCTTATGTGTCTTTTCCCCTGAACTTCAATTTTAGCTTTCTTTCCTTCTTTCTTAATCTTAGTATGTGTCTGATCTCAGGATAGGGAAGAAAAAGCGAAGAAAAAAGATACAACGTGGAAACTTACAGTTTGCCAAAAGATTGCATCCGAGCAAAATTTTCCAAATGATGAAATCATACAGATGTACCTCAGAAACCATCATGGGATCGGTATGTTATTAGAGTTGCGTTATTGTATTTTATGTGTTTTATTCGCCAATTCTCAGATACCATATACATATTGAGGCAACCAGGAAAGGGTGTAATCAGCTATGTACATGTGCTGGTGTTCCTCCCTGTCTCTCTCTCTCCAGAAGTTTGTATCATATCATAGTGTTGTGCTCCTTTTCCTTGTCTCATGCACACTTGTGTTATGAAACAGTTTCTTAATCTACGTTTTGCCTTTTGGCAGATGATGAACCACATATAAGATGGGAAAGCCCTGACACAGAAATGCTCGTTGATTACCTTTCTTACCAGCAGCATTGGGAGCCATCTTACACTAGACAAAGATTACTTCCGATGTTATCAACTATTTATCTCCGAGAAAGGGCCTCAAATTTAACCAATAACTATCTGTGTGGTCAGTATGAGTTTCACAGCATTAAGCGTATTAAAATAAGATATGGACATGAATCCTATGTTGTTAACTGGAAGAAAGCTGCTACCAGCTATTTGCGTGATTCTGTCTACCCAATTCCAGAAGAATCTAGTTCAGAGCGCGAATATGTGGAGCTTGATGAAACTATTGATTTGACCGAGGAGACTGATGATCCTTATATTCATATTGACACTAGTGGCTGCTTTTTGTCAACTGATGAAGATATGGCGCTTGTTCAAAAGGCTTTTTCGGAAGAAACCAGCCAATTTTTGAAGGAAAAGGTTCTCTCTCTCCCCAAAAACTTTTTTTTTTCTTTCTTTTTTTTTTTTTCCTGGATGTTGATAATAGTTGTGTAATGTGATAGGAATTGAAAGAAATGAAATCACGAAAAAAGAGATCAAACATGGTCTCACCTGAGAATTCAGAATCTTCTGCTTCACAAACCGTGCAGCTAAATATCACCGAGTTTTTTCGTTCTTCTAAAGTGCTCAGTCCCAACAAGCCCGAGGAGAATGCAAAGGACAGCGATGGTCCGTCTGGAGGCAAAAGGAAAGATTTGAGTTCAAAAATTCCGAAGTCTACAAGGCGCCGTCTCTTATTTGATTAGCCCAGCTACCATAAAATTACTTCTCATCTTTGCATTTTATCGGATTAAACTAGCATTGATTTTTCTTCGTGTCTTGGCCTTGTTGATATTTGAATTCCTTAGAAGTGTAAATAAGCCTTTGTGATGACAATCAGCTTTTTAGTTTAATCCCTTTCTCCTCTCTCTCTCTCCAGAAAAACATCATGTTGAAGGCATTTAATTGCTTTGTCTATGTAATGATGTGCATTTAATGTCTAGGAAAAGAAAATCTAAATGGCGTGAATAACCGTGTGATTTTTGTTCATATGCAATGTAATAACTAACCAATTAATGCAGGATCTTGAACCTCTTATACCTGAGGGTTAGTTTGGCCATGGGTCTGAAATCATCCTTTGCCAAAACTCCTATCACCAATCATTTGTACATAGTTTTAGTTGATTTTATTTAAAGTAGTTGCAATGTGTTACTTTTTTATTGGCTGATTATTTTCTGATTTGCAAAATTATATGTTTCCTCTCTATATACCTTGAATTGTTGATTGGTAAGGAACAATTACTTATAAGGTGCATGCTATTCTCCAATTTTACTACATGGACTACGCAAAAGAAGGCATTGACATAGTAAGTCATTTATTTTTTCTTTCTTCATTGTTTATTATTTGTGACACTAGAGTTTTAACTTGAGTCTTTCTCTTAATACCCGCTGCAGGTTTCAGGGATGGATGAAAATGAAGTTATCTCTATTTGTATTCTTGTTGTCAAGGAAGATCTTACATGCAATAACATTTTAGCAGGAGTGCTTCATAGCTGCAAGCACAGAGGTATTAAGGGAAAACTTCAACTCTGAGAGAGATAGATCAATTATTTTTTTCAGGCTTCATTGAAATTGTGCAACAAGTTACTAGTTGATTAACTTATTTGAATTGGTATTTCTGGTTTTTCTCTCAGTATTGCCTACTGGAGGTGTTCTTGATGTTTTGCATGCAATTTGGGAGAAAAAAGACGGGCTTGATCTTGTCCTTACAAATGTTGATAAGTTGGGATCGAGTGGCCCTGAAATTATCGAACATGTTCAGAAAACGTTGCATCTTCCTGTTTGGTGTAAGTAGATATCCGAATTCCTCAAATGGAATGCTTCAATAAGTTCTTAAAATTTCCTTTCACGTGTTTCATGCAAACTCATATGTAGCATTCTTATTTTTGTTGCTTGCAGCGATTTCTCTTGATAAGAGGAAGCTTGAGTCGAAAGGCCAACCATTCAGCTTTGAAGCATTCATATTAACTGGTTCAAGCATCAATGATGTCAAAAAACTTTGGGGAGTTGCATTGGAGAGGGAGAGAGGCAAAAATGTAGCAGCCCGTCAAGAAGAAAATGTTCAAAGAGCATCCATGTCTAATATTTCAGTTGAAATAAACAAGACACATTCGAACAAGAAGTGCAAGGGCGTCGATGTTAGTGATGGCAGCGGAGATGATCATCCTACAACAAAGAAACAGAGGGTTGCTTGGACACCCGAAAGGCATGAAAAATTCTTGGAAGCCATTGAGATTTTAGGATATGAGAGTAAGATCTTTTATTCAGTTCTAGTTAGTTTTTTTTTTTTTACTAAATCTTTATTTATTATTATTATTGTTATTTTCAGATGCAGTTCCCAAAAAAATAGTTGAAGTTATGAATGACCCTGAGCTTACCAGGGAGAATGTTGCTAGCCATTTACAGGTTTTTTCAGTGTGTGTGTGTGTGTGTGTGTTCTTTTTTAATTAAAATTTGGAATTTAAGATGTGTATTTTAGGCATTACTAAAACATTCACATATGAATATATTTCATTTGATGATGAGATCTTTGTTTTTAATGCTTTAGAATGTCCCTTAAATTCATTAATGAAAAGATATTATCAAAACCATCTGTAATAATATGGCAAAATCTTTACAATAATGAGCGTCGTTATCGTTAAGAGGCGTCGTCATTAATTGCTTTTAATAAAATATTTCAACAATGTCATTTTTTGACCTTTCTGCAGAAGTATCGATTATGCTTGAAACGAGCTCAAGAAGAAATCAGCTCGCTTTCTGGTATGAACGCAAGAAACGACTTTCAGGGGTTAAGTTTTGGGTCCAATTTAGAAAGGAGAGATTACACAAGCATTGAAGGTTTATTGTTCAGTGATGGAAATGTGCTGGAGAAGTTGCAGCAGATGCATGTTCCTAACGTCCAATTCACTCCAAACTTCGGAATATACGAGGATCAGAAGAGAAACATGCTTCTGAGTATGGAAAACAACAACGTTTCATCAAACACGAGCAAATTTGTTGGAATTAGGGTCACGAGTGATGGGAAGTGTGTCGGGTATGGTAATGCAGAAGCAGATTCAAATATGATCAACACTGAGTCTTTTATGTCATCCTCCAAACAACACACTTCCTTCCATTCGATTGGGGATTCTGGAAACGAAGAAGGTACACCTGCAACCGTTGATCCATTTCAAACTCCCTTGGTCCATAATGAATCGTCGATGTTCCATTGTGATCTTCCAGTCCCGCTGACACCTGAAGATGATTTACCTGTCCAAACTTCAGTGGCGTTTTACTCTCAGTCACCGTTGCTGTGTTTTGACGAACTTGAGTTTGACGACGGGCCACAAGAAGGAACAGGAAGCACTTCTCATCAATATGATTTGCCCCTTTTTGGTCATATTATTGATGATGCTAATGCTTTATATCTCTAAATTCATGTAAAATACACAATACTGTGTTTTCTTTTCCATCTTTTGTTAGTTGTCACACTGAATGGCTGAGATTCAGCAATAGCTATTTATGTAACATGGAATTTGATTTAGACGAAATCAATGGAAAGAAGATCATGATTTGAAAATATTGAGTTATTTGATTAATTATTTAGTTTTTTTTGTGTAATTCTTGGTATCCGGTTCAAAGATTGACTAATTCGGGGACCAATTTCACCATCCACTTATTGGAGCTCCGTTTAAAGTCAGAGTTTTACATTTTGTATGGATTTTTAAATCAAATTTTGAATTATAGTAAAATAGGTGTCATTTTGAGTTTTTTTCTTTAATTTTAACTATTTTACCTTTATTAAAAAATGCAGAGAATAAAATTAATTATTGAATAAAAATAAGAAATTAAAAAAAAAATGTTATCCAACATCAAATTTAACTGTTAATTTGTTTCTGAGAAATAAATAAAAAATTAATTCTACTGGGACTGAATTTGTGAATCAATTCAAGAACCACAATGTATAGCGTCCTGCGTTTCGTCCAGCCAATTCTCACTTCAACTTCACCGCCGGCACACGATAGCCTCACCGCCGCCACTTCCGCCGGAAAACAACCTCTGCGCATACAAGCCAACACCGCATCCCAAAAAAAACCCACAAAGCAAGATGATTACCACTCAACCCTTAAAGCCCTCAACTCTAAAGGCCGTTTCCCCAGAAAATCTCTCGGCCAGGTAACATAATTTGCTACCAGTATTGTTACATTTTAAAAATCTCACTCTGATTTTTTATGGGTTATCTTCGAATTTCCAAATTTTGTTTTTTTTTCAGCACTATATGCTGAATGATTCTGTTAATAAAGAGCTAGTAGCGGCGGCTAATGTGAAAGAAGGTGATGTAGTGCTAGAAATTGGGCCAGGAACTGGTTCTTTGACTAATGTACTTGTGAATGCTGGTGCAACTGTTCTTGCCATTGAAAAGGTCTGATTCTTTGAAGTATTGTATTACTCTCCTCCGTCTCACAATTGTTAGCACCAAATTTGTAGTACACAAACTAAGAAAAGTGTGTAATGAGTGAGCTTTGACGGTTAGTTTTTTAAATTTGACGAACAAAGTAAAGAAAATGATTGAATTGAGTGTAAAAAGAACGTCATTTTGTTTAAATATGTGAATATTGTGACAATGGAGTTGATGGATGAGTTTTCTTTTTGGGGTGTGCAAACAATTGTGGATAAGTAAGTGGGCAAACAATTGTGGGACGGAGGGAGTATGTTTTTCCCAAGTTTTTTCAATTTGTTAACCGGCTTTAAAATTGAAGTTCCTAGTTTATTCATTATGTGCATCTGAAGAGATCATTCAGATTCTGTATTGTGGATTAGATATGTTGTGGGTGGTTGTGCCATGGCCTCTCTGCTAATTACAGCAATGTATTTGACGTTGACGATGTATATAGAGTTTGTTTTGTGAAATGAACTAAAGCACACGAACACGGAGTACCTGATGTGGTTCAGGACTGGATTCAGAAAGCCATAAAGTTGTTAAAATCTTTAATTCATTTCAAAGGTTATATCTTGTCCCCCCTACGGATTATTGGACGTACTGCGTATTTGTAACTTCATTATTGTTGTTATGGGTGAAAGAATAATGTAGAGTAGTAGATTGGCTTTCGTGGATTAGAGGATGAATTTCTTTTCTGGTGGCTCTTCGAAACTAGGAGCTTTTGTAGTTGTTTTAATTTACCTAAAAAATGAATAGTATAGACGGACTGAATTGTGTAATTAACGGTAGTCAGACATGATACAAATTGGATCAATATTGTTTTGAACTTTTAGTGTTATCAGATGTGGTAATGTTTTTTCAGTTTAGGATTCTTGATTTATTGAGTTCATCTTGCTGTAATCTTTCAGGATCCATATATGGCAGCTCTGGTGAGGGAACGTTTTGCTGGATTAGAACGTGTGGAGGTACTCGTTGTCTTATAATACGATTGCAGGCCTTTTAATATAGAAACGAAGCAATTCTTGTAGTTTTCTCGTGAGCACAAGTTCATATTTAATCCCATCTGATCTTGAAATAAGTTCTGTCTCGGAACTCTTCAGCTGTAAAAATTACATCCACGAATCACATTACTTATACCTCTCCAAAATCCCTCCTATGCACATCTGAATGAGGCCATTTTCTATACGTTCAACATTCAGAGACGCGAACTAAGTATTACGCATGCTATTTTTGTATTTTAAATGCAGGTTGTGGAAGAGGATTTTACAAAATCTCATATACAATCTCGTATGTCCTCAATATTGTCAAGTAACACCCCTGCAGATGGGAATTTATCTCCTGCAAAGGTTAGGACTTTCTGTCAACAATTTTTTTTACATAATTTTAAATATAATGGTCGTTTATTAGTCATGTTTCTTCCATTAACGAGAATATCTGGGAATTGTGGAGTTGGAAAACTAGTTTGTTGATAATTTCAGGTGTTAATTCTTGCAACTTTCACTTTAAAAACATGGTTTTATGCTGTTCTTGATCTTCTGTGGTTGTTTGTTCTTTTTTTTGTCGATTTCAATCTTCTGTTGAAGTGTAACGTTTGTTGTGAAACGACGTCTTCCAGGTAGTAGCAAATATACCGTTCAACATAAGTACTGATGTGGTGAAGCGACTTCTTCCGATGGGAGACATTTTCTCCGAAGTGATTCTTTTACTTCAGGTTTGCAATTTAAACAACTACTACTATATTTTTGCTGTTCAATGTGCTCTGCTCTTTGATGTTATATTCTTGTTCTGGAGATTTCAGGATGAAGCAGCTTTACGTTTGGTGGATTCTTCGATAAAGTCGTCATCAGAGTATCGACCCATTAACATTTTCGTCAACTTCTACTCAGGTACTAAAGTTTCAAACTTGGGATAACACAGTTGAGTATAGTATACTAATCCAGAGAAATATCATTTGTCAGATCCTGAATACAGGATTAAGGTTCCAAGAACAAATTTCTTCCCCGAGCCTAATGTAAGTTTTGCGTTGTACTGTAATCGAGCACATCTGGATGATTCTAATTCTAATCGTTTTCGTGTTAATTATTAGGTCGATGCAGCTATCGTTGCATTCAGAATAAAACAACCGGCGAACTACCCTCATGTTTCGTCTGCCAAATCCTTCTTTTCAATGGTAACACCCTGTTGCAAAATCTCAGTTGATGTGAATATGAATCAGTGTTTTTACTGTATATTCATTCAGGTGAATTCTGCATTCAACGGAAAGCGTAAAATGTTGCGAAAATCGCTCCAACACATATGTCCTTCCTCTGATATTGAAGCAGCTCTATCTGCTGCTAATCTTTCTCCCACTGTAAGCTTCATCCAAACTCAAAATTTTACCTTACCCAGATTTCGTCCTTATTTCGATTCGATTTTTCGTTGCAGTCGAGACCAGAACAACTCACATTACAAGATTTCGTAAACTTACACAACCTTATAGTGAAAACATAGCTCATCTGTTCCATTTTGTTCATCCATAGAGTGGAACGAACAAGATCAAACACGAAAAAACGAACACATTTCAAATGGTTTAGATCAAAATAGAGATAGAGATCTACACAGCAAAAGTCATGTAGTAAACTGAAACTATTCATTTTTTCACAATGTTACAAGGGGTTGAAATCATCAGGTACACATTTTGTTCCATTATATGAATCACATTACAGAGACCTCAGTGGAATTTGGAATACGAAAAGTGGAATAGAGAAATCGAACTTGTTACATGGTTATTCCAATCCCTAAATCCTGTTTTTCAAGCATGGAACTGATAAATTAAATCAAGGGACCTCAATTTATGCCTAATTGAATAATCGAATTCCACCTCCACGTCCGCCGTAGCGCCACCGTCATCTTCATACCTCCGCCGCAGCTCCGCCGACGGAGAAAGCATCCTCTTAGGCCTTTTATTCTGTATAAAACACTCCTTCATTCTCGACGCAACCTTCTCAACAGCAGCCCTTGAATTCTGCTCGTCCTCACCGCTCATCAGCATTGGATCGTCATTCTCTTCGACAGCGCCGGCGCCGCCGACGGCTGAGGAGACTGAATTTTCCGGCGGTTGGATGGGGGATTGCGGGGGCGGATGATTGGAGAGGATGAGAGAGAGATGGTGGTGGGCGGAGGTGAAGGTGGAGAGGATTTGGAGCAGTTGGGAAGGGTCAGTGGTGGCCGGAAGTTGCTTCGCCATTAAAGCTGCTTGCTCTAAAACAGCCACCAAATTTTCCGGCGAAAACGGTGTCTCTCTTTCTTCAGTTTCTACTTCCATTGTGTTGCGAATTTTGCGTGACGTGTTTCTTCAGATTCTGATGGTTATGTATTATTTTTTATTGGGCCGGAACACTCACAATCCGACTCAGGCCCATTGGGCTGCTGGGCACAATTTAAACGGAAAATGGACTATACATATAATGGCGCGGCTAAATGCACCCACGGATGCTATGAGGACACCCACGTGATGAGGACACATGAGGACACCCACGGTAAAAATACCTTTCGTCCTATTAAAACTCTAATTCTCAAAATCAAAATAGTACACCCACCTTTTCTTGAAGACGACCCATTTCCTCCAACTGGAAAAAAATAAAAAATTAGATTTCTGAAAATTGAAAATTAGGGTTTTTGGATGTTGTTCGGGAATTTCTTTCGAACAATTTATTTTTGTTTTGTATAAATTTTCGAAAATATTGACTTTGTTTTGAAATTTTTTTCGAACATCTGTGTTTGTTTTGGAATTGACAAAAATTTCGAACATATTCTTTTTTTTTTTTTTGAATTTTTTTTCGAACAATCTTTGTTTGTTTTGGAAAAAATTTCGAACAAGATGTTCGATCTTTTTTTTCGGACAAATTTAATTTGTTTTGAAATTATTTTCGAACAAATTGAATTTGTTCATTAAAAAATTTCGCACATCTCAACTATGTTTGGGTAAAATTTTCGAACATATTAAGATTTTATTTTTGTGGTTGAAATTTTGGGTTTTTAGGATTTTTTTTTTTCGGTTGTGATGGTGGGGATCCTGATGATTTCGGTGTGAAATGGAATGGATGGGTGTACAGTGTACTCATCCGTCCATTTTTTATAAAAATTGCAGGAAGGGTATAAATAACATTTCGCATACCCTTTGTGATTAAAATTTTTTTTGGGGGGTGTCCTCATAGGATCCGTGTGTGCATTTAGCCGCACCCTACATATAATATACATACCCCTCAATGTAGCATTCTTGTATTTTATAAGAAGTGAAAAAATAATAAACTATCAATAATAATTATGACGACACATGTTAAATTTCACGGTGTTAAACGAAAAATGGACTTATTTGGACCTTAAGCTAATATTTTAGGGTGTAAATGTACCTTACCCATCCAGTAATATAGTTAATACAGAGAAGAAGCATTTACAGGTGGAACAACAGTAGAGTAGTGAAGTTATGGTGTTTGTACAATCAATCGAATCACGGTTTCAAGATCCTCAAATAGTCGTCGATGATGGACATGGCAGATGATCGATAACCAGAACCGAACAAGTTGTAGTGATTCAAGTAGTGATAGAGCATGTAAAGATCCATCCTTTGCTCAAAACCAGGTTGTTTAGGCATCACCTGAGACACACAAAAAAAAAAAGACTCATGAGTTGGATACTTTATCTTGAGAAAACAGTTAGGTGTAGTGTAGTGTACCTCAAAGTATGCATCATAGAATGACCCTCCAAATCCAGCACACCATGACATTCCAAACTCTGCTTCGTTGTGTCCATCTATCAAAACATACGTATATAGCAACTGTTTTTAATCTAGATTAACTACGTCTCAACAATAATGAAGTTACAAAACTACAACTTACAGTAGCAAGCTGGGTCGAGTATGACAGGGTCGCCATTTTTGTCGTAGCTGATATTACCACTCCATAAGTCTCCATGTAACAAGCAAGGCTCAATTGCCGCACCATCAAAAAGAGGTGCCATGTTCTTCACTAGCCTTTGACCTTTGCAAGTGTAAATAGAAATATATCAACTGAAGATGAAGAATCATCCTTATCAATGAATATAAAAGTATTGTTGATTATTGCCAGAGTTTGTTAGAAGAATTAACTTTAAAGTCTTTATACTAAACCATGAAAATTTAAATTATCAAACAATAATAAGATTGTCCAACTCTCAAACTTTCAAACTTTAGTAACTAGTTGTTTTAGGCCGGTTATTGGGCCCAGTGTTGGCATTTTAGTACTTATAGGCTGAGAAACTGATTGTACTGTTAGTCAGGAAAATTATTCTTGGTATTGGACGGCTACGGCCGGGAAGTTTTCTTGAAATCACTTCTATCCTCTTCTTGCATTCTTGTTCATTTCTCTGACTCTTAACAATTTGGTCCGACCTCCGACTCGTAGGAATTCGCGTTTGGAAAATCTGGAGACGACGGTTGCAGCCTTGCAATCCTCTGTCAGGACGTTAGAGAGAGGAATGACAGCAGTTGAAAAGACGGGCGAGCCGGTTCAAGAAGGCATGACTGAGTTGCGTAGTTTCTTGGATAACTCGGCTGCAGATGCGGCCGTTTCTCCGCCTTCCCCGGGCCACCTATGGCCAACCATGGCCACCACCAAACTGGAGTTGCCCCACTTCAACGGCGAACAACCGTATGAGTGGATCTCTCGCACCGAGCAATTTTTTCATCTAGATAACACGCCGATGGAAATGCGCCTCGAGCTCGCACTGATCGCCATGGAAGGGACCACCTTGCAATGGCTACAATGGCTGCTGACACAGTACCCCAACTTGAGCTGGCAGAAATTCACGGTTGAGCTCCTCCGCCACTATGGCGACGATCCTCACTCTGACCCATTCGAATCACTTGCTCTTTGTTGCCAAACGGGGACAGTGGATGAATATGTGGACCAATTCATCACCAGGATGGCTGTGGTGAGCAATCTTGAACCGTCACATGCTCTTGGGCTCTTCTTGCACGGCCTTTGCGACGATATCCGTTTACGAATTCGATCCAAAGACGCGGTTGATATTTGTCAGACGATGCACCTCGCTCGCAAGATCGAGCAAGAACTCTGCGCATTTCGCACCCCAAGAACTCAAGACTACCCGCCGCGCACCCCAGCCGTGGTTCAAATGAGCACCCAACAACCTCCTTTTCGTTCGTCGGGGTGTGCCGGGCCATCTCCGGGTCAATTTCCACCAAGAACCAACCAAACTGCAACAGCACAACCTAGTCGGCCCCCGGGGCCAATGTACATGTCCCACAATGAGTTCATGGACCTCCAAAGCAAGGGGCTGTGTTTTAGATGCAAGGAGCCCTACTCTCCCCTTCACGTTTGTGAGGCGAAATCGATTCGTGTTTTGGTATTAGGCGAGGACGATAGCGAAGATGACTCCGGCCCGATAGAGTAGCCTCTGATTGTACTGTTAGTCAGGAAAATTATTCTTGGGAATTGTATTGGACGGCTAAGGCCGGGAAGTTTTCTTGAAATCATTTCAATCCTCTTCTTGTGTTCTTGTTCATTTCTCTGACTAACATCAAGTAAATGAAAGACAACCATTTTGTTTTAAAAACAATGATAATAATTACCTTTTTCATAAATTAAGGAATCGCCATACTGCTGACGTGCCAACTTCAATTGGTAGCCTAACCTATGAACCCCATAAAATTCAATCCAGTCTGATGTCCAAGTGTTTATCTGTGGAGTACTGCACCAATTACATTATCAAACTCTTAGTTGGGTAAAAATTTGAAAGCTTAACTATATGAAACGTCGACAGTGCACAACTTATGTTAGCAATGTAACAATATACTTAATCCTAGTGTTTGCAAGAAGTTCAAACGGGTTACGAAAGCAAATAAAAATGGAGAATGAAATACGCATGCCTACACAAAATTTGTGAAAACATAGATACCTTCCGATTGTATTCTCAACATCAAAACCAAAGCCTTTATCAGATTTTCCTGCTTTATGCATTTCAGCAAGCTTCCTTCCTAATGCAGCCTAAGAGCTGGGAAAATGTTAAATGGCTGAAACTCTGAATCGAAAATAAATCCCACAGAAAGAAATGAAAGTAAAAAAAAATGGAGGAAAATTAACTAGGGGAATAAGAAGATTAGGCCCTCACTTGATTGCTCCTAGATCCACCGAATTCTATATATTCCATGATGATGTACGAGCCACCAGTGAGCAGAGATCCAACCTGAACGCAAGAGGGAAAGAGTTTGAAGGCTCGACTGACATGTATAGTGAAACAGCAGCAAGGAAGAAGATGCGTCTTCTTACCTTAAATGGTTTGGGAACACGTATAGATTGAGTTTCATACATGGCACTGAGGCCCAAAGCCTCTCCTTCAAACATTGATGGCCCTATACTCCTTTTAAGTAATCAACAATATCAGATTAAACACTTAATAATTTTCGTAGGAATTAGCATTTTGTTAATACATTAAGTTGACATATCCCTAGGAAAAACCAGTGAAAGTCAAAGTGCTGATATCCAACCATTGCATCCATCATACATCATGGTAAAAATAATTGAACAGAAGGCCATACTAAGTTTTGTCTTGGATGCCAAGTGATGCAATTCCTATAACTGTTTGTAGGGTATATATATAACTAGTATACGACATAAAATCGAGACGTATGTTGGCTGCTTATTTATACCTGTTTGTTTTAACAAAGAATGAGCCAGCATCTGTGTCATAACGAGAAGCAAGATTGATGCAGCCACCACCAATCGAACGAATGCCAGTTATCTGAGTAGCCTTTCCTTCAGATAGGATCCACTCACGAACTGGATCCTCACTCATTGATGAAACTGCCAATTGCAACTTACTATTAAAACAGAAACTTGACAAAACTTAAATAACACAACTATCAAGTTTCAACACTACAATAGTACAATAGCAACATAAACCAATACATTCTACTTTTAAAAAAGGGGAATTACATAAATGACTAGAGAATGCTTCATTTTCACCAAGGACACAGTCAATAGAGACTCTAATCCTTCAAAAAAGCCTGAAACTGCAAGCAAATTCCATGGGCAACATTGAAAATAAATGTTTCCAAGCAGCATTATACATAACAAAAAGGAAAAACAGCAGCAAATATACAGCAAATTGCAATGTAAAGTTCTTCGTTCATGAATAATTGCGACAAAAAACTTGCAATCAAAATAAAATAAAACGCAATTCAGTTACGGCAATGAACTAACTTTCAGCACTTACTAGTAAGCGGTTTGGGTTTAGCGACGGAGAATCGAGAAGAATGAGAGAGCGGCGAACAGAGAGAAGGAATAGAGGATGAGAAGGAGAGAAATCCCATCACCGCTGCCGCCATTTTTGATCTCAACACTCCAACCAATCGAAATTTTTCTCTCCCCTGTTCTGTATGCTTTCTATTGGCTCCCTATTTATCATAAAATCGTACCCTTTTTTTTTTTTTTTTCTCCTTCCAAATAATTTTTTTTTTTAATTTGTAGAGAAAAAAAATTATTTTACAGTAATTTTTTTATGCCCTGACTATTACTCTTGGGTCTAAAAATCTACTAATTCAGGGATCAATCTCATCGCCCACTTACAGAAACTTCGTTTAAAGTTAGAGTTTTGCACTCTCTGTGACTGATCCCTTAAAAATTGTTTGCATTTTAGAAGTTTTGAACCGAACTCATATTAATTAATCTGTAACTTTCTTTTTACTTTTTGCATAAAAATTAAAAAATATAGTATAAAATGTGTAGTGAGTACAAAGTTTATGATGAACAGTTCAAAATAAGTAAGTGAAAAAGTGAAAGTATAAAATATAATTACACTTAAAAATCTATTGCTCAAACAAAATTTAATCATCATATCATATGATAAACTCTTCCAAATCTTCCACAAAAATCAAGAGAATCATAATCCAAATTTATATACAAACAGTGTGTGATCCATTTGCCTCCAAAATCCTTGTCCTATGATGGCCTTAATACCGATTCTCTAGCAATGCCGTTTTCCAGTGGAACGGAGATTGAACCCGCAGTTGCAGCAACGGGCAGCAGCCATTGCTCAGACTGTTCCAACCTGATGTCAGGACTATCAAAAGATATAGTTGTCTCGACAGAGTCGTGTAGTGAAAGACGACATACAGGGCACGTTGATCGTTTCCTGAACCATATATCGATGCAAGATAGATGAAAACTATGGCCACATTTAGGCATTATTCTCAATACTTCCTTATCTTGATACTCTCCCAAACATATGCTACACCTGCAGTTAGTCGTCGTTTAAGATAAGTTTATAGTGGTAATAAAGTGGCTATAAAGTATAAACTCACTGTGCATCTTCCATTGAACCGAATGCTTCGTGATTAAACTTCATCGTGGGAATTGCAGCAACTACAACCGGTTCAAGGCCATTAATCTGATGTTCTGCCTACCAAGAAAACAAAAATTTACAAAAGTGGAGTAATGTCCAGGTTTCGTTGTAGCTCGTAACACATTTGAACATGCAGTACTACTGATCTATTAAAGGTTCTAGTACTAAACAGTCTAAACTCTATATTACTTCTCCAAAATTTATTCGACGACAGACAAGAATTGTACTTCATGCTTAGATTTCAATAAAAAGTAAAGACTTTATAAGTACAGCATTACACAATAACATTTCTTATGCACAATGTAAGACTTTATACTCCACTTATATTTGAAAATCGAAAAAATATATCGCAATGAACACAAACAGGAATATGAAGCTCTTAATGCTATTAGGAATAAGCTCAGTTCTATAGAAGAATATATCACAATAATAGCATTCTGATAGTCAATAAGTAGAGAATACCAATGTGATAATGAGTACTCCATATGATATTATGATCATTCATTTGAGAAACTCGAAAAAAACGCATACTGCAGATAAAATGTACCAGCTCAAGATCAATCCTTGAGTCGATTTCGAACACATACAGGAATCTGAAGCTCTTAATGCTATTAGGAGTAAGCTCAGTTCTATAAAAGAATATATCACAACAATAGCATCCTGATATATGTATATGATATTATGATCATTCATTTGAGAAACTCGAAAATAACTCATAGTGGAGATAAAATGTACCAGCTCAAGATCAATCCTTGAGTCGATTTCGAACATTTGTCGAGCCTCAATCTGTCGAAGCCTCCCACAGATGAGTCTAGTGCAAACAAAGGCAATGAAAGTCGCACTCATTCCAAACCCGATAATCGTTGTAATCAGATTCATTCCTGAGTCCAACATAACAATACTCCTAATTCTTAATCAGTTCCCAAATAACAAAGCAGACCAAGAAAGTAAAATGCAAAAGTACAAAATGCCCAAATCAAGATTCATTATAGTGAAATCCAATCTTATCTATAAGCAACATCATATAACCCTAAGCTTCACAGTGAAGAGTGTCTCATACGAGAACCCATATCATGAAATCAATAATTACACAATCCCACATCACCATAACCAACAGCAGAAACAATAATTCACAAGTTTAAAAGATCTAAAATAAAATTTCAACAGCTGGGCTAAAATGGAACCCCAATTTCTTTGGGTGGACTCAAAGGGAAGAGTTTTGAATGGATGAGATTGAGAAGTAATCGGTTTTTACCTGCTTCAAGACTTGCATTGCCAATCGGGTCCACTTTAACAGGGACCCTCCTTATAATGTAGTGTAACAGAGGTGTTTGGAATTTGAGGGCAAGATGAAATTCTTTCACTGGATTCTGTACTTTGGGATCCTCAATAAAGTAAAAGGGGGTTGATTCTAGGGTTCTTTCTTTTACTAAAATCAGTATTTTCTTGATGGTAATTGGGAACTGTTATGAACACCCATACTCCAAAGAAGAGCCGCAGCATTGCCCTGTGTATGCCACCAAGTTCATTTATTATAAAAAAAAAACACTTAGGGGCTGTTTGGTTAGGGATTGTGGTGGATGGGATGGGGATGGGGATTTGAAAAATGTGGATGGGGTAATCCATGAATAGTAATTGAATAAAAATTGTGTTTGGATAGAGATTGAAAAATAGATGTGGATGGAGAACTTTATGTCAAATCAATAGTGATGTTGTATTATTTTATTATTGTTAGTTAGTAGAGTAATTAGTGTAAGAAAGAAAAGTAGGAAAGAGAATAAATATGTGAAAGAAAAGTAGGAGAGAGAATAAATGTGTGGAAGAAAAGTAGGAAAGTGAATAAATATGTGGAAGAAAAAGTAGGAGAGAGAATGAGTAATTAATATAAAAATATGATGATATAATTGTATAAAAATAGGTATATAAGTGTATTATAGGGGTGGATGGGTATTGAGATGGGTATTTGATGGAGAGGGATGGGATGGGGGATGACCCATCCAAATCCGGATGGGCCAATCCCTAAACAAACACACCCTTAAGGATGTTTGTTTTGGATGGGAAATCCGGATTTGGGATTTCGAAACTCCACCCACTTTATACTTTGGGATTTTGATTCACAATTTCAAAATCTCACCCTATAAATACCTATAAACTCTATAAAAGTCAACATGTAAATACTCCCTCCGTCCCACAAAGATAGCTACGTTTTCCTTTTTTTGATGTCCCAAATTATAGCTCAATTTCCTCTTTTACTTAAGTATTAAATGCTTTATTGACAATTTTACCCTTAATTAAACCCACCTCATAATTACTCTTAAAACTCAACTGTCTTGGAATTTACACCAAATTTATGGAATATCAAGGGTAAAATAGGCATATTAGTTAAAATTGACTACATTTATTGATTTTTCTTAATCTATGTGTAAAGTCAAATGGAGCTATCTTTGTGGGACGGAGGGAGTACTTACAAACCACGTGTAAAACCTATGATCCTATACTATAAAGTTAAATTCTACCCTACATAAATCCCAAAACAAACACAAAACACAAGAAGCATTAGGATTTTGAAATCCGGATTTCAAAATCCCAAAACTTTGGGATTGGAAATTCGGATTTGGAATTTCGAAACTCCACCCGTTACAGTTTGTGATTTTGATTCAAGATTTCAAAATACCACCCTATAAATACCTATAAACTCTATAGAAGTCAAACGTATAAATAACTACAAACCCTATATAAATACTTATAAAATTTATAATCCTATTCTATAAGTTAAATTCTACTCTACATAAATCCCAAAACAAACACAAAATATAAAAAACATTAAGATTTTAAAATTCACTAAATTTTGAAATCTGAATTTCAAAATTCTCAAAATCTCAAAACAAACGTGCCATTATTGCCTTGTGTATGCCTTGAGTATGAATTAGTGAAAATATTTTTATACATCAATTAAACTAGCATTGATGATTGTTTTAACTTTTAACTAAATATTGTTAGTTGTTTTCATTTAACCTTAGTAGTTGTGTTGTGTACTAACGGCACGATACAACTCATAAATAAGTTTGTGGGTGCAAGTTCATGAGCATGATTTGTATGAACAAATTTTCAAAAGTGATAATTTTTTGGAATGACAATCTATCTCATTTCATTATATTTATCTCTCAATCACATCACACTTGAATATCTAATACATCTATTTATTTTATTATATTTCTTAACTTTCGTATTTAAAGTTCATGGATAGCTTTCACAGGAACAAAGTGTGAAGAAAATTGTACTTACTCCCCAAATTTGAAGGGCAGCTGGACAAGTAGAGATCTTCACCCCCTCTCTTTCCTAAATTCCTAATACAACAATTTACTTTCACTTAACTAAACTAAGAAATTTGTCCTGTTTTTGGATGCTAGATTAAAAAATTAAATAAAAAAGTACTATTCCAATGTACCTAATTCTTTAGAGCTGTGACCATCATATTTATGCTGTACTAACTATACCTAAAGATAGGCACAGTAAATAAATTAATCCACAGCTTGGATGCTTCAATTAAAAATTACTGTATTTGGAAGTTTTCACGTTAACTAAGCATCTCATGTATTAACTGCAGTTGTACGTAATATTCCCTGTCTCTTTTCAATCTGAGATACCACATAGATCTCTTTATATTTTAATATTATTCAACTGTTGTCTTGTGGTAATATTTTATTATTACTTACAAAGTTACTGTTACTTAAAATAACCATAAGACTATGAAATCATCGAAGTTCAGAAGCTTGTGCATGCAAGAAAACACTCATTTACATACAAAATAAATTTGAATGGATTCATCGCCGTAGTAATATTTTTTCACCACAAAAAATTTAAAGATTAATCAAGATTATTATTTGTTGTTAGCTGATTTGTGGGAATAAATTATGCGGCTTGGAGTTTTTCAATCAACAAACATAAATATATAAAGTGTTGAATGATTTGGAGAGAAGCTAGGGGGATAAAAGTTCCTATTGTGAGTGTACTTGTGTGTTATACTCTTTACAGTTAATGTGACTTTAAATGATGTCATGTGTTTTATAAGGTGTCACAACTCATGTGTCTTATAAGATGTCACGTTTGTCTAGATGACTAAACTGTTGATTTCACTATTATACCTACACATAGAGAACAACTTGCTATATACGAGAATCCAATCTGGCCAAAGTGGTTGCTCGTTCTAAATCGGTGAATGATTTAGAGGGAAGGGGGATCAAAGTTCTTAGTGTGGGAAATCAAATTGTTAAATGATGTTGAAAAATATATTATTTCACTTATTTATATTATATGCACTATGGTGTAGTCCTTTTTACAATTAACGTGACTTTAAATGAAGTATTCTGACAAATATATTAGGTGTCACTTTTGTCGATTAAGACTTGATAACTCACTAGACTGACTAAACTGTTGATTTCATTACCACACCTACTCTACACTACACATAGAACAACTTGATGTATTCAGTCTGGCCAAGGTGGTTGCTCGTTCTAGGTGGACATGTATATGTAGACTACTCGTTAGATTGATCGATTAGGGAGCTGACCTCCGATAGGGACGAGGCGAGTCATGGATGACCTTCAATGCAACATTTGATGTCATCCTCCCATTCTTTGACCGGCTCTTAAATCATTAACTTGAATTTTGTCAAATGTTGACAAGATATACCATTCTTTTAGCTTTATTAAAATTAAATATGAGTATAGGTACACTAAAGTACTAAGCAACAAATGTGTCTTTTCCAACTCACAGGGGAGAATGATAACGCAGGGAATCCAAGGCATATGAGCTGAGCCACGAGCTGAGTCATGATCCGAGTCATAAAGGGACAAAATTATTCTTTCGATTGCTTAATTAATTAATCAAGTAATTAATTATGGTGTAATAAATAATTAATTAATGGTAATGGCGTTTGGATCAAAGAGAAAGAGACACGAGAACGGACACGGTACGTTGCTTTTGAGCCCCTCACAAATCATTCTATGTCCAATCGCAAAACTCCATTTGGAAAATATTAAATTATTTTTCAAAATTTCTCTTATCGAATTATAACTGAATGAGATCGTTTCTTTCAATTTTAGTGTTCATATTAAAAAATAATCAACGTCCTATAATATTGGGGGGCGACATGTGTTGAAAATTCAGTAGAGTGAAATATCAGTGAAACACGAAAAATGGAATATGAGAATCGAAATGATTTATAACTCCCTAAAATTAACGTTCCTAAAACGCTCCTCACTACCATTAATCACTAAAATATATGGCGCCTTGGTGTTTGTTGGTGTCTGATTAATTAATAGTTATATCATTTGTTTAAGCCTTAATTTGGCTTGTATAGCTTATAAGCTCTAGAGGTTATAAAAGTATTGATTAGAATAACTTAATTTGACTCATTCCTTACCTATATATTTGATTGAAATTTATGTTTAGGGTAAAATGATGGTACAAACTAGTAAATCTAATTCGATTTTATTGGGTTTCACTTTACATTCGAGGAATAACACAAGATTTAAAATACATGTATTTTACGTAGAGTTTTTGTTGGAAAATGTAAAAAAAGTAAAAATATGAATAAAGAACTTCTAGAAAAAAGTAAGAAGATGGGGAAGAGAAACGAAAAGTGAGTAACAATTTGTGTATTTTTGTACAAAATGTAAAACTTAAAGCTTAAAAGAGAGTATATATTTGTGATTTTAAGGTTCTGAATATTTAATTTTATTTTAGGGCTCTCTTGTACCAACAATTTAGTTTATTTAGGTACAATAGGTTTGATAAAGTCTAAAATAAATGGACAATTTGATTCAAAATAGATATCTAGTCCACTTAAAACAAATTTTTTATTCAGTACATAAAAAATACATTTAATTATATACATATCAAATAATTAAAATGCACATTATTTGAGATTCATTATAATCATATATATTTGAGCATATGCACATAGTTCAAAAACATGTTTGATTTTCTAACTCCAACCGAATGAAACGATGGTCATGCATAAGAGATGTTTGGTTTCAATCTATCTTCTTTAAAAATTAAAAATTAAATAAAAAATCCACCTTGGCTTTACATGAAATGGGGCAATACATCTCCAATTTTTTAATAAGAGTTTTCAGTAGCTACGCATTTGCAGAAAAATCCAAGTTTGATAATTTAAAATTAAATTAATCAGAAAGGTACAAAATCATCCAAGATATGGACAAAAATTAAATAATTCCTAAAAATTCGTCAAGAATTACACTCAAACCTCATGTACCCTTATATAAATTGAGTAACAAATCTCCTTACAATTAAACAACCCTCCTCACTCAAATAATACAAGCCATGGCAGGTTATGATGCAACCAAAACCACCATTCACCCAACCAAACTACAACAATCAAAATCGACACCGCCACGTCGATACGTCGGCGTAAGGCAGAGGCCGTCGGGGAGGTGGGTTGCGGAAATCAAGGACTCGTCTCAACGAGTCCGATTATGGCTCGGAACGTACGACACCCCCGAAGAAGCGGCTCGAGCCTACGACGAGGCAGCTCGAGCACTTCGTGGAGAAAATGCACGTACCAACTTTGCTGCACCGGATCCCATCAGAACTTCGTCAAACGCCCCGATTAGTGGGACCGAATTGGACACCAAACAAGGGCTTAGTACTTTTTCCTCCTTGAAAGCCAAATTAAGCAAGAATCTACAAAGCATCATGGCTAGAAACTCGGAGAACAAGGCATGCAAGAGTAGAGTAAGTGATCACTTCACTTTTGCAAGTATTTTCCACTTTAGAGGCTACAACCAATACAACAACGTCGATATCACGAAAATCGAGAAGGTCGTCCAACCTAGCGTCATTGTCCCTCACGCGTACGACGAGCCCGAACCCGAACCCGCCTCGCGACACGAATGGTCGGGCTTTCGGGGGCCCGGGTTCGACTCAGACGGATCAGATTTAAGCGATTTACACGCTATCAACGGTGATCAAGTGATTAGTAGCCCCGGGTCTGAAGGATCAAGAAGTAAAAGGTTCAAAGTTTCATCTTCCGTTGTCGTTCCACCAACATTTACTGAATCACCTGGTCACAGTGATTGGGTATGAGATTACCTGTGACACTTTCAGTGTTTCACTGTCTGATTTATTAACACGTGTCATGTCAAAAAATAATCAACGTCTCATAATAGTAGAAACAACACGTGTTAAATATTCAGTAGAGTGGTGTAAAACTATATCTTTTTACCAAAGGGTGAAAAGGCAATGCAATGCATGTTTTTAAACACATGTACATATGAAATAACATAAGAAAGAAACAGAGTTATTCTCTGTTATGTAAGATAAGTAATACTACAAAGTTGAATTGTTTGATGGCTGTTAGTTTGATCAAGGGTCAAAACCCAGTCAAAAAGTAGTACACAAGATTACAAGAACCCTCATTTGGAGCCTTCGGACAACATAATTATTTATCCATATATAATTTTAATCATCAAGTTGGTAGTTTTGTTGCTATTACACATTAATAATATATAGGAGTATATTTGAACTTTGAAGGGAAGCATTTTGTGACTCAAGCAAGTACAGTCAAGAATAACAATATTAGTGATATTGCAAATGGTGTACTTTTCAAGTATTTGGTATATATATATAATTAAATGTATTTTTATGTGTTGGTCTATAAATTTTATTTTAAGCTGCTGATTACCAACAAAGTAAGACTTAGTAGAGTTAGAATAGAAAGAATGTGGACAATAATATTACTCAATTTAATCATGGGACTGTGTAAAGAATCAAGAACTCAAGAGCAGGCCATGAATGATGTTATTTTGCGACCCCCTCAAATTTTGATTTTATAATTAAGGGAAAGTCTCAAATCTCAAATACATCATACATATCAAATTTGTGACCTTGTACCTGAATTATGTTGTTGTAACCGCTGCACCAATAGTTACTTTATTCCACATTTCGCTTTTCATAATTAATAAGAGTTGACCAGTCAGTGCATGTACACTATGCACCAGAGACCAACTCGATAATTAAATATTCATCCGAAACAAATTACAACCTCAAAGTTATCTAACTACGAAACATGCTGATTGTTGAATTAATCCTTTGAAAAAAAAAATAGTCAAATGTTACTTTCAAGTGCATTTTCAAATGTTGGGTCCTTTTCTTACAACTTGGTGTTAGATTGGATTTCTCCTTTGTCGTTTAGTGAATAATGCACACCCAAGTTCTATACACATAGAAGAGAGAGATACATTCAACACATTGCATGTAATACAAATTGATAAATTTAGTTCAATTAAAAATTTGTGGGACAATCCAATTTTAATTTTATTCCAAAAAATTGAGTTGAATAGAACGTGTGTTAATTTGTCCAAAAGTATTTGTGACATATATTTGAATTTTAATTTCATTTCACCCTTAGGATCCTCGTCTCATTTTTTCGGGTCGGATTATGCTTGATTCATTCGAGTTCGAGATTTAAGATACGAATGTCACATCTACTTTTATAGAATATACATACACATGTATTTTCACAAAATTCAATGCATTCACATAGTCAATAAGGCGGCGAACGCTATGAAACAAAAACAGGTCTTGACTGTGTCTGGAGGGGTTACCTCCGGGACTTTTTACTTTCATTCCTGCACAATGATTTGTACTCCGTGTTTTAAACATTGATCCTTAGAGGAGCGTACATTTTTCTTTGACCTGAGCTTTGTTCCTAAGGAGGATTTCTGACCCTTGACTCGACATGTGAACTTATTATCTAGGTTTCTTTTATTTTATATTATCTGCATTCACATTTCTATTTTTCTACTCCACAATATAAAATAATATTATAACATCAATTATTATTAAAATTTTATTTTAATATAAAATAAAATCCAAAACATAAATGCATTACTTCATCAATCCTCCGTAAGTCATTTTCTTGTTTTAATAATTTTGATTTTGATCAATTTTTCAGAATTTTATATTGTGGTTGATAGTTGAATTTTTAGGGGTGTAGATTTTTTCTTGGCTTGATGCTCCGGCCTCTCATTCGACTCGTGTGAACTTATGACTTTTTAACTTTTTCTTTTTATATTCAACATTTATTTTCCCACCTTACTTAATCAAAATTTTGGGAAAGGGTTGGGGTATATACCCCTCCAGCTTTGTTTAATACACGCCCACGATACATGCACCACCCTCAAAATACATCTGAGATAGATGCACTCCCCCCAAATTACCTATTATACTCCTTTCTCCTAAAAATTTAAGATAAATACACACCCCTATTCTAACTTCTTCATTTCAAACCTAACATTTCCCCTTCCTCATTCCCAGCCGCCGCCGCCTCGCCTCTCCATTCCCAGCCGCCGTCGCCTCTCCATTCCCAGTCGCCGTCGCTCGCACACCCTCCCTCGCCGTCGCTCGCACATCCTCCCTCGCCGTCGCCACCGCCGCTCGCACACCCTCCCTCGCCGTCGCCACCGCCGATCGCACACCCTCCCTAACTGTCGCCGTCTGCATCGCACTCCCCCTCCATTTTTTTTTCACGTTCTGCACTCCCCCTCCCTCCCCCTCTCGCCGTAGCTCTCCCCCTCCTTACCCCTCTCGTCGCTGGATTTCCCCTCCCTCCCCCTCGCGCCTGTGCCCAGATCGCCCAGCCCCCTCCCACCCCGCGGCCCTCCTTTTTTCCTCTTTGTAACAAGCGGCGGCGCCGCCTCTTTTGTCGAGCGACGCCGCCGCATCCTCTTCCCCCCAACCAGCCACGCTTCCGCCGCCTCCCTCCCACTTCCGCCGCTTCCGCTTCTGTCCAGGTTTGTTTCGTTTTTTTTTTTTTTTTTAATTTCTGCAGGTTGACCGACCATAACCACTCTCATCGACCCTCGATGGTCGATGAGAATGTTTACGGTCGACCCTTCATTGTCGAAATTTTTTATTTTTTATTTTTTAAATTTTTTCGATGAACCAGTGTCGACGGGGATGTGTTTGGTCGATAAATCAGTGTCGACGGAGAGGTGTTTGATCGACAAACCAGTGTTGACGAGAGGGCTTTTGGTCGACACTGGTCTGTCGAATATAAGTTTTTTTTTTTTTCTAAGTTTTTTTTTAACTTCTAAATGTTGTGGCGGCGCCGGCGAGTGGCAGCGCCGGCGAGTGGTGGAGGCGGTGGCTGTCTAATTCTAGGGTTAGAGTTTAAATTGTAAGGGGGAGTGTATGTATCTTAATCTGTTTAATCTGTTTTAGTAAAAGGGCAAAAATGGTATTTTGTATGAATATTAAATTAATAAAAATGAAGGGGGAGTGTATCTAACAAAGCTGGAGGGGTATATACCCCAACCCTTTGGGAAATCAATATATGGCCCAATTTAGAGTTATGGGCCCATTAACCAGAGCCATAACAGGGCCCAGCCACGAGCCCATCCAGGAAACGCTGTCGTTGGGGTTTAACTATCAAAATTTCTCAGCCTTCACAAATCCTAGGGTTTCTACACACAGGCCGGCTGAGGAGAAGAGGGAAAAAGCTCAGAACGCAAGCATCTCGGTACTCCTCTCCCCCCCTTTATGTGCGTTTTGTTTATACTTATATCCGTATATGCATTTATCGAGCTGGGGATTGTAGATCTGATTGATTTTTCGCGTTTTAGCGTTTCAGACATTCTGTATCCTGAGTAAGGGCGTGCTGTGGAAGAATCTTCGAGTTTTATCTGTATATCCAGGTATCTGCTGCTGGGTTTCATCAGATCTACGAATTAGTTAGCTTAAAATTGCGAATTTGACCCTATGATTTTTATTCTGTGTTGTAGTGTACGCGAATCTTCATTTTCAGTGTTGAATGTAGTCTTTAATTTTTAACCCGTGACCAATGATTCTTCATCCTCATGCTGTACCGTTTCAAATTCTCTTCACTTGTGTTGGGTGTGTTATTTTTTGCGTGATTGTGAAATTGGTATTTTGGAACTTTTATAGAGTAATTATTTAGTGAGGTATTTGATAGGAATTTTTTAAAATTTTCCTCAGCTTTCTAAGCTTACAGTCATTAATCCAGGGTTATATGAGATTAAGAGAAAACTATTATTCACAGGCTAGAAATCTTCATATTCATGCTATTATTCATTTTCACTTAACATTATCTGAAATAGCTTAAAAATATTTATATAGTTCATATTCTTTTACACATGAGAATTAATATATTCTCTGTCAAAGGTGGCCAATCCTTTCCTGTGCTTAAGCTTAAAGCTATTTTTTCTAAGAAAATGATATTGGAGGTTAACAAATCTTATTTTTGCAGGAAAGTTTCAGGATCATGAGGCCTATATTTTGTGGAAATCTGGACTTTGATGCTCGCCAATCTGAAATTGAACGCCTTTTCAGAAGATATGGAAGGGTTGATCGGGTGGACATGAAATCTGGTAAGGTTGCGTTTTATTTTTCTAGGGATTTTGGGATAACTGTAATGACAGCAAAACACATCATACTTTAAAGGTTAATTCCACCGTGTAGCTTAAGCTTTTATGTGGTCTGAACTCTTCGGGTTTAACAGACGAGATATACAATTTCAGAAAAATGTTTCGCCTGATACTGTGAGCTAATATAAGGTGATTTGCTTGTTCGCGAACTGAAAGAGATTTTCCTGGCTGAGTCTTTCCGGATATTTGATTCTCTCACTCTAAACCCCTCGCATGCATCCAGCAATGTTTACATGGCCAGAACAATGGTGATTGCTGAAATGTTTCTTTTGGCAACATTTTGTCTACCGATCTTCATTATTCGCTGAAGGGGATCTCTCCAACCATTTTAATGCCCGGCATTGGAAGTTTATGAAAGTACTTCATCAAGGAGGAGTAGTGTCTTCATTCCCTAGTGAAGATATAATGAATGACAGATTGGTTATACAAGTGATTGTTTGTCAATGAAATTTCATTGCCTTTGAAGGAAGCCCCTGCTTGTATTAAGAGGATAAATATGTTGTTTCAAGTGATTGTTAACAAAATGTTTGTGCATGTTATTTCCCAGAAAAATCGCGTTTTTCTGTAGTGAAACCCCCATGCTCAATAGTTTCTTTGTCGCAGGATTTCTTGGATATTCCACGATCTTCCTCGATGGATGGTTCTCTGCGTTTATTTTCTGGCATGTGCCCAAGATACATGTTCTTGTGTTTGTTCGAAAGAACCAATATGATCTGCCATGCTCCTATCATCCCACACTTACCTGAGACCATTGCCTTTTGCATTCCTCATGACTTTGCACACTCTTCCATTTCCGACATGTTTCAACATAGATAACATGTTCATTCCGGATCCAGTGGCAGGTGTTGTGTTTTTTTCATAAAGATATTTTTCCTTTTCTCCCTGAGATTTGCAGGGTTTTGGGTGTTAGTAATGGTTTAGTCAACCATGTCACTGGAGGCACGTTAACTTAATGCATCTCTTGCCAACTTAAGCCATTTTGTTCGGTTTCTTAATGATTTTGGCTTTGTAGGGTTTGCTTTTGTCTATATGGAAGATGAGCGTGATGCAGAGGATGCAATCCGGAAACTTGACAGAATTGATTTTGGTAGAAAAGGACGCCGACTGCGAGTGGAGTGGACCAAGGTATTTGGGATATCTACTTATGATGCTTTGTACTGTGCAGAAGCATGACTTTCATACCCTTTATATGCTTGATGTTTTTTAAAATTTAGAAAGAATGGCATTATATAATATAATATTCCTTAATGGAGATTGCACTTGTTATCTTTATTAAAAGTTTGACTTTATGATGTTGACCCTGCAGCAAGAGCGTGGTGGGAGAAGGCCCGATAGCTCGAGGAAATCTTCAGCCAACGCAAAACCTTCAAAAACTTTGTTTGTTATTAACTTCGACCCTGTGAATACGAGGACCAGGGATATCGAAAGGCATTTTGAAACTTATGGGAAAATATCAAATGTCCGTATCCGAAGGAACTTTGCATTTGTGCAATATGAGGTACAGGAAGATGCTACCCGGGCTTTGGAAACGACCCACATGAGGTTTGTCTCTTTGTCCGGACTTCTTTAGTTGTAGTCTAACCCAATATAAATGAATATAAATAAGATTATTTTGTGCTATGCGAATAATTATTTTCTTCTCTAGTCTGACTTGGTATTGTCTACTTTCTACACAACAGTAAGTTTATGGACAGAGTAATTTCAGTGGAGTATGCAATTCGGGATGATGATGACAAAAGAAATGGATTCAGTCCTGATAGAAGAGGCCGAGATGCATCTCCTGATGGAAGGGGCTATGGGCGAAGAGATCGTTCCACCAGTCCATATTCTAGGGACAGAGGTAGCCCTGATTATGGACATGGAGCTCTGCCAATTTCAAAAACTGACCGTAGGAGCAGTCCTGTCTATACCAGAGCCGAAAGCCCTGGCAATGGTAGATACCAAAGGTATTTCATATTTCCCTTGGCATTTCTTATTAAAAAAATCGGTTAAAAATAATATTATCTTGACGTCTGATTTATCATTTTTGACAGTCGTTCACCTCGTCTGCGTGACAGATCACCCCGTGAAAGGGGTGAAAGGTCACCCCCTCTGCGTGGAAGGGGCGAAAGGTCACCTCCTCTGCGTGAGAGGGGTGAAAGGTCACCTCCTCTGCGTGAGAGGGGCGAGAGGTCACCCCCTCTACGTGAGAGGGGTGAACGTTCACCCCCTCTGCGTGAAAGGTCACCAAGAGAACTGGGCGAAAGGTCGCCCCGTGAAATGGGTGAAAGGTCACCCCCTGTGCGTGAAAGGTCACCCCGTGAAAGGGGTGAAAGATCTCCTTCGCGTGAAAGATCTAGATCTTGATGATGAAGACGACTTACTGAAAGCATCTGGTTGCGTCCCATGTAGCAATTGTTTCGATCATGTCTTGCCAATTTGGGTTGTCTTGGTACTTTTTTTATTGATTCGGTTGAAATGTTGCTCCACCAGCATTGTCACAACTCAGGTAGAATGTAGAATTGTATGGTCTGAAGTTTTGAAGAAAAACTATTTTAGTACTGTACTTCTGGATTTGATTTAATTGTATTCTGGATTATGATGCTCTGTACTTGGTCGTTTTTTCTTGTTATCATCTTTCATTTATATAAGTGCATCCATTACTAGGGCTATATCCTATGTTATGAATTTGAAAGTTAGTCTATTTTATTTGATTTGTGTCTAATTTGGTTAGGGTATTTGATATAATTTGTTAATAATATTGTATTGTAGCATAAAATTTAAGTAGCTATATTTTTAACTTATAATCCAAACTGAGTTCACTTTGTATGTGATTGTTGGATTGAAATTTTTTCAACGTAAATTTTATTTAATACGAGGATTAATGTTGTAAAATTTGACAAATTGCTTCCCTTCTTAGCAATAAACAATAAATTATTAGATTATATCGTGAAGTAGGTATTAGTAGTAACAAGATAAAGTTGTTTTTGACAGTTTTCTTCCTGGCGAAATCGTGCTCTTAGGTACGTAAATTCTAATAAGTCGTATGTTTTGTGTTTGTTTTGAAATTTAAGTAGGGTAAGGTTTAACTTTATGTTATAGGAATATATATGTAAATTCTAATAAGTCGTATGTTTTGTGTTTGTTTTGAAATTTAAGTAGGGTAAGGTTTAACTTTATGTTATAGGAATATATATGTTTTTATAGGAGTATAAAATTTATAGGTATATATATAGATTTTCTATATATTTATAGAGTTAACTTTTGCAAGGTTTATAAGTATTTGTATAGTAGTATAATTTTGAAATCTTTAATTTAAATCTTAAACTAGAACATGAATGGGATTTTAAAATCTCAAATTCAAATTTCCCATTTGAAAACAAACATTCCCTTAAAGTGTCATATTTAGATTATATTTCTTCTCACGAAAACAATCATTTTATTTTTATTCTCTTATTTTATCTATTTTTTTAAAAAAACTGTGCCCATTCAAAATAGGTATAATTTGGTGGACGGAGGAGGAAGTGAGTAATAAATTAATGTGGTTTGGACTTTGAATTGTACGTCAGGTTGTCAGATCCAGATCTATCAAAGTTTATCTGTTTTGACATGGGGAAATTATTAATATCATCGATGTTTTATAATTGCGGTAGTCATGTCTAAACATGTTTTTATAAAGTATAAATGCAATTTAATAAGGAAAATAATTCAACTTGAACATGCTTTGATTTGAAGTTCTACTTCACGAACATTCAATCATATTCTTACAAGAATATATGTAAAAATAGAAGAACAATAAATAAATTATCTATACAAGTTCATATTTTCAAATAATTTCGAAAATGAAAATACTTTTTTTTTTTTTTTAAAGATCAGCGTGCAGATTGAAATGCATGAAACGAAGAAACCGAGGCTGATAAGCCACACAAATGGCAAAAAAAGAGAAAAAGATTTGTATCGAGAAACGACGGCGTCTCGAAGGTGTAACATATTGCACGGGCAATGCCCCTCCCTATACTCTTTACATATAATCCCAATTTAAAACTGTGATTGATTATGAATTGATGAGCAAATAATATAGGCCCCTTTCATTAAATACTACTAATACTTCGACAGTTTACATCAGTTTTACATTTTTTTTAAAGTTTCAGTATCCCTCTAAAAACTGACTAATTGGGGGGAAATTTTGATTGTTTATTAGTGGGGGTCTGCTTAAATTAAGAGGTAAGTTCTGATTGAACTGACCCCATAAAAATTGTTTGTACCTAAGATGTTTCGAAACTGAAACCTAAATAAGATAACACTTCATAGACACAAACTTATAGCTCTAACTCTAGTCAACTTCTTTTGGGGTTTTTTTTTTTTTCATATTAATTTTCACACTATAAAAAAATGAAGTTTTCCACACTTTTACCTTTAAGATTTTCACTTATTTACCCTTTATTTCATTACATTTTTTTACCCAATAAAGTTCAAAGGACGAACTGATATCTTTACTTTATATTCACTACATTTTTTTGAAGATTAAAAACTACATTCACTATTTAATAAATAATACAAACACTTTTAATTGTAGTACTATAGTAAAAATCATATACATTTTTCGTTAAATATACCAACATTTTTTATTGTTAATAAACGAATCCCAATCAAGTTAGTCGCGATCTATTAATTTTGGATTAAAGTCAAATGATGCGAGTATATATGATATAATGAGAATATAAATAAAATATTCGATTATTTGTTATGATTGATTATTGAAGGATACAAATTGATTTGATTATTGATGATAATTCCACATTAAAGACGTAATTTACATATCGAAAATGTATCCATAATTTGAACGTGCACAATATTTACCTATTAAATAAATACTCGTTAAATTAACCATGAGATTTTTGAGTTAAATCCAATCCATTACTAATGATGCTAAAGCAGTAACATTGACCTTGCTATAATTGAGGTTATTTTACAAAAGGCATTGGGATACGCATGTTTGTGCCATAATTTCTTGATAAATTTCATAATATATCAATTAGTGATATAATCATAACAACTCCACGTTCAAAGCTCACACTGAAACAAATAAACAATTCCCCCCTCCCGTAAAATTAACACCTTTTCTTTTTATAATGTTTTGCAATAATTTTCACTCAATAAATGAAATGGTTTTTAAACACTCTATTCATAAACTTACATAAAATATTACACACTCCGTTCACATAAAATGTGTTTTTTTTCTTTTTTATACTCCCTCCGTCCCGAAATTACTTGCATAGTTTGATCGGCACGTTGTTTAAAAAAAGTGGATTTAGTGGTTGATGATGTAAAATAAATGAGTGATATTTTAGGTAATTTGATGATGGGTAAAGTGAAATGCATGGAAAAAAGGAGTGACAAATTTTAAAATAAAATAATTGTTGTGAGGTTATTAATTTTATAGGGTATTTTAATATTAGGAGTATGCAAGTAATTTTCGAACGTTCCAATAAAGAAAGTGTGCAAGTAATCACGGAGGGAGTAATATATACTCTACCTCACTTACTTTATCTGTTTTATTCATAAACATACATTAATTTTCAAAATATGTGCAAAAAAAAAAAGGACACTACACGAAAATAGTTTTACTTCTGAAGAAATATATACACAAAAATCAATTCATTTTTTTTTTACTTTAAATATTTAGTTATTTACTCCATTCATTTTTTAATATATGTAATTTTTATTTTTGAACTTATTTTAAAATATGTCATTCTGAATTTTTTTTCTTTAATATGATGGTATAAATAGTTTGCAAAAATTATGAAAAATTATAAATATTACTTATAACAAAAGTAGTTATTTAATAATTATAATTAATGCAGAGCTATACATATAAATTTATAAACTTAAATTGTTATCAAAAACCAAAATAACATATATTAAAAAATTAAAAAAATATAAAATTACTTTCACTATTCATTATTACACATTATTAATATTTATATTCATCTACAACTAAAAATTCGAACTAAGGGAGTAGCAAATTAAGGGGATGTTTCATTTTGGTTTTAAAAACCAGGTTTTTGATTTCAAGATCAAAAACCCGTTTTACTTCGGTATTTAAAAATCGGTTTTCAAAATCCACTCAAAATCACCCTTATCAAACATATTGATTTGACATAAAGTTATATTTATATAATATTACTCCAATCATTATATTCTTTTTCAACAATAATATAATAATACTATAATAATATAATAATACAATAATATAATACATTTAATCAACTAGTCATTATAATCTCACCAAACAATAATATAATAATACAAACTCATTCAATCTTACAACTTGATTTGACATAAAATTAAATCCTTCACTATTCCAAAACTCAAAAGAAACACTCATATTACTATTCATCGAGATTTCAAAAACCAGAATTTCAAAAATCTGGTTTTTAAAACCACCAAAGCCCAAAAGAAACGCCCCGTAAGTAAAATTTTGAAAAAATGAAGTATGGTACTTTTTTCCATTAAATTTTCTTACAGCTTTTACAAATTGCAAGTTTGTACTTTGTGGTGATTACTGAAAAATGACAAATTCACCTCGCAACACGTGCTGAAACCAGCACATCACCGCTGACGTGGCGTACGGTTTCGCCACGTAAGCATCCCGGTCTCGGTATCCTCGACGCACTTTCAAAATTTCAACAAATTCCAACGGTCAGATCCACTGTTTCTCCCGTTAATCCTCACCGTTGGATCACATCATCACACAGGACCCCACCACCACACACATACACACATTCCATATTTCTAATTTTATTTTCATTTATTTAGTTTCTTTAATTGCCATTAAAATACAGTAGAGTGAGTGGGAGACAGTTCTGACAAAATTTCTTCTACCACCACACAGAGAGAGAAAAAGAAATAAGCGTTTCATTTAGAAATTTGTAAGAAATTTTTGAACTCAAGTGGTTGTTGTGTTCTTGGGCGCTTTGTCTGTTTCCCTTTAAAGCTTCAATTGTTTAAATTTTCAAACGGGCTTCATTTCAAAGTTCTTTAGATTTGTTTCTCTCTCTCCTCTCTCTCTCTTCAAAACTAGTGCAGTTTATGTTGTCTGATCTTTATTGCTGGTAAGAAAGGTGAAGGCTTTAATACTTTCTCTCTGTTTTTACTTTCGAAAAAAAAAAATAAAATCAAGAATCAAGGATTTTCCATATGGGGTTTCTTGTTTTAGTGTTTTCTTGAAATATTTGAATGAAAATTCTTGAAACTGCAGTTTATGTTGTGTGATCTTTATTGCTGGTAAGAAAGGTGAAGTCTTTTAATACTTTCAGAAAAAAAAAAACATCAAGAATGAAGGATTTTCCATATGGGGTTTCTTGTTTTTGTGTTTTCTTGAAATATTTGAATGAAAATTCTTGGTTCAAAGCTTGGGCTTAATTTTTTTATGAAGTTTAAGCCCTAAAGATTCCTTTTTTCTTTACAACAAATTTTTTTAGGATTTTTCTGAAAATGAATATAAGGTTGCTTTCTGGTGAAAAAAGAAGATTCTTCCAATTATATCTTCTTAAAGTTTGGCCCTTTAAATTGTCTTTTTTTATTTTATATATATTTGAATTATTAATTCAGACCTAAAAAATATCTGATTTGAGAAATCGATTTCTGAGTGTGATTCTTGCTTACAGAAAAAGTGGAGAAGCTGTGGCATTGTGAAGAAAAAGGTGTTGAGTGCCTTGAATGTTAGGCAAAAGATAATTGAGGTACTGTATGCATTTCATTACATATCTTGAATATTTATTGCATCATATTTAAAATATTCTTTTGATTTTAATACACTTGAGACATACGTATAAGTCCAATGGAGATTGGGACTCCTATCTTCTCTTCAAAGTCAAGTCTTTTTCCCTTTCAAAATGTCCATATACACATTATGAAGATTAAAATTTCACAATTCTTGAATTTTATATACTTGTGGGCCTAATTCATACAATTTCAGCATCATCAAATATTGTGGAAAAAATTGCTATAATTATCTTCAAAGGTAAAGCTACCTTCTTTGTCTACAATACAATGTTCCCAATCTGACCCTAATCATGCACATATTTTCCCTTTTATCTTGTTGCATCCCTTGAAACTAGCCTCATGTGTTGAGGGCAATTTGGTCTAGTGAGTGATTGCTGTTGGAAAGTTATTTCTTTCACTTTCATCCATCATCATTGTATTCTTACCTATTATTTAAGGCAGTGATCTTTTAATGTATAAATTATGTTATTGTAACAAAGTTTTTTCTTTTGAGTGGACTCGTGGGGGCTTTCATATTCAGCAAACGAGCATTTAGTGATCATGCAAGATTCTCGAAGTCTTTAATCTACCCCACTTTCTTTATTGCTGTTCTTTAATGATTAGTGTATTATATAATCTTTTGTGATTGTAACTAGTAACTACTCCATTGATTCATTTTTATATGTAAAGATTGTGTTTTTTCAGATCTGTTTAGATTCTTGTAGCTAATGTGTGGTTTTTCTGTTTTGTGTTCTTTCAGCTTTGGTGATTTTTTGATCTGAATCATGGTCGAAGAGAATTCCGCGGTTGATGGCTTGTCGACGGAGGAATGGTTGTCTCGTGCTCAAGGGCTCGTTCCGGGGGCGTTGGAGAAGGCGAGGGAGATCAAGGGGTTTCCGGGGAGGTGGAAGATGATAATTTCGAAATTGGAGATGGTTCCGTCTCGATTATCGGATTTATCGAGCCACCCTTGTTTCTCGAAGAATGCTCTTTGTAAGGAGCAATTGCAGGCTGTGTCGAAGACATTGAACGAGGCGATCGAGTTAGCTGAGCTGTGTTTGAAAGAGAAATACGAAGGGAAGCTACGAATGCAAAGTGATCTCGATGCACTGGCAGGGAAACTGGATTTGAATTTACGCGATTGTGGGCTTTTGATCAAAACCGGAGTTCTTGGGGAGGTGTCTTTTCCGTCGTCTGTAGCGAGTAGTGGTACTTGTGCTGATCCGGAAGCTGTAATTCATGGGAATTTACGAGAATTGCTTGCTCGTCTTCAAATCGGGCACTTGGAGTCGAAGCATAAGGCGCTCGATTGCCTCGTTGAATTCATGAAAGAGGACGAAAAGAATGTGTTGGCTGTAATAGGACGAAGCAATATCGCGGCTTTAGTCCAATTGCTCACTGCTACGTCGCCTAGAATTCGAGAAAAGACTGTCACGGTTATCTGCTCGCTTGCAGAGTCGGGAAGTTGCGAAAATTGGCTCGTTTCGGAAGGCGTCCTGCCGCCCCTCATAAGGCTTGTGGAATCTGGAAGTACTGTGGGGAAAGAAAAGGCTACAATTGCTCTTCAAAGGCTGTCGATGTTGTCTGAAACGGCTCGTTCGATCGTTGGCCACGGTGGGGTGAGGCCGTTGGTCGAGATCTGTCGAACGGGCGATTCCGTAACACAAGCTGCTGCCGCTTGTACGTTGAAGAACATCTCCGCTGTGCCTGAGGCAAGACAAGCACTTGCTGAAGAGGGGATTGTGAAAGTGATGATTAATCTTCTTGATTGTGGGATTCTTTTGGGATCTAAAGAGTATGCAGGTGAGTGTTTACAGAATCTGACGTCGAGCAACGACGATCTCAAGAGATCGGCTATTTCAGAAGGCGCGATACGCAGCCTGCTCGCTTATTTAGACGGTCCGTTGCCTCAAGAGTCTGCAGTCGGGGCAGTTCGAAACCTGGTCAGTTTAGTGTCGATGGATGATTTGATCTCCGCAGGTCTTTTACCTCGATTAGTCCACGTGCTGAAGTCGGGGTCTCTTGGCGCTCAACAGGCTGCCACGTCAGCAATCTGTCGAATCTCCACCTCAGCAGAGATGAAAAAATTGATTGGTGAATCGGGGTGTATTCCGTTCCTCGTTAGAACGCTCGAGGCGAAAGCTAACACAGCTAGGGAGCTTTCGGCGCAAGCGATTGCTAGCTTGATGACTCTGTCTCATAACTGTCGAGAAGTGAAAAAAGACGACAAAAGCGTCCCTAATTTGGTGGCGCTGCTCGATCCAAGCCCTCACAACACTGCTAAGAAGTACGCGGTTTTCTGCCTTACGCTGCTGTCAACGAGTAAAAAGTGCAAGAAGCTGATGATTTCATACGGGGCGATTGGCTATCTCAAGAAGCTGACTGAAATGGAGATTCCGGGCGCGAAGAAGCTGCTCGAACGGTTAGAAAGAGGTAAGCTGAAAAGCTTGTTCAGCAGGAAATAGGATGAACGAACGAATGATCGACGACGATCGTTATCGTCGTCGTTGTTGTACAATGGAAGTATATTTTTGAATCTTTGATGACTTGTTTCATTCATAATGAAACAATACAATGTAGTAGTGATTAACAATATGTATGTCCTGAGAAGCATAATAGGTTCTTTGATCTATTTATTGAAATGCTGTTTTCATCCTTTTGTAAAAATCAATGAATAATCTATCTTTGTTTTCATTACATGAATCTTGTTGCTATTTTGTTAAACGAACTGAGCTGCTTGTCAGCTCGACTGGGCTCGAATAACAGCTCTATGCACATTGGTTTGAATGTATGATACACCTATATTGTGAAAACATAATTGATGGAATGAAAACAAAATTTACAAAGGTGTCTTACTCCCACCGTCCCAAAATTGTTCTCCGTTTCTTTTTTGTTCGTTCCAAAATATAGTCTTTCTCTTATGTTCGTCCCAAAATATAATCTTTCTTTTGAAAGTGTGTATAATGTCAAATGACAAGATCATTTAAATAAGAAAATTTTCAATTCCAAAATCATTTAAATAAGAATATATTTGAAAGTTTATAGATAAAATTCAAAATCTTATATACAATAAACGATGCTTTATTATTTAGTGTGAAAAATGAAATGAACCATAATTTTGTGATGGAGAGAATATTTCATGATTTCTCATAATAGTAAAACTATATTTACCCGGTTTTAAATTTTAAGATCCTGATTTTAATTTGTGATTTAAAATCTGGTTTTAGAAAACAATTTATACAACAACACTCATATATTTACTATCACAACTTTTAACCTAGTCAACTGTCTTTCCCTCCACTTTAATATATTTAAATTATAATTTTCATAATTCAATAATAATATAATAATACAACATTGATCATTTTTATATATCTTATATAAAGTTATTTGATAATTGATAGGTATTGTTTTAGCTATTGAAAATGACATGTCAACCTATTAACAGTTGGGTGGGTGGACAAAATCACATGCAATAGCCTAATTTCGAGATTACCTTGTCTTTTTAATAACAAAATTCGTGTTTTTGCTGCCTCTATTTTTGTAATTTAAAAAAAAATAATTGTTAGTATTATTTATTTATTTGCTAAAAGTAAAATTGTTATTGCTAGCTGGCTAATTATTGGATCCTCAACATGAATGATACATATGGGTGGGGTCCTCTATACTATTATCATATATGTGGTTGGTAGGAGTGAAAATGAATCGATTCGAGCCGAACGCGATGTAGTTTAAGTTTGTTTAAAATATTATCGAACTTTGAAATTATTGTTTGAACTTGTTTGATAATTAATCGAGTCGAGTTCGAATGAGCCTTAGTCGAGTTCGAGTAGTATGACATTTTTACACTAATTTTATCTTTTTCGACTTATCGAGCTTGAGCAGAGCTTATGATTGTACCGAACATAAATATATGTTCAAGCTTATTTGATATCTATATCTAATCGAGTTCAAACGAGCTTTTATCGATCGATCTCGAATCGGGTATCAAATAGTTTGTTTTGATTTTCAGCCCTATTGATGGGTAGTATTTGGAGGAAACATTTTTTGTCCAAAAATATATTATTATTGATATATAATAATGTATAATGCCTTACTTATTGATATATATATATATATATCATGCTATAATGAAAATTAAGGATGTGTGATTTGTGAATACTGAAAAAAACATTCTTCATTAATTAATTAATAAAAATAAATTTTAAATTATGAGAACTTTTAAATATAAATAAAAAAAGGAAAAATGTTAAAAAACTATATAAAATAATCAAATAATTAAAAACAAAAATGCTAGCCAGAAGTCCAGAACATCAAATAAATGTAGCCCAGTCCATATTAAAACAATATTGGGCTGTACAAAGTTTTTCACCATTTGGGCCGAAACAATTAGCCCGTCTCTATTTTTTCAAAATATACCCCTATCACACTTAATTTTTTTAATTATAAATAAAACACTCTTTAAAAATTATTAATCATGTACTTAATTTAATTTATTTTCAATTTTGAATTCATTTATTCTTAAATAATTAATTTGTTTTATAATTAATTTATAAATTTCATAATATATTTAGATATACAATTATTTTTTTATCTTAAATTTTAAATAGATATATATATTTTTTACATTATTTTTTAATATAAATACATAATATTTACAAAAAGTTGCATTTGAGTACAATTTTTTTTTAAATAATTACATTTCCAAACTGATCAACTTACTACATGATCAATTTTGAATTTCAGGGTTTGGCGGAGGCTGAAGTGACTCAACCCCGCCGTAGGGAATGATTGTGATCTGTTGTAATGCTCCAGGAGTCTGTGGTGCTCGAGCATTCAATTATCTACGTAGATTAGTTTTTAATTTTCATCCAATCCATCATTTGTTTGGAGATTCATGCTTTGGGGTCGGGACGTTATTGAATAGGGCATGCGCTGGAGGATAGGGGATGGTAAAACAGTGCACATCTTCAAAGATAGATGGATACAAGGGGGTAATGAGGGTCAGATTTTTTCTCGTATTGCAAGTGCATCTACCGTAAGTAGGTTTTTAACTCCAACTTATCAATGGGATGAAGAACTTCTGACCAATGCTTTCCTTACTATTGAGGTGGAGGCCATTGTTCGAGTGTCATTGTTAGGAAGGCATTGTTTAGACCAAGGTTATTGGCCATATGTTACGTCTAGGTGTTACGCGGTTGCATCGGGATATACTATTGCTACCTACCTTCGGAATAGGAATATAAGCTGCAACCATACAGGCACTTCAACAAAGGATAGATTGTAGTATGTGGCGAAGTCCATTTGGAAGCTCCATGTTCCACCTAAAATTCGTATTTTTGGCTGGAAGGTTTTACATGGATTGTTGGCCACGGAAGGTAACCTTGTTTTACATCATGTTCCTATGTCTCCTTGATGCTTATGTTGTGGAGCTTATATTGCGGATACAATGCATGTCCTTTTTCAATGCGTCTTTGCAAAAAGAGTTTGGAAGAAGCAGGGCCTTTAGGAAATCTTAAAAAAAATTGTCAGAGGTTCTTTGATTCAACTTTTTGACGCATTTTTATGTTCATCATATTTTGGAAGTTTACTCCCCAAAGTGATTATGATTGCATGGGATATATGGAAAGAGCGGTGTAAGTGGATACATACAGATGGGGTAGGGGAAGGGCGTGTTCGGATACCATTGAATTTTGAGGTCAAATGGGCGTTGGGTTATTGGCAGGATTTCCTTAATTTAAGAGAGTGTTCATTCCTTCAGACCAAGGGTTACATAGGAACAGAGGGCTCATCATCTCAGGATAACATGAATCTTAGTTTGTATGTTGATGCAGCCTTTAACCCCGATAAGAATTTCTTTGTTACTAGGTATGCTCTTTTCAATATGCACAAAGGCCTTATCCTTGTAGGAGGGGAGCGCATTAATAATCCCGGTTCGGTGATTGCTTCGGAGTTGAAAGCTGCAGAAAATGGTCTTGCAAGATGTGCTAAATTTGGAAAAAAGAGTACCAATCTCTATATGGATTCATCAATTGCAATACATGCTATTAATGGATCACAATGATTGGAGCGATTTGAAAAGGATATTATTAGACGAATTCAGATTTCTTTAGGAACTACTGGTCTATGGAAATGTAACTTCATTCCTAGAGAACAGAATAGGATAGCTCATCTGGCAGCTCAAGATGCTTGGAATTTTTCAGTGCCTTATGATTGGCTTGAAAATGATATTCTGCAGTATATTAGGGATTGTTTTTCTCATTGATCTTTTGTATCCCTGATGTATTCTTAAAAAAAAAAAAAAAAACATGATCAATTTTGAATTTGATTGAAATAAAAAATTAAGTATCCAATTTTGATAGTGACTAAATGTGGGTAATTAAATTTGAAAAATGACAAAATTGTGATAAAGTTGATATTTTTTAAGAAACAAGCGCAATATACGTGGACAGAAAGATACACTCTCCATTTTTTTTAATGAGTTTATATACATTAAGAGCTAAAATCCAACCCCCTCCTACAATTAAAACCAACAAATTTCAACAAATCAATAAGACCAAATCCGTACTTAAGATACCTAATATACCCTTTCTTTGTAAAAATCTACAATTAATTCAAAATGTTAATTCCTTCTCACTCACCCCTATAATTCCTATTTTCCATTTTTCAAAACCCTACCTCTGTCATAGTCGCCGTCGCTGAACGAAGGAAGCCCCTGCCATCTCTCCACAAAGACGGCGGCTTCCACATCTCCGACGAACCTATTGCGCGCACTTTGTCGTTTAGTTTGTTGGTGATAGCACTGAACAGAGTTACGCTTTGCGGTGGAGACGAACAAACGGTTTCCACGAGTCTCCGCCCCCCGCTGCCGCCGCAATTGTCAATACACCGCTGCTCGGCGATCAGATCTTTCGCACTCTCTCAAATTCCTCGGCCGGACGCCCAGCCTCCGCGGTCGCTCGATCTAGTTTTTTTAGCGCCGACGATTCAGTTTTTTTTAGTTCGATCGACCGCTGATCTTTGGTGCGATTCTGATTTCGATTCTCGTCGCTACTCGACATTAGTAGAGGCAAAAAAAGTTAAGCAACATAAACTTTTATTTTTAATTTTGGGGGTTTTATGTATTTTCGGGACTCTGTATTTTTTTTTACAATTTGTTCATATTTAGTGCAATTGCAATGGATTGTTTCGGAGATTATATTGTGGTGCTTAAATTTTTGTTTGATACTGCAGGTTTCCTTTTGTTGCCTGTGAAATTTTTACATGTGAAATTGATGTTATTTTGAAGACCTTGGTGGAGGAAGAGGAGGTTAGATCATCCTAGAGTATTTAAGATATGTTGTAAACTGGTAATTTGAGGTTCAAACCCAACTAATAAGTAATTGAATTTTGTGTCTCGTTGTAGCTTATGAATTTAATTTTGCTAATTAACTTGTTTTATTGTACTGTTTGAATTTCTTAGTAGCTTCTCCAGTGTGGATTCTTCAATGATTTATTTCGTAACTCCCCTTATGCCCGTTCCTGGTGATCTCGAAAGGAAAGATTATCCCTTAATTACTTACATAAAATATTTTGATTCCAGAGTTCTTGCTTTTGAGTGCCATTTTGGAGGTTGAGATTTTAGGATTTTTCGATTTTGGGATTTTTGGGGTGCGATTCAGCGTTGGGATAGTCCTTTTGCTGTTTAAAGTTGCTGGTTTTTTGTGCTTTTGGGACAGCCCTTTTGCTGTTCAAAGGTGCTGATTTTTTGTGCTTTTGGGACAATCCTTTGCTGTTCAAAAGTTGTTGGGAGAGCTGTGGTGATTCTATTGCGTTGCTGCTGTGGGGATAAGACTCAAAACTCAGTTCGTAGGAAAGATCCTTGATGCAAGGGGATATATGTGCAAAGGCAAGACTAAGAATGAAGGTTTTTGTGGAGCAATTTAGGCAAGAAGCTACTGGTGTGAGTGTAATAGGTTGTGAAATTCTTTTATTTGAATGTGGTTAGACATTAGTGTTAGAATTAGTGTTGGCATAATGATGTACTAGATTAGTGATGTGATGGATTATAATTTAGTGGCGTCGAGGTTGAGCGTTTTTTGAGCAATGACATATTTACTTTTTACGTGCTTATACTCTCATGTAAAACACTTAGAGACCGACATTGTTGATCAACATCTTTAAAATCATTTATGAAATTATATTTAAGTCTTATGCAATTTTTTTGTTGCTTTTATGCAATTATGTGTTGTTTTATGCTATTAGAACATGCAATTTTCGTTGCATATGTAAAAATAATAAACAACATAAATGCAGAAGTGTTATGCAATTTTGGCGTTGTTATATGCAATTACTTTGGTGTTATGCAATTATACTTAAGTGTAATACAATTTTTGTGTTGTTATATACAATTTTGGTGTTATGCAATTATACTTAAGTGTAATGCAATTTTTGTGTTGTTATATGCAATTATAATCTGCAATTTTCATGCAATTATAAAATTACGAGATATACAAATTGTTCATAACTGGTATGCCTAAATGATATGAAAAAAAAATCATTTATTAATATTTGTTAATAAATATTTATTTAAATAAAATACAAAAATATTATTAACAGTATGAATATGCGCTTAAAAGAACGCTTAAAAGAATGAATGTAGTTGATTAATTACCGTGATTAAAAATTCTCAATAAAATAAAGTATGAATATGCCGTTGATTAATTTTTTAGGAATGTTTTGAATTCGTTTTTTTAAGAATGTTTTGAATTTTTGAAGGTGTATTAATTAGGGTTGACTAATTCTAAATTATAAGGCAATTTAATGTAAAGGGTATATTGCATACTAAATTGGCTCTAATTGCTTCACCGGAAGTCAATTGGATTAATTAGCTTAAACATTTAGGTGTTGTTTGGTTAGGGATGGTGGTGGATGGGATGAGGATGGAGATTGAAAAAATATGGATGAAGGTAATCCATGAATAGTAATTGAATAAAAACTGTGTTTGGATTGAGATTGAAAAATAGGTGTGGATGGAGAACTTTATGTCAAATCAAATAGGAGAGAGAATAAATGTGTGGAAAAAAGTAGGAGAGAGAATAAATGTGGGGAAGAAAAGTAGGAGAGAGAATAAATGTGTGAAAGAAAAGTAGGAGAGAGAATGAGTGATTAAAAGAAAAAAAGAGTGATGTGATTGTATACAAATAGGTATGTAGATGTATTATAGGGATGGATGAGTATTTGGATGGATAGGGATGGGATGGAGGATGACCCATCCAAATCCGGATGGGCCAATCCCAAACTAAACACACCCTTAAGTGAAGTGTCTCTATGGGCAACTCCCCATTTTTTAATAAGTGATGTTTTAACCTTTTCTCTTAAACGCAATTAAATGATGTTTTTATAATTTTTTACATTGTTTTTTTTAATTATGCTCTCCCTTAACTTTAGAAAATTAATTATTTGAAAAATAAAATTGGAAAGACTTGAAAAAAATAATGGAATTGGTTAAAAATTTTGATTTTTTTATTGAAATATAATGTGGGCTATGGAAAATGTGTATTAGTGAGTTATCGTGATTAAAGACCCCTTTACTCCCCCGTCCCACAATTACTTTTACATTTTTTTTTGGACGTTCCATAATAATTTTGGAGTACATTTTTAAAATAGAAAACTCTTTATAAACTCCACTCCCACAATATCCTCAATTTTACACAAATAACATTACTTTTTTTTCCAACAACTCATTTCTTAATCCACTCATTATTACACTTTTTTAATATGTATTCCATCTACATATAAAAAAAGTAATTATAGGATGAAAGTAATACTCCCTCCGTCCACCAAAAGTGTGCTCACTTGTTTTTTTAAGTCCACAAAAAATACGTTTATTCTATTTAAATAGTTCACTTTTGAATATTTTTTTCACTTTAATAACAGATTAAGTATCTAACAAATATATTATTTACTCGTTATACTAAATATATTCTTTATAAATATAATATGATTTTTTTAAAAACATACACACTTTTGGTGGACAGAGAGAGTATTATTTAAGGGTATTGTTATTAATACTTTTTTTAATTTCAACAAATTTCACGAAAATATCACTTATTAAGACAAAATGATGGAGTATATACAGAATTAAAAAATAAAAAACAAGTAAATAAGAAGATTAAAAAAAAAAAAAAGAGGACAAAAACACGCCTTTAATTTAGTCATATTATATTATTCATCATGGGAAATAAAAATAAATAATTATGGAGCATACTATTTTCTCTCACATCAGTAAGAGAGAGAAACAAATATTGTGAATTTCAAGACGAAAGGGGTTAGGCACGATTCTCCGTATTGCGGCTGCCATCTGTATCTATCTATATAATAGTTCGGTAGAGCCTTGATTCTTCAATCTCTCCTCCAATTGTTGCTGATTTACTCAGGTACGAAACCTTGAATTTCTCTGGATTTTGCTTTTATTTTTATGTTTCTGTACCAATTTATTTTGATTCACGTTGCGAAGAAAAGCTGATGCTCGATGATGGTGAAAATCTCATCTCGTGATTAGGAGTGATTTTTTAATTTTTTTTGGAAGTGTTGGTGTATGTAAAATAGTCTGTAGGAACGATGAAGTAGCACAAATCAGGCCGCAACGAATTTGGAGGCGTTGACTGTGAAATCAAATCATGTTTTGTTATATTTGTGAATTTTGATGAAAAACCACTGTTACCTTGTGTTATTGGAATCTTCAATTGAAACATGTGTTATTGCTGTTGCTGCGTATCGTTTAATTGCTTAAATTTTCAGCTGATAGCATGCTGAATTCTTGCTATATACTCGTATTAAGTGGCTGTCCTTTTGAAAACAAAATGGGTGTTGTTTGTGTGTCTGTGTCTTCAAGGAATAAGATAATACTTAAGGCTATTCGTGTTCAATTCGAATAAAATGCTTTCTGATAAAGATTGTTGATCAAGCTATAATGGCTATCTCCAAGTAAATATTCAAAATTGAAGAGCCTGAGGTCATAAGTTAAGTGTGAAACAATATATTGATGATCAGAAGTGAAAAAGTACTATGAATCAAAAAGTGTTTTTTCATTGACTTGAACTGATCAAAATTGGTTTTTCTTTGATTTGATCAAAATCGCTTTTCGCTTTACAAGAACTGCTTAATGCTTACACAATTGTATTACTGTCTATCTGAACTTTCAGTTCTTAATGTAAACTAGAACTATGCCCTATGCAGGCTCTAACATTGAAATGAGGTAGTATGATTCTACATCTTATCATGTAGTTTGGGTTTGCTGATACTAAATTTACTGTATTGACCTACCAAGCTTCTTATAACTTGCATATCTCTATCCAATAATGTGAATTGAGTCGGTTGGTCCTTAAATTTTCAGGTTCAAAGAGATAAAACATGAGTTCATTGGATGTTGCTCGAACTGAGCTTGCTCTTGCTGTTCTGTATCTGAACAAAGCCGAAGCCAGGGATAAGATATGCAGGGCAATCCAATATGGTTCAAAGTTCTTGAGTAATGGAGAGCCCGGCACAGCACAAAATGTTGACAAAACAACTAGCTTGGCTCGAAAAGTTTTCCGTTTGTTCAAGGTTAGCTTCCTAATAGTTTCAGTGAGCAATTAGGGGTATTGTAAAATCTAAGAGTTATGATACAGAGAGGTGTTTAACCTTCATTATGATGCCATTATCTTGTCTTGAATAACTTTCTGTTTCTCTTCTCGTTACAGTTTGTCAATGATCTCCATGCTCTCATTAGCCCAAATGCTCCCGGAACTCCTCTCCCTCTAATTTTGTTGGGAAAGGTAATAACTCTCCAGTTACTTTTATGTCTACTTCATCTTTTGCTGTAATCTTAACCCTCTTTTTTTGGTATCTCTTGCAGTCAAAAAATGCCCTCTTGTCCACTTTCTTGTTTTTGGATCAAATTGTGTGGCTAGGCAGGACTGGCATTTACACGGTATATCTTTTAACATCTTAATTCATCATTTTTTGGGAAGAAACTTGTATGGTGAGCAGAAGGTTTTCTGATGCAGAACAAAGAACGTGTAGAAGTGATCGGAAGGATATCTCTTTTCTGTTGGTTGGGTTCTTCTGTCTGCACCACTTTGGTTGAGGTATGTTGTCATTCTCCCACTTGTTTTTCAATCTTCAATGTGTTGGTTTTCTTGTGAGGTTCTTAAGCTACGACAATGTCTTTGCCTTCTTCGTTGTTACACTAGGTTGGCGAAATCGGGAGGCTTTCAGCATCACTGAAGAAGTTAGAGAAGGAACTGAAGAACACTGACAAGCATAAGGTTTGCGTCTCTTGAGTACTAAATTTTTAGGGAATTTAAACCTTGAATTTAAATCGGAAGGGATATATTGACTATTGCTGTGGTGCTCCTGTGTTACTTTTTTTTTGTACCAGAATGAGCAATACCGAAGTAAGCTTCAAAAATCAAACGACAGATCTGTAGCCCTTGTTAAATCAGTCCTGGATATGGGGGTTGCAGTTGGCTTGCTACAACTTGCACCCAATAAAATCACTCCTCGTGTAACAGGTGCCTTGGGATTCACGAGCTCTCTCATATCCTGCTACCAGGTATCTTATTTCTTCATGTTCATCGTCTTTATTCTACTGTTCTGTTCGATTTTGCCAAACTTATATGTTCATTTACAAGTCCCCCGTTATGATTCGACTCCTTGTGTCGTGCAGTTGCTGCCATCTCCACCACCGAAGACGAAGGCAACCTGAAGTGATCTTTATGGAATAATTACTTGGTACTAAGAAGCTGTAATAGGAATATGATCAATTTGCTAGACTACAAGTTGGGTATGGTTAAAATTTCACCTTTTTTAACCCTATGTAACTGTTCATTTTTTTTCTTATACATTTTGGCAATGATGTATACAGCTTCGTATTTGTGTTGCACAATTCGTCTCAGTTCTTGATAATTCAGTTTTTATCATTTAGTGAGGCGTAAAATGGGAAGAAAATTTGTAAATGTTTATGATTACATAGTGACTGGGAAGAGTAGGTATGCAATGGTCGGTTTGGTTATCGAACCAAATTACAAAAATCGTATCGATTTAGTCTATGTTTAATCGGTATTGTTTCCCTCAGGAAACAAGTCAGCTGTAAGTGCTGGAGCAATCCATTGTATCTGATAAAATGTTGTATCCCACAAATCATCTTCTTCATTCATCCTCAATATAGCCTTTTCCTTCATACTCATCACCATCTTTCTCAACAAATCCGGAATCACATCGGGCAATTTCGACTCGCCATACTCTCCCAACTCCGCCTTCATACACGTATCCATTCGCCTCAGTATTCCCAACCAGAACGTCCTAAAATTATTGCTCTCTGAAATCGGCTTCAAGAAAAGGAGATACATATCTGCCAACACTTGCATCGCAATCTTAAGCGTACCTTCCATGCTCCTCGTCTCCCTTTCTGCATTATCTCGTCTCGAGTATTGCAGCATCTTTTCATGCAGATCGTCAACCATCGCGAATATCACGTTGTAAAACGAGTTAATACAGCTTGTTGGCGTTGCCAACAGCTCTTCAGCCAGTATGAAGCTTCTCTCGAGTGATTTCACAGCATGGTTTCGTACCTCTTCTCTTCTGGCAAGACTCGTCTTTTTTAAGGATTCTCCGAGCCTTTGAAAGAAACTAATGGGATTATAAATCCTCGAACTTTCTTCAATCAATGTGCTACCCCCGTTGCTCCCTGTACTGCTTCCCGGATCTGAATATCCGCCTTTAAACCATTCGACTAATAAGGTTGCTGATTCTGCTAACAGGTCCATTATCTTGACATTCTTCTCTACACGGCTGTTTCTGAGTGCAACAAAGGCGAATGCACAGTCAATGATGTAGGTGTAGTTTGTTCGCGTTATGTTGTTCCTGTCAGCCATGAGTTGGAGCAGTGTCTCGACTCCATGATCGTAGGTTTCTGGGTGACGACCAGTGACAGACAGCAGATGAAGGACGGACATCCACCCTAGATGCGTTTGCAGCTTGCTCGGGTACTCAGTGATCATTCTGCTTGCAGAATGCAATAGAAACTCACAACAAGTGTCAAGAATCTCTTTCTCCATCCTCCACATTAAAATAATCGACTTGAAAATGAGTTCTTCTGATCCCTCCATTTGATCTGAAGCAAGAAGCTTGAGGCACATCTTCATGAGGCATATGATGGCCTTTTCTGAGAATGGAATGGGCGAAAACAGAGGAAACTGCGACACTTCTAGCAAGTATTCATGGTAATAAGGCCAAAACGTCGGTAGTCTATGCGCATTCGCAAGAGCCATCAAGCTTATAAGTTCCCAACAAAATCCAACTGTCTCCTCTTCCTCTACTGGTGTGCTGAACTTTTGGCCTTTTCCAGCTGCAGCGAAGATAATGCAGCGCCCGAGATTCAGCAGAGAGTCTTCAGGGAGAGTCGAGCTTGTGCTGAAGATGCTTCCAATACGACACTGTTGAATGATGGTCATGTTCTGTTCAAACTCGTTTAACCCGAGACTTAGAGCTTCTTCAACACTCTCCATTGACATCAAGTTTACAATCCCATGAGTTTTGACAGGCTCGTGATTCTCCGACTCCATAACAGATTGTGGGAGCAACTTGAGCCTTTTGAGCTTCAATAAGCAGTCAATGATAGTTCTCCACCCCCCTTTGATGGAATCTTTGAACGCGTTCGCAATGTTGAAAACAGCAAGAATCGCCATCTTTGGCTTCATGTCGTGGCTGAAGGCGTATAGCGTCTCTTCTGCTGAGGCGTAAGGGTTGAGCAACGTGGTAAATTTGCAGAACGAGCAAAGGAGCTCGTCTAGAGTGTCTTCTAGTCCATACTGCGCTATTCTAGCTATCGAGAACAATGCTTCGACGCATTCATGAAGGACTTCCTCATCATCACAATGCTCAAACACTGCTGCAACAGTTGCAACTGAAGGTCCAGCAATAGCAGCAAACATATCCCTCCCCAATCTTCGGTCAAAATCACACAAGATAAATGGTTGCATAATCTTGGTCCGGTTTATCACCTGGATCCACCTATTCGGATTCATATCAACGACTGGACCTGCTGAGTTATCGAGGCTGAGTGCATTCGTTGAAATGGACAGGAAAAGCTCGCAAAGATACTCACGAGGCAGGTCGTTCCCTCCATTGATTGATCGATTGTTTTTGATAAACTCCTCCTCCGTCATCCTCTTCTTCACCTGTGGATTATGCTGATCAGTATTCAACATAATGATGGAGTAGCAGAATATCATGACAGCATCCTTGCTTGCAAAAATATCCGACGATTGTTGATCATAGAACCTTTCGGAGAAGGCCTCAACGACTCTCTGGATCTTCTGAGACTCTCCAGGCAACCTGAAGCTCTCTAGATAAGTCCTAAGAGACGAGTCGAGGTTCATCCCCGTGAACTCAAATGTATTGGTGAATTCTTTCAAAACTTGAACATTAAAAGCATCAGGATCCCCAAGAAACTCCCCTATTGTCACCTTATCAAGTTTAGGCGTATAGCGAAAGAAATACGCGTAAGCTTTCGCGTTTGGTGGATCGGATATCAGCTTCGAAACTTTCAGATACTCCAAACCTTTCCTATCATCCCTATTATAATGACTCCCTGCTATAAGAATCTTCCTCTTCTGCACTTTTCTCACTCTCACATAATCAATCCAACTATTCAAATCCTCCCCTTGTGGCTGCTCTTCCCAGAAAGGCCTGTATTCGGAAATCTCAACGGGGTAGGTCCCACACGCGTCCCCTTCTTCCTCTTCCTCTTTATCAATCCTATCAGCAATGTAGTGGAAGATGATAGCGAGGCCTTCGAAAGCCTGAACTTGAATGCTCGTCAGCAACGCGCCTGTTGGGAATGCATACTTGCACAATACTTTCCCCATCTCTTCAAACACATTTCTCAAAGTTGGATCACAGTCATAGTTCACATAAGCTTCTGTTATGAAAGACGGCTGCCTGCAGAAGTTTATCATCGCTTCGATTGCTACTTCCTGCAGCCCAAACGGACTTCCTGGATACGCGACTCTCAGCAACACAAATGAGAAAAACGCTTCCAGCTGGAGACGTATAGACCTGCATTCCACGTAAAGAAACGCAATCACTCACCTTCGTCTAATGCATTACTACAATTTAGATTCGTACGATCATTCACCTGCGAAGGAAGTGATAGAGGTTAAGAACTGTGCTGGAAATCATGGACAGAATCAAGGGGCTGGAGGAAACTCCATAGTAGATTAAATGATGAAACAAATCATCTTGAATCATTCTCAGAAGCTTGGGGTGTCTGCCTATACTGTCTCCACTCAATTCTACACAAGAATTGATCAAATAAAGCGCGAAAACTTTCGTGTTTTCATCAGTCACAGGGTAAGTCACTCCATCTGATTCCACAATATCGACCACATTCATTAACGCACACAGGAAATGGAAGATATCAACCGCGGAACCAATTCCATAACCCGATTCCATGTAACCATCTTCCTCAGTGTCTGATTCAGAATTCTCCCAATCTTTAACATCAATTTCAGGAAACCTTGAGTATATAATCTGCACCAGCTCATGCATAGTGTACCTAGCTGTACGTTGCAGCAAATCGCCACGGCTAGCTGACTGTCGAACGACCTAAAAACACACCAGTTAAGACACCTTGTAAGAAGAAGAAGTAGTATGTTTTGGAAAAGTACAACACAATATTAATAAAAAGTGTAAGTCACTATGACTAAAAATATTATTATACAGTTTAATAATTGAAAAGTGCAACACCATTTACCAAAAAGTGTAAGTCAGTAAAACTGAAAAGTGCAACATGGACTAGGGTTCACAACATGCACTCGAGTCCATAGCAGACAAAAGTACCTGAAAACAAGTATTGACAACAGTGCAAACAGAGTGATCAGTGAGCAGAATCGAAGCACGATGCCTCATGATGGCGGTCAAGACGTGCAAGATCCTCATCATGACGGCGTCTTCTGCCACAAGGTTCGTTTTCTCCAAACGACAGCCTGTGACAGCAGTGACAGCAGAGTTGATCACATCTCTTGCACCAGGAGTTCTTTCGTCGAACATGGCAAGGCGAAGGATCTTGAGGACAGATTGAAGGGCGACAGCAGTGGCACTAGCTGGAATGTCGTCGCTCTGTATGACATCAAGGAAAGGCGAGACGTAGACGGATGGATCAGTCATTCGCCATTCCTGTTGAGGGTTGAAGAGAAGGGCTCTGAGTGATTTGAGAGATTGTAACACGGATGCATCGTAATTGTCATCCGGATAATGGTGATGGTGGTGATGGTGATGATGATGCTGATGATATAAACCCGGATTCGACTGGCGAATAACGGCAAGAACAGCTCCCACCTCTGTGTTCAGCATGCATGATAGTCCTAATTCTTTTCTTTTTGCTTTTTTTTCTTCATCTTCTTCCATGTTATCCATTGCAAAGTGTTTGCAATCAGATTAACCACTTCAAATCTTCTGTTCTAGTAATGTTTGGAGATGAATTTACTTAATTTAGCTGTTTACTTTTTGTGGTTAGAATTTAAGAATTGAACTTTTCTACCACTATTTTTGTACCACCTTATGTTTCGATAAAGAATCATATCCATGAGAATATGTATACTATTAAATGAAATATCTATAGCAAAAATAAGACGAAACTCCACTTTAGTATTTTTAACTCACTTAAAAATACGATTCAAATAAGATCATAAGCTCACGAATCATGTAATATATACAGTTTTTTTTTTGATAAAATAAGTAGTTATTATATTAAATTTAGATTCTATTATTGCAAAAACGCATGAAGGCAACGGAGCCCAACTACAAAATTTGATGGGTCTATCCAAACTCAAGTACTATTGAAACAGCAAAATTTGATGGTTCTATCCAAACTCAAGTACTATTGAAACAGCGAGATTCCCTTGTCAACGTATGTGCCACTATATTTGAACCACGCCTAGCAAAAGTAACCGAAACATTTTCGAATTAAGCCAAAAGTGCTCGACAAATTGAAACATAATCCCAAAAAACTGAGTCTATGGTATCATAAGAATTTATCGGGGTCCACCATTACTTTTGCATCCCCTTCAACAATGCAATTATCAAGACTTTGAGATTTTAACCAAGAGAGGGCCTCATGGAAGCCCAACACTTCGCCCACCTCCACCTCGAAACATCCCATCAACACTCGCGATTTGCACGGTTTAATCTTCCCTTCCGAGTCCCAACCCCGTCTGTCCCGTCCACGTTTATCTTGTACATACCTTGGGACGGGGTGTGTCAGGCAGCGCATGAATCATTCCTCGATGCACCAGCAAGACGTACGTGTGAGCAAGCAAAGTGGGCGGGCAGATTTGAAAATTGAGATACACGTGCTGCCCTGCCCCATTGTCATCCCTAATAAATTGGCGTTCCGAGAGGCTGAAGCAGAGAAGCATATATTGTGTGTTCCAATTCAAGAGCAGCCCAGTCGGTAGTATCCACACTTACATCTAGCCTTTTGCAAATTCCTTGAGTCTCATACACAATTTGAACAACACGAGGGAATCTCTTCAAAAATAGCTTTTTGCAAAGACCATTTGCAATCACTGCCCAGAAAAGAAAGACATTAGTATTAGAAATACTCTTAGATCATCAAAACTAATACAAATTTCTCGGACACAATTTAACTCACCAAAACGGCGCCAAGACTTTGAAACGGAGGCAACACGTATAACATCAATTGGATCATTCAACAATGTCATTATATGTAAGCTCATATCATTATTTAAGAAATCTACAAAATCATTAGTGACCTCCATTCCTGTTGAATAATGCACGGAAAATTAATAAGCATAACTATAAATTACTTGTACACTTTATCATAGTTCCATATAGATATATATAAACCTTAATTCAGTACAATTTTCGTAGAAAACAACAAACAAGGAAGGAAAAAATAAGAAACCTTTTACAAATTGAACCGAACAAGCATCAAGCCTTAAATATCGATTCAATTAGCGTAAAAAGAAAATGAAAGAAAGAGAAAGAGGGAATTTGTTGTTAACCCCCCAAAAAAAAATCTCAAAATTAGTTACATTTAAACTTTCAAATTTGTTTAAAACAAGATATTTAAAGTAATTTTAAAAATTATACATTATTCCCCAAAATTCTATACTCCTACTTTCTTTTGGGGGAAACGGATTCTCTCTTTTGATATGACTTTTTAAAATTCTATACTCCTACTTTCTTTTAGTGGAAACGGATTCTCTCTTTTGATATGACTTTTTAAGTGACATAGGAATAAAACGCAATAAAGAAACAAGTAGGGATATTTACTTTTACCGTTCACCATGAAATTATAATTTTATTGAGTGATTGTAAAAGATTTACAGAGGGTGTATTTATATATACAAAGTGTATCATATCTACCAAATATACTTCAAATATTTAAGAAATAAAGATAAACATAATATATTATAAAGATATATACAAATCTGGTTAATATTATATTCATAATAATCTTTGTACAATAATTAATGTTATAAATTAGGTGGCTAATATATTATTGCTTATAAATAAAATTTTAACAGAATTCTGAAATACAAAGATGTAATATTTTTCACCATAATAACAGTGGTGAAGCTCACACTCTTCACAATTTCTCCAATGACATCGTTGAATTTTTAAAATTCATATTAAATACCTCAAAATTTTAAAGAATTTTTAAAAATTGGGATGGAATATTCCCAGATTTTAAAGGTAAAAAAAAAATATCCGAATCTCAATTGAATATCCTTAATACAAACACTGAATTTTAAGAATGACTTATTATAAAAATCTTAAAGAATGACTTATTATAAAAATCTTAACTAAATATTCCTTTTAAAAAAGTCTTAAAAGTACCTATTCCCACTCCTAGTCATATACCAAATCATTTTATGACATGATAAAAAGAAAATTAATATAGAATAATAAAATTTTATGAATATTAAAATTCAAATATATATAACCCTACGCCCAATACCTTAGAATTTTTCCTCGTTCTCGCCAGCTCCACAACAATGGCGACGGGTTTAGAGCAAGTTAATAAGCTCGAGCTCTTCCTTCAATGGTTGAAGGTCCTTCACGACTTCCCCAACTTTTTATTTTTGTTTTAGTTTAGGATGATTTTGATTTGTTCCATGTTACGATTAGTACTCCAGCGAACATTGAAAATATCAATTTTATTTTAGGTGAATGGAGCTGAACTACGGGGTTGTGAAATCAAATACTGTAATCAGAATAAACGGTTTGGGATTTACTCATCCAACGATACCCCTCATGGTGAGTATTGAGTTTTAGTTTTTTTTATTGAATTCAGTCCAGCTGAATTGATATTTTTTTCCTTTTGGATTTGCGATTACCTGGAGTTATTTTGCTGTACTTTGATTTTAAGTGATTTAATAATACACCTTCCGTGCACAATAAGTAGTCTCATCGAGAGTGGTCAATAAAATGGTAGATAAAGTAGGGTATTGTGGATCCATTGTTAATAAATGATTGTTTGTGAATAAAGTTGATGTCAATTAATTAAGTAATGGTTGAAATAAAGTGTATGAGACTATATTTTGTGGACGGAGAATATAAGGCAAATGATGTGTACAGAGGGAGTAATATAGTAAAATTTGAAGGAAGCCATTACTAGAGCTTCAGACTTTACATTGCGTTTTTATGATACCATTGTTGTTCAAACCCCAAATAATGATGAATTGGAAGATGTTTAGGTAGGGATAGAAAAGGATTACATTAACAGTAGAGAATATTGGTTGGGCATCTGTTTCGTTGGTTTCGATAATGTAGAAAACATTGGATGGTTAAGAAAGTATGATGCTTCAGTGCTGGTTATTTAAAAGGAAAACAATGCTAGTTATGATGCTCAGTTTTACTTTCATCTAGTTGAGTGATTTACTTACTTAAAATTGATAGATTCGAGGATTCTGCTCGTTGTTCCACTTGATCTGGCGATAACTCCTATGAGGGTCCTAGAAGATCCGCTAATAGGACCTGAATGTAGGTCGATGTTAGCGGAAGGTGAAGTTGATGACCGATTCTTGATGATGTTGTTCCTGACAGTGGAACGTCAGCGAAGGAACTCTTCATGGAAGCCGTATGTTCTCAACATATGTTTCACTTTTTTTTGTTACTTTGTCAGGAGCTGTTTGCATAGTTGGGCAGGATTTCTTTTAGGGCACCTTTTATTCGAATGAAAACTTGTCATCTTCTAATCCCAGGTATCTTGATATGCTTCCTACTGAATTTGGAAATCCACTTTGGTTTACTGATGATGATCTCTTAGAGCTAAAGGGAACAACATTGCATCGAGCAACTGAACTGCAGGTACTGTACATTATGTTCAAAATTGTCATTTGTTGACTGTTTAAACTTTCGGGATTGGACTTCTCAATTGCTTTCCGGGACCATAATTCATAATTTATGAATATTCATGGTTACTTGTCCTGTTGTTTGTTTTACTCTCTGATATTTACCCTTCAGCATCTGACTGAAGACAGGTTTGTGTTAACAGAAGAAAAGTTTAAAGACCCTATTTGACGACAAAGTGAAGAAATTGGCGGAAAAACTTTTGGTCCTTGATGGAAATCCAGAAAGTGAAGTTAAATTTGAAGACTTCCTTTGGGCAAATTCCATATTTTGGACTCGAGCTCTTAATATTCCTGTTCCAAAATCCTATGTTTTCCCAAGGAGTCAAACGGAGCAAGACGACTCAAGTATCAATGCTCCTGGTGCATCTACCAATCATGTTTCTACTGAAAAGATGGCCAATGGAGAAAATGAAAAGCGTAAGATTGTTTGCTAGTAGTTTCAACTGAACATGAAGTTTGTACTTTCTCCTAATTCTCTGAGTTTTGTGATTAATCAGTTCTCCAGACAAACCACTCTACAAGCGAAGTTTCTGGAGCGGAATCCACTTCACAAGAAGGAGAGACTATATGGATTGAGGGTCTTGTCCCTGGCATTGATTTTTGCAATCATGGTAATTCGATTACTTTATATGATTGTTAATGATGTGCCGTTTGCTTATTCAAAGTTTAAAATACCACGTAATTTCTTACTTCAAAGCCTACTGTTCCATCTTTTTTCCACTAGTAATGGTTCCATTGTTGAAAATTAGAATAGTATACTTGTAGAAAGAATAGACCATAAGTATTTCTGCTGGTATTAACTTCTCAATCACTACTTTATTATTTGATACCTCTCAATCTATGCAATATTCACTGGTAATGTGTGAAACCGATTTGATATGGCAATTTTATGCTTCAATATACTATGCAAGTTCAAAACAGTTCTTTATTGATGCTATTCGTTTGTAAATCTGCAAACTATTTGTCCAGACTTAAAGCCCGCAGCAACCTGGGAAGTCGATTCAACTGGATCATCAACTGGGGTCCCTTTTTCTATGTACCTTCTTTCTGGTACCATTCTTTCCCTTTGTCGCTTGTTATTCTAAGTTATTCTAGAATCTGCCATTTGGAGCTTATTTTACTATTTGCAATCATCTCTTATGAATATAGTTCATTTAAAAAGTGATCCATATCACACTAGGCCTATTCTATTGAAAAGTTCCATCAACATGTCGGGTCTTGTTTTTTCCAACCCTTATGTTCAAAGTTCGTTTGGAATTAATCTCCCGGTCCATGTTTCAAACTAATACTTCTGGAGATTGTTGTCAGCTTGTATTCTATTAAAGTGGTCTCTTAGTTAAAAATGTTGCCATAAAGTATATTTTCACTTAGAAAGCGAAGTTCTTGATATGATATTTTTTTGCATCAGCTGGGAACATCCTTCTCGAAGGTGAGAAAGAGATAACCATCAGTTATGGTAACAAGGGGAATGAGGTATGCTAAATTTTTAGGTTCTTATTGTTTTTTATAAACTAACAATCTTTTCGTTTTTACAGGCCAATAATATAATGTTCTCATATTTTATAAGTCAAATCATTTTGATTGCATGACAACCAATGCAGACTGTTTTGTTCTTCGTCCGATTTGTATCTTTTACACATCACTTAAACGACACAGTTTTGAATGATGTCTTTGTTCTCAGCATGACACTATATTCCAACCTTAGTTAATATGTGCATTTGATATCTACTGTAATTACAGAATGCTCCGTAACATCTTGGATTCTCTTTCTGTTTATTATGATTTATGGCGAGATATGATCCAGTTGTGAAGGCTTAGGTCACTCTGTTTTATCATAATTTGATGACTGCAGTTTCTATAGAGAAGATTCGTTTTTACACTCATAATTTGATCAATGGAGATTTTATGCAGGAACTTCTATACCTCTATGGATTTGTAATAAAAGACAACACAGATGGTTATCTAATGGTAAATATTCCTTTTAGTTTTTACCACCTTCATTTTCTCTAACTAGTTGAAAACTTTTTGCAGGAATGATACTTATCGAGCCTTCTCAGCTACTTTCTCTCACCCCGTCCTCCTTCACCTTCACGAATATATGATATTTTTTTTTTAATTTTTTGTGTATACACCTTACATCTGAACTAATTTTGCGTACATAAATGACAGGTACATTATCCCATGGAAGCTATTCAAGATGTGTCCTTTTCAGATGCCAAACTGCAGCTTCTGGAAGCTCAGGTTAACCAGTAATACCATCGAAAACATCTTACAAATTTGTAATGCAAGTAAATAAGTAATCTAATTCATACATTTTGTGATTATAATCACAGAAAGGCGAGTTGAGGTGTCTCTTGCCTAGTAGTTTGCTAAACAATGGCTTTTTCCCCGAAAGTGCCTTGCCAGGAGAAACTAAAGACGACACTGCTAGTCAGTTGCTCAATTATAGTTGGAGTGGCAACCGCAAGATGCCCTCATACAGCAATAAACTTGTTTTCCCCGAACAGTTCTTAACTGCCTTGAGAACAATTACCATGAAGGAAAACGAGCTTTACCAGGTTTCTTCATTACTTGAGGAGGTGCGCGCCTTCTTCCTCATATTTCACCTAATTTCTCTTTCATTTTTCATTCGTCACAAATCAGTATTATATGTGTGAAACTTGTTGTTAAAGCTTGTTGGATCTGGAGGGGAAAGGCAACCATCTGAAACTGATGTTCGAACAGCCATATGGGAGGCCTGTGGGAATTCTGGCGCTTTGCAACTGCTAGTCGATCTTCTTAACATGAAGTAATTTTTGCCTATATTTTTCCTCAAGTTATAACTGTACGATTATGATTTATATTTACAAAAGCTGCTGTTGCGTTATTTAAACTATTTGCAATAGGATGACGGAACTGGAAGAGGGTTCAGGGACAGAAGAGAATGATGCTGAATTGCTCAAGAAAGCCGATAGCAATGGCTGTGTTAAGATGAGTAGAAACAGATGGGCGAGCATAGTATATCGTCAAGGCCAAAAGGAGCTCACTCGTCGTTTCATTAGCGAGGCCGAACATGCATTGCAATTAGCATTGAGCGAGGAATCTCTTCAATGAGACGGTACCGTCTTTCAATTCAAACCTACGTCTCATCAATAAATGTATTTTTTTTTTTTAAAAGGTTGTCTGTTCTTCATATTCAGCTTAGGTTATATCAAATCCATGGAAAATCAGAATTTTGAATATGCCTCATTCTATAATACATCTAACGATTAAATGAATTATTTTCTATATATTGTATTCTCTCTGAATATTACATTTTGTTTGTATTTCAAATATATTTAAAAATGTGATATTTTATTTTTCATAATAGTATGCAGAACTCTCTAGAATTATAAATATATAGAATTCGAAAATAATTTCATATAACTTTTAGAATTATAAATATATAGAATTCGAAAATAATTTCATAAAACTTTAGAATATGTTGACAACGATTGAGACTATTGAGACCGTCCATTAATGGAGCTGCCTTCCCTTTTCACATCACACAAACCAATGCAAACATTTTTTTCATATAAACCTTTTCACATCACACAAACCTTCTCTTTTCACATTACACAAACCAATAAAAACGAACGAGGTAGTAAAATATGATATGGACGAGGCTTGTACTAGAGAGGACGAGGCTTGTACTAGAGAGGCTGATACAGGTAAAATTGAATATTGTAATTTTAGGTTTGGACGAGGGGAATTGGCAGGTAAAATTGAAGATTGTAACGAGGTAGTAAAATATGATACAGATAGGTTTGGACGAGGCTTGTACTAGAGAGGCTGATACAGGTAAAATTACAGAGGCGAGTTGGTAGGTAAAATTGAATATTGTAATTTTAGGTTTGGACGAGGGGAATTGGCAGGTAAAATTGAAGATTGTAATTTTAGGTTTGGACGAGGAGAGTTGGCATGTAAAATTGAATATTGTAATTTTAGTAGATTGTAATTTTAGGTTTGGACGAGGAGAGTTGGCATGTAAAATTGAATATTGTAATTTTAGTAGTTTTACACCCACAGTACATGTACTGTAAAATGTACTGTAAAATGTCAAATTATATATAAAATGTAAAATGTACTGTAAAATGTCAAATTATACGTAAAAGTTCTCTTTATATCGACTTTATATACTTTATATACGTAAAATGTTAGTTACGACTAACTGGAGTTCTCTTTATATCGACTTTATATCGATTTGGTAGAAACACATTGATCAAACAAATTATCAATTTCACTGACTATTTTTACTCACTAACTATTTTTACATAATTCATTTAAAAAAAATTACTCTTTTCAAACATGAGTCAAATTAGTGAACGGCAAGGGGAACCTAACCAGCAATTGGACGATGCATATAAAAAAAACAGAGTAGGATGGGCATGAGTGGACAGAGAAGTCCATACAGTTGCTTAGGCTTAAAGATGTTCAATTTGACAATTAAGTACCTTACAAAATCAGTCAATGTCAAATTGTTCCATGGTAATCCCATCACCATGATCAACCACTATCATTATCTGAAAAAGAAATAGAATTACAAAAAAAAGCAAAGTAAGAAAATTTTGATGAAACTATATGTTGTTAACCTCCATCTAACTATTAGAAGAAGGCAATCATTTTCCTGCATTGTTTCTTTAACACTATCATTTTCGTCATTAACAAATTCATTCTTACTATAAGCTTTTTTTCACTAAAGAGTGCTTGCCTAACCTCTCTAAAGATACTAACAAGTTGTTCTATTGCTTTAGTAGTTTGACTAGGACTATTATCCTCTTCAACTAAAATGTTCGATACCGTTGTTAAAACGCCATTAGCACGTAATTCAACCTTATTGATGCCAGTAAACAGTTCCTTAAAACGGTTCCTCAAAAGTTGATTTGCTATCGCTGATCAATATAAAAAAAATTGCATTGCATTATGATACAAATAAGGTTAATTTGAGCGAGTTTACAAAAGAAATATGATCATATTTAACCTACTTCATTAGGTCAAAGTATTATTTATAATGATTTACAATTTTTAAAGCTATGTAATTTTAGTAGTTTTACCCACACCCGTAAAAGAGGTAAGTTTCTTGCTATAATAGAAAATAATATATTTTAATTTGGTCCACATCTTTTGTATTTATCTCTAATTATTTCATTATGAATCATTCACATCACTTCATTAAGGGATGTTCTCACATGCTATCAGTCTAACTTACCGAAACCCTAATTCTTCTCTAAAGCCTCACGCTTACAATTTCCCTACCCTCCCTATGGCGGCGGCAACACCATCCCCCCTAACATCCCTCTCAATGTTTTGGTCCACCTCTTGACCAGGTAGTCCCGATCCTGTCAAGTCATGATCTCATCTCTCATGTTCATGGTATGACTCTCGCTCCGGCCAAGTCAATGACGGAATCCGGTGAATCGACTCCCAACCCTGCGTATACCGCTTGGTTTGAGAAGGATCAGAAGATGTCATGGCCGAGGTCATTGGCTGTGACACCTCGCGTGCCATATGGGTTGCTCTCGAGGTTGCCTACCGTCACACCTCGGTTTCTCGCATAAATGAATTGTGGAACCAGTTACTTTCTCTTCATCGTGGTTCTACCTCCGTTGACGATTATAGCAAGAAATTGTGTGCCCTCTACGATCAGCTTGCTTCCATTGGTAAGTTAGTTGATGACAGCGATAAGTGTCATTGGTTTCTAAATGGTCTTGGCCCTCAGTACACTGGTTTCTCAGACACTGTCATGGCCATGTCGCCCATGCCTGCTTTTCGGGATCTGGTCAATCAGACATTGAACTTTGAACAGTTTATACCATTTTGACATAAAATTAACTAAATACTCTTCAACTTAAATGTATTCACATATCCATTTATTCTTCATTCATTCATTGTAACTTTTTAGTAATTTACTTTAGCAATTTATTTCTTCTTTCTTATTCATAAAAATAAAATAAAAATACATATATTTATCTTGATGGATATATGACTTTGTCATTAATTTGTTTGTTTTTTTTTTTTTTTTTTTTCATGTTTTAAAGTTATAGCAAAGTATACGATTAGAATATAGGAGAACGTGAGGTCCAAAACTACACATCGTTATGATTTTATATGTGCTACTTGATTTTATTTTAATAAACAAAATTAACAACTAATCAAAATTTCAAGCCACTGCCATTAATCCCAGCTGCAACTCAATGTTAATTTCTCACTTCATCACAAAATAGGCCTCGCTGAGTTGGGCCTTCTATTTAATTGAATGGGCCGTATAGGATTAACTTGATGGGCCACTAATTAATTAAAGGTATACCCCTCCATGAATGTTATATGCACTTCCACTTCACTTTTATTAATTAAACATGCATGCAAATATGCAATATACTACCAATTTCACAATCAAAATTTTACTACACCCACGTACTCTTATAGTACCTTACACGTTTTGATATTAATTAATAATATTAGTTCTAGTCTAGTTGTACCTAATTATTAAGTATGTTCGTTAGTCTCGTTAATTATTTTTTTCTTCATTATACTTTGGTTCACACTTGAGCACATATGATAAACTAATCAATATTCGATTAAAACACGTGATCAAATAAATGATTTTGAACGAAAGGAATACAATACAACCAGAATATATACTACTACTCCGTAGTATATAATTAGATCGAACAAACATAACCTTGCCATTCTTGAACTTGTAACTGTTTCAATTTTTTCCCAAAGGCAACTGTCTTATGAAAACCCTTCTACAACGTACAAACATATAATTACACTGTTTCTATATAAACTAAAAAAAAAAAGGTGTTATTTGATGAAATAATATTGTTCAGCCTTTCAAACATACACTAAGTAGCATGTTCGATCAGAGTAGTCATACACTAAATATATGATCGATTAGAGTTGCCGAATGCTTAGCATTCTGCTTGATCAATTTTTGGCCAAACATGAGTCACGTTGATTCTTGATATTGGACGAAATAAAATATTTAAATTATAATATCTACTAATTAATATTTTACGAACTAACTCGAATTTATTAATACACTCACTCAGCTCGTAATTTGTTCTTTCCTATTAAATGATTTTCTTGTTATTTTTACTCATCTTTAATATCAAACATGTCTTAATATAACATATGGAATAATATTAAACATATATCTAAGCCAAATATTATTTTATACCGAAGAAGAAGATTCACTAATTGTGAAACTGGTTCATAGAAAATCGTAAATTAATAATACTTATTACCACTTTTCATTAATAGAGATTACCGGTAATAGATTTGAATATTCAAATTTTTTTACTACTTTTCAGAATTTCCACTTTCGTATTTTTTCAGCAAATTACTTTTCAGCAAACAAAGATTACACTTTTAGAGATTACACTTTTCAATAATAATACTTATTACCACTTTTCATTAATAGAGATTACCACTTTTCAGTATTTACCATTTTTTTCTAATAGAGATTACCACTTTTCACTAATAGAGATTACCACTTTTCATTAATAGAAATTACCACTTTTCAGTAATAGAGATTACCACTTTTCAGTAATAGAGATTACCACTTTTCATTAATAGAGATTACCACTTTAGTATTTACTACTTTTCAGTAATAGAGATTACCACTTTTCAGTATTTACCACTTTTCAGTAATAGAGATTACCACTTTTCATTAATAGAGATTATCACTTTTCACTAATAGAGATTACCACTTTTCAGTAATATAGATTACCACTTTTCACTAATAGAGATTATCACTTTTCAGTAATAGAGATTACCACTTTTCACTAATAGAGATTACCACTTTTCACTAATAGAGATTACACTTTCTCATACAATTTCATAGAACCCTTTGAGCTGCACTTCTGTTTCTTAGAAACAGTATTGGATTCAAGTAAAGGAACGGAAGGTTTAGGAACAGAGGGTAAAGAAGGAACATCCTTATCAGAATTACTAATTTTACTAATTTTCCTTCGGGAATAAACTACATCAGGACATTTCCTCTTAGCACTTGATTTTGATGCAAACTCCTTTGTCTTCATAGCAACACTATAGGATTTGCTGCAAAAATATAGCAACACTTTTCAGTAGAATGAAACAACACTTTTCAGTAAGTACTCCCAACTTTTCAATAATATGAATCAACACCTTTCAATAAATGATCAAAAACTTTACAGGATTTAACATACAACAAATTTCATTAATATATGTAGCATTTTTCAGTAACACATGCAACAACAAAAAATACAAAAATCACTGAAAATAAGTACATCACAGATATATAATATGCTATAAACAACAAAAAAACAAAATATTAACTACAACACATAATATACAGAACAAATGAAAGATCTTCAAATATAAAAACATGTTAAATAAAAACCTAAACCAAAAAATTGAAAAAAAAAAGAAAAAACATGGTATATGAGTGTTAATCGAGAAAAAAAAAAGAAAAAATATGGTAAAAACGAACACAGTACCAAGAAAAAAATGGAGGAAAACTCCCCAATCTGCACATAATCGTTAATCATTGCATTCCAAAGAACGATATCATCTTTCTCAGACAATCTTTCAAACACCTTCAGTGCATCATCCATCAGATCAAACTTTAAGTAAGAATGCACCAAAGCACTGCCTATAAACAAATCAAAAATCAGCCTAAACTTAAACAACAACCCGTGAATATTTCTCAAATCTTCAATATTCGAACAAGCCTTAATCGCACAAGGGAAAGTAAACTTATCAGGGGCTAAGCCAAACAAACGCATTTCAGAGTAGAATTCAAATCACGTCATTAACAACTAACAACAATAAAACAAGAGTGAGGTTACCTCAGTAAGACCGTCGAAAAACCACCGTAAAACAGTTTTAAAACCGCCGTAACACCACCGAGAAAAACCACGAAAACAATCAAAGAACAGAATCGAAGGAATCGTGAAGAGAGACGCGATAAGGCTAAAACAGTCGTAAAACCTCCATACATCACCGATAAAAACCACGAAAATAATCGAAGAACAGAATCGAAGAAAATGTGAAGAGAGAGAGAGAGACGCGGGAAGGCTAAAACAGTCGTAAAACCGCCGTAACACCACCGAGAAATACCATGAAAACAATCGAAGAACAGAATGAAGGAAACATGAAGAGAGAGAGACGCGGGAAGGCTAAAAGTCTGAAAACAATAAAAAATTAAATTAATTTTTTTTACCTTTATATAATAAGTCCGAATTCAGGGTTTGGATAGGATATGGGTCAAAAGCGGGTATGGGTAAAAATAGAGTGCACCAAAATCAAATTGGTGTATATGGTGCATATGAGACTTTTCCTTACTAATATCCTTAAAGATCAAACCTTTTCATGCAAGAGCTTGCATTTCATGAGTGAAAAGTGGAGTGGGCAGCCATTTCACTTTCACACTTGAAGTTTCTACTATTACGAGACGTTGATTATTTTATAACATGACACATGTCAATAAATCAGATAGTGAAACACAAATTAAATGAAACAACAAAAGTGACATAAGTCATGAACTCAAAGTGATATTGTACTTGGTGCAATTGGTTGCATCTATACCATTGGAATTGAACTTCAATCAATTGAGTCAAATGTTAATGTTAAATATTAAATTGAGTAAATTAAACATTAAAATTCAAGTCTATCTATACATTCAATTGCATAAAAGAATTTTTACACCACTTCCTCCGTTATTATTATTATTTATTTATTTAAAAGTGAATGTGAATGTGAATAATAAAGTGCGTGCAAAATGGGTTTTTGATCATAATTAAGAAATCATAACAATTCTCACTTTCCACTATTTTCCTCATTTCCAAATAAACTTTCCACAATTTCATATCAAAACACAGCAATCTTTTTTTTTTCCCATTTAATTTTCTTCAATTTCTAAACCATTTCCCCCAAATTTCATTAATTTTTTTTCCTCAATATCCATTAATTTTTTTTTCAAATAAAAAACACTACGATCTTCTTTTCCCCAATTAATCCAAAAAGAAAAAAAAAATGTGCAGCCTCATTTTCTTCAATTTCTAAACCATTTCCCCCTAATTTCAGCCAAAAACACATTCAATCTCTTTTTCCCTCAATTTTATAACCAGTTTTCAGCAATTTAAAATAAAAAAACACTACAATTTTCTTTTCCCCAATTTCAACCAAGAACTTTTGTAATCTCTGTTTTCCTCAATTTTTTTAAATATTGTCCATTTCATATAAGAACATTGCAATCATTTTCCCCCAATTTCAGCCAGAAACTCTTCTTTAATCTCTTTTTCATTTTCTGAATTTTCTAAATTATTTTTCCCCAAATTAAGAAGAACACTACAATATTTTTTCCACAATTTCAATTTCAGCAAAGAATTCATGCTTCAAAAAAAATAAAAAATCCCAACAGTTTCGAAATTTCTATTTTTTTTTATCAAATATATATGAAATAAGATCACTACAATTTTTCCCCAATTAATTTCTACACAAAAATTAATTCCCTCCCATTTATAAATAAATTCGGAGAAAAACAACTTTAACGGTATAATTCCATTTTACTGTTCTTAATTTAGGTCTAATCCAATTTAATTTTTTTTTAAGTATTCACTTTTTTTCAATTTATGTGCTTTTGTATCTAATTTGTCAATTTTTTGTCCAATTTACATTATTTTTGCCGATTTTTTTTTCAGAATTTTTTCGAAAATTTCAGCGTACGGCTCGCATCGCACTTACGGAGTGGAGTGGGAATTCCGGAGAAATATCTAATTTACGTCATTCAAAATTTTTAAAATAATTATATAAATTAAAAGTTCTAAGTTTAATTTCTAGGAATTAACAAATTTTATATTAAAAAAAATATAATATATAAAATTATTAAAATAATTAACATCTCATTAAAAATTTAATTATTAATTAAATCAGAAGATGCGTAAATAAATTTTAAATGTGAGAGGTTCCAAAGTCCAAACCCCCCTGAACCCAATGTATTGTGGAAATTAAGAAAAAATAAGAAAATAAATTAAACACTTAATTTTCAAGATAAATCTAAAAATATGTGCACCAATTTTACACACAACTTCTAATTTTTAAGTAATGATATTAGTATCATGTTACTTGAGAGGAAATTATTTCTTACTGTTGTTATAAATAATTGATAAATAATCGTAATATAGTATTTTTTTTATTAGAATTATAAAAAAATTTAATTTACATATTTTCAAATTTAATTAATATTTTTTAATGCGATATTATTATTATTATTATTTTAAATCATTTATATATATTGTATTTTTTTTATAAAATTTAATCATTTCTAGAAATTAAATATAATTTTTTTAAAATTTTTAAATGACAGTAAATTGAACATTCAGCGAATTCGATAAATAATATACTCCCCTCCACCCACACTTAATTTGCACTTTTTTTGTGCACGAGTTTAAAAAAATACTACTCCATCACTTTTGATTTTCTTATTTTCTTTACAAATTATTTGATCGTTCTGCACTTTACAATGTAAATTAATTATACATTTTCCTAAATTACCCTCAAACTAATTAATAATAATAACTTAGATATTAATAATTTTTAATATATAGTGTATAATTCTAAAGCAATTAATTAGGGGTATAGTAAGAAGTCGTTAATTTTTTTAATATGTGCACATAAGTCTAAAGTGACATATAAGTGTAAGGGGCAGAAAACACAAATCAAATTCGACCTAAACAAAACACGCTTTTAGATTTGTGTTACTATAAGAATAAGTAGTGTCACCAATACTAGCAAAATTACATACCACCAAAACACGTTTTCAGATTTGTGTTACTATAAGAATAAGTAGTGTCACCAATACTAGCAGAATTACATACCACCACAGGTGAAAGGCCTGCTTTATATGGCAGGCTACTAATCGTCGTCGTTGCCGTTCAGATCAGCAATTAGTGCCCTCGCCAACTCCGCTGGTATGCGCATCATACGCGAGAACTCCTCATGTTCCATCTTATAAGGCTCTAGAGTAATGGGGCAAGGAAACCGAGGGTCGTACTTTAGCAAGATTTCTCCACTCGCCTCTTTAATCTTCGTACGAAATGTAGGAACAAGACTAGGTCCCAAAACACGAACACGTCTCATGCTGCACCATAAAAGTCACAAACACTAGTTAATACGACCCACAACACGACTGATTTCAAAAAATAAAATCCATCTTTAGTCGAAAAGCTGACCATATATAGAATAATTTGTCCTTTTCGTGCCTCTGGACCCTACCCAGAAGCTCAATCTGCAAAAATCCGCCAAGACAGAGCGCTGCTTCTGGTAGCGTGAATCTCTGCATTACGTTCTCCTGAATCAACCAACACCGATAATAGTTCAGTGTGATATTGATTACTTTCCTCACTAAGCATTTGGATTTATACCAACGAAAACAAAAGATGACCTGATTCATCGGAAACTCTGGAGAAGTGTACGTCCATACAAACTTGTCATCAAAACGTTTCTCCACAGGCAGAATTTTGTTGAGCTCACGAGCCATCTCTTTTCGCGATTTTGGATGCCCCATTCTGAATCTAACAGATTTCGCCGAGTATATAGGTGTTCCATGCTGGAAACGAGCTGAGCACACAACATTATCCAACAACAAATAAGAATCAACATAAGGGAGACTAAAAAGGAAAATTAAATTCAATCAATCACACCTTGAAATGGTTGAATATCAATATCAGTGATAACACAAATATCGCCCTTTAGTTTGTATAATAGCGTCTCAGGCACTTCAGGACTACTTTGCCCTGTACTGGACCAGTATAAAGGGCGTCCTGTCATGAATCTCCTACAATGCAAAGTATTCGCGACACTTTCATTCAGAAAATTGTCAGTGCTGGATGCACTAATTGCATCTAATAACAACTGACAAACTTGCGATTTTTTGGCCATCTGAAGTAGAGACACATAAACCGTATGATCCAAATTTTCAGATTTCGTGGCAGCGCTAATTTTCTCCAAAGCTGAACTCGTTGTCCCATACCAATCATCAATAACAATCCCAACAATTTTGGAGAGTTCTGGAAACACTTTTACGCACATCTTTTTCGCAATCCCGTTTCCAATCACTGAGAACAAGCAATTAATGACAGAACAATGTTGATCACACGAAACCATTTTAGTTGATCATATCACGCACCAACAATGCACGTTAAGACCGTATTTGAAAAGCAATCCTCGTGCACAACAGTGCACAACAGTAATAAATCAATTCATTTATATTAATTTCCTAACAATACCAATATATCATGACTACATTAACAAAAGTTTAGTTCTAAAAAAACAGCACTTCACCTAAAATCATCAAAATGCAATCAAATACACTAATCAGCTGGAACAGAACAGAATTCAACTTACCAAATTGGTACCAAAGACGGGAGACTGCACCTGCACGAACCACATCGACTGGATCATCTAAGAAGCTCATAATATGAATCGAAACATCCGTATCGAGGCATTGCAAGAAATCGATTCGGGTTTTAGACTGCAATTACATAACATTAATAGTGAGACTTGCAATTTTTAACCAAAATAACTAGCCACATCTATGTAATATAAGTAAGAAAAATGCAATTAACCCACAGAGCGACCCCCTAAATTATCATCCATCGCCATTAAAGGTGTCCTGTTGCATTAAACAACACCAAACAATTAAAGAGCATTAAAATTAATCTGATAAAAGAAAACCTAATTATTAATGTTCATAAACCCTAGTATCACAATTGCAGTGATTTTAAGCATAACTGCAGTGAATATATTTTATTTTTTACAGATCTCATAAATCCTAGTAACATAATTGCAGAAACAAAAATCACAAAATATGAAAATGTTTAATTAAAAAGTGAAAAATATTCATAAACCCCACCCTTAATAATATTCACATATTTCTTTTACCCTCAGTTCAATCAATTATTCACTTCAGTTTATTCATAAAAATTTATAAAATTACCTCTCAACACTGTACAAACAATCCCAAAATACATCAATCCCAAAATACAAGAATGTTAATAAATTAAAAAAATGAAATAAAAGGAAAGAGAGGTGATTGGAGATACCGGCTTCTGAGTTACTGCGCTGTAACATATGTGAGGACACTTGGGAATATTTATACTCCATATTGTATTGCCATTTTATACTCAGTCAACATTTCAAAGTCAATAGTCTCGTCTATGTGAGGGCTAGTTTGGATTGATGGATGGAAAAATATGGGACAAATTAATTCACCCTTCCCCTAGGACTATTAATTCCACAAATGCAATGTAAATAGTACAAAATTAGCGGGTCTTGCATTAAACACGGGCCACAATCAATCAAACCAAACGTTTGATTAGTCGGAAATAAAAAGTTAATCAAGCCTAATCCATGCTAATCAAACAAACCAAACATACCCTAAATCGGGTCAACCTTAATAAGGCGAAAATTTATAAAAAAAAAGTAACCACTTTTGAATATTATTTTAATATTAAAATTTGAATAAAATAGAATTTATAGCTAAAAAGATTTTTTGAAGAATGACAAATTCAATGTCTCCGTTTGAAGAATGATAACAATTTTTGTGTTTATTTGAGATTTGTATATTTTTGTATTAGATTTTTTTTTTTCCAGTTGTTAATGATAACCCCAATTTTAATTATTAATGTAAATTTCAAACAATTAGTCTTCAACATTTAACCTACGTCAACACAAACACACACATAGTAATCTATAGTATTTGACATTCAGTTAGAAAAACTTGGGCTTAAATTTCAGTAATCTATAGAATTTAATTGACCAAATCAATATTCAATTAGAATATATAGTAAAGAGTCAATTATTTGAATTGTATTAACTAATCATTCCTAAATCATAGGAAAAAATCGTGCAAATATATAGATAACAAAATTACTTAAATCTAATTAATTTATAGAATTTAATTGACAATGTTAAATTATAATACATATCAATGAATCAATTATATATATATATATATATATATATATAAATTAATATGTATATTTTTCAAATGTAGAAAATTTTCTCTGATAAATTTTATTTTTGAAGAGAGAGAGATGGAGTCGAGTTCATATAGAATGTTCGACCCACAAAGATTGGAGAGTCATCCCAACAATATGAGTTTCTATATAAACCTAAGGCTCTAGCAAAGTCATGGGCCAATCTTTTGACGAAATTAACCAAAGCATTAACGAATAAAAGTAAACGATCCCTGTAAGTTTGAACGTAGTAACAAAAAACCAAGTTATATGCAGGGATGAAAATATCGATATGGATAGAAATATCGAGACCTTAAATTTATGGAAATATCAACGGGATATATCGATATCGAATATCGATATCGGTAAATTTTAAAAATTGTAAAAATTTAATAACTAGCTTTTAGTACATAAAATCAACAAAATAATTTGAATACATTTTATATCAATTATAAATTTATATAAAATATAATATACAATATTATTTCGTATGACATTTATTGATATTTTTCGAAATTCATCGACATTTTTTCGATATTTTACTGATATTAGGCTCGATATTTTCAATTTTTTTACAAATACCGTGGAAATATCGATTCTTCCCAATATCGATATCGGTGACCCCAAAAATGGATATATCGAGGATATATCGGGGATATTTCCGGATATTTTCATCCTTGGTTATATGTATGTGACGAGTTGATTGCTTCTACCACGTACGATCTTGGCGTCTCCTTAAAAAATCACTGCATTCCAACCGAGAGATGTAGACCACGACAGAGCTTCCAAAAAATCAGCCGCCTCCGCCTCCATGATTCTTGGAAAGAACAATGTTGTCCATTCTTTAGTATAATTGAATATGTCACTTGTTAGATAAAAAAAAAAAATTTAGACTTGACTAGTCATCTATCTTAAATTAATCTAAGAAACAACTCATACTTAGTGACATTAAATGAGTACTGATCAATATTGGAGACTCGTATGTCCACCTTATACCTGAATAATGGGAAATATTGGAGACTTGTATGTCCATCTAAGATGAAAGTCATCGACGTCATTGGGCGTGTTGGGAAATATTGGAGACTTGTATGGCCATCTAAATTGAAAGTCATCGTCGTCATTGGGCGTGTTGGGAAATATTGGAGACTTGTATGTCCATCTAAATTGAAAGTCATCGTCGTCATTGGGCGTGTCAAGCGGATAGTCTAAGCGGAACTGAACAAAGCCCGGACAATACAGAACACCTAAAATAATAAATATGTGAGTACCGAATATGTAATTAAATAAAATAAATAAATATCTCTTCAATGAAGCGGACATTTGCATTTGATACCAGAAGTATGGTCCAATCGTTCTCAGTGACTGTTAACCATTGACGTCAATAAACTGTTCCTTAAAACGGCTCTTCAGAATTTGATTTGCTATCACTGATCAATATAAAAAATTGCATTGCATTATGATACAGATAAGGTTTGAGCGAGTTTACAAAAGGTGATGGGTGTGAACAATGAAATATAATCACTGTTAACCTAGTTGATTAGGTCAAAGTATTATTTATAGTGGAGTGATTACAATGATTTACAAATATACAAGAAAAGACTAAATCAAATGAATAAATACATATATATATATACACAAATCCCTATAACTATAAACGTGGTAGTAGTTGATTTATTTTCTAATACCCCCGTCAAACATTGCGTGGGATGAGGAATAACGCAAAGTTTGGAACGAAGAAACTCAAAAGTTGGTCGCGGAAGACTTTTGGTGAAGATGTTGGCGAGCTGGAGATAATGGGAAGGCACAAAGTCGGCAGCAAGCTTGCCAGAAGTGACCATTTCTCGAACGAAGTGACAATCGATGTCAATATGTTTTGCCCGCTTATAGGCGACCGGGTTCTGGCTGAGAAACAGAGCACTTCTGTTGTAAGTGAGTAGGACCGGGCGAGCAGGAGGGAGCTGTGGAAGTTCGCGCAGAAGGTTGGACAACCAAATCATCTCGACAACTGAGTTCACCAGAGCTCGATATTCAGACTCACAGCTTGAGGAAGGAAGTGTGGGTTGCTTCTAGGAGCTCCAAGAAACAAGATTACCACCCAAGAAGATTGAGTAGCCATATGTGGAACGACGAGTCTCAAGACAACGAGCCCAGTCTTCATCGAAGTAGCCAATAATGGAGCGATCAGGGCGACGAGCAAAATATAGTCAATAGTTGAGCGTCCCTTTGACGTAGCGAATGATACACTTGACCACAGCGAAGTGATCAACCGAAGGAGCCTGAAGAAATTGGCTGACATGATTGACGGCAAAGGATAAGTTAGGCCGTGTGATCGTCAAATATTGAAGAGCACCAACCAGCGAGCGATAGAGAGTTGGATCCGAGAAAGGAGCACCGGTGCTCGTCAAGGATTCCCCATCGACCAGGGGAGTGGCAATGGGGCGAGAATCAATTAAGGATGCTCGATACAGGATGTCGCGAGCATACTTTGACTGACCAACGAAAAGACCGTCTGAAGTGTAAGAAATCTCGAGCCTAAAAAGTAGTTCAGGAAACCTAGGTCTTTCAAGGAAAACGACAGATGAGGAATACGACAGATGAAGCGAGCAAGGAGAGAAGAGTCATTACCCTTAAAAATGATGTCATCCACATAGATGAGGAAAACGACAGAGGTGCCCTTGTGGAGGTAAAACAACGAGTCGGACTTGCAAGCGAGGAAGCAAAGACCGAACACAAAGATACTGAACCTTTGAAACTATGCCAGAGGGGCTTGCATGGTCTGGGAAGCAAGCATCGATGAACCCAGGTGGTTGGGCCATGAAGACTGGCTTATCTAAAACACCATTTAAAAAGGCATTTTTGGCATCCAGTTGATGAAGGGGCCAATTGAACTGGACCGCAATGGCGAGAACGACACGAACAGTGGAAGCCTGGACAACTGGACTGAAAGTGTGAGAGAAATCATCACCTGAGATTTGAGTGAACTCGTGAGCGACCAGACGGGCCTTGTGGCTCTCAACAGAACTGTCAGTGTGAAATTTAGTCCCAAAAAACCCATTTAGATTCAACAAGATTGACGCTAGAAGGGCGAGGAACCAAATCCCAAAAATTATTGTTGTAGTGGGCATCAATCTCTTCTTGGATAGCGACGAGCCAGAGAGGAGACTTGGCTGCCGATTTAAAGCCTCGTGATTCAGAAGTGAGGGCCAGAGCCGGCAGTATGGCCGAGGAGGTTATGGCAACCAGATACTTAGGCTTGAAAATGTCGGTCTTACCTTGAGTGACCATTGGATGTGATGCGGGCGGAGGCCGAGGGGGCAGAGGGCGAGCAGGTGGTACCAGGTCAAGGACAGGAGCAACTGGAGCCGTTTCCGGGTCCGTAGGACACAACGAGCAAGGTGACTGTTGGACCAAAGGAAGCTGGGCGGATGGCCGAGCAGCCGAGGGCGAGCAACCCAACTCCAAAAAGACAGAAACATCCAACATAGGAGGCGGAGAGGAGCGAGCATAATCTGAAAAGGGAAAGCACTTCTTGTCGAACCTAGCATGGCGAGTGACAAAAACACTCTGTTCGATTCCAGATCAAGACAACAAAATCCTTTGTGCGTACTGCACGTGGTCCAGAAAATGAAGAAACGAGGACAGTCTTGGGGCAATAAGAAGATCTCTTTCGGAGGGCGTAACACTCTTTTGAAAGCAGTTTTGACGACTATCCCAATTTATCATATATCCTTCTACAAGTTACCAAAGAAATCCTTGAACGACCTACTCTATAGGAGGGAGAGGTGAGAACAAAGGTAAAGTAGCATGGGTTAGGTGGGGTAGGATATGCAATCCGAAAAGCAAGGCTGGCAATACATGTTCAGTCCACCACCAGAGGTCCTCCCCCACTGCGACCGTCACCTTTGTTTAAGGTGTTGTCAACAGTTGACAATAATATGATTGAGATGCATAAAATTGAGCAGAGCACATTCATCATCGTCCAAAACTGAATTAAAATATAAAATGATTACGAACCATAAAGCGAGTCCCTCAACAAGCTGTGGACTTCATTCAAACTAAGTGTCTTCAAATCTGCTCCAGATCCTAGAAGAACAAGCTTCACACTTTTAATATTTTTTGAATTTAATGTATTTTAACACATTTTCGATTTATTTTTAATTTTAATATATATTTTTGACATACACTTTTCATTTAAATGAGTATTTTTTGGTGATTTAGTGAGGCTTAAATATAATTTAGTGAGGTGTAAAAGATAATTTAGTGAAATGTAGAAGATGTAGGAAAGAATGTGGACCCAAAATGAGTGACAATTTTGAAAATAAAATAATGTAGTAAGATTATTAATGTTGTAGATTATTTACATATTATAAGTGTGCTAAATATTTTAAGAGAGAAAAATTCATTTTACGTCCTGTAACTTAGGCCTAATTCAATTTAAATCCTTTAGGGCATGTTTGTTTTGAGATTTGGAGGATTTTGAAATCCGGATTTCAAAATCTAGTAGATTTTAAAATCCTAATACTTTTTATGTTTTGTGTTTGTTTTGGAATTTATGTAGGGTAGGATTTAACTTTATAGAATAGGATTATAAGTTTTATAGGTATTTATATAGGATTTGTAGGTATTTATAAGGTTGACTTTTATAGAGTTTATAGGTATTTATAGGGTGGGATTTTGAAATCCTAAATCAAAATCTCAAACTGTAACGGGGGTGGAGTTTCGAAATCCCAAATCCGGATTTCCCATCCCAAAACAAACATGCCCTTAAATTTTCACTTTTTCGATTTACGTCCTTTTCGCCGGAAATTTTTCAAACTCGCCGGAATGTGAGGAATAAATTGGGATTCCGGTCAAATAGTCCAATTTACGTCCTTTAAGTTTGAAATTTTTTAAATTTTAATAAATAATTTTTCTAAAAATATCTTTAAAAATTTTAAAATATTATTAAAATCCGAAAATATCATTAAAATTAAAAAATATAAAATGTTAAAAAAATTTACAATTGAAAAAATAAAAAATGTTTAACTTAAATAAAAATTCAAAATCTTATTAAAAATTCAAAAAATTTCATTATAAATTCTAAAAATCTCTTTAATTTTTAAAAAATGTGTAGATTAAATATTAAAAATTCTAAAAACCCAATAATAATAATAAAAATCAGACTTGATTCGAACTCATACGCCATTAAAGTTTTTCTCGAACTCCTAATTTTTTTTGGATTCCACGCCTTGATTTATTGTAGAACCGTGTCAAATTCATTTTAATGAGGTTTTTAGAATTGTATAATTTTTAATTTTATTTTAAAAATTTGTAAAAAATTAATTTATAGATTTTTTTTATTTAGAATTTTATGTTTTTATAAGATTTTTAGAAATTTTTTATTTTTAGTTTACAAATTTTTAAAATTTTTAGAATTGTAGATTTTTTAATTTTTTAAAAAAAATTTTATTTTTATTTTACACCGTTTATAAATTTTAATGATATTTTTAATTTTTTTCAGAATTTTTTAATTATTAATTTCTAATTTTCAAATTTAAAGGACATAAATTGGACTATTTGACCGGATTCCAATTTTCCGGCGAAAAGGACATAAATTGGACCTAAAAGGACATAAATTGGACACCCTAGGACGTAAATTGAAAAAGTGAAAACTTAAAGGATATAAACTGGATTAGGCTTAAGTTACAGGACTTAAAATGAAATTTTCTCATTTTAAGATGTATTAATAAAAAAGTGAACGAATAATTACGAGACGGAAATAATATATATATAAAAAAAATTAAAAAAATCAGTGGGGGCCCATAGGCCCCCCTGGCACTGTCTGGGACCGTCCCTGCCGAATGAGACTGTCTATTTTAATTTTCGTGTTCTACATGGATGGTTGACATGTTTTAAGGACGACACATATTAAAATTTAAACAGGAAAAAATACTAATGAAACATAAAATATGGAATAGAAAAATTGTACCGATTGTATACGTCCCATAATATATACTTCTTCCGCACGCATAAACTTTTTTTTTTTATTTACATAAAATATCCGTGTCTATTTTTATTTTAAAAATATACCACACCATACTTCTTTATCAAATTTCTATATATTTTATTCTTATTTTATCTATCTTATATATAAATAAAATTATATTTCTTATAACATATGCAAAAATAAATCAAACACACTTTATGTAGAATGTGAGAGTATATTCCACAAATTATTTATAGTACAACATTGTTCACTTTAGAGTAAATCTATATTAATTTCGTTTTTTCCACCGTCGAAATTTATAAAATTTATTTCACATCTTATTAATTATGATTGATTTTAAAAAAAATCACAACCAACAATTACTATTATTGATAATAAAATACATATATAACGTAATCTAATTAACTACCAATCAGTGCATAATTAAGTGGATAATACTTATTGATCCCCGTCAAAAAAAAAAAAAAGGTGGATAATACTTATTAAAGCTGATTAGGATAATCACATTTTATAATGATACAACAACCACCCCCAACCCAACTATTTAACCTCACTTTTGTTGCTTTGCATTTGTTTATATCTTGAGTGGTAAATTGTTGTTTTGATTAATATTTTAGTGGTTAATTTAATGATGCTTTTTCCGAGTGAAATGAATAATTTTTTATTTATTTAAGTTGCTTTTATATATTAAAAGGGTAAAATATTTTAATTTAATTAAGTAATACTTAATTGAAATATTTTACGTATTAAATATATTTAATTAATAAAAATAAAAGTTTGTGGAACACAAGTTTAAATTGAGTCCTTAAAAAAATTAGCAGATAGTTAACAGATGTTCGAAAAAAACATGTGATTGAGGTGATGAACGGATAGCATCTCAATGGCTTGTAGTATTACCTGATTTTTACCTCGGAATGTTGAAGAAAGGGCTTTTGAATACTGGTTGTTATCTAAGATATTCTACCATGTCATTTTACAATAAAGTTTATTGATTTGTGTGTTCCTAAGATAGATGAGACAAATTATTATTATTTTGATTTATGAAATATTAATACGGCAGGCTAGCTGCAGAAGAATTGATGAAGTTTGGCCATTCTAGAATAATTGCGTTTATTTATTTACAAACCAAAAAAAATCAAACTATAGCAGACCCATGCGCACGGGTGAAAAACAAAACTAGTTTAAGGAAATGGTAGTATAAGTTTGACACTTGTATGCATTCAATCAGAGTACTCTAATCGAGTACACATTATATTTTGACTCTTTAATTTGAATGTTGAGATCATCACAAATTTATCAGAATTAATTGTAAAATATAGATTTTTTCATATACTAGCATTTTAACATACAAACGGAAAACGCAAATTAATAAACTAAAGAACAAATTTTAACATACAATCAGCTGCAAAATAATACGGAGAAAATGATTGAAACAATTGGCATATTTAGTGTATTCATCGATATTAAATTGTATAATAATATTTTTAGTAATAATTAAAAAGTGCAACACCATTTACCAACCAAAAAGTGTAAGTCAAAAAATTTTAAAAATATAACCTGAACTAGGGTACACAACATGCATCGAGTGCATACTAGACTTTACCCAAGATTAAATGAGTACGGATGAGATCCAAATATTAACCAATGTTTAATCTGCACAAATATAAAATTAATTAATTAGTCCAACAAAGTAGTTTGAGCCTATTGAAAGTACTAAAATATAAAATTAATTAATTAGTCCAACAAAGTAGTTTGAACTACTGAAATACTAAAACACACTGACCGAAAATAGAAGTGGCATCCATAGGATCTTGTAGAGTCAATGGCACGAGTGGTATTCGATGCATCTAAGGTGAGGCTTCTTCGCACAGTGGCGGGAATCGTCGAGCGGACGTTGCGGGTAGGGGTGTGCATCGGTTGGTTCGGTACCGAATTAGTGTAATCGAACCAAAACTGGGGTGTGCATCCTCAAATGGGCTATAACCAAAACAAAACAAAAATCTGAAAACGAAAAACAACAAATGGGAAAAAAAACCAAAACAGCATCCTCAACGTTGATTTAAAAAAAAAAAAAAAAAACCCAAAACCTGGAGGCGGCGATCGACGGAGGAGGGCGGCGGCGCTGCGCGTCGATCGACGAAGGGTGGGGTTGCGCGCCGATCGACGTAGGGGGCAGTGCAGCGGCGGCGAGAAACTGAGAATGGAGGACAATAGAGAGAGGAGAAGGGAGAAAGAAAGTTGGAGGCGGTAGAAGTAGAAAATGAAAATAAAATTAGGGTTGTAGTTTATGAGGGGAAGGGTAGGTTTGGAAAATAAATGGTGGGTGAACTCAACCGTGGTGTGGGTAAAAATATTCAAAGGGTGAACACATAATAAGAGGGGAGCATTTATCCGTGGTCTTCTGACTTCTGAGTGTAGGACTGTAAATGTAAGGTTTTTATAAGGGTCATGGTTATACACACAGATTTGTTGAGGACGCCCAGATTCTAAAACACAAATTTGAAAAAATTGTGATAAGTACACCAACAGACATTTCATCGTCCCTCAAAAACTACATTAAAGCTTAAACAAAAACAAAAAAAACATATAATCATTGATATGATATAATGATGTCACATCTCAAAGAGACTCCCCTCTACATTTTTGTCACTGATCACATCCGCAATGAATGATAGAATGTCAGGGAACCTCTTATGTTCAGGATAATCTCATAGAGTAAGGAGCAATATAAAAAACAATAAATGTAGAGGAGACATCTTCCCGACCTCATCTACTCTTATCTAAATCGGTTATTTTATTCAAGGATAACTTTTTATCACTCCTGTGTCAAAGGAGAGAAGATTGATCTATGAACTCATATCTTTCAATTAACTAAGATGTGTCATTATCATACTATAACGTGATATATTCAACTACAAACTCTAGAGGAGAAAGATCATTCACACCTTTCAGAAATAAAAGGTATAAAACCTCTTCCCTCTCTACTATAAGAATAAGAAGGTAACCCTAATTTTTGAAATGACTATTTTATCCCCAAGTGAGTAAGGTATTTAAGATCCTCAATTTTACTTTTTTGGAGTTGAAGTCATTATTATTGCTTCATTACTTTCTCTAAAAATTGGACTCTTTCATATTATTGCCCAATCCAAGCCTAATACAAAATATTTAAAAAAAAAAATTAATATTAGTTGGAAGATTATAATGTCAATTAGACTAATGATAGCACATTAAAATAGTTGGAGGGATATCTATGAATAAATATAAGTTATCAATATCTGACTATATATGCTAGTGTTTCAATCAATCACCCGACAAAGGATTAATTTAGGAGTAGACAAAAAAATGTTGAATTCCTTTCCTTGAATCATTTGCTCATAGCGCTCTCACAATAACATTTACGGTTTAATCTATACACTTTTTTTAGAAAGTGAAATTTAAAGATTGGTAATGTAAAATAAAATAGAAGCATCTAATTTAATTAGGTGTAAAATAAAATGTAGGCAAAAAAATAGTGTCGATTTTAAAAATAAAATAATGTATTTTTTTTAGCAAAAATAAAATAAAATAATGTTAAGACGATATTAATTTTATGGAATATTTCCATATTAAAAATATGCAAGTAATCTTAAAACGTCTTTATTAAAAAAAAAAGTATGTAAATTAATAATCCTGGAAGTATGGAATAGAGCAAGTATAGGAGATGATGGACATGAGTACAATATTTTGTTCTCCAACCACCGTTTTTTTTATTGGATCGTTACTTTAATTTTGCCAACAAAAGTATAAGTTATTTATTAGTATTATAAAAAATAAAATACTTATTCTCTTAATAAACAAACTAACAGAATATGTAGAATACATATTTTTGGAATAATTGAGAGGAAAATCACCGTAATGTGGTGATTGAGTATTCTGAAATATATAATAGTGAGATTTACAAAGTCTACAACAAACTTCCACACAATTATAGGAAGACCAAATCATAAAAGATATATTCTAAGAATACAATAAAATCTCTAACAAATAATACTATTTAACATTATCTCTATTACCCCCCGTCAAGCGCTGCGTGGGGTGAAGACACACGCAAAGCTTGGAACGTAAAAACTCAAAGGTTGGACGCGGAAGACTCTTAGTGAAGATATCTGCTAGCTGTAGATGAGATGGGACAAACCCGGTTGAAATTCTGCCCAAAGACACTAGCTCACGAACAAAGTGATAATCCAAATCTATATGCTTGGCTCTCTTGTGTGCAACAGGATTTTGACTCAGAAAGATGGCGCTTTTGTTATCACATAACAGAGTAGGCCGAGTAGAAGGAAGAGCTCGAAGTTCCTTCAGAAGATTGATAACCCAAACAAGTTCGGCCGCAGCATTGGCCATAACACGGTACTCAGATTCACAACTAGAGCGAGAAACAGTCGGTTGTTTCTTGGCACTCCAGGATACAAGATTACCTCCAAGAAAAATAGAGTACCCATATGTCGAACGACGAGTCTCAATGCAGCGAGCTCAGTCTGCATCAGAATAGGCCAGAATGGAAATATCCGAGCGCTTAGTGAATAATAAACCGAAATGAATTGTACCTTTCACGTAGCGAAGGATACGCTTAACTGCCAGAAAATGGTCCTCAGTTGGAGACTGGAGGAACTGACTCACAGAGCTTACAGCATACGAGAGATCAGGTCTAGTGATAGTCAAATACTGCAAAGCACCAACAAGCGATCGATATAGGGTGGGATCCTTGAACGTAGGACCTGTGCTGACAAGTGATTCACCTGTTGCTAAGGGAGTTGAGACAGGTTTAGCCTCGACCAAGTCTGCACGCTCAAGGATGTCAAGTGCATACTTGGTCTGGCCAACAAACAAACCAGCGTCAGTGGAGGAGACCTCAAGGCCAAGGAAATAACTCAAAGAGCCAAGATCCTTGATAGCAAATTCGTCACCAGTACGAGCAATAAAGCGACGAAGGGCAGCAGAATCATTGCCTGTAACAATGATATCATCAACATACAAAATGAGATAGATAATAGAATTACCCTGATGTAGATGAAAGAGAGACGAGTCAGAACGACTCTGAGAGAAGCCCAAGCTGAACAGAAATGTGCTAAAATGCTGGTACCAGGCAAGAGGGGCCTGGCGAAGGCCATATAGAGCCTTCTTAAGGCGACAAACATGATCAGGATGTTGAGGATCAACAAAGCCAGGAGGCTGAGACATGAAGACAGGGTTGTCAAGAACTCCATTAAGGAAAGCATTCTTGACATCAAGTTGATGAAGAGGCCACCCATGTTGAACCGATAATGCCAAGACTATCCGAACTGTAGCTGCCTTCACAACAGGACTAAATGTATGATGAAAATCCAAACCAGGAATCTGAGTGAAGCCCTGCGCCACTAAACGAGCCTTGTGACGTTCAATCGAACCATCTACCAGAAATTTCGTACGAAAAACCCACTTTGAACCAACTATGTTCGTTCCAGATGGACGAGGCACTAGATCCCAAGTGGAATTCGAACGAAGTGCATCAATCTCCTCTTGCATAGCAGCAAGCCAGTGGGAATGCTTAGCAGCAGACTTGAAACCACGAGGCTCAGAGGTGGTAACAAGTGTAGAGAGTAGAGTCGAAGAAGCGAAGTCGACTGGATAACGAGGTTTAAATGTCCCAACACGAGCTCGGGTGATCATGGGATGAGTGGATACAAGTGGCAAGTCCTGAGCTGGAGGCGGAACAGGAGGCGGAACAGGAGGTCCAACGTCGGGAACATGCGGTATAATAGGATCAGGCACATGTGGCGGCATAACCAGTTCATCATGAACCAGCGAGGGAGGACGAGTATCATGATCAACAGAAAACCGATGCGGTTGTCTGATAGGTGCCGAAACAGGAGCCAAAGGGGAATCAGAGGAGATGTCGAGAAAAGTCGAGATATCTAAATCGGTTCCCTGTGTGAGAGATGGAGCTCGAGAAAATGGAAAATAGAGCTCATCAAACTGAGCATGGCGAGTGATAAAAACTCGAGAAGACTCTGGATCAAAGCAACGAAACCCCTTCTGAGTACTACTATACCCAAGAAAGATGCACGGCCGACTGCGAGGTTCTAATTTGTGAGCAACATAATCCCGAAGATAAGGATAAACACGACATCCAAATGGTTTAAAGGTATCATAACTAGGCGAGTATCCAAATAATACCTGAAAGGGAGAAATATTATCAAGTATCGCAGATGGAAGCCTGTTAATAACATATACTGCAGTAGCAAAGGCATCAAACCAAAGAGAAGCTGGAGCATGTGCATGAAAAAGCATGGACAACCCAGTTTCAGAGATGTGACGATGTTTACGTTCAGCCCTGCCATTTTGTTGAGGTGTATATGGACATGAAATTCGATGATGTATACCATGCTCGTGCATAAAGTGACGAACCCTCCCATTTACAAACTCAGTACCACCATCAGACTGAAATATCTTCACAGTTCGAGAAAATTGATTGCAGACAAAGGCATGAAATCGAACAAATACATCATAAAATTCTGACTTAGCACGTAATGGATATATCCAGGAAAAACGTGAAAAATCATCGACAAAGGCAACATAATACTTAAAGCCATCAGATGTAGAAACAGGTGCTGGACCCCACAAATCACAATGAATTAAATCAAGAACAGCAGTAGCTCGTTTTTCATTCAACATAAATGGTAAACGTTTGCTCTTGGCCAACTGGCAAGAAGAGCATAAACTAGGGTTTGGTAAAACTGAAGTAACAGATAAACAACCCTGTTTATTTAACAATGAGATAACTGAAAACGGGACATGCCCCAAACGCAAATGCCACAAGTCAAAGCTAGCTTTCAATCTCCTGACCCGAATTGCTGTAACCAAAGCTGGAACACCCCGATCAAGTAGGTAAAGCCCCTGATTACACCTTCCCTGAGCCAGTATTTTCTTTGTGAGTCGGTTCTGGATCGCAAAGAATTTATCAGAAAAAATAACATCGACAGGATAATCCGCAGTTAATTTACTGATAGATAGGAGGTTCTTTGTGATATGAGGTACAACAAGTACATCTAACAACTTAACATCGTTTGAAAGTTTAGTAGTGCCAATATGAGAAATATTCAACGCATTACCATTACCAACTATAACAGAACAGTTACCAGAATAGGACTCATGAGAGTCAAGGGCGGACAGTTGGTTCGTCATGTGAGCGGAGGCCCCGGAATCGAGATACCAATCAGGGGTAGAGTTTGAGACGTTGCAAGTCGAGGTGAAAGCTTCAGCAAGATTTGCAGCAGAGTTCGAACCAATAACATTCAGATACTTGGGGCATTTATCTGCGTAGTGCTCCCCACGACAGAGTTGGCATTTAGGCACGAAAGGACGACGGAAACCACCTCCAGAGGGCTGCCCATCACGCCTGCCAGAGCCACCCGCATTACCAGAAAAACCTGACGGCCTAGACTGCTGCTGGGACTGAGATTGGCCACGGTTCTGGGATCGGGACACCTGCCTGGACCCAGCCGAAGAAGGCTGCCCATCTCGAGTAGCAGAAAACGCCGCAGGTGCATGAGAAGGCCCTTCCATCGACTTCATCATCATGTCGAATTGCACAGCCTGGTGCAAAAGGTCACGAAACGCGGGGATCGGAGACATAGCCATACGGGTATCGGCAAAACCCGCAAACTGAAGTCCTAACCCACGTAAAAACCAGTGAGCTTTATCAGATGAATCAATCGGACGATCAATTGCTTGCAGCTGGTCACAGAGATGTTTAAACTTACGCCCATACTCCTCCACAGACAGATCACCGCGACGGAGAGATAACAATTCTTCACGTAATTGATGCGATCGTGAAGATGAGGCATAAACAGATTCGAGCGCCACCCATGCCTGATTTGCAGAGGTGCAATCAATCACTTCAGACGCGGCATCAGGGGATAGAGAGGTGTACAAAACGCTGAGCAACCGTTTGTCCTTGAGTCGCCATGTCGTATACTCCGAATTCGGTGTCGGATCAACAGCAGGTGCAACCGCCGGTACAGTGGCCGCGGGAGAGGGAGAAGTGCCGTCAAGATGCCCGAGTATATCGAAGCATTCGGCCATGTGAATAGTTTGACGACGCCACATAAGATAAGTGGACGCCTCAAGCTTGATTTGCATCATATTAATCATCGTCGTCACCGGAAGAGGATCGGTGGCGGAGGATGTCATCTTGTCGATCGAGAGAGATGAAGGAGGGGACCAGTCCTTGATATAACACTCGACGAGAAGGAAAACTGGACGGAGGCTACCAGTCCGTGCAGCGGGAGGAAGAGAGAATCGGATGTAGAAGCGGAAGAAAAGAATTAGGGTTTAGGATCGGTAATATTAGGCTGATACCATAACAGAATATGTAGAATACATATTTTGGAAAAGAATAATTGAGAGGAAAATCACCGTAATGTGGTGATTGAGTATTCTGAAATATATAATAGTGAGATTTACAAAGTCTACAACAAACTTCCACAATTATAGAAAGACCAAATCATAAAAGATATATTCTAAGAATACAATAAAATCTCTAACAAATAATACTATTTAACATTATCTCTATTACAAACACATACTTTACTTTTTAATTTATACATCTACTCTATAAATAAACAGTCAATTAATGTTCTTTAAAATTTGTGTCAAATCAATTGTACGTATTAATTTTAAACGGAAGGAGTATATAAATGGATATTTATAATTTTGACTCCTAAAAAATTAAGGTAATTTTCGAGTTCGAGGCGATCTACACTTTCGACTCACTACTTGCACGACCCTGTCTTATAAAACCTTGTCAACCATCAATTGTGGTTCAAGTTTCCCACATAAAATATCAATATGAAATCATGAACTTTATAATAATAGAGGCTATATATGTTAATTATATTCAATAAATTTGAAACATTAGGTAAAAAAACGAAAAATGTAACGTTTGAATTAATGTATAAAATAGCATGCAAAGAGTCAAATGCCGACGTGCGATTGGATTGTAGGTGGAACCACCTTCACTTGTGATGTGTATAATATATATATTTATTTAAAAGAATATGATGTGTGTGTGATGTGGAATAGATACTATCATTCTATACCCAATGAGACTATCTATTTTAATTTTCGTGTTTTACATGGATGGTTGACATGTTTTAAGTACGACACATGTTAAAATTTAAACAGAAAAAAATACTATTGAAACATAAAATATGGAATAGAAAAATTGTACCGATTGTATACGGCCCATAATATATACTAGCTTCTTCCGAACACATAAACTTTTTTTTTTTTAATTTACATAAAATATCTGTGTATTTTTATTTTAAAAATATACCACACCACACTTCTTTATCAAATTTATATATATTTTATTCTTATTTTATCTATCTTATACATAAATAAAATTATATTTCTTAAAACATATGTAAAAATGTGAGAGTATATTCCACAAATTATTTATAGTACAACATTGTTCACTTTAGAGTAAATCTATATTAATTTCATTTTTTCCACCGTCGAAATTTATAAAATTTATTTCACATCTTATTAATTATGATTTTTTTTTTAAAAAATCACAACCAACAATACTATTATTGATAATAAAATACATATATAACGTAATCTAATTAACTACCAATCAGTGCATAATTAAGTGGATAATACTTATTGATCCCCGTCAAAAAAAAAAAAAAAAGTGGATAATACTTATTAAAGCTGATTAGTTTTATAATGGTACAACAACCACCCCCAACCCAACTATTTAACCTCATTTTTGTCGCTTTGCATTTGTTTATATCTTGGGTGGTAAATTGTTGTTTTGATTAATATTTTAGTGGTTAATTTAATGATGCTTTTTCCGAGTGAAATGAATAATTTTTTTATTTATTTAAGTTGCTTTTATATATTAAACGGTAAAATATTTGAATTTAATTATTAAGTAATACTTAATTGACGTATTAAATATATTTAATTAATAAAAATAAAAGTTTGTGGAACACAAGTTTAAATTGAGTCCTTCAAAAAAAATTAGCAGATAGTAAACAGATGTTCCAAAAAAACATGTTTTACTACAATACCAAAATAAACTACTACATAACAAAAAATGTGCTGTTACAAGAATATTCAAAATACTTTTGAACAATTGCTTATATTTTTTGGATTTTATCCTTATCAAATTACTCTTATAAACATATTTGATTAATGTATAATAACATATTTTAATCTTACATAGTACGTGAAAATGTCTTTTGCAATCATGTTTAGTTTTTTTTGTTTATTTAAAAGTGAAATTAGAATGAGAGGACTTCTCCAATGTGATTATGTCAGGGAAGATTTTTTTAAAATAAATAAATAAATGTTGTGATTATAACCAGATAAACATCCTAGCTCATAAACTTGATAAATAAGTATAATTATTGCCACGTGGCAGCATATATGCACCACATATTTGGTCATTATAATAATGATAATGGTCACCTTGAAATTAGGGGTGGCAATTTTCGACACGACACGATAGCACGATACGAATTCGACACGAAAATTGGGTTAGTGTTTGGCCTTATCGGGTTCGTGTCGTTATCGGGTCGACCTGATAACGACACAAAATTTTCGTGTCGGGTTCGTGTCAACCCGTTAAGCACGATAAAATTAACAGGTAACCCATTAACCTGTTAACAACCCGTTAACCTGTTATTTACCTGATAAATATTTATATAAATATAATATTTTTATATATTTAATACAATTTTAAATTGATTTATTTTCTTATCGTGTCGTTATCGTGTTGTTATCGTGTTACGTGTCGTTATCGTGTCGTGTCACGTCGACACAAAAATTATCGTGTCGTTATCGTGTCGTGTCGACACGAAAATTATCGTGTTCGTGTCGTGTCGACACAGGTCCTTATCGTGTCGTGTTCGTGTTTGGCCTTATCGTGTCGTGTCACTATCGTGTCGACCCGAAACACGACACGATAGCACGATTTGCCAGCCCTACTTGAAATCATGCATCTTATTTCTATTTTTTTGGTCATATCAAATATCTGATACCAATATAGTATATAAATTTAAGATAATCATCATAAAATACGTACGTGGACAAAAGATATTATTTATAAAAAATAGTATATTTTGAGATATAATATTGTTTATATATTTTCCAACAGTGAATATGATGCTTTTTTTGTATGGTTCTTGATTTCTTGGACCCAATAATTACATTTTTTCATATATATCCATATTATTATTTTTGTGCCAAATCATAATTTATCGGTCTGCTATGACTCGAGTGCATGTTGTGCATCCTAGTCCATGTTGCACTTTTCAGTTTTACTGACTTACACTTTTTGATAAATGGTGTTGCACTTTTCAATTATTACTAAAAATATTATTATACAGTTTAATAATTGAAAAGTACAACACCATTTACCAAAAAGTGTAAGTCAGTAAAACTGAAAAATGCAACATGGATTAGAGTGCACTTGTACTCGTGCATACTAAACTTTAACTAATTTATCAGCTAAGTGGCAACTTTAAGTTAGAATTATGAGCCAACTTCCACTACCTTTTTTTAGTATAAAAAATACTCTCGGATCGAACAGTACAATGATAACGAATCAAAACACTCCTGACGAACACGCAAAGTAGGTTTTCTTATCCCAATATTTCAAAGATTTTAACTTCCATTCATCTAAAAGCTGAGATTTTAATGTTATCCCCCCTTTGAAAATAATATCATTTCCGCTTAACCAAATATTCTACTGTAAATTGTGTTGTGCCATACCAAAGTCCACGCGTTTCTCCATTTTGCTTTAGCCTTTTGAAAATTAGATGAATGCAGAATTTGGCTTACGACTTCTAATTTAAGGAAATGGAAGTATAAGTTTGACACTTTTAGAAGTATGCATTCAATCAGAGCACTCTAGTGGATGATCAGAAGTAATTGTAAAATACATAGCACTAAATGATATGAAAGTTTTAGATTTTTTCATATATATACTACCATTTTAACATACAAAGTGAAAAACAAATGGAATACGCAAATTAATCAACCAAGGAACACATTTTAACATACAAAATTAGTTCCAGAATAATACGGAGAAATATTGATTATATATTAATAATATTATATTCGACTTGAAACACAAGATTAAATGATTGTATATTGATTATATATAATCTTGTATTGATTATTTTAGGTGTTATGTATTGCCCGAGCTTTATTCAGTTCCGTTTCCATTTTACCCACACCCGTACAAGAGATAAGTTTTTTGCTATAATAGGAAATAATATATTTTAATGGGTTGGTTTGCTATGGACTCGAGTGCATGTTGTGCACCCTATTCCATGTTGCACTTTTCAGTTTTAGTGACTTACCCTTTTTGATAAATGGTGTTGCACTTTCAATTATTAAACTGTATAATAATATTTTTAGTAATAATTGAAAAGTGCAACACCATTTACCAAAAAGTGTAAGTCAGTAAAACTGAAAAGTGCAACATGGACTAAGGTGCACAACATGCACTCGAGTGCATACTAGACTTTACCTATTTTAATTTAGTCCACATCTTTTGTATTTATCTCTAATTATTTTATTGTGAATCATTCCCATCACCTCATTAACGGTTGTTCTCACATGCTATCAGTCTAACTTACCGATACCCTAATTCTTCTCTAAAGTCTCACGCTTACAATTTCCCTACCCTCCCTATGGCGGCGGCAGCACCATCCCCCCTAACATCCCTCTCAATGTTTTGGTCCACCTCTTGATCAGGTAGTCCAGATCATGTCAAGCCATGATCTCATCTCTCATGTTCATGGTACGACTCCCGCTCCGGCCAAGTCAATGACGGAATCCGGTGAATCGGCTCTCAACCCTGCGTATACCGCTTGGATTGAGAAGGATCAGAAGATGCCATGGTCGAGGACATTGGCTGTGACACCTCGCGTGCCATATGGGTTGCTCTCGAGGCTGCCTACTGTCACGCCTCGGTTTCTCGCATAAATCAATTGCGGAACCAGTTTCTTTCTCTTCATCGTGGTTCTACCTCTGATGACGATTATAACAAGAAACTGTGTGCCCTCTGCGATCAGCTTGCTTCCATTGGTAAGTTAGTTGATGACAACGATAAGTGCAATTGGTTTTTCAATGGTTTTGGCCCTCAGTACATTGGTTTCTCAGACACTCGCATGACCATGTCGCCAATGCCTACTTTTCGGGATCTGGTCAATTGGTTTTTCAATGGTCTTGGCCCTCAGTACACTGGTTTCTCAGACACTCGCATGGCCATGTCGCCAATGCCTACTTTTCGGGATCTGGTCAATCAGGCGTTGAACTTTGAACCGTTTATACCATTTTGACATAAAATTAACTAAACACTCTTCAACTTAAATGTATTCACATATCAATTTATTCATCATTCATTCATTGTAACTTTTTAGTAATTTACTTTAGCAATTTATTTCTTCTTTCTTATTCATAAAAATAAAATAAAAATACATATATTTATCTTGATGGATATATGACTTTGTCATTAATTTTTTTTTTTTTTTTTTTTTTTTTTTGCATGTTTTAAAGTTATAGCAAAGTATACGATTAGAATATTGGAGGACGTGAGGTCCAAAACTACACATCGTTATGATTTTATATATGCTACTTGATTTTATTTTAATAAACAAAATTAACAACTAATCAAAATTTCAAGCCACTGCCATTAATACCAGGTGCAACTCTATGTTAATTTCTCACTTCATCACAAAATAGGCCTCGAGTTGGGCCTTCTATTTAATTGAATGGGCCGTATAGGATTAACTTGATGGGCCACTAATTAATTAAAGGCATACCCCTCCATGAATGTTATACTTTAAAAATAGTAGAGTTTGAAAACACACCCTTATAGTACCTTACACGTTTTGATATTAATTAATAATATTAGTTCTAGACTAGTTGTACCTAATTATTAAGTATGTTCGTTAGTCTCGTTAATTATTTTTTTCTTCATTATACTTTGGTTCACACTTGAGCATATATGATAAACTAATCAATATTCGATTGAAACAATACTACTACTCCGTAGTGTCTTATGAAAACCCTGCGTACAAACATTTTTTTTTTTTTAATGGAAGTTAAATATCCATCCCACCTAAGGCCTAGGTAGTGGTGCTCTAACCACTTGAGCTATCCCACTTTATCTACAACGTACAAACATATAATTATATTGTTTCTATATAAACTAACAAAAAAAAAGGGTGTTATCTAATGAAAAAAAATATTGTTCAGTGATTAGTGTGAAAATTGCTTGAAATTCATGTGTTTATTTTGCATAATTTTGAGGATTTTGTTGCATTATTCATACTAAATTGACTAATTGCACTTGAAATGAGAAAGGTATGTGTTTTGCTATTTTTTAGGTAAATTGAACTTATTTGGAAGCAAAATACGTGTCTGAGAATTCATGAAGTCAAGAAGATAATTGCACCATTGGATGCGTCTCGAAAAAATGAGTGGAATGAAAAAAAGAATCAAGTCAATCGGAGGTCGGAAGCTCAAGATATGATCGAAACAAGAAAGTGTGAAACTGTAACAGATTCCACTCGGGCAGCCGAGTCAACCCACTCGGTTGACCGAGTGAAATCTGCTTCCAGGTCAGTTTCTGGACTTCCAACTCACTCGGTTGGCCGAGTCAAACCACTCGGTTGACCGAGTCAACTTGCTGATGCGCGAAAATTCGAGAATTTTAAAGGATTTCAAGGGCCTAAGTGCAAATTTCGTCTCCAACACTCTTCCAAGCTATAAATAGCTCCCCAATCACATTGTTTTAGGGGTTTTTGGCCTCACTTTTTCACACACTAAACCCTAGTTTCATTCTTAGATAGATTTTCAACATATTTTGCAAGTTTAATTCCATAGATTGGCTTCAAATTTAGTATTTAGGTTGGGTTCTTGAAGATTTTGGCTACATTCACTTGTAATAGCTTAGATTGTTGAAGAATCATCAAGGTGACTTCCACCCAAACTCTCTCTTTTCTATAATATTGTTATTTTCATGTTTATTTCTAGTTTTCTTGTTGTTTTAGCAATGGGTGTTTTCTCAAACACCATGGGCTAAGCTTTTTATGCTTTGGGTGTTTGAAACCATGTGACTATTGAATGTGTGAATTGTTTAGACTTTGATTATTGTTGATATTTGGATTATTGCTTCTCTTATTGGGTTTTATTGGTGCTTTGTGTATTTGCTTCTATTAATCCATATTTTGAGGCATGTTTAGCGTAGACGAGAGTTACATGAACATGTTTAAATTTATGGTGTGAGTTGTTGGTATACAAATGCGTTTATTATACTTTTAATTCGTCGAGAGAGAGTTAATCGTATTAGAACCCCATTAGGAGACATTAATTACTTGAATGGTTATTTAGGTAGTTGATGAGGATTAGGAAGAGGTCTTATTACCGGGTTTGGGAACACCTTAGACGTAAGGCTATAGTACCCGAAGGGAAACGATTTTCATCCTAGCATCTTGATGCTCCTAGCAAGTCCAAATTGAAGCATAAAAAGGTATAAACAATCCCACTCGATTTCACTAGGTAGAGAACACCCGAAGCATTTCCAACCTTTGCACTTCTCCGAATTTAGATTCGTAGTTGTTCTTTACTTTAATTGTCATTTTTCTCGTTTTCTTAGTTTAGTAGTTAATTTTACTTACTAGCATTGCGTTTAGCTTAATTTATTATCTTTCGATTGTCTCTTAGTTTTAGTTCAAATTGCTCCCGAAACCGTAGCTACATTAGTATGACGACATACAACTCTAGGGATCCATTGCACTAGCCCACCTCCCGTGGTTCAATACTACTTGGTCGAAATACTTACGTGTATACTACTACGATCCCTTATGCTTGAGGGGAAGTAGTTAGTCAACACTTAGTGACCAAAAAATTCGTTCAAGTCAATGGCGCCGCTGCCGGGGAGGTGACGTAGTGCTTTAAGTGGAACTTAGAGTTAGTTGAGTACTAGTGTTAGCTACATTACTTGCTTTATTTTATTTTCTTATTATTTTGAGAATTTTGATACTTTGATCTTTTGTAGGTGTGAACTTCATCGACTAGATGGATGGATATAATCAATACCCGTGGAATTAATGTTATGATCCACATGGTATGATTTATCCTCCACAACATGAAGATATGGCCTACGATAATTGGAGGAACTTTGATTATAATTATCAAATCCAACAAGTTCCCTCATATTATCAAGATTGGAGTAACAATAATGCACCCACTTTTCAAGAGATGGCCCCGGTCTACATGGATATGCATTATGATCAAGAAAGTGATCCACGAGATAGATTTGAATTCCATGGAGCTTCGGAAGGAAATTGGTGTGATAGTGAGAGGAGCTTTGAGTACGATTATCAAATGCAACAAGCTCCTTCTCATTCTCATTATCAAGAGTGGGAAATCAATGAGTTTTGGCCACAGGGTAGGACTACTACCGAAAAGCGCCTCATTGCACACATGAAGGAGAGAATGGATGCAAAGAGATATCCACTTGAAGACATGAGCATGAGAAGGAGCTTAATGGTGATTGAAGATGGCAAAGAGGAATGTCCTTTGATGGACATGAGCTACAAGGAACAAGAAAATCAAGAAGCATCACAAGATGAGTTGGAGAGCAAAATGAGCATTTCTAAACCTTTAAACTCTTCAATTTGCACTTTATTTGATATTGATGCTTCTATTGATTTCATTTTGCCTCTTAATCACTTTGACTCAAAGAAGGAAGTTGAGAAGTGGTTGGGTATTGGTATTCTTGAGCAAAGAGGAAAAGCTTTGAAAGAAATGATGGAGAAAGAGACAAGCGGTTGGCCTACTATTCATAAGAGTCTCCTTGACTTTGAGGCCAAAAAATTGAAATACAATGGCAAGGAGACTCGATATCCATGGCCTTTTCGATGAGCACATTAATTTCCGTCCGGCTTGAAGACGTTAAACTTAGCGCTAAATGGGAGGCAACCCATTCTTTATTGCTTTCTTTTATTTTTAGATTTGTAGCTTGTTTGATCTTTTGTTTAGTTCTTGTTTTGTAGGTTGAGTGTTGTGTTGGTGGTAAAGGATGAGAGATATGCATGGTGGAGCTCAAGGTTAGTGGTGCTTTGGTGCTAAAGGTTCAAGGGACAAATTCTAAGGTAACACACTCATTCCCAAACTTTGCATTCAACTAGAGTTTCATTTAAGTTTGGGGGGGTTTCATGTGTTTCCTTCATTTATATTGCACCGTTGTTCCTAGTTTTGGTGATTGATTATCTTGTGGATTGTTGGTATTTGAGGCGTAATTGATGGTGATTGTTAGTTTTTGAGATTTGGTTGAGCTTGTTGGTATTGATTGATGCTTGCTTGTTCACTTGATTTTGTGAAAATTTGTGCTTGGTTTAGTGCTTTTGATTCATGATTAGACAAGCTCGTGAGCTTTAGAGCCTTAGACTTTCATATATTATGGTCTATTTTCCTTCATGTGAGTATCATTCATGCTTGTGTGCTCTAGAACTTGCCAATTGTCTTGTTTGAGGCTACTATTTGTGTGAAATCTTTGGAAGTGATATAAGGCCATCTTTGTTTTGAATAGTCACTTGACCAAATTTTCCATACCAAATGAAATGTTTCCGTAGTTAGCCACTTTGAGCATATTGACCTATATTCTTTGGCAACCTACAAATTTAGCCTATTTGTCTATCTTTTGTGAGCCTAAATTTTCCTATGAACTAGTGGAGCTTGAAAGTTGACAAATGTGGTTGAATTGAGGTGTAATGTGAATTTGGTGGATTTGTTTGGTTGAAAAGTGAAAAGATTGAAAAAAAAAAAAAAGATGAATTGTGAGTTGTGAGTTGTACATGAAAAAGATTGAGTTGATGAAAAAAAGAAAAACATTGAAAAAGAAAACTCTCTTGTGTACAAACATTTGGTAAAACTTCAAATTCAAAAGTGTTGATTGGTTGGTGGTGAAGATTTTGCTTTAAAAGAAAGGAGCTAGTGAATTGAGTGGATGGAGAAATTTGAGTTGCAACTTGATCAATTGTAACTTTACTCTTGAGTTTTAGAGATGTTCGACGAGACGTCTTTACTTCTCGCTCCACTAGTTTATGAGTCACTTTATCTAAATCCTTCCTACCTTAACCAAAGAGCCTACATTACAACCAAATGTGAAGTCCTTATTGATTCTTTGATTGAACACTTTCATGTGGTGGAGAACTTAGACATTTGGCAAGCATATGGAGTGCACTTGTGTGATTTGATGTTGAGAGCATACATTTCCTTGATATACACTTTGAGTGATGAGAGATACACTTACTTGTGAGGAAATTGTGAATTGAGCACTTAATCTTGCATTGATTTGAGCATAACTTGTGAACTTGTTTGTGGATTTTTGTACCTCTTGGCTTGACTAGATTGAGGAAAGTTGACAATCACTCATTCAATTTTGATTGAATTTCTTCGCAATCCTCCCACTTGTTCTATATTTCTTTCGTTGCTCGGGGACGAGCAACACTTTAAGTTTGGGGGGGTTGATTAGTGTGAAAATTGCTTGAAATTCATGTGTTTATTTTGCATAATTTTGAGGATTTTGTTGCATTATTCATACTAAATTGACTAATTGCACTTGAAATGAGAAAGGTATGTGTTTTGCTATTTTTTAGGTAAATTGAACTTATTTGGAAGCAAAATACGTGTCTGAGAATTCATGAAGTCAAGAAGATAATTGCACCATTGGATGCGTCTCGAAAAAATGAGTGGAATGAAAAAAAGAATCAAGTCAATCGGAGGTCGGAAGCTCAAGATATGATCGAAACAAGAAAGTGTGAAACTGTAACAGATTCCACTCGGGCAGCCGAGTCAACCCACTCGGTTGACCGAGTGAAATCTGCTTCCAGGTCAGTTTCTGGACTTCCAACTCACTCGGTTGGCCGAGTCAAACCACTCGGTTGACCGAGTCAACTTGCTGATGCGCGAAAATTCGAGAATTTTAAAGGATTTCAAGGGCCTAAGTGCAAATTTCGTCTCCAACACTCTTCCAAGCTATAAATAGCTCCCCAATCACATTGTTTTAGGGGTTTTTGGCCTCACTTTTTCACACACTAAACCCTAGTTTCATTCTTAGATAGATTTTCAACATATTTTGCAAGTTTAATTCCATAGATTGGCTTCAAATTTAGTATTTAGGTTGGGTTCTTGAAGATTTTGGCTACATTCACTTGTAATAGCTTAGATTGTTGAAGAATCATCAAGGTGACTTCCACCCAAACTCTCTCTTTTCTATAATATTGTTATTTTCATGTTTATTTCTAGTTTTCTTGTTGTTTTAGCAATGGGTGTTTTCTCAAACACCATGGGCTAAGCTTTTTATGCTTTGGGTGTTTGAAACCATGTGACTATTGAATGTGTGAATTGTTTAGACTTTGATTATTGTTGATATTTGGATTATTGCTTCTCTTATTGGGTTTTATTGGTGCTTTGTGTATTTGCTTCTATTAATCCATATTTTGAGGCATGTTTAGCGTAGACGAGAGTTACATGAACATGTTTAAATTTATGGTGTGAGTTGTTGGTATACAAATGCGTTTATTATACTTTTAATTCGTCGAGAGAGAGTTAATCGTATTAGAACCCCATTAGGAGACATTAATTACTTGAATGGTTATTTAGGTAGTTGATGAGGATTAGGAAGAGGTCTTATTACCGGGTTTGGGAACACCTTAGACGTAAGGCTATAGTACCCGAAGGGAAACGATTTTCATCCTAGCATCTTGATGCTCCTAGCAAGTCCAAATTGAAGCATAAAAAGGTATAAACAATCCCACTCGATTTCACTAGGTAGAGAACACCCGAAGCATTTCCAACCTTTGCACTTCTCCGAATTTAGATTCGTAGTTGTTCTTTACTTTAATTGTCATTTTTCTCGTTTTCTTAGTTTAGTAGTTAATTTTACTTACTAGCATTGCGTTTAGCTTAATTTATTATCTTTCGATTGTCTCTTAGTTTTAGTTCAAATTGCTCCCGAAACCGTAGCTACATTAGTATGACGACATACAACTCTAGGGATCCATTGCACTAGCCCACCTCCCGTGGTTCGATACTACTTGGTCGAAATACTTACGTGTATACTACTACGATCCCTTATGCTTGAGGGGAAGTAGTTAGTCAAAATATAGTGACTAAAATTCGTTCAAGTCATTCAGCCTTTCAAACAAACACTAAGTAGCATGTTCGATCAGAGTAGCGTACACTAAATATATGATAGATTAGAGTTGCCGAAAGCTTAGCATTCTGCTTGATCAATTTTTGGCCAAACATGAGTCACGTTGATTCTTGATATTGAACGAAATAAAAATATATAAATTATAATATCTACTAATTAATATTTTACGAACTAACTCAAATTTATTAATACACTCACTCAGCTCGTAATTTATTCTTTCTTATTAAATAATTTTCTGGTTATTTTTACTCATTTTTCATATCAAACATGTCTTAATATAACATATGGAATAATATTAAACATATCTAAGCCACATATTATTTTATACAGAAGAAGAGGATTCACTAATTGTGAAACTGGTTCATAGAAAATCGTAAAATATTTTAAAGAGATAATAAGCTCAAAGCTAAGAAAACAGTTATAGTTCATAATGATCAGATAGGAATATTTCAACGGAGTGTATTAAACATCTACTCATTTATCATGAGATAATCTAATCTAATAAGCTGGGCCTTAATTGTAGTAAACTAAATATAACACTGAATAAACTCAAGCAAATTAAATTGGTAAAGTCTAGTATGCACTCGAGTGCATGCTGTGCACTTTTTGGTAAATGGTGTTCCACTTTTCAATTATTACTAAAAATATTATTATACAGTTTAATAATTGAAAAGTGCAACACCATTTACCAAAAAGTGTAAGTCAGTAAATTGAAAAGTGCAACATGGACTAGGGTGCACAACATGCACTCGAGTCCATAGCAGACCAACCCAATTAAATCTGGACTACATATTTTCTTATCCTCTCGTTACAAGAGCACAAAATACATACACCGAATTAAAAACGGGGATAATTTGTTGCATAGTTACTTTTCACCAACAACAGTACTAGAAATTTAGATGAAATAGTATTTGAACACCTCGATCATCCATAGCTAATATTCAAAGTTGGTTTCATAATCGGTGATTTTGGACCGTCGAAACCCCGTAGCGGCTTCGGGGTCTTCATTCCTACCCGATAAGGTGATTTTGTAAGCACCTCGAATACTGGTGGAAACTCAACCACATCATTCTGAATCACATTTCTCCTCGAACCCAATTTCAATTGCATAGATGGCTTATATCCTGGAACTGGTCAAATGGATCATTAGCTACATCATTCCAGTCACTACTACAAAATTGAGCTTGGAGAGCTTTGAAAAAGGGCCTTGGAGAGCCTTTAAAACCGCTCTCCAAGCGACAGCTCTCCAAGCTAAGAGAGCGGTTAAAAACCGCTCTGTAAGTAAGAGGACTTGGAAAGCGGTTTTGAACCGCTCTGCAAGTGAGGCCCTTAGACAGCGGTTCATAACCGCTCTCTAAGTATAAGAGCTTGGAGAGCGGTTCAAAACCGCTCTCTATATTAATTTTTTTTTTATTAATTTCACTTGGAGAGCGGTTTTGAACCGCTCTCTAAGTAATATATATTTTTTTCGATTTTACTTGGACAGCGGTTTTAAACCGCTTTCTAAGTATTTTTTTTTTTATTATTTTTTTTATAATTATTTTATATTTTAAAAATCCTATTTATATTATTTTTTTAATAATTATTTTATATTTTAAAAATCCTATTTATACAAAATCAAAACTTAATTAAATTCAAATAAATAAACGTACAAAAACATATATACACCAAAAAGATGAAACATCATCACATCACAAATACATAAGTTAATACATTACATTCTACCAAAAATTATACTAATTGAATTATATGTTTACAAAAATCGATTGTAAAGATACCCTGTCCAATCTTTTTTCCATTTGTCCATTCTTTTGTCGTTGTAAATTTTGAGCGGACGGTTATAGATAAACTGCAAACAACGATCAATCAATATAGTTAGATATATAGTATATGAATTTTTATTCAATGAAAAATAATTTAAATAAATCGATAAATTGACTTACCGTGTTAGGAATCGTCGCCGTGTTAGGAATCGTCGTTTGATAAGTCTTGATTATATCCTCAATATAACAACATACAAAATGTCCACAATGATAACTATCACGTTGGCTCGGAACCTGTTATATATAATTAGCAATTATAAGTATGCATTAATAGTACTATTATGATTATTTTCTATTAATTTGATAACTTACTAAATTAAATTACCTTAACATCTATCCAGCTCACTCTATTGAAAGTAGATCTTGAGACTAGATTGTGAAGGCGACTTCGATACATCGTCATCACACTATTATTATTATAATAAGAAAAAAATAGATTAAATATGTATAATTTAAAAAGTAATTAAAACAAATCATTATATTATAATATTAAAAATGAACTTACGCTTCCATTAATGACATGAGATCGGGACGATTTGCAACCACCCCATCCAAAGCTGGGTCCATAAAAAAGACACTTAATGTCTTCATATTTATGGCAACCAACACTCAATGGCTCCTATATTATATTAAAAATATATATTTAAATTAGCTGCAAATGTGCAAATAACATATTATGCATACAAATTTTAACGAAATGTTTATTGTACTCACCCCACATTTGTTGGCCAAAAAATGAGATGTTCCCTCCCAGTATGACTCAGCATATGTTCGACTATCCCCTCCATGCCCTGTGCCCTATCACTACTCAATATGCAAGACACTTGGGGGGAGATGAAGGAATACAATCCACATGCTCGGTTATCTCTAGAGAGATATACCTCACCCAAATATCTTTAACCAACATATATACGCTAATTAAAATTTAAAAAGAAAATTAAACTGTATAGAAAGTAAATACTGATAATTAATAAACACATACTTGAGGTAGAAGGCTATGGTGGTTGCACTCAACCACTGGTCGTTCAAGACTTCAAGGACATTTTCCGCACCGATGAATTCCTCAAAAAAATGCTTGTGAAAGTAAGAAGTCATCAGAACTGTGATGGTATCGAAAGCACCGGACTGCACCTTCGAGTTCACCATATTCTGTACGGCGGGGCCGTGATCTAAGTGTCCAGGCAATGGATAACCAAGTATGCGTGCCCGAATACCCACGTCCCTCGTTCTCTCCATCCAACTATCTACGACATCTCTTGATTTCTGTTTAGGCTTTTGTCGTGGAGATAGTGTCTACAATCAATTTGCAACATTATTTAGAACGACATATAAGATAATAAATTTTAATAACATATATTTTACCTTCGCGGTGTGCGAGACCAAGTGTCTCGGCCATTCGATGAAGTGTCTGATCGCTGTTCCGACTGTGACAGCATCATCTACTGGTTTCGGCAAGGGTGAATCTAATTCTTCGTCTATGGGTACTTCTAGTGTGACCCTCACGAAACCAGGAGTGAGTGGACAACCATGAATCATTTGATGGGAGTTGTTGTGCAACGATCCCGTGGCCACCAACCGAAGAGGATCCTCCAAATAAAGGTAGCAAAAGGTCGGTGGCTGTTCGAATAAGATATTAGTTAGAAAATTTTAATACACTACTCTTTAATTAAAACAAATGCGAGACATGCACATTTTGATACCTGAGAGATGTTTTGAAGTGCCTCAATAAAGTCGTCTCCACCATCAGCCGAAAACCTAGCATCAACGACACTATTCTCACAGCTTGCTCCACTCGACGACAATCCGTGACTAGATTTTTTCTCGGACCTTATAGTCTCCACTTCTCTAGTCAACTTGGCAACCTGTTCTGAAAGTATACCCACCATATTCATGGCTTGAAGGGCAGGTGCCATAGCTAACGAGGTCTTCGTCACGCCATATCCCAAGCTCCGAAAGCGACCGGGATGCTCCTGACGACCTACAACTCGTCCATACAAATCATCAGTGCCGATAGCGCGGATGTCGTCGGGTGTCATGGTCTGAGATATGCGCTCCTAAATCACAAAAAAATATCATTTAATTATTTGTTTAGAAATAATAGTTTGTAATTGAAAGATAAATTAATGGATAGATTACCGCTTCTTCGATGATCCGCTGTGCATTGGAATCGGGAATACGCCCATCTCGAGTCTTTCTTGTAGCCTGAAATAACTCGAAACGGGTAACAAGAGGCGCATTCTCTCCCGATTTCCTTCTTTCTTCCTTCTACAATAGTGATGAAAGTGTCACTTTATTAGATATATTAAAAGTGAACATATAAAAAACAATTAAAAGTTAGAATTCTGATCTTACAATATTTCGCTTATGCGTGCATATCCTTTGTTCGATCCACGATATCGAGCCTCCATCTTCTTGGCTTGTTCGCGATTTTGATGACTTTGCCTCTACAGTGTATTATAAATACGATAAACACTGAAAAGCATAGGACATAAGGAAATGAGGAAAATGACATTGATCAATTTTACCTGAAAATCTTCATCCATAGCTCTACGAATAAAGTCCTCCCAATACGGGGCCACCATAGGGTTATTCTCATACTGCTCAGGCGGAGTAGCCGAGTAAAGTCCGGTTTCCGGATCTAGTGCGTTATTTCTCAACCAAGCCCGAAAATTCTTGGCCAGTACTCCAGCTTGCGACAGTATAGACTTCTTGTGCGAATGTTCAAGACCGACGAATGTAGTCTATACGCATATAACATGACAATTTAGTAAATTTAGTAATTATACAACAACTTTCAATAAGCATATAATTAACATACCGTCAGTTCGTCCCATAATCTGTCCTTCAAAGGAGCCATTTGGTTGCTGCGCCAGTCCTTGGATGGCAGCACAATAGGGATCACACTCCTGACTGTAGCTCCAAGGAAGAAGGAGAACTTCTCACTCTCTTTTCCTATGGGCTGTCCATACTCATTGAACGTCACCTGCAATAACATAGTATTTAATTAGGTTCAACGATCAAATAATGTAATTACAATTTCAACTGTTCAATTGTAATAAAATTACCTTAGGCATTTTCCCATGGCTACGAGCCCTCTTAATAGCAGACATCGTCACTATGCCTCTGGCGCGCTTCTCCCCAGAGCTGCTACTGGTGGGAGCATCAGTGACACCCTCTCTCAAATCATCATCTTCATCAGAATCTCCAGGATGTTCCAGAAAAGACATGATCCTGTAAAGTATGAAGTTGTTTTGATTTCTAAATTAATTTGCACCCACACGCCTATCATCTTCTTCCTCTTCGCAGTTCACAGCAAACACAGAAAAAAAAAAACAAAAAACAAACACGTACTTGTGTGTTCATGAAAGATGTCGTAGCAAGGATGAACAAGATCAAATTGAAATTTAAATAATGTGGAAGAAACCATGTACGAGGAGGAGTCACAAATTAAAAATATAATGCAAGTATATGTGTAAATGTTAATCTTAGTCCGACAGGGTTCACATGCATTTGTCACCCTGGCCCATGTCACGAGCCCAGAAACGTAAAAAAAAATTACTACTCCCCATTTGCAAGATTAATGGTCCCATTAATTAATATATAATTCCCCACTTGCTAAAACACTAGAGTAATTAATTACTAGTATCTTAAAACTAACAGTACTACTAGCCTTCAAAAAAAAAACTAACAGTACTACTATAGCTAGCTAGAAATTATACTCATCCCATTAAAAACGTTAATTTCGTGCAAATTAAATGGTTGCCATTTCCCAAAAAAAAAATCTGCAGAAATTATGAAGACCAAAATTAATGAGATGAAAATGACGAGTAATATATTGAACAAAAATAGAGGTAGGGATGAAAGTCCGATAGTCGAAACACCCTTCCCAGTTCACAATAATCATTAACATACATATATACACTAATACTTCTGCAAATATATATACACAAATCACAATAATCATCAAATTTCAAATACGTCTACAAATATATATACACCATTAACATACATATATACACTAATATAACATATACATACACCATTAACCTGTAAATACATCTGTATATATATATATATATGTACGTACCTGTACCTACAGCGGCAACGGCGACGGAGAGGGAGGCGATGCGACGGCAACGGCTGAAGAGCAAGTCGACGGCAACGGAGAGGGAGGCGATGCGACGGCTGGAGAGCAAGTCGACGGCGACGGCACGAGGAGGGAGATGGAGGGAGTGAGGCGACGGCGCGAGAGGGAGATGGAGGCGACGGCGCGAGAAGAGAGAGTGAGGGAGGCGACGGTGACGCCGCGAGGAAGGAAGCGACGGTGACTGCGATGCCGCGAGGAAGGAGGCGACGGCGACTGTTAATTTGGGGGAGAAATTAGGTTGCAAACGCGTTTTGAATGTTGGAGGAGGAGAATGAATGTTGGAGGAGGAGAATGGGTAGAAAACGCGTCGAATTAATTGAATTTGGGGGAGAATTTGGGCTTGGAGAGCGGTTATGAACCGCTTTCCAAGTGTATACTTGGAGAGCGGTTCTAAACCGCTCTGTAATCTTCCTTGCAAAGCGGTTCTCAACCGCTGTCCAAGAGTTTCTCTTGGAAAGCGGTTTTGAACCGCTCTCTAAGTTAATTTTTTTTTTTTTTAATAAAACCGCTCTCCAAGTGTTCACTTGGAGAGCTGATTGAAAAAAGAGCTCTCCAAGTGGAGCTCTCCAAGTGAAAATGTGTAGTAGTGAGTCTTCCATAAAGTAGTGGAACAAAATACTTGATCTCCAGGATGATCTCCAGGAAAATCTTCGGGGTTCTAAGATCGGAAGAAAGTACGTCGACAAATCCTGTGTTCTTCTTCAGCCTCAGCCTCTGGAGCCTCAAACGATAGTTCTATTATAGGGCCAAAACTTACATCTCTTACAGCTACCCCAGTGATGAAGGGAAATGATTTCATACAAAGTCTCTTTAATAATGAATTGTCAATCCCTGATCAAATAAAAAATGTACAGTGCAAGTGAGGATAATGTACAGTGCAAGTGTTAGAGCATCCATAGTGCTAGTGAGCACTGTGGATGTTTTGGTTTTAAGTTTGACACATGTGTGCCACTTTAAAAGTTTTCTACTCATACCTCAAAAAACCTTCACCCCTCCAATGCATTCTATCACTTTTCTACCTTAAAAGTGGATCCCACTCTTCAATTATATATATTTTTCTATTCACATTCTTTCATTCATTATTTTTATTTTATAATTTATACTCCCTCTATTTTTTTTAATAAATGTCACTTTAATTTTTTTAATTATTTTTAAAGTAAGTGTTACTTTGAAAAAAAAATTATTTTGAGTATTTTATCCTTATTAATTTATTACAAATATTTTTCATAAATAATGTTAATATATTTTTTGATAAAATATTATTAAAATAATATAAAGAGTACAAGATAAAATGTAAATACAAATTAAAATACAATTAAAAATAATAATTAAAATATAAGTTATAAAAAAAATAAGAAAAAAAAAATTGGGACCACTTGAAATGGGATAGAAGTTCTTCTACCCCATTTCTCCTCCCTCCTCCACATCATCTCTCCCACAACCCCTTCTGCCCTAAATTTGAGTTGTGAGTAGCAATCCACATGGGATTTCTACCCCATTGGAGATGCTCTTATATTTACGACTCAATTATGTTTGAGATATTTTGTTAGTTTTTTTTGTTTCCATTCATTTGTTTTGCTTGATCATATTTAATTTATGATTTTTTGGGCTAAAGGCTTATAATGAAGTAGAATTATGATGATACTTTTTATGTGGCTAGTCCATACATAGTGCTTTAAACGGAAGGGACTTCCGCAATTGTAAGTAGACGGCGGAATTGATCCCTCGGATTATTTGATTCTTGGAATTTGATATTTTCTTCTGTATACCAACGAAGAAGACAGTCCACACACACAATGATTCAAACCCGGTGTTACTAATAATTAATTGTAATTATTAGTTTGGGCCAGTGTTGTTTGGTAGTGAACCGTCAATAATAGTAGGCCCAATTAGAGTATTGTATATATGTCTTTGGCAGCATAGTTAGAATGAGGAATTAAGTTATATTCCCTCCGTCCACTTATAAGTCCATTTAAAAAGAGATTAAGAAAAGTGATTAAATAATAGATATAGTACAAGTAATGTGATTGAGAGAGGAGAGAATGTGATTGAGAGAGGAGAGAGATAGAGAGAAAAAAATGAGATATAAAGAAAAATGTAAGAAAAAATACTTATCAAAAAGGTATGGAAAACTTATAGACGAACGGACCAAAATGGTAAAATGAGAAACTTATAGACGAACGGACCAAAATGGTAAAATGAGAAACTTATAGACGGAGGAAGGGAGTAATATATTAGAATATACAATTATAATATAATAATGTGTAATTAATCATATTATAATATATTATGAGAAATAAAATAAATAGGGATGGAGCGGATACATTTTTCTGGAAGGAACGTGGGTTAGGGGGAGGCCTTAGAATTAAATGAAACAGAAATGTTGTTACTTGATAATCTTACCTCATCAATTACACTATTATAGTGTTACTACTAACAATGCAATTATAATCTGAACAAAAATAAAAAAGAAACATAATATTTAGATTTAGATGGGAGGCTTACCGTTGTAGGGGTCAACAACACGTCGAGGAGTGGTCTTCGATGCATCCAAGGTGAGGCTTCTTCGCACAGAGAGCGGGAATCGTCGGGCGTAGATTGCGTAACCTCGACATCGCAGAGGTCATTCTGAGTTTCAGAAAGAGTTAGGGCATGTTTGTTTTGGGATGGGAAATCCGGATTTGGGATTTCGAAACTCCACCCCCGTTACACTTTGGGATTTGAATTCAGGATTTCAAAATCCCACCCTACAAATACCTATAAACTCTATAAAAGTCAACCCTATAAATACCTACAAATCCTATATAAATACATATAAAACCTATAATCCTATTCTATAAAGTTAAATCCTACCCTACATAAATCCCAAAACAAACACAAAACATAAAAAGTATTAGGATTTTAAAATCCACTAGATTTTGAAATCCGGATTTCAAAATCCTCCAAATCCCAAAACAAACATGCCCTTAGGGTTTGCTTGCAAGTGTAGGACTGTAATTGTAGGGTTTTTATAAGGGCCAGGGTTATACGCACACACACAGAGACTTGTTGAGGACACCCACTTTTTTTTTTAGACACACCCTTTTTTTTTTTTTTTTTTACAAATTAAAATGTCAGTTCTACTTTTAAGCTAAAATTTGAAAAAATTGTGATAAGTACACCCACAGACATTTCATCGTCCTTCAAACTATATAATATCTAATTTATGATTTTTTGTGCTAAAAGGTTTATAATTATGATGATAATGTCTTATACACTCTTTATGTGAAATTTAAAAAAAAAAACGAAGATGAGTACACCCACCCATTCCATTTAAGGCCGTAATCATATCCACCATCACAACCAAAACAATTACAGTAACATACTTTGATAAAATTGTAATTAGTAGTTTGGGCCTGTGTTATTTGGTAGTGGGCCGTAAGTAGTAGGCCCAATTAAAGTATTGTATATGTGTCTGTAGTTAGAATAAGGAATTCATTTTTGGGATTGGGAATTTGGGACATTAAAATTAGGACACTATATATAAACTACGAGTAAATAATTAAGCTATAATAATATATTATGAAAAATAAAAGAAATACTTACCAAGCTTTCGTCACCCCATGTAGAATTGACTGAGTCAACGGCATCAACTTCCATTCTTCTTAAACCCTAGATTATTATATGTATATTAAAAAAAATATCATGTACTGTAAATGCAAAAGGCATATCACTGTTATAGAAATAAAAAAGCTATTTTTGATATCGAGAATAATATGAAAAAAGAGAAATGAAACATCACACACTGATTTTGAAAACTCCTAGCCTGAAAATGTTAACTAGAGAAATCTAGTTAATGGCATAAATTTACAAAAATACAATAGAATTATATTCGAACTAAAGAATCGATAAAGCCCTCCATCTTTGTTAAGTATACTCTCATTTCACATTTATTAATTTAATATTAGTTTAAATTATCCAATTTACCCTTTTAATAAATACAATGTTAGATACACTTCCCCCAACTTTTAAACCCTAAACCTAATGACAAAGCCATCACCGCCGTGTCACCGCTGCCGTGCCGCCGCCATTCAAACAATGGCAACAAAAAACCCACACCACCCAATAAAATTAGAAAAAATAACTACAAAATTCATAAAAAACACAGAAACATCAGATTTTATTTTTTTATTTTCGACTCGGGTCGACAAATTGTTTGTCTCAAAAAAAGACGGGAGGGTATATAATCGACTCTGGTGTGTCGAGAGAAAAAAATTAATTGAAATACCTGTGTTGATGGAGGGGCCTCGAACGGTGCAGAGGGCTTGGGGGCTGAATGGCTAAGGTGGGTGGGTTGGCGACGGTTGCCGTGGGAGGGAGGAGGCGGCAGCGGTGGCGGCGCCTGTAACAGAAATTTAAAAAAAAAAAAAGTAAAAAACGAAGAAAGGGGGCGGAGGGGGTGACGGATCTGGGTGGGGGAGGGCAGGGCGGCGACGTCGCGAGGAGAGTGGCGCCGCCGAGATATTATAGGAAGAAAAGAAGGGCGAGAGGCGGAGGAAGGAGGAGTGCGACGTTGGCGGCTGAGGGCGGCGGGCGGTGGAGGGCTGGAGAAGATGAAAAGAATGAAAGATGGGAGAAAAAATGAGGGATTTTGGGGGTATATTTAACTCAAAACCATTTTTAGGGGAGTACATTTAACACATAATCGATTTAGGAGGAGTGTATGAATCGGGAAGTATATTGAAGAGATAGTTAGGGTTATACTGGAAGCCTAATACATCCATTGGGCCGATGTAGTAGTGTTGAATCCTAATGGTTATACGCACACACAAACTACTTGTTGAGTACACCGATTTTTATTTTATTTTTTGCAAATTAGTGAGGGGTAAAATGTCAGTTCTACCCTCAGCTAAAATTTAAAAAAATTCTCGTGATAACTGATAAGTACACAATCTACATTTCATCGTCTCTCATTCAAGTTTCAAAGTTTCAACCACTATCGTCTTTCTCAAGCTTAAAACAAAAACAAAAAAAATACAAACTCCACAATACAATTATAAATCTAAAAAAAATACAAACACAACATTAAACTACAAACACATTCAAGCAAAAGAATAAAATATCATTCCAGTCCCTTTCTTTTTTTTTCCTTCCCAAATCAACCGGTGTTGAAGAAAAAAAAAAAAATCGGAAGCAATCATAAATCTCAAAAATAAACTGAAAATGGAGTACAAAGTTTCGAAATCGGCAAAAATATTCGGAAAAAAAAAATATACAATAAAAATTGAAAAAAGGATTATAGATCTTGATTTTCTCAAGATCTTATTTTGATTTTTTTCGATATGGATTAAAAAAATAAAAATAGAAATATTTTGAAATCTTATTTTTTCCAACTTGATTTTTTTCGATTTGTAGGGTGGCGACGTGGGGAGTGAAGCGGCGCTATCGCGGCGAGGGGAGGCGGAGCTTCGCCGCGGCGACGTGGGGAGAGAGGATGGCGTTGTCGTCGTGTTAGGTGGGGGGACGCTGCGACGTGGAAAGGGATGGCGGCGCTATCGCTGCGTGGGGAGGGACGGTCCTTTGCGCCGCGGAAACGTGGAGAGGGAGGGCGGCGCTATCGCTGCGTGGGGGACGGTGACTTTAGGGTCTGACTATTTGCACCTCTATTTACAATGGATGCAATTCTCCTTTCAATTTAATAATATACATAGTAATAATCATGTAAAAAATAAAAATTATTTACTAAATTGCATCATACTAGATGCACCCCATACTCATGTTTTGAACCTTATTCATTGTGATTTATGGGGGTCTGCCCCAATTTGCTCTAATGATGACTATCGTTATTATTATTTTTTTATTAATGATTTTTCTTGCTTCACATGGTTGTACCTTTTGCGTGTTAAACTTCTTTGGTGTTTGGTTAGCTTCCATACCTTTGTGTGCAATCAATTATGTGTCTCCATGAAAGCTTTTCAGAGTGATGGAGGTACATAATTTGTTAACAATAGAGTTCGGGATTTCTTTTCCACCAAAGGTGTTCACCATAGACTGTCATGTCGTTACACTCCCCAGCAGAAAAATCGTGTGAAGCGTAAGCATATCACTGAAACTGATTTTTCTCTCATGCTTCATTCCGGTGTTCCTTCTCATTTTTTGGTGGATGCATTTGCCACTACAGCCTATATCATCAACCGTCTGTCTACTCTTGTGCTTGGTGATAAGTCTCCATATGAATTGCTCTTTCACACATCTCCGATTTATGGCAACTTCAGAACATTTGGTTGTCGTGTTATTCAGTATCTTCGGGATTATTCTTCTCATAAGCTCGCTCCTCGCAGTGTTCCTTGCATTTTCTTGGGTTACAATTCCTTCCATAAAGGGTTTCAGTGTTACGATCTGGTCGCTTCCCGCTTCTACACTACTCACCATGGTCAGTTTGATGAGCCATCGTTCCCTTTTTCTGACAATAGCTCCTCAACGAATCCTCAATCCCTTGATTACAGCTCGTTTCTGGTCTCGACATCTACTACTTTCGAGCACGTTCTCCGTCGTGCCTATATTGCTCGCCCTTCTCCTGCTCGCACCGAGCCTTGCTCGCTCTGCCCGCACCCTTACGAGGCTATTTCCGCCCTAGGTCCTTGACCGGTGATTCCTCGACCCCTAGAGGCCCCGCCTGTTGAGCAGCCCCCTTCTCTTAACACCTTGCCTCCTGCCGAGCAACAGTATGCCGACCAACCCTCCAATCCACGCTCCACCCATCCGATGGTTACTCGGGCTTGGTATGGCATATTGAAGCCTCGTTATGTCGTTAATATTGCTACCACAAACATGTTAACTGCCCTCGCTGTCTCCAATGAACCCAAGGGGTTCAAGTCAACCTTAAAACTTCCCCATTGGACAGCAGTTATGCGTTCAGAGCTCGTTGTTCTCCACGCAAACCAAACTTGGGATCTGGTTCCTCGGTCGTCGAACACGAACATTGTTGGTTCCAAATGGGTGTTTCGAACCAAATTTCACAGTGATGGTTCAGTTGATCGCTACAAGGCTCGACTAGTCGCCTAGAGCTTCTCTCAGATTCCAGGTTTCGATTTCTCGCACACTTTCAGCCCTGTTGTCAAGGCTGCTACAGTTCGTATTGTGCTTTCACTCGTTGTTCGAAATGGCGGACACTTACACGAGCTAGATGTCAACAATGCCTTCTTGCACGGTGTTTTGCCCAAACCCGTCTTCATGTCTCAGCCTTCGAGCTTCACTGATCCTCGTTTTCCGGATCATGTTTGTTGTCTCAAGAAGGCTCTATATGGGCTTCGTCAACCACCTCGAGCTTGGTTTGTTCGGTTCAGTACCTTCCTCGCCTCTCTTGGTTTTCACTGCAGCCGAGCTGATACCTCCCTGTTCTACTTCACTCGCAAGGGGTCACTCTATATCTTCTTCTATATGTCGATGACATTATTGTGACGAGCAATGACCTTGTCTTCCTTAAGAGTTTCATTGCTCGCGTTCATGCAGAGTTTCGGGTCAAAGATTTGGGCTAGCTTAATTATTTCCTCGGTCTTGAGGTGTCTCGTTCCTTAGATACTTTGTTTCTTGTCCAGGCGAAGTACGCCCATGACATCCTCGCTCGGGCTGATCTCCTAAAATCCAAATCGGTCTCTACTCCTCTGGTCCCCGGTTCCTCGCTCGTCAGCACAAGTGCGCCCTTCAACGACCCCACCTTATATCGTTCTCTAGTCGGCGCCCTGCAATATCTCACCATCACTTGTCCTAATCTCTCCTATGTTTTCAACCACGTCAGTCAGTTTCTCCACTCTCCCACAGTGGATCACTTTGCCGCTGTGAAGCGTATTCTTCGTTGTGTTCAAGTTACTATCAATTTCGGACTCACCTTCACACTTGGTTCTGATCCCTCTCTTGTCGGCTATTCAGATACCGATTGGGCTCGGTGTGTCGAGTGACTCGAGACACGCCACTTTACATATGGGTATTCCATCTTCTTGGGTGGTAATCTGGTTTCTTGGAGTGTGAAGAAACGTCCCACCGTCTCTCGTTCTAGTTTTGAATCTAAATACCGTGACATGGCCAATAGTGCCCAAGAAATCATTTGGGTCACCCAACTTCTTTGGAAATTGGGTGTCTTGCCGCTTGGTTGCCTTTTTTTTTTTGTGTGTGACAACAAGAGTGCTCTCTTTCTATCTCAAAATCATGTTGCGCAAAAGCGAGCAAAACACATTGACAATGATAGTCATTTTGTTCGGGAACTTGTCTCGTCTGGTCGCCCTCTTTTTCTTTGTGAATTGTGACAACAAGAGTGCTCTCTGTCTCTCTCAGAATCCTGTTGCGCAGAAACGAGCAAAATACATTGACATTGATTGTTACTTTGTTCGGGAACTTGACTCGTCTTCACTATGCAATTTGTTTCCTCTAAGCTCCAGATTGCCGACATCTTCACGAAAAGTCTTCCTCGCCCAAGATTTGAATTGCTTCGTTCCAAACTTTGCGTGTCCATACACCCACTGCATTGCTTGAGGGGATAATAGGAAATAAATTTTTTAATTTATTATTTACCATATCTTTTAATATACACAGCAGCAACTGGACCAGACCTTGTTATTGTTTCGTATAAAGGTGGCCAATCCTTTTCCTCGATCTGCAAGTAAATGCATGAATTTCATCAAACATCCATGGAAATATATACCATCGGCATAAACAAGAGGCCGGAATACATATTAATATCAAACCTCCTTAAAAATAAAAGGAGAGAAATGGCTGCAGTGTTCATCTCTTTCAGTAAAAGGAGAGAAATGGCTTTAAAATTATATATATATAATTAAGGGTTTCACTCAAATGTATCAGTAATATACATGTAAATTGTTCCTATTTAATATTTAAATTAATACTATACAATATGTGAGCTAATACTACATTGTATTTGAACTAATATTATACTCTGTTTAAATTAATATTATAGTGCATTTGAACTAATATTATACTTTGTTTAAACTAATATTATATTGTATTTATCATAACTTATGAGTAACATTCATCCATTTAAAAAAATTGTATTAAATAAAAATAAGTTAAATGTAGGTAAGCGGTAGACACAAGTATTTGTCATAAATCAATTCTTGTTTTAACCAAAATTAATTCAACCAATTCCATAAATTAGGCAAAAGAGGTACTTTTTGACACACAAAACACACAATGGAGAAAATGAGGATGATTTTCATTCTTGTCTAGTCAAAGTAAGGTTGACCCCTATTTGTGGCTTTCTTACTTATATACATTATGTGGGCGCCTAATTAAATTCCTTACTTATATTCTCACCAGTATTCATTTGTACTTGTAGTTTGAAACTCGTATCGATTTTTTGATATACGGATGTTTCAATTCGTATTATGAGTTTCTTAGATGTTCTAGTTGATGTGGTTCGTGCAGGTGCAATCATCGTTTACTTAAAGTTGGAATACACTATATGTTTGTGTCAACTGTTAATTTATTGACTGATGGTGTTGGTTGATTCAGGAGTGTGCGTAGCAGCGTTTCAAGCTGCCATAACCCGCTCTCTGTATGGGTGGATACGTGCAGATCGAGCTTTTGGGTAGGGTCCAGAGGCATCAAAAGGATGGATTGTTTTATATATGGTAAAGTCTACCGTTTAATTAATTTTTGATCGTCTTAAAGATGGACGATAGGCAAAGTTTGTTAAAAAAAGTGATACAAAAAGTTGTTAGTAGAGTTTGCAATCGTTTGTAACTTGGAATAATATTGAAGTTGCGACTTTTTATGTTGTGGTGCATTATGGAAAGAGTTCTAGTCGTGGGACATAGTCTTTTTCCTACATTTGATACGTACGCGGGTTTTGGAGCTCACCGGACAAGTCTTGCTAAGTTACTACCTTCAGCTTCTTAGCACCATTATGAACAACTCTCGCGTGGATCCACACATGCGTTGCGTTCAGCCTGCCTAGACGGGTTGAAGTTGTGGAAACGAATGGGTTTCCCGCTAGTGTAATTTGGAGGAGGATGAAGAAGACGAGATGGCATTATTAGAAGTATTAATAGACCAATGAATAATGATGCATTTGTTTTTATTTTTTAATAACTAAGATGGATGTTGGTTTGTTTTAATGCATTTATGTCATGCTTAGATTTTATAATCGCAAATATTAGTGTTCGTTTAAACGTATATCTTGGTGCCATCCCTAATTTTATTAAGTGTATTTTTGTTTTATTAGTTTAAATTTATGTGTGTGAAATGTGCATTATAAATTTATAATTAAGACTGTCGATTTCAACCCGCCTCGCCTTAGCCCGTGTAGTTTGGGTCGTGCAATGGGGCGGGGCGGATTTGAATGTCATATTTGCCTCATGTTCTGGACTCGTTCACCATTTTGAATATTAATAAATTAAAATTAAAATATATTATTATAAATTTATTTCAATCCCACGTAAAACGCGGATGTTACACTAGTTAAAAAATATTTACAAAGTATATACATGAAACATATAAATATAATATATTTATATATTATTCATATTTATTAAATAACAATAATTTAATTTTATAAATATTTTTAGATCAATATATATAAATATAACATAATATGAAATGAAATGTTTATTTATTTTTCAATTGAATCTTTTAATTTTATGTTAGTATTTTTTTTTAGAATATACTAAACTTTCACATTGTGGGTTAATTACATTTCTTTTACTTACATCATTACATAAGATGAGTGCTTGGTTAAAAATTGCAAAGTCTCACCAATGTTATGTAATTGCAGTCTAAAACCCGAATCGATTTCTTGCAATACCTCGATACGGATGTTTCGATTTGAGAAAAAATATGGACTATATTACTCCTTCCATCAATTTGAGAAAAAATTAAAAAAATATGGACTATATTTAGCCTTTTTAAAAGGAAAAAAGAAAAAGTAAAGGTAGATTAGCTTCTATTATTGCAACAACAAACTTAATTTGGTAGGCCAACCACAAAATTTGACGGTCTAACCAGGAGCATGGATTGCTAAATTGACGGAATTTTCTAGCAAAAGTGTGAGCCCACACATTTGCAACCTTTTTGATGTAACACAACTTAACATTGAAAAATCTCTCTAATAAAATACAATAAACATAAACTTTAAAATCAATTTTAAGACGTAAAACTCTAAAGTGAAAAGTGTGAAAAAAAGTTCAGCATAAGATTTAGACGGTGTATCTATCTTAATATATTTTACTTAAAGACAAAATTAGTATTTTACATGTATATATTTAATTAATAAATAAAGGTGGAAAGTGTATCTATCGATCATTCTCGGAGGAGTATATACCCCACCCCTAACATGTATACCAAAGGAGCCCATGTACCCTCAAAATAAAAGGTCTTATTAAAACCCTAAATCCATCAATCACTCTTAGACTATGGTCATTGGTGACATTACACCAAATGTCATAACAACAAGACAAAAATTTTAATATTAAAATAATACTTCACATTCTTTATTTTGGTGACATTGGTCGGGATGACAGACTCAGTGTCAACAATTTTATATTATTAAATAATGTGACACATGGCATCATCCTATTGATTGATATAATTTTTTTGTGATATAATTAAATTTGTAGATATTGAAGATAATATGTATTAAAAAAATATTTATATATATATCAAAATTCGTAAAAAAATTTTATTTATAAATAGAGTCCAATATCGAGTTATTTTGAAATACAAACTAAAATTCTCTCTTTTATCTTCTAATATTTCTAGCATTTACTAATATTTTATGCATCCATTTGTAGCTTGTTTATTATTGCTTTTCAATTTCGTATTTTCAAATCTTGTAATTTTAATTTCGTTATTGAGTTCATTATTTATTTTAAGTGTGTGATAAAACAAATCCTATTATAATTACAAATTTAAAATATCAAGTAATTTTTATATATCAATTTACACATTAAAATATAGTAAAAATTAATAGGGTTGGTCTGCTATGGACCCGAGTGCATGTTGTGCACTCTAGTCCATGTTGCACTTTTCAGTTTTACTAACTTACACTTTTTGGTAAATGGTGTTGCACTTTTCAATTATTAAACTGTATAATAATATTTTTAGTAATAATTGAAAAATGCAACACCATTAACAAAAAGTATAAGTCAGTAAAACTGAAAAGTGCAACATGAAATAGGGTACACAACATGTACTCTAGTGTATACTAGACTTTACCAAATTAATAATATAATATTATTTAAAAAATAACATTATTTTTGGGTTGAATTGAGTTAATGTCACTGATAAAGTATGATAAAGTTAAATTTGGGTTGGATTGTAAATTGCATAGATGGATGAAAGAGAAATCAATATAACATTAAAAGGTTGGGTCGGAGGAGTGTCATGTGACTCATGTTGAGATCTTGGAAATATATTTTTTATTTTGCTTGAACGTGAAGTTTATAATTTAAGCTTTTATAATGATGCCTTTTGTGTTTTTTGAGATTTATGATTATATGATGGAGTTTGTATTTTTTTTTTGTTTTTGTTTAAGCTTTGTTAGATTGGATAATATTGTACTCCAGTTTTTTTTGTAAAAAAGGTTTTATTTCTTATAAGAAACAATTTACATGTGTATCCCAGATCATGTGAACAGCCACGCAGATATTCATTATTAAGGGTGCGTATCAGCCCCTTCTCCTTATCACCTACCTAAACAATTAAGAGGATTAAAAAAAAAAAAAACAATTAAGAGGATTAATACACCAACTTAATTTAGAGTAATATTTAATGATTTTTTTTCAAATATATATAGAATGCCGAGCAAAAAGAGTATTGGCCATGAATCTAGTTACTTAGAACCTTCTAAGAAGAAGAACGTACAAATCCTAAACTATCTTCATTGGGTTGGGGTATATACTCCTCCTGATTTGTTTAATGCACTCCCACGATACACGTACTTCCCTCAAAACATACGTAAGATAGATGCACTTCCCCTAAATTACCTATTATACCCTTATCTCTTTAAATTGTACAGGATAAATACACTTCTCAAAAACCCAAACTTTCACACTTAAACCCTAATTTTCTCCAATTTTTTCTTCCCCACTCCATTCTCTCACACCATTCATCTTCTTCTCCACCCCTTCTCCACCACACATATCGCCGCTGCCTCCCATCGCCTGCCGCCTTCGTCCAGCGCCGCCAGCTCGCCGCCTCCTACTCCTCTTCTTCCATTGTGCGGTGCCGCCGCTTCCTCCTTCTTCTCGATCGCACGCCGATGCCTCCTCTTCCTCCATCGCGCCGGCGCCGCCCCACCCCAAGAAATGCCGCTTCGTCATCCCTTTCGTCCAGCCTCCGCTGCTCGTCCGTCGCCCAGGTAAGCAGTTTTTGATTTTCGACTGTTGCTCCTCCAGCTCGTTTGTTGCGCCTCCAACTTTTTTTTATTTTATTTTCGACAATATTGAGTCGACCAAAAACACTCCCGTGCACAAATTATTGTCGACGGGAGTGTTTTTTGTCGACTCAATATTGTCGAAAATTTCAACTTTTAATTTTTTTTTAAATTCTTTTGAAAAAATCTTATTCACCAGAGTGTTTTTGGTCGACAAACCAGAGTCGACCAGAGTGTTTTTTGTCGACAAATCAGAGTGTTTTTGGTCGACAAACCAGTGTCGACGGAAGAAATTTTGGTTGACTCTGGTTTGTCGATTTTTTTTTTTACTTTCTATGTTTTATTTTTAAGTTTCAGAGTTTTTATTTGAGGTCGCGGTGTTCAGTGGGCGGCGACTAATACCTCTTAAATTAGGGTTAATTTAATTTAAGGAAAGTGTATGTATCTTTTTGTATTTTATTAAAAGGGTAAAATAAACATTTTCATGAATATTTAATTAATAAAAGTGAAGGGAGCGTGTATTAAACTAAGTTGGAGGGGTATACCCCAACCCTTTTTTATTAGTGTGGTGTTGTGACTTGACTTTTATTTTTATTTTTATGGAAGTTAAATACCCATCCCTTTTTTCTCCTCCCCATGACTCGAACCAGGACCTAAGGCCTAGGTAGTGGTGCTCTAACCACTTGAGCTATCCCACTTTGTCGGAGTTGTGACTTGACTTGTGAGGAGATATGTGGGGAAGTGGAGATGCGTGTAATTCAAACTGAGAGAAAAAAAGGGTAAATGTGAGCGATTGTACTCGTTAATGCTGCCATGCTTTGTGAGTTCTGCCGGCAAATAATTTTAAATTCAAAAGCATGGAAATGTCATGCTTTGTTTATTTAATACTCCTATCCAGTTTATATATATACACGACGGTAATGCCTTATTACTTTTACATATATTTTCATTTTTTTATTTTATTTTTAAAGTTAGTAAAAGTTCCATTTTTTTAAATAAATGCTTTTTACAACAAATTAAGATTATAAATTGTGATCTATATTACCCTACATTAATTATAATTAATTTTAATATATAAATTTTGTTTAATAAAGAATGTAATTAGTATTCATAAACTAAATTAATTTTGATATTACCAATATTTATTGAATATATTTATGATAAAATAAAATTTAGAATGATATTTATTTTTAAAATAGTTAAAAAGTTAAAGTGACATTTATTAAAAAAAATTAAAGTAATATTCAATTGTAAAAGTCAAACTATAAATAACAATGATTAATTAATAAATATGAAGAAAATAAAATAGATGATTTAATAGTGGGCTTTGGAGAGTGCGTTTGAGGGGTAGAAGCTTAAAACTGAAAATTCATCAACCACAATGATGCTGTAAAGATCGATTTTTATTTAGGCTCAAAATCATAAAAGAGGGCTTGTTTTAATGTACGATATACGAATTTTAATGTCCCAAATTCCCAATCCCAAAAATGAATTCCTAATTAGTAACACAAGGCGCTGTACGTAATTCTTGAATCTTTGGTATACAACAGAAAATGTCAAATTCCAATCATAATTCTACTTCATTATAATAAACTTTTAGCCCAAAAAATCATAAATTAGATATGATAAACCAAAATAGATCAATGGAAACAAAAAAAAAATTAATAGCATAAAATCAATATCTTAAACATAATTAAAACTGTTATTTTTGTTTTTAAAATTAGGCATTAACAATGGGTATTTAATTATTTAAAAAAAATTAAAATCATTATATAATGACAATTACTAAATAGTGTAGTGATAGATTGGATAATACTGTAGTTTTTTTTTTTTTTTTTTGTCAGTAAAAAAGGTTTTATTTCTTATTAAGGGTGCATATCAGCCCCTTCAATTCATCATTTTCGTTGGCCGGTTTAATTTCTCTCTTAAAAAAACATACAAATATCTAAATTATAGGAGTAATATTTAATGATATTTTTTTACAAATTTCTAAATTATAGAAGTAATATTTAATAATTTTATTTTTTTAATATATATATAGAATGCAAGGAATGCTACAAAAAAAAAAAAAAAAAAAAGAGCACCGGGATGGTTTGAAGATGGTTATGAAAGTTTGATGAAAATTTCTTTTATTTTTCATAATATATTACTCCCTTCGTCCAATTTTATTGTGCCCCCTTCTTCGAGCACGGGTTTTAATGGATAGTTTATTCATAAAGTACATAAATTGAGGGTATGATAGAGTATTGTGGGGTCCATTTATATATATATATTTTTAAAAGGATCCATTTATAAATAAATGATTGTTTATGAATAAAGTGAATGACAAAGTGGGTAAATAAGTGATGGTAGGAGGGTGGAGATAAAATAGTATGAATAGTACTCTTTTAAAAAAGGGTATGAACATAATAAAATTGAATAATAAAAAGAAAAGTGAGAATAATGAAAATGAACGTGAGGGAGTATATTACAATTAAATAATTACATGCACAATATATAAATTAAATCTAATTTATTACTAATGTGCATGTAATTAATTAATCATAAATAAAAAGAATTCTTACCAAACTTTCGTCACCATCTTGAAACCGTGAAAAGTTCAATTTATGATATATATTTTAACTTATAATGTATATGTTACGCATCCTATTTCTATTTTTTTCATACACATGATGATTATGTATGAAAAAATAGAAATGGAGCTCGAGTAAAACATATGGATTATAAGTTAAAAAACTATAAAAAAAAAATCACACACTATACACAACAAACGAAAATGGCAAAAAAAAAAAAAAAAAAAAAAAAAAAAAAAAACCTCCTACTACATGTAAATAATGTATACTACCGACGTATATATTTTTGTTTAACGGATTAATAATAAATTGAGTTCAACTTTCAATTTTCAAGAATTTGAAACAAATAGTTTCAATAACTAAACAAAATAGTTAGATCTTTGTCAATTAAAACTGACAATTAAAGAAGAAATTAACCAAAACATTAACGAATGAAAGAAAACGATACATGCAAGCTTGGACGTAGTAACAAAAAACCGAGTTATATGTATGTGACGAGTTGATTGCCTCTACCACAATGTTGGTGTCTCCTTAAAAAATCATTGCATTTTAATCGAGAGAGATGTAGACCACGACAGAGCTTCCAAAAAACCAATCGCCTCCACGTCCATGATTCTTGGAAAGAACAATGTTTTCGATCATTTAGTATAATCGAGTATGTTACTACATGTTAGATAATTTTTTTGTTTCAAAACTAGTCATCTATCTAGAATTAATCTATCCGTTGGTAAGACTAATAATGTTTGTTATCACATCAAACTTAACATTCATTCTCAATTTGAATTTGTGTTATCTTGATCTAATAAAGTCAATTTTCATAAATTAATCAAAGTAAAGCACAAACATTATTATGTTTCCACATTTTTTGTCGTGTTGTTGCATGCGTGGTTCCACTTTACATCTTGTAATTACATGTATGGGCAGTACAAGAAATCTATTACTCCCTCTGTCCAATTTTATAATACCCATTTGAGTTGAACACGAGTTTTAAGAAAAATTGATCAATAAAATAATTCATGTGAATAATGTTTCATTTTAAAAAAATGTGAATTGTAAAATAGGAGGGAGGGAGTATGATTTATCAATTTTCACGAAAATATTGGAAGACAACCCAACAAGCGGGTCCAATTTGATGAATGTGTACTTTTTTTCTAACCCTTTTCCTTGAAATATTTGTAGGAACATAAAACATTAAAATCTTTCGTGTTCAATTAGCATACGAAAATTAGATGAAGGCAGAATTTGGCTTACCGACTTCTAATTTAAGGAAATGGTAGTATAAGTTTGACGCTTTTAAGAAGTATGCATTCAATCAGAGAACTTGGAATGCAGCGATTTTTTCAAATATATACTACTCCCTTTGTTCCATAGAAACTTGCACACTTAGGAGGGCACACAATTTAAGAAATGTGTAAGAAAAAGTGTAATGGGTGATGTTTTGAGGGATAGTTTTGTAAAGTTTTATGAATAAAGTAAAGTAAAAAGTAGGTTGAGTGTGAAAAAGTAATGGTACAGGGGTGAATAAGAGTACATTTTGAGGGTGGAGGTTATGAAGATATTTCCTTTTATGGAGTGTGCAAATTGGTATGGGTCATCTATTTATAAAAATGTGCAAATTCCTGTAGAACGGAGGGAGTAACATACAAAGTGAAAATCAAATGGAATAAGCAAATTAATCAACTAAGGAACAAATTTTAACATACAAAATCAACTGCAAATCCAAATTTAATACTCAAATCTGGAAACATAAAACTTTAACCATCCCTCTTCATACGCGGGCTCTAACACTTTACCTAAAATCCGAATACAACTTAAGCTGCACAAACATGCATGCATGAATTAGCCAAAGTATATACAGTTTGGTTATATAGTTGAAGCTGCACAAACTAATATTTTCCAATTTGTTTACCTCACAAAATTGCATTCTAAGGCCAAAAACAGATACTTACATTATCGTAGTATCGTACCAATTAAGGATCAATTATGCAGTAAAAACACAAAGTGATTATTCTTCTGCTATCTTTAAAGATCAATTAAACACAGAATCGATTCCTAAATCTCTCCATATTTTCTTTAAATTGCATAAACGTGCACAGGGTGGTGGAAAGTGGAACTCAAAAAATAATCTTATTTAATTAAATCAAATGAATATCCCATCCGGGTAATTGACATTTCTGGACTTTATCATAGAGATTTTTAACTTCTATTTTTCTCTAATAATTATTTAATATATATATATATATTATTTAGAAAAATGAAAAAGGATTGAATAGGAGGTATAAAAGCTTACCAATAATTACAAGCAAATAAGGCGATGACTATATACCCCTCAAGCTTTGTTAAGTATACTCCCCCTACCCATTTATTAATTTAATGATCATTTAAAATGTTTAAACTACCCTTATACTAAAATAATCTTACTAAATACACTCCCCTTTCACTTCTCAACCCTAACCCTAATTGAAGGATCTACCGTCTCAAGCCGTCGTCGCCGCCTCGAACCTCCAGAAATTTTTAAAAAGAACAACACTCTCGTCAACACACCAGTGTCGACGAACAACACTCTCATGGACGAGAGTGTATACCTTCGATCATAAGTTGTCGAGAAAAGAAAAAAAAATGTTAGTACATAAACGCACAGAAGAGGAAAAAAAAAAGAAGAAAAGAGGAAAGCCGCCGTGAAGAAAGAGGGCAGAGACGTTGTCGTGAGTGAGGGAGGAGGGGGCGGCACCGCCGAAAAGGTGGAAGAAGGTCGCCGAAAATTGTGTTGACAGCGGTCGTAAATAGTGGTTTTGGAGAAGGTGGAAGAAATGAATATAGAGGGGTGCGATCAGTAGTAGTGGTTTAGGAGAAGGTGGAAGAAATGAATGTAGAGGGATGCGTTCAGTATGTTGTATTTTAATGAAGGGTATGTTATATTTTAATGAAGGATAATTTTGATTTTTTACTCTATTATTTTATAAATATACTGAATGGGGGAGTGCATCTCTCCAAAATGGAGGTGTAAATAGTCAAACCCATTAATATCTCTGAGGTCCAATGGTTTGTTGAGCTGAATTGTTGGGGCCGATATGTGGTCTCGGTTTCTTTTGATTTTTTTTTTAAAAATTATTTTATGTTGTTTTTGTATGTAAACTATTTTTCTTGGAATTGGTCTTATATAGAAACCCTAAACTTTATATAAAATTTTTTGACTTAGTCAATTTTTTTTTTAATTTTTTTTTATGAAAAATGCAACAAAATACGACTAAAAGATGTAACATAATATTACTAAAAAGTGTAAGTCACTATAACTGGAACGTTGAAAATTGTAAATCACTATCACTGAAAAGTGCAACAAAATATGACTAAAAGGTGTAGCATAACATTATTAAAAAGTGTAAGTCAATATAACTGAAAAATATTGTTGAAAATTGTAAGCCACTACAACTGAAAAGTGCAACAAAATATATCTAAAATGTTTAACATAACATCACTAATAAAAAGTGTATGTCATTATAAAAAAATATATGTCATTATAACTTGTGTATGTCATTATATTAGATGTGAGAGTTGAACAATAGACCTCAACGTAAAATAAACTTTGCCAACCGATTGAGCAACATCAATTAACAAACATATTTTTTGCGTATTTTATTTTTATTGTTGATCATATCCATTTTTTAAAATGGACTAATTCCTTATACAGGAGACCTACCCTATTTCTTTTTTGAATTACATTAAATACTCATCATTTTTCCTCTCCCCATGACTCGAACCCAGGATCTAAAGTTTAGGTAGTGGTGCTCTAACCACTTGAGCTATCCAACTTCGTCGATCTACCCTATTTCTTGTCTCCGATTTCTTTTGATTTTTTTAAAAAATTATTTTAAGTTGTATTTTTTATTTAAACTATTTTTCTTGTCTCCGGTTTCTTTTGATTTTTTTTTAAAAATTATTTTAAGTTTTATTTTTATGTAGACTATTTTTCTTGTTTCCGATTTCTCTTGATTTTTTTAAAAATTATTTTAAGTTGTATTTTTATGTAAACTATTTTTCTTATCTAACAATTACATAACGGTTGAATGGTCATTTTCGATTGAACGTCACGATCATTACTAAACATAATGTTCGATTGAAGTTTCTGTTGAGGTGTGGAGCCTGAATTGATCCTAGCGGGATTGGAGTGTAGGACAAGTTTGATCCTAACGGGTCTGGAGTGTGGAGCAAATTTGGCTCTAATGGGCTCAGAGTATATAACAAGTTTGGTTCTAATGGGCTCAGAGTGTAGAGCAAGTTTTGATCCTAATGGACCTGTAGTGTAGATCAAGTTTGACTCTAATGGGCTTAGAGTTATGGCAAGTTTTCTATTATAAATAGATGTTCTCTCATTGTAATCAGTGCGCATAAACATAGTGAAATACCTGGCTTGGCATTGCCCCATACGCAGTCGAAAAACGAACTGGGTAAATAAATCTCATGTTATTTTCTTATTGTCATCGTGTGCGTGTATTTATTTCCTAACAACTGGTATCAGAGCCCGGGTTTAGTCTCTATTTATTCTTAGTATGCTATGGGGTTGCCGCGTAGTCTGATCTTCCACACCAGAAAAGACTTTTTTAGAGAAAGGAGAGAAAAGTTTGAGGGTCTCTTTTGAGACAGTTGTTTAAGGGCGGAGAAACGGTATGTCAAAGACTTCGAATGCAATGAGGTTTGACGTGGAGAAATTTGATGGAAGAAGTAATTTTAGCTTGTGGCAAGTGCAGGTTAAGGATGTGCTAATACAATCTGGTGTACACAAGGCTCTAAGAGGAAGACCAGGTTCCGCCTAGTATGAGTGATGAAAGTTGGGAGGATCTGGGGCTGCAAGCACAAATGTACATGGAATTTCGAGTGCCAAGAAGCTTTGGGAAAAGTTGGAATCTCCAATCAAATTTTAAAGAAGGTTTTTAAGAAGTGGTTTCCGACGTGAATGATGTTGTACATGATGACAGTAGAACAACTGTGTCTAATATTTTAGCCGTTTTAGCCGTTGGGCCAATCCGACAGAAAACACTAAAATGAGAGAACAAAAAATATTTGCATCCATACTTTGGGGTCTGAAAAGGCGCGTTTGCGCCTTTTCAGACCCAATAGTATGGATGCAAATACTTACTTTACGTGTTCTCTTATTTTACAAGGGCTAAAATATCAAACAATGTTGTTGTACTGTCATCATGATGTACAACAACATCATTTACGTCGGGAACCACTTCATAAACACCTTCTTTGAAATTTAATTGAAGATCACTCGCCAAATATTTAAAAAAGAAAATAGAGCAAGAAGAATTAATTTTCGATTTTTTTGACATTTTCGAATTTAGTATTTGAAATTTAATGTTATTTTCAATTATTTCGAAATTGGTTCGTCAAGAAAGAAATAGAAAAATTTAGTATTTGAAATTTAATGTTATTTTCGATTATTTCGAAATTGGTTCGTCAAGAAAGAAATAGAAAAAAAGTTGAGAAGTTTTTGTTTTTTTTTTTAAATTGTTCATGTTATGTTATGTTTGTAATTAGACATTCTTGATTAGTGTCCTACCATATTTTCCTTGTACATTATTCTTTTCCTTTTTACAAACTTTGTAAATCTGTATATATTTACACATGGTGACAATACAATATTCATTCGAGTGCTTATGATTTTATTCAATAAGAATTTTACATGGTACTAGAGCCTAACCTGGCTTCATCCCACTCGATCTTTTTTCCGTCTAAATACCATGGCCAACAATGGTGGTAACAACACCGTAGATATGTCATCACCATATTTTCTTGCAGCTGCAGATAACCCGTGATAAGTTTGGATCGGGGAATTGCTTAAAGATGGAAACTACAACGACTTGGCAAGCAAAATGAGCAATGCCCTCTTTGCCAAAAACAAGACTGGATTTGTTGATGGCACCATTGTGATGTCGAATGCAGATTCAAAGGATTTGATGAATTGGAAGCGTTGTAACGCCATGGTCATAGGATGGCTTACTAGCGCAATGGAAAAGGAAATTCGCAGCAGCGTGAAATTTACAAAAACGACTCAAGAAATTTGGAATGATCTCAAGGAGCGTTTTAGTCAAGAAAGTGCCATGAATTGCGGAGAGCACTAACATTAGTTAGACAATATCAATTGTCTATTCCTGCCTATTTCACAAAACTCAGAAGTTGGGCGACCCAAATGATTTCTTGGGCAGAGTTGCAACATTTCCTATTACTCCTCTTCTTTTTTAAAAACTACTCCCTCCTTTCTACAATAACTTTCACACTTTCTTTTCAGACGTTCCACAATAATTTTCACACCCTTAAAATTGAAAATACTTTATAAACTCCACTCTCACAAAATCCTCAATTTTACACAAATGTCATTACTTTTTCTCTACACATACACAAAAGTCAACTCATTTATTTACTTTATACATAATATTTTACAAAATTACGCTCAAAACTTCACTCATTATTACACTTTCTTAATATGTGTGTTATAATTATTATGAGAAGAAATCGATTGGTGAAATCTTTGAAATCAAGTTAATGGGTGAGAAGACTAAAGACCCAATAGGACCACTTTTATTTTCGGCTACTTTGACCGGACTAATTAATAATGAATTTCATATTTGTGCAGTTTAAAACGGGTTGGGTTTTTAGATGCAGACCTTGAGCCGTGGTATACAGTTGATTATTTTGAACGTGGAGGTTGCTGAAACTTACTTGTGGTATTTTTTCAGATTTGTTATTAAATTTGAATAGATGTTCATCTTTGAATCTCGATCAGTCATTGTTTGCACTTGTTGTCACTAAGTATGATCGAATGTGACAACAAGTGCAAACACAAGATTAAATGACTGGTCTAGATCCAAAGAATACGACAGGTAAGCTCGAGCCCTACCTCCACTTTCAAAATAAGGAATTGTATACCAAATCTCAAGTCTACACCTAAAAACCCATGTTTCATGTTTAAAACTGCACAACTATAAAATTCATTAATTGGCCTAATTGAGTCTACCCAATTATACGAAAATAAAAAGTGTTCTTGAGTCTACGCAATTATACGAAAATAAAAAGTGTCTACCCAATTATACGAAAATAAAAAGTGTTCTTGAGTCTACGCAATTATACGAAAATAAAAAGTGTTCTTCTATTGGGTCTTCAGTCTTCTCGCCCATTAACTTGATTTCAAAGATTACACTGATAGAAATAATTTTCTTCATACAATTCATTTAATAAGAGAATTAATAAAAAGTGTAATGAGTGGAGTGTTGAGGAGTAGTTTTGTAAAGTTATATATATAAAGTAAAAAGGTGATTGGAAAGAGAGTAAAAGTAATGGCATTTAGTGTAAATATGTGAATATTGTGAGGGTGAAGTTTATGAGAGAGTTTCATTTTATAGGTGTGCAAACAATTGTGGTACGGACAAATAAGGTAAGTGTGCAAACAATTGTGGGATGGACAAATAAGGTCAGTGTGCAAACAATTGTGGGACGGACAAATAAGGTAATTGTGGGACGAAGTGAGTAGTTTTAAAAAAACAAAAGAAGAGGAGTGATGCGACCAAGTTTCGTTAGTGGCAGAGAGACGAACCTCGTACGTCCTGATCTTCGAATTGGTTGACATGCACAAAAACCGGACCGAAGGGAGAGATAATTTTAAAGAGTAGAATCTTTAAAGAGGGAGTAATAATGACCTAACCTTAGAAAAATGAGAGAGGGTGACTTGTATACCTTTCTTCTTGAGGGGTAGAATAGTCATATTACGAATTGGGGTTTGCTTCAAACAGAGGACACGTCATCGTACGATCTTGACGCGCCATATATGCATTGGAAGGTATGCCCACATATGTCAGAAGATCCTCTTAACATCCGAAGATTAATTTTGTACTTGTTCATCTCCTAAAGACAAATACTAAGAGGCAGAGCTGTGAGTCCAAAGATCTATCCTCTCTTCTCTGGACTGTCAGAGAAGAGAACTGATTTTACCCACGAAAAAATATCATTTCAACTCCGAGTTCTATGCCAAACTAGCCCTCCTCTGACAGTTCAGAGGATAGGTTGAGTTTTCTTCTCTACAAATTCTCTATCTCAGATCTGATCATTCAAGGAAATGACAAGTGTGATCTGTTCTAGTGGACGAGGGGTCTGGGGTTTTCTCCTCTATCCTCGAGGCCTCTATATCCATCTCTGCTTTGGTAGATTGTCCCGAGCCCAAGAGGTCCCTTGGTATTTTATCATTTTCAGTGGATGTGATCAAAGACGGATTTCTAGAGTCTCTTCTAAGAGATGACATCATTATGTCACATCATACACTCCTCCTTATTCTGAACTATCGTCGTCTCTGATGTGATTGTTCATAATAACATCTCTTGTGCATTATGAAATCTATCACGAAGTAATTCAATTTAGAGTTGAACATCTTTCAACTCCCATAAATTCAAATATTTTTCAACACTTGAAAATATTTCAGTTCTAAAATTCACTTACGAGTTGAATCTTTCAACTTTCATAAATTCAAATATTTTCCAACACTTGAAAATATTTCACTTCCGAAATTCACTTTTTAGTTGAAAATCTTTCAAATAAAATATTTTCAAACACATGAAAACATTTCACTTCCGAAATTCTCTTTTGAGTTAAAAATCTTTCGACTCTCATAAATTCAAATATTTTCCAACACTTGGAAATATTTCACTTCTAAAATTCACTTTTGAGTTGAAAATCTTTCAATTCTCATAAATTCAAATATTTTCTAATTCATTAAAATATTTTACATTTTCAATTCACATCTTGAATTCTCGTCTTAGTTGAAAACCTATCAACTTAAAAATATTGTATAATCTCGAAAATAATTCATGTTTTGAATTCACATCTTGAATTCTCGTTTTAGTTGAACATCTTTCAACTTAAATATTTTCTAATCTTGAAAATAATTCACGTCTTGAATTCTCGTCTTAAGTTGAAAATCTTTTAACTCTCGGAATTTTAAAAAAAATTTATCAGATTCATATCTTGAATTCATTTTTAAGAGGTTTGTCTCATACCTTATAAAGTTCAATGTTCATAATTCTTGGTATGAGATGAACTCTCTTTCCAGATGGATATTTTCTTCAGTGATTTTCAGATCTCTGCTCGATTCAAGCCCCGGAGCAACAGATTTATACTCCTCGTGGAGTTGTTTATACTACGAAATGAGTAATTCATGCTCTTTTCAGAGTTAGATTTTATACTCTTATCTGAGTTATTTATACTCCTCGGGGAGTTTTGTTCATTTCTGTATATCTTGCTCTGAAATAGGCTAAAGAAAGAATGCTCTCACCAATTCCCCGTTTCATTGAAATCTTCAAAGTAGGAGCTATTACAAGATTAAGAATAACTAGAAACAATATTTAGATCAGGAAAGTGAAATTTCAATTCTGAAACTTGTCGGCTCTCTTTTAACAATGATATATTTAGCTTACTTATATTCCAATCCTTCATTAACTTGTATATTCATCTATTATCTTTGTGCATCTGGATTCATCTTTTCTCGCATTCTCCTCAAGCATTGAAGCTTTTTCCAATGCGGGAATCACAAGTATATTCCCTCAACACGGACAAACAAATCATTAGATATCGAATTGTTTTTATTCCCCATTAATAATTAATAAATTTGACACATGCCCGACGTGTTTAAGTTTAGAAATTGCACACTCTGTCATAATTCCATGATAATAGTACATCACTAAAATGAAGTTTTATCAATCAAATATCATTTAGAGCAAAATCAACATGATCAACACGGCCTATACATAATGTCATATCCTCTTAGACTTTGAGCCAAAGACAAGAGTACTAATCAATGTAAGTACCAATCATTATCAACACAATTTAATTCTCATAATTGTTATTTCAATTTAAATCTCATCACAAGTGGAAATCCAATGTTTGGTTGGATGTTAAAGAAATTTCAGTATTGAAAGTCAAAAACTACTTCATTAAAATAGCACAATGAATTCATCTCCCATTTTAACACATATTAGGATATGTTTAATAATATCATTATAAGATAATTCAAATTTAACTTACTCTAATCATAATCAACACAATCACCATTAATCTCCAGTCGGGGCTCAGCAAAATGCTAACAGCTTTCTACCTTGTTCGATTTTTAATTTTATTTTTCAATTCCAGAAATGAATATTTTCCACAATAAAGGAGTTTTAACAAACAAACCAGTTCAAACTGGTAGCAGAACTACTATCAATTCTTTCTCAATCAAGTGCACTAATAATGATATCAGGTATCACAGTTGAGAATTCTGCTCTCAAATCACACTCAATGGTCCATATTGGCTTCTTTGCATCATCATATTAAGTGTAAAATTATTTGCAGCATATATAAGAAAACTTAAAGAAGAACCTGTGTCAAATCTGGGCAAAGGACTGCCCGTAGACTTTATCAAGCAATGGTCCATCTCTCCAATTCCATCAATGTAGTTTCCCGTCCTTCCATTATGAATGTAATTTTACAGCCGGGAGCATTGTGAATTTCTCCAAGTGTAGCTGTGTGTGGATTTCTGAAGCAGGGCAAATTGATTTAATCAGACGCACCAACTCTTCCTGTTAAGCTTTCCACATTTGCGATTTTCTGTTAAGCCTCGGGCCGTGCTCACCCTGATACACACATCAGAAAAGGGGCAAGCTCCCAGTTGAATGAAAATCTACAAACAGCACAATTCTCCCTGTAAATGGACTCGTAGAATTTTTTTGGGATTTTTCACCAACAACTTAAGATAACCAGTAGAGGCTTGATGTAGACCATAATAAACGGCGGTCATTGATCTTCCAGCAATGAACATTTTCAACAACCATTTACAGAGATGAAAAAGTCTCTTTTGATTCCGAAATTTCAGCAAACGGGTGGTGGGCTTCCGAGACAACACGTAGTGAGCTGACTCAACGAGTTGACTCGGTGAGTTTCAGATCTGGATCCAAACGGGTCTTGCTTGAAATCCTAACTTAGAAGATTATTGGAAGGAGGGATGAGCTAATCGGAACGCCTCAAGTCGGAGGTTCTGGACGACATAGCGGCAATGGCATGTGCGTGAGACGGCGCCGGATTCAGGCGCCAGTACACCCAAAGGCAGTGCTCGGCTGGAGTCGCCTCCGACACAAAAGATGTTTCATCGATGTCGCTGCTTCCGTTGTCTTCTTCGCTGTGGATCTTCCATCGCCGTTGCCGATGCAAGGATCTTTCATCGCCGACGCCGGCTTCCTCAAGTATACGGGTATTTGGAATGGAAATCGAATTCACGCGTAAATTGACAAATGCTATTTGGAATGGAAATCGAATTCACGCGTAAATTGACAAATGCTAGAAATCGCCATTATGAAAAGAGATACCCTGAAAATAACTTAGAATGTTTGATTTATGAAAAAAGATTGTACTACGGGGAAGGATCTGGAACGATCCGGTTGAATTTTAGGTTTTAGGTTTATTTTTAGGGTCTGACTATATGCACCTCCATTTCGGTTTGATGCACTCCCCTTTTAAGTTTTATTAATAAAATAATAGGTAAAAAACCTAAAATACCCTTCATTAAATATACACCATACTAGATGCACCCCACCTCATTTCTTTCACCTTCCCCTAACACACAACTTCCGGTCGCCGGAGACACCATTTCCGGCGACCATCAACTCAAAAAAAAAACAGAAATGGTCGACCATATACTCCAAAAAAATCACAATTTTTTTCAACTTTCGATCAACCAGTGTCGACTATATACACTCTCGTCGACAACAATTTATCGACGAGAGTTTATATGATCGACACTGGTTTAACGAAAAAAAATTAATTTCTTTTTTTAAAAATTTCGATCTTTGTTGGTTGACCGTATAAATTCTCGTCGATAACAATTTATCGACGAGAATGTATACGGTCGACCAACAAAGGTCGATCAAAAAGTTTTAATTTTTTTTTTTTTTAAATCGACACTGTAATGTCGACCATACGCACTCTCGTCGACAACATTTTGTCAACGAAAGTGTAAGTGGTCGACATTACAGTGTCGAAATTGAAAAAAAAAAAAGGAAAAAAAAAGGGTTCTGCATCTATGCAGAAAACCCTAAAAAATCAAAATCGAGCCGGCCAAAAAAGAGAGAGGAAGCGGCGTGGGGTGGGCCGATTTACATACCTGGGGCGGCGTGGGGCGGCGGCGAATGGGAGGGAAGCGACGCCGGTGGATGGGTGAAGGAAGCCGTCGGACGGGGGAGGGGAGCAGTCGGACGGGGTGGACACAGAAAAAAAAAAGGGGGGGGGGAGGGGCCGCGACGGCCCAAGGCAGTAGCTGAGCCGCCGCGGGGTCGGGGGCCATAGCGACGGGGGCGAGGGCATTCCGGCGGGTGGACGGGGAGGCGGTCGTACGGGGCGGATGGGGGAAAATTCACAGGAAAAAGAAAGGGGGAAGAGAGGAGGGGGCGCGGCGGCGGGGGCGTGGCAGTGGCCGGCTGCCGATGGCTGGTGTGGTGGAGGCGGCGGCCAGCGTGAATTGGGGTGGGGCGGCGGCTGGAAAAAGAAGGAAAGAGAAGGGGAGGAAGAAGATGAGGGGTGAAGAAGATGAAGGGTTGGGGGTGTGTAGTAATAGGATTTTAATGAAGGAGGGGTATTTATGACATTTTACCTATTATTTTATTAATAAAATTGAAAGGGGGAGTGCATCAAACTGAAATGGAGGTGCATATAGTCAGACCCTTATTTTTATATTAAATTAAATTTTAAAATCGATAACTATAAACTTGGGCCAAAAATAAACCAGAGTCCATTGAGCCCAAATAATGCAATCAGGTGTTTGAGTGAAAATGATTCTGGTACCGAATTCAACTTAACAAAGGGCGCGGCTGCACCCGAATTTCCTATGAGTACATCCACGGGATTTTTTTTTAACACAAGAGGTATGCGAAATGACATTTGTACCCTTCTTGCAAATTTTTAAAAAAATGAACGGATAAGTACACCCATCCATTTCATTTCGATTCATCAAATCTCACCCAAAACAAGCACTCCATTTCACCCAAATCAACCCCAAAACAAGCACTCCATTTCACACACGATTCATCAAATCTCACCCAAATCAACAACAAAACAACCACAAATTTGATAAAAAAAAAATCATAAAAACTCAAAATTTCAACAACAAAAATAAAATTTTAATATGTTCGAAAATTTTACCCAAACGATGTTGAGATGTCCGAAATTTTTTAACGAACAAACTCAATATGTTCGAAAAAAATTTCAAAACAAATTAAATTTGTCCGAAGAAAAATATCGAACAACTTGTTCGAAATTTTTTCCAAAACAAACACACATTGTTCGAAAAAAAAAATCAAAACAAAGTAAATATGTTCGAAAAAAATTTCAACTCCAACAAACACAGATTGTTCGAAAAAAAATTCAAAACAAAGTCAATATGTTCAAAAATTTTACATGAACAAACTTAGGTTGTTCGAAAATTTCTACAAAACAAACAAAAATTGTTCGAAAGAAATTCCCGAACAACATACAAAAACCCTAATTTTGAGAAACCAAATTTTCAACTTACCTGAAGCGGCGCGGCAGCGTCGAGAGGCACGAACGGAGGGTGGCCGGCCGCGAACAGCTGCGAGGGGGGGAGGAACTGCGGCCGCGAAGGGGAGGGGCGGTGGCGGACGAGGGCAGGGGCAGTCGGCGAGGAGAGGGGTTGTTGTTGGCGTTCGCTGTTGCACGGCTGAGGAGGGAGGCAGCCGACGCGATCTGCGACGTGGGCGGCCGACGCGATCTGTGACGTGGGCGGCACCGTGGGAGAGGTGCGACGTGGGCGGCGGCAGTGTGGAGAAGGTGCGACGTCTGCGGCGACACTGTGGGGGAGGTGATACGTCGGCGGCGGCGACGGGGAAGAGAAGACGGGAGAGACGGAGAGTGTGGAAGAGGAAGGGAGGTGGGTGTACTGAGAATGAAAATGAGAATTGGAATAATGTTAGGATTTTAATTAAAAGAAAGGGTGATTGGAATTTACACGTGGGTGTCCTCATAGGATCCGTGTGTGCCTTTAGCCGCGCCCCTTACCAAATTGGTACCAAAGACGGGGGACTGCACCTTCACGAACCACACATCCGCTGGATCATCTAAGAAGCTCATAATATGAATCGAAACATCCGTATTGAGGCATTGCAAGAAATCGATTCGGGTTTTAGACTGCAATTACATAACAATATTAGTGAGACTTGCAATTTTTAACCAAAATAGCACACATCTATGTAATGTAAGTAAAAGGAATGCAATTAACCCACAAAGCGACCCCGTAAAGTATCATCCATCGCCATTAAAGGTATCCTGTTGCATAAACAACACCAATCAATTAAAGAGCATTAAAATTAATATGATTTGAAACTGATAAAAGAAAACCTAATTAATGTTCATAAACCCTATTATCACAATTGCAGTGAATTTAAGCATAACTGCAGTGAATTTTTTATTTTTTTTTACAGATCTCATAAACCTTAGTAACACAATTGCAGTGATTTCTTTTTTTTTTTTTTACAAAACTTACTCTAGCAAATTTTTTGAAGCGCCGCTCAATTCAATAAATTGAAAATTAAAACAAAAAACTTTGAATTATAGAAAACCTAGATAATTAGGCATGAATCCCAGAATACAAGAATGGTGATTAGAGATACCGGCTACTAGTTACTGTGTTGTAACATGCGAGGACACTTGGGAATATTTATACTCCTCTATTGAAAGTTGGAAAAATAATAATTCTTCGGTTTTTTTAGGCAAAGATTAAAAAAGTGATTAAATAAACGGCCTATGCATTACCACGTCAATAAATTTTTATTTGCATTTAATTTAATGGTGATGCAAAGATTTGATAAAAAATTAATGGATAGATATAATATTAAATTAAATATAAAAAATGGATAAAAAAATAAAATATTAATATTAAATTAAATTTAATTAAATATAAATAAGAATTTATTAACATGGTAATACAGGCGCGGGCACAAAAAAAAAATGCCAACGGACTATATATCATTTCCGTAAATAAAATAAGAGATAGATAAACTAAAAAAAATATAAAAAATTTATAGATGGAGAGGGAGTATATTCTAAAAAAAAAAAATACTAACATAAAGTTAAAAGAGTCGATTGAAAAATAAATACAGAAAAACATGTTTATAAATTTATATTATATTATATTTTACATATATTGATTTAAAATATATTTATAAAATTAAATTATTGTTATTTAATGAATATGAACGATATAGAAATATATTATATTTATATGTTTCAGGTATATTATATACTCCCTCCATCATCTAAAAAAGATAGGTCACTATTTCTTTTTTGTTTGTCTTATATTATAGTCCTTTTTTTTTTTAATATTTTTTTTCTAAAATGCCCTTATTAAATCATGGTTGAGATTAGTTAATACGGAGTAATATTTTTCATTAACATTAAACAATAAGGGTATAACAAGAATGTAAGTATAAGTTATATATGTCCAAAATGTTTGTATTGATTTGTGTAAGAAAAGAAAGTGCATTATTTTTTTTTGAGATTATTGACCTAAAGGTTCAAAATTTACTCCTTTAGTGTTTGAAAGTACTTGTCATATTTATTTCCACTTGTCAATACAAAATCACTCACCAAATGTCTCAATTACCCTTACCTTTCGAAATAGTTGCAAGCAGTATTTTTGATTTATTTATTTGCTCCTCCGTAAAAAAGCACTATCATTAAATCAACCGTCCCTTCTCTTTCTCTCTCCTATTATTTGTTTTCTCTCTCTTCTGTCTCACATTTCCAAAATTTATTTCCTCTCTCTTCTCTCTCACATTTTCTCAGATGGGGAAACACACAAATTGGAGTGGTCGTTCAACACCCCTCTCCATTTCCCGCGGCCTCCAACGACGACGGCGACACGGGTGGTGGGTTCACGACCTCTATCTTCCTCGGCCCGCTCCCGGCTTCGTCTTCTAACAGCGGCGACCATAGCGATGTGGCTTCGTCTACTCAGGTTAGTTCGAAACCCTCCTCCACGCCGTTGCAGAGCCTGAATGCTCCGTCAAGGGGCTCGTCTTCTCCGATATGCGCCGCTCCGTGGTGGCGGCGTAGATCTAGGGCTATTTGGGTGGCGTTGACACACTGAGTTAACTCAGTGAATTTTTATTTTAGTGCCTCTCTCTAAAAATTCCTCTACTTTCTTTACTCGTTAAAATCCAGCTTCTGATTTGGGGCTTTTGTTTTAGTTTCTCTTCTTTTTGTTTATTCTAGGTAAAATTGTGTTCCTGGGTGGATGTGTATATGAACTGTTCAACATAATTGTAAAACAGGTCTTTCGACCACGTTTTTGGGTGGATGAAGAAATTTGTAAACCCTTCCATCAATGGCGTCACGGGAAAAGAATGCAATTCTGCTTCAGCAAAATCAATCTGCTTTTCAGACGATGCAGAGTACGTGGATCCGGATCCGGGTCACTCATTCAAAGCGGTCGAAAAGCAGGTATTCGGGTCGGGTTCAGCTCCCACAATGTCTGGTTTTGTAGATCAAGCTTTATCCATGTCTGCAAATCTGTCAGAAACTGTAATGAAAGGATTTAAACCCGAAAATGTCCCAATTTACGCCTCTTTAGTTAAAGAATTTGCTGTTTTTGATAGATGGTTTTCAGCAATCCCTGGGCCCACACAGCCAAGTAGGCTATTTGTGTACTCTTTCTTTAGTTTTTGAATTAGATTTGTGGATTTTTTTGGGAGTGTTTTCTTGATTTATTGAATTTAAGTTAGCAAGATTTGTGTGTAGGGGTATCTTCTTCATTAAGCTGTGAAGAGAAGGATGGAGAGGCGATGCACTTTCACTGTCCAAGGGTTGAGTATTCTCAATGCGATTTTCGGCACGCATCCCTCGTTTAGTTGTCGGCCTGTTCCATTTTCGCTATCACCAAAGTAATTTGTGATTTTATCCTCTATTTGTAGTATTAAGAAGAATTTTTGCATGTCCAGATCATATGTTTGAGACCATGAAAACATATGAGATGCTCATTAGTTCAACAATTGGTAACTACATTAGTATTTGATGTTTATATCACAAAAGAATCAGTATAGTCTCATTTTGTTTTGACTAATTAGTTGAGAATTCTGAATAACAGCTTGAAATTAATTATTTGTATGAAGTATATAGACTCAATAGTATAGTTGGTATGATTCTTAACTGTGATATTATTTCGAGATTTTAGCCTTTGATCCAGTATGATCGGGTGTGTTGATATGGATCTGCAATTTTCACCTTGAGGAAAGGAAATTGATTTAGAATTTAGCAGTGCTTTGTAAATTTGACTGTTGCTAAGGAATATAGCATTCTGCAAACCAACCTCCTTCCCAAAAAGAACAAATAATTATCCCAAAAAGAACAAATAATTAGTTGAGTATTCGGAGGGTTGAGTATTCCCATTAGTTCATTACATATGTAAAAGTAAAATATGTTTATTACATATTGTTAGTGTTGAATATATATGTTGATATTAAATATATATATTGATGTTCAGTGTTATGTCGATATTCAATATTTAATTATATTCAATATATATGTCAATATTAAATATATATATATTGATGTTCAGTGTTATGTCAATATTCAATATTTCATTATATTCAGTATATATCGATATTCAGGGTTCAATATTCAATATACATGTAGGTATTCAATATTTAATATATATATATATAATAATAAATTTTTGAATTTAAATGTGAATAAAAAAAATTAATTAAAAATATTTGACGTAATTTTAAAAAAAAAAATTCTGAAAAAAAAATTCTGAATAAAAAATTAAAAACTAAAAAATTCAAGTAAATTTTGATTTAAAAAATTGAATTAAAAAAATTGTGTGAATTAAAAATTAAAAAAAAATCTGAATAATAATTTTAAAATAAAAAACTGGAGTAAAAACAGAATTAAAAAATTGAAAATAAATCTAATTTGAAAACTGATTGGACATCGCATTGATGTTTGAGCTTTTTTTCACAGCTTCCAAAACCAAAATTGAGGGAGTTGAATTAAAGGGCAAAATTGTCTTTGCCCATTGCAATTTGTATGTCCTACCAACTATCAAACTGACATGTATCATTAACCTCTTAAAGACCATCTTTTGCACTAGAGGCCAATCCTCCCTTTTTTTTTACATCGAAAGTATATTTTTTTAATATAAAAAATGGTGCACGGGTTCAAACACAAGGCAAGAATATCTGCCCCATTGCGAGGCACAAGATCGAGCAACCCAAATTGCATGGACTAAGGCAGAGCGGGTTGAAATTCACAGCCCTAATTATTACTCCCTCCGTCCCACAATTGTTTGCACACTTACCTTATTTGTCCGTCCCACAATTGTTTGCACACCCATAAAAGGAAACTCTTTCATAAACCTCACCCTCACAATATTCACATATTTACACAAAATGCCATTACTTTTACTCTCTTTCCAATCACCTTTTTACTTTATTCATATAACTTTACAAAATTACCCCTCAACACTCCACTCATTACACTTTTTTCTTAAAAAGTGTGCCCACTTTGTGGTGCAAACACTTTCGGGACGGAGGGAGTAATTTATAATGCACAACAATATAGGAGTAGTAATTTATATTTCCTTCAATGAGTATAATCAGATATATGGTGGGCTTCAGTTTTGTGATCCAAGATGAAGAGGGGCGAGTGTTAAATGCGGGATGTAGGAGGACTACATCGACTGGCGATAGCACTCGTATTGAAACTATGGCACTCTGTTTCGCCACAAAATGGGCCCTTGGCTTGGGCTACCAAAATTTGATCCTGGAAACTGATTCCCAAATCCTGATTCGGGCCCTCCACGGCGAGATGGAAACCGACCCGTATACCATGGTACTTATGGAAGACCTTCGTGCTCTGATTCAGGAGGTAGGCATCAGCTCATGTTGCTTCACCCGCCGAGAAGCCAATTGTGTGGCTCACTTTCTAGCGCACTTTGGGGCTGGGAAGAACTTTGAATGTTTTTGGAACAATGATATTCCCAGTGATTGTAATAGCCTAGTTCTGAAAGATGTAAGGTTTAATGCCATTCAATCGTAATCAATGAAATCCCTTTAAGTTGTTGTAAAAAAAAGATATATGGTTGAAGGGCCCAACAAAACGAATAAATGAACACTAATTAATTTGCGATTATAAAATCTAAGCATGACATAAATGCGTTAAAATAAACCAAAATTCATCTTAGTTATTAAAAACACATGCATCATTATTCATTAGTCTATTAATACTTATAATAATGTCTCGTCGTCGTCTTTTTCCTCCTCCAAATTACTCTGGCGAGAAACTCATTCGTTCCCACAACATCAACTCGTCTAGGCAGGCCGAACGCATGCGTGGGTCCACGCGAGAGTTGTGCATAATGCTGCTAAGAAGCTGAGGGTGGTAACTTAGCAAGATTTGCCCGGTGAGCTCGTGAACCCGCGTATCAAATGTAGGAAAAAGACTACGTCCCACGACTAGAACTCTATCCATACTGCACCACAACATAAAAGGCGCAACTTCAATATTATTCCAAGTTATAAACGATTGCAAACTCTACTAACAACTTTTTATATCACTTTTTTCTTTAACAAACGTTGCTTATCGTCCATGCTTAAGACGATCACAAATTAATTGAACTATCGACAAACCATATATAAAACAATCCATCCTTGGCATGCCTCTGGACCCTACCCAAAAGCTCGATCTACACGTATCCACCCATACAGAGAGCGGGTTCTGGCAACTTGAAACGCTGCAACGCACATTCCTGAATCAACCAACACCATCAGTCAATAACAGTCGACACAAATATATAGTATATTCCAACCATAAGTAAACGATGACCTGTTTCATCGGAAACGATGAGAAGAATAATCTCGAATATACGAAAAAACACGACAACTAAAGGTTCTTAAGTTGCCATAAATTGGAGGTGTATGAAAGAGCAATTCATATGGAGACTTATTACCAAGCACAAGAGTAAGCAGGCGGTTGATGATATAGGCTGAAGTGGCAAATGCATCCACCAAAAAATGAGAATGAACACTAGAATGAAGCATGACAGATAAATTAGTTTAAGTGATATGTCTATGCTTACGCTCCGCACGACCATTGTACTAGGGAGTGTAAGGGCATGTTAGTCTATGGTGAACAACTTTGGTGGAAAAGAAATTATGAACTTTGTTGTTAACAAATTTTGTACCACCATCACTCTGAAAAACTTTCATGGTGATAGAGAACTGATTGAAGGTATGGAAGCTAACCAAACGTCAAAGAAGTCTGACTTAACACGTAAAGGGTACAACCACGTGAAGCGAGAAAAATTATCAATAAAGATAACATAACAACGATAGCTATCATCAGAGTTAACTGGAGCAGGCCCCCATAAATCACAATGAATAAGGTCCAAAATATGAATATGGGGCCCCCATAAATCACAATGAATAAGGTCCAAAATATGAATATGGAGTGCATCTAGTATAATGCATTTTAGTTAAGAGTATTTTTTATTTTTTATGTGATTATTATATTAGTAAATTGAAAGGAAAAGTGCATCCATGTAAATGGAGGTGTAAATAGTCAAAGATCCTAAAGTTATAAACCCTAAAATCGCAGCCCAATTTGCAATGGTTGGCCCAATTGAAGTGAATATTGGGAAAATTTTCCAATAGACCACGGTTATACACACTGGAATGAGTACAACCATTGAAACCCCAAAAATACCCTTTTCCTTCGAAACCCTAATTCTAGAGTCGTTAAAGACAAAGGACCAGCCATGGACGTTTCTTCCTCCGCCGCACAGTCGGCCTCCCTCTGCCCCACGACTAAGGGGTTTCTTTCCCATGTGTTCCGACCGACATTTAAATTCGACTTGCCCCATTTCAACGGGAGCAATCCGTCTGCGTGGCTGGCCCGGGCCGTCTAATTCTTCGCCATTCACGGGACTCCCACGACCTCACGAGTGGACATGGCCCTCATCGCCATGGAGGGTAACGCCCTGCATTGGATGCAATGGCTCTTGAAACGACAACCGAAAATCGGTTGGGGTCAATTCCCGTTAGAACTCATCAAGCGTTACAATAATGATCCTAGATCGAACCCTTATGAAGTTCTTGCGACGACAAAACATATCGGAACCGTCGACGAATATGTGGATTCCTTCATTGCTCACCTAGCGTCGGTGCCCGACCTCTCGGAAACCGCCGCACTAGGCTTATTTCTTAACGGCCTACGCCAGCGATTTGGCCGATATCATGACTTTAGCCCGTGAAATCAAGCGCGAAACCGACTTAATGTGCACCAACACATACAGAGGCGGTTACCAGCCCCCAAGATCCTCAACCGCGACTTCGGGCCGCATTCCCCTTCCAGCGCTTCCCTTTAAACCGCGCCAATCGTTCTCCTCACCATTATCAAACCCCCAGCCAGGCCAACCACCGCCCAAACCACCGCAAGCGACCACTGAGTCTGATGCTTCTTCGGCACCCTATCGATCTCACCCTACATGCCAGATGTCGACTTCGGAGTACCAAGACCTACGCTCGAAAGGGTTATGTTTTCGTTGTCGCGAGCCGTTCTTGCCAAACCATGTGTGTTCGCAACGCTACCTTCGTATCATGGTCGTCTTGGACGATCTTGACGACCCCAGTCCGTCAGACTATGCCTTGGATGTCCTCGATGTCCTTCTCGAAAACCCATCGTCTCTCGAGAAATCGCTGAACTCACGAACGCAACAGCTTGCAGTTTTGATGGCCCCCATACTTTGAAGGCCCTGGGCCTTAATGGTGAGTATCAAGTAGCGGTAATGATTGATAGCAGAGCTACACACTGCTTCGTGTCGCCTCAAATCGTTCAACGCCTCGGGCTATCGATCGACCCATCCATTACGCTTCCAGTCAAATTGGGCGATGGGAATCATGTCTTAACAGCAGGGTGTTGCTCCGACCTCCCCATTACGATGGCCTCTACTCAGTTCAAGATCTCTGCCTATGTCTTTTCGGTGACCGTGATCGACATCATACTTGGTGTTTCTTGGCTCGCAACCCTCGGGGAAATTCGTGCATATTGGGCGACACTGACCATGTCCTTCATTTACAACAACACGCCGATAACCATCCAGGGCATTCCTGGCCTTGAGCGACGCCAAGTTACTACACTTGCGGCCATTAAAACGGACGAAATTGACCATTGCTGGATCCTGTGGCAAGTCGACGCCCCTTCATTGTCACTCTTCGACCTCCGCACGGTCCAGCCTGACCTTCGGCGCCTGCTTGACGAATTCCCTGCTGTCCTTGAACCGCCCACTTCTCTCCCCCCCTCTCGGTCGCATGACCACCGAATCCCGCTGAAACCAGGTGCCTTCCCCGTATCCGTCCGACCGTACCGTTATAGGACGACGCAAAAGGACGAAATCGAAAAACTCGTGGCCGAAATGTTGAAGGCATGCCTCATACAACCGAGCTCAGGCCCTTATTCTAGTCCCGTCCTCCTGGTTTGCAAGAAGGACAATAGTTGGCGTTTCTGCGTGGATTACCGCGAACTCAACAAACGCACCATACCGGATAGGTACCCCATTCCGATCATTCAGGAACTCCTCGACGAGCTTCACGGCGCGATATAGTTTACTCGCCTAGACTTGAGGGCCGGATACCACCAAATTAGACTTGCAGCAGATGACATTGAAAAGACAAGGTTCCGTACACACTCCGGCCATTATGAGTGGATTGTCATGCATTCGACTTACAAAACGCTCCGTCGACATTTCAATCGGCAATGAATGACCTTTTTCGTCCCCATCTCAGTCGATATATACTGGTTTTCTTCGACGACATCCTCATTTACATCCCGGATTGGTCGTCGCATCTAAAGCACCTCCGCATCGCCTTATCCTTACTCGCAACAAACGCCTTCGCAGTTAATCCCAAGAAATGTGCATGGGCTGATGGGCGCAACAATCGGTCGAATACTTGGGACACGTCGTCTCTAAAGACGGTGTCCGTATGGACCCTTCAAAAATCGAGTCTGTCCTCAAAAGGCCACAATCGACAACCATCAAGCACGTTCGTGGGTTTCTTGGCCTCATCGGATACTACCGCAGATTCATCCGTGACTACGACAAATTGGCTCGTCCGTTGACTGAATTATTAAAGAAGGAGGCTAACATACCAATGGTTTGGTCCACTGCAGCCCAAACAACCTTCGCGGATCCCAAAAAGCTATCACAACGGCGCCCGTCCTGGCTATGCCCGATTTTCCGTAGAATTCATCATCGAATGCGACGCTTCAGGGCGGGGAATCGGCGCGATTTTAATGCAGCGGCACCGCCCAATCGCTTATTACAGCAAGGCCTTATCGCCCAAAACAATGGGCAACTCTACATATGAGAAGGAATTGATGGCGCTCGCCTTGGCCATCACCCATTGGAGACATTACCTCCTGGGGCGCCGATTTACGGTGCGCACAGATCACCGTAGCCTACGCCACTTGCTCCACCAAGCCATCTCGGCCCAACACAACAATATTGGGTGGCAAAACTCTTGGGATTTGAATTCCAAATAGAGTATAAAACAGGTTCAACCAATACCGCAGCGGATGCACTCTCCCGCCGCGACGCTCAAGCGGAATTTGAGGCCCTTTTCGTCCCGCAATGGCTGGATTGGGGACGCCTCCGAATGGACATCCGTCGAGATACGACTTACACAACTGTCATTCAGAAATTGACCTCGAACAGCACGGAACCTACGACTGGACAAGTTTATGACTTATGAGCCCTGGATTTAACTTACCTCCAGACTCTATATTTTTTTGTTAGCCTTCTCAAGTTTACGATGATAGGTAGGTTCTCCTCTTCCTAAAATATTGCACTTGGCAATCAGTTCCTTGTATGCCCTACGCAGCAGAGTCAAATGCGGATTAGGACAGTAAAAAGATCAGAGAAATAATTTATTTTATAAAGTCACGTGCAGAATACTCGAGCCACAAACGACTTGAATGACAGCAAATATCAAACTTAAGGGACAAGTCCCCAAGTTGGTTTCAGATAAATTTGTAGTTCAAATGAGTGAAATACTTCACATTCAAAATGATATGCTTGGTTTTGTTTAATAACTGGAATTCCAAGAGATAGTTTGAAAATGTCATGCCACAGCTAGAGGTCTTTCAGTTAAACAAAGATCTTTCATGAGAGTACAACTGTTATTTTGAGTACCGCTAAATTAATTCTGCTGAAAAGAGACACTTTTCCGACAATCAATATCGTCAGCTTATATTTTATGATTCAATGCATGAACTCTGCATATTAACTAGTTCAGTATCTGAACACAATATGATGTGATTGAAAAATCTTGTATCGGCAGCCATTTTGAAGAAGATTGTAAAAAATAAACACTCTTAGTTGTTACTCCCTCCACTTTTAATTAAGTGTCATTCTAACAATTTTCAACAAATTAAGATATACAATCGTGAACCATTTTATCTTCATTAATGATAATTAATTTTAATATTAAATTTATGTTTAGTAATGACTGTGGTCAATATTGTAGGTGATATTCATGTATACTATAATTAAGGTTTATCCATGATTTATGTTATAGTACTGTATTCAAAAGGGAAAAGGCTTAAATCAAGGTAAAGAAAATGAAGGGAGTATAATGTATAAGGATAAAATTGTCAAAATTCAAGAAAAAGATGTAGAATGACACTTGTTTTAAAAATATTAAAAAAGGCAAAGTGACACTTAATTAAAAACGGAGGGAGTACTAATTACCAACAATTTTTTAAGAGTATCAATTTCATCTTCTTCCAAGTCCACATCAGAGGCCCTGTACCAAGATGATATGATTCATCAATCAACAAAAAAATTGTTTTGTAATGATGCATGAAAAAGTTTTGAACAAAACACAAGCATCACATACAGTTTATGTGCAGCTAGTTCCTTGGCCAAAGCTAGATTTCTCTCTTTAACTCTCGTGCATTCCAAAGCTGATTTATCCAGAGCCTGCAACATTAACCACTGCCCTTAATAAAATTCTCATAAGAATCTCAAGAAAAAATTGTCTGATGCTGATGCAGTCTGAACTACATAACTTTTGGTGCAAGTACATAGTGTGTGTATGAAAATGTATAGTGTGTTGCTACCAGCACATTACATCTCAATGATAGCAGAAACATGAATTTTTAAAATTTCATGTCTGATTTTTTCAAAATTGCTAGTCAATTTTTAAAACATGAATCCACACTTTATCATCATCCAACAATTCAAAATTACAAAATATTCAATCGGTTGTCCTTTAGAAAATCAGATCAATAAATTAATGTGCAAAGCCAACTTGATCTTAACTTCACTGATATTTTTCTGCTGGTGTTCCAAAGCGGAAGCCAGGTGGCTTTTGAGAAGAAGAATCATTTGCATCACCAACTGACTGAAAATACAGGCGAATTTGTACATTTTTGCTTGCATATAGGACAATTCCTCTTCTTCAAATCGGGAACCTTTGCTGGAGGCTGTGGTTTTCAACAAATACATAATGTCAAGTTCATCCTTAAATCAAATGAAAATTCTAATTATCACTTTCTAGTTTCTAGCCTTCATGCATCAACATTGCATATGGCCATATTTACAGATATTCCCTCCGTCCCATCTTAACTTTCACAATTAATGTTCACCTCGTTTTAAAAAAATATTATAATAAATAGAATTTTGAGATATAATTTTATAAAAAAATAAATAATTGAGTTGACTTGTGTGTATATATGTGACTAGTTAGTAGTGTATCCATTAGATTTGTATGTCGTTACGATATTACGGTGAAAATCCAAAAATAAGAAATATCAATATTATACAAATAATGTCTCATTGTTGTAGATACAAAATATCAATGATGTGCATATGCATCAAATGTAATGTCATTGTTTACAAAAATTGATTTAGTGACACTTTATATGCACAATAATGACACCTATTGTCGAAAAAGAAAGTTAATGTAAACCTGAATTTATAGGAGACCCACTCTTAATTACGGATTAATAAATTCTACACCAATTTATCAAATGAGATCACTAATTCCAAATTCAATGTTTTACATCTTATTCTATTATTTAAATTATTGACATAACGTCTCATAATAATAGGAGTAACACTTATTAAAGATTCACGAAGTGAAATATATAATGGAATATGAAAAGTGACATGTTAATATTTTAATATTAAAAAAATTGAATATTAAAATCTTGAAAATAGATTTAAATTGAATATTCACATTGGAAATTTTGTTGTATTAGAAATTAAAATAAATGAATTAATTTCCCCACTTCTCTACCTATTGACAAAATTGAGACGGAATTCTTGCACATACTCACCTGTCCTGCACCAGGAAAGAATTGGATTGGAACCAGCCAACGTTAACAATCCCAATGTATTCTTGTGAATTTAATTACAGCTAAAAATTGGATTGGAGCCAGCCAACATTAACCATCTCCAATGTATTCTCGTGAATTTAATTAAAGAATCTTTGAATAGAATAAAGTAGAGTGGGATGCCTGAACTAATTTCAATTGAAGAACCCGACATACAGAAACCCACATAAAAAGAAAAAATGGAGAACAAAGGGGACGCCGACAGTCTTTCCGTAAAAATGTGGCGAATATGGATTTTTTCTATAAAAAAGTTCGCAAATTGAATGACTCTTCCGGCCTCGTGCAAGTCTCTCATTCTCTAATCATACATGTTCAAATACGTACACATACATCGAAAATGAGACTCCAACCAACCGTATTTGTCAAAGGCCGCCAGAGGACATAATTTTGTTAATCGTCATACCTCGGGTTCTTTTATTTATTAAATAAAAATGTCTTGAAAAGAAATGTAATTCAAATATCTACCCCTTATAAAATTTAAATATGTATATTGAGGTACATCCAAATCGATACATAGAAAATGAGGACATGTGTTTTGGACTTATTTACGTTGAAAATTGGATACTCCAGAAAACAATACTTCTACCAAAAAACAATGTTTTTGATCTTGATTATTCATTAATTTTTTTAGTGAATTACGGAGTATATAATTTATAAAGTGAATAAATATTTTTTTTAGTTGGATCCCATAGTTAAAATAATTTTCTAGAAATCTCAATAATTCTGTAGATATTTTAATAGTTTTAAAATTATTCTAGAATACTATATATTTAATAGTTTGGAGAGTTCTACATGATTTACTGGATAAAAAATAAAAAAAAGGGATAATTAGATGAGTGCAATTACCTATACCAACTAAAATATTGTTACCACTACAAGGCCAAAAGTTTACTACTGCTATTACATGTATAAAAATATTACAAATTCACTCAAAAAACTAATACAACATTATAGTCATTATAGTAATACAACATTCGACCTTGTAATGATAAAATTTTGGTCTTGTAGTAACATAATTTTAGTCATATAGTAAGATAATATTTAGGAGCTAAAAAAATATTTTAATTAAGGTTGACCCGCGTTTGACCCACAAATTTTAATTTAAATTTACCTTAATTAATCAATATTTTGTGTATACAATATTATAAATAAGAAAATAATATTGCGAGGAACATTCAAATTAAAGAAAAAAAGACAAAAAAAAAAAAAAACTCAAACTGAACCCTCCGAAACAAAAGCTTCAAATGGACATCCCAGGTTTAAGTATCCCATTTATTGCTTCCACGTATCTTAAGGAATAATAGTATTGAATGAAAATAAAAAATGTAGACAAATAGTAAAGAACTGATAAAAATAAAATAAGTAACCTAATTTGGGACGCTTCAAATAATGAAATGGGGACACTTAATCTGGAATGGAGGGAATATAAAGTTGACGAGACATTTAAAATAGGTAAGTAAAAAGTTTATGTTGAAACGCAAATAATATATATATATATATATATATATATATATATAAAAAGCTGGACGGGCGGGTTGTAACCCGTTCCATTAGTAATTCATATTTTGTGATTTTTTAATTTTTATTTTGTAGTACATTATTTGCAAATGGTCAGTAAAAGAGTATCAAAATTAAGACAAATACTTGGAAGCAATTGGTTGCACCTACATAATTAGAAATGAACTTTAATGAATTTAATTAAATGTTGAGGTAAAAGATTAAATTCAATAAATTGAACGTTATGATACAATATTCAATTGCATAAAAGAATTTGTTCAGAACTTGTAAACCGATTATTAGTTTTGAACAAATTATTTTCTTTCACTTCTCTTATCTTCTTCAGTTGAGTTCCCACTCAATTGAAAAATTCTAGCTAATACTAACAATTGCCTAACATATCAGCTCCTACAATTAGCCTGATCAGATAACCCATGGACCAATAACCTGATATTACATCAAACACAAGTTTTGATATCAAATCAAAATTTTATCTTTATTTCCTCCACACCTTTGCACACGCAAAAACTTTCCACACCTACACTTGTGCATTATCTTTTATGAGATTAAAGGGTGTATACAATTGATTCTATTGAATTTTGTTGAACTTTAAAAAGTACGTGGATTTATAAAATTCATAGAGTCTACGTAGAGTTTGACTGACTTTTTTTTTATTGATTTATATGAATTTTCATAAACTTGATACTTGATAGGATTGTGGAATATTTTTTTTATAGATTTTCATAAACTCGGTATTGATGCTAAAAGTTTTTTTTTAATGTGAAATATTTTTTTTAAATTAATATTATATATATATATATATAATATTTTTCCAATAAAAAAAAATATATATATATATATATACTATATATTTTTTTAATGTGTAAAAAATGTTGGGACCGCCCGTTAAAGAAAGTGTGCATAAAATCTTGGGACGGAGGGAGTATAAAGTTTATATATTAATTTGGGCACATAAGACTCCGATCCGACACATAAGACTCTGATCCGACCCATACCAATACGGGGCAGATCCGACCTGACCCAAAACAATATTGCCATCCCTACTTCTGATCTTTCGTTTTAGAAGTTTTCTGAGAAAATCCATTGAAATCTATGGTTTTTTTAAGAGATTTTGTATAGTGAAATTTATTTATATTTTTTTAAAGAGAATCCAACAAAATTCATAGAGTATTAAAATCCATATTGTTGAATACCCAAAAAATTTTAAAGACTTTTTAAATTATGTATTAAATACCTCATAATTTTTAAAGACTTTTTAAAAATCCTAATTGAATATCCCACCCTTTGAAATTTCAAAAAAATCCTACATAATTCACAACCAATACATTCTCTAAAATTGTATTGGTTGTGAATTAGAATTTTAGAGAATGTATTGGTTGTGAATTATGTAGGATTTTTTTTGAAATTTCTCTCTCTCTCTAAAAAAAAAAAAAAAAAAAATTTGTTAACAAGATTTATTTCTCTCTCTCTAAAAAAAAGCTCTGTCTAACTCTCCCCCCACTTTAGAAAACAGTTTTTTTTCCCTTTTCCGGCGATTTCCCCCCACCCCCCACCTTCACCTTCGGCCCACACCTCTCCATGTAGATTTCCTACGGGCTTCCGATTCCGGCGCGCTCGCCGCCGGAGCCGCCGCCGGCTTCCTTCCCCAACCACCCCCAAATCGAGTTTCATCAAATAAGTATACCGATCTAAAAGATCTTCTTAGATCTGCCCAGAAAAAGTTTCGTTCTGCCGTTGCCGTCGCCGCCGGAATCCATCACCGCCGTGTGCGCTGTCGACCGTTGAACAGTTTCCCTTCGTCGGTCCCCTGCTCATTTTATGTAAATTTTCCTAATTTGTAGTGGGGATCGATGGTTAGTTTTACCCAACGGAGCTACGGTCACCGTTCGGATAAATTATCCGTCGATCCCGATTTACAGTTTTTCTAGGTAGTATTTATTTTCTTGCTTTGATTTCTTGCTTTTCTGTTGAAATGGGCTTGATTGTCCTCAGGATTGGTACTTGTGGATCTTTGTTCTTTTTTTAGTTTTCTTTTTTAGGCATGAGTACATCTTAGTGTGGGGTGTCTCGGTTTGAAGATGATGACCGGAGCTTCTTTGTGGACAAAGGGAACACACGTTTTTCCTCTTCTCACGATTGGAGGGGACAACGGTGGCCGATCGAGCTAGGCATCCGGTTGAGCCCTTTTTTTCCTTTTTAGGCTTTCTGCTTGTTAGTTTAGTTTGTTTTCCAGCTTAGTTCTGTTGTTTTTATTTTCCTTTTTTTTGTTTTTGCATGTTGTTTTTCTTTCCCCTAATGGGCTCCCCTTCTGTCATGGGTGTTTGTCCCCGGTTGTTGATGGGTTTTTCTCCCCGTTTTTCGGGTTTTTCCCATGGTGGGCCTTTGTTGTGCCGTTGGAATCTGGTGGTCCTTGGATCAAGGCTTTTGTGACTTGGGGGTTTGTAGCGCGAGTCGTTGTGTGCGACTATCTGTTCCTTCCCTGGAGCTGTTTTGCTATCTTCTTAGTTCACGGAGCTTCAAGGATTGCTGCATGTGGATCCTTCCACTCTCTCACGATTGAGTTTGGAAAATTGGATCTTGGTAGAATTTTTTTGAATTGGTTTGAATAGGTGTGCATGAAATTAATTTATTTTCCTATCTGTAATTCTACCCTAAAAAAAAAAAATACATTCTCTAAAATTAGTTTTCCAAGAATCTACCTATTCAATCATAAATTTATGCATTCTTTTTATTATCATCAATTTTTAGGATATGCATACTCATACTTGAACTCTCTGTTATGTCATGAGGTCAATCGAAAAGAAAATGATTTTTTACTAATCCAATTGACAAGGTGAGGTGAATTCACATGATGAATTATGAGTGCACAAATACGAGACTTTTTTTGTTTTTTTTTAAATAAATTAATAAATATGCATCTTGATAGAGAAAGAAGAAAGGCGGGTGTATATTAGAAATAAATATATATTTTCAAATGTAGCTATCTTTGTGGATGGTGGATGGGGAAGTATTTGATAGTTTTGGAGGGTATGTATCATTTATTAAATTTAGTAATGAATATATGTATTTAAATGTGGTACGAATATTTGACGCCTAAAAGAGGCGGTACAACTTAAAAAAAAATCGATAAATTAACATATGAAAAAATGGATAAGAGAACGGAACTATCAAACTCACATGACTAGTTAGTAGTGTATCCATAGAATTGTATGTCGTCACCAAATTACGATGAAAATCCAGAAATAAAAAATATCAATATTATACAAATAACGTCTCATTATTTTACATACAAAATATCACTAATGTGTATATGCAGCATATGAAATGTCATTGTTTAAAAAAAAAATTGATTTAATGACACTTTATATGCACAATAATGACATTTTATTGTTAAAAAAGAAAGTTCATGTAAACCTGAGTTTACAGGAGATAAACCTGAGTTTACAGGAGACCCACTCTTAATTATGGATTAATTAATTCTACAACAATTTATCAAATGAGATCACTAATTCTAAATTCAGTGTTTTACATCTTATTTTACTATTTAAATTATTGGGGTAGGGCTGCTGTGTACTCAAGTACACGGTGTACTTGAGTATACTTGAGTCCAGCTATATAGGAAATATAATTTATATATAGGATAAATAATAAAATATTTAACAAAATTCATTGTAGCCTAGTGTATTTTATTTTAGCAGCGAATCAACCATTAATAACGGGCATATCATTAATATTAATAAAAGTTTTTTATACATAAAATCATTAATATTAATAAAAGTTTTTTATACATAAAATTTGTAAAATTAATTAATAATACAAAAAAGTCAAAGTTTGACCGCTGGTCAACGGTGGTCAATAGTCAACATTTGACTACTAAAAGTCTACTCAAGTACATGGTGTACTTTAAGTACATACAAGACTTTGGCAAATTATAGTACACACAAGACTTTGGCAAATTATTGACATAAAAACTCATAATAATAGGAGTAACACTTATTAAAAATTCACAAAATGAAATATATAATGGAACATAAAAAGTGACATGTTAATATTTATTTTATGAAAACAAATTAATACTGAAAAAAATTGAATATTAAAATCTTAAAAATATATTTAAATTGAATGTTCACATTGAGTTTTGTTGTATTATGAATTAAAATAAATTAATTAATTTCTACAACTCTCTACCAATTGACAAAATTCTTTCATATATGATTGGACGCCCAATTTCTACTAAAAGCAATTTCATCTCTTTAAATTGTTCACTATTGTCTCCTCTCAAAAAAAAAAAAAAAAGTAAAGACGATAATGCGAACACGACTGAGAAGGTGTATTAAGAATTAATATAAATGAATTAATTATCCACCCGTGTAAGTTCAAACTTATGAGACGGAATTCTGTCAGTTGCACATACTGCACCAAGAATTGGATTGGAACCGGTCAACATTAACAATTCCCGATGTGTTCTATTATTTAAGCAGCATTCGTCAATTTAATTAAAGAACCCGAGATATAGAAACCCACCTAAAAAGAAAAATGGAGAACAAGGGTGGCCACGCCGGCCTTCTTTCCGTCGAGAAAAAACCTGTTATTTCCGATGATCACGATAAGGCGAATGTGGATTTTTTCTATGAAAAAGTTTGCAAATTAAATGAGTCTTCCGACCTCAGTTTAGTGTAAGTCTCTCACTCTCTAATCATACATGCCATGGTTCCATATGTACTAGATACTGTAGATTTGAGCTAAGATTTATACATATATGTCTATATTTGCATGCATTTAGAGTTAGAGCATTTTATTTGGTATGAGGTTTGCTGTAATTGCCCCTTTTGATTTTGGCTGAGTTTGTAAATTAATTTAACATAATGAAGGGTGTGTCCTAACTCCTAAGAACATGAGAAATGATAAATTAGATGACAAATTCTTGTGTAAATTAGATTGATTTGTGATGATTTTTGTCTCATCACTTTCCCAAATTGGATATATCAACCAGAAATGAATTCCTGTTTGATTATCTACATTTTGAGTGTCAATCTATATTCTATAGCAGTAATTCTTTCTTATGTGTTTAAATGGATTGCATGTCATTTAAAAGTGTGTGGCTGATCTTAATTTCAACATTCCTGTCTTTACTTAATTAGTATTCAAGTTTGGTATAATTGGTTGAATTCTTTGGGATGCAAGCTTCAACTTTCGCGAAACGATGTTGGATTTGCATCAATTTTACAAGGAAGTGATCAAGAGAGGAGGATTTTATCAGGTACATGAGTACATCTTTCATTGTTGTTAATTTGTGCACCTAAGTCATTTTTTTAAATATTTGTCTTTGCTATTGCTGCTCAACAGACCGACAGTGTATTTTTACAATAAATCAATCAATAGTTTGGAATGGTTTTGAAATTGTATTGCTCGAGAATGAAACTGGAAAGACACTGTTTGAATCAATAAAGCAAAAATGTTGCACGTATTCTGAGTATCAGAAGTTAAATACCTTGGATTTAAATTCTTAGCTTTTTAATCCTGAAATAAATTTGCTTCTTATAATGTTTGAAACAGTCCTTTAAAACGACTTATATTATACTTCATAAATTTTTATGTGTGTGCACGATTTGTTCAAAAGGGGTGTACTTTTCTTGACTAAAAGTTATTAGTTGGTCAATATTAGTTGTTTACCGTACAATTGGTGTACAAGAGACTTACTCTTACTACAAAGTCTTGTTATATTTTTCTAGGGGACTAAAATGGGAAAATGGGGAGAAGTTGCATCGGCATCAAACTTGAACAGCTCTAAGTGTATGTCACCAGCTCAACTTAAAAACGTTTATGAAGTGCTCGTTCTCCAGTACGAACTAATGTACAGTCGCAAGATGCCTGATCAAGCAAACAAATGGCCCGGTAAAAGTTCTCTAGGTTAAAAACTTCATTCTGTTAAACAAAAAATTGTACTAATGTTTTTTGGGTTATTATAGCATTCTGTTTTTTATTTGCTTCTAGGTACAGTATTTATCCTTTTCATAAATTATATAATGACAAAGTTCGCATATCTTTAAAAATAACTGATGATATTTGGTAGGGATTTCGCATACTGAGACGAGACCAAACAGCTCAACAGGAAAGAGGAAGCAGCAATCTGACAGCTCGTCTCCTTCTCCCAAAATTCGTCGTGGTGAGACTTGTCAAACAAATTTGTATACATGTATATGTGTGCGTGTGTGTGTACATAAATATTCAATAATGCATATCAGGCTTCATATTCGCTGATTAATCTCGAGACTTGATATTAACAGGGCCAAAGCCGGGACAGAAAAATGCAAGCAAGATAACAATTCCAGCAGATTCGAATACTGAAGAATCGATATTAATGGCTCCTTCGAAATCAAAGATGACTCTTGGAGAGAGCTCCAATACTCAAAATCTTCCAGAAAAGGGTCATGTTGCATGGAGAGCTCTTTCGGATGAAGAAAAATTGGTAATTTACCTTTACTCTGTGTTCCTCCTCGTATTATTATTTTTCAAATTTTCATTTTTATCAAACAATTAGACATCATAAATTAGGGGTGAGCATTTGGTTGGTTTTGACTAAGTTTTCGAATTGTTTTGACTTTTGAGATTTTAAAGTTGAACCGTGTGATTTATGATGTGTTTTTCTTCTTGTTGTTCGTAGACATCATCTGGATCATTAACACGTGTTTGGTACTCTTTGCAGCCGTATATTGAGGCCAGTAAAATGGAAAAGGAGAGATACGAGAAAGAGATGGCTGCTTACAAGCAGCACCAGCAACTAGAAAACCAGAATGCGAACAACCCAACTTTGCATGAAAAAGAGCAACAACAAAACCAGAATGCTAAAGAGCCCAGCTTTGAATGAAAAAGATCAGCAAGAAAACCAGAATGCTGAGACCCCAAGTTTGAATGAAAAAGAGCAACAAGAAAACCAGACTGATTTGGATGGCGGGTCCCAGGACGTACCGTCTTAAAAGAATGTGTCTGGCTCTCAGTTTTTTTATGTAAATTTAACCTTAAGACTTTTGTTCTGTGAGTGTTGTTTTTCTAGGGAGATGAACAACTTAATCCATCTTAGCTTTTTAAGTTTTGAATAAATTAGGATCCTTTGGTTACATTTTATCGATCTTTCTCACCCGTTTACACTCGGAAGCGGCGGAGCCACCCAACATTAACCATTTCAATGTGTTCTCGCGAATTTAATTAAAGAATCTATGAATAACATTAACAGTGTTCTCGTGAATTTAATTAAAGAATATATGAATAAAGTAGAATGGATCATAAAAGAGTTTGCAATTTAATTAAAGAATCTATGAATAACATTAACAATTTGTGTTCTCGTGAATTTAATTAAAGAATATATGAATAAAGTAGAATGGATCATAAAAGAGTTTGCAAGTTGAATGACTCTTCCGTTAAGTCTCTCACCCTCTAATCATATATGTTCAAAGACGCCGGAGGACATAATTTTTCTAATCCAGAACACTTGGTAGAGATTGTTCTACACCTTAAAAAATTGAAATAAGTATATTGAGGTACATCAAATACATAGAAAATGATAAGTATATTGAGGTACATCCAAATACATAGAAAATGGTAAGTATATTGAGGTACATTCAAATACATAGAAAATGAGGAACTGTGTTTTGGACTTATTTACGGGTAATTTAAATATCTAGATACATAGAAAATAATTATAATGATAAGTATATTGAGGTACATTCAAATACATAGAAAATGAGCAGCTGTGTTTTGGACTTATTTTTGGACTTATTTACGGGTAATTTAAATATCTAGATACATAGAAAATAATTATAAGTATATTGAGGTACATCCAAATACATAGAAAATGAGGTGCTGTGTTTTGGACTTATTTACGGGTAATTTAAATATCTAGATACATAGAAAATAATTATAAGTATATTGAGGTACATCCAAATTCATAGAAAATGAGGTGCTGTGTTTTGGACTTATTTACATGTAATTTAAATATCTAGAAAGTTGTTGAAAATTGAAATATAATATTTCTACTCTAATGTTTTTTGAAAAATAATTCAAATATCTTAAAAATTGAAATATAAGTAGTACTTGCCAAAATTTTCTCTAAACACAATGCTAGTTGGAGTCGTAATTTTTCCCTCCAAAAAACAATGTTTTTTTATCTTCATTACTCATTAACTTTTTTAGTGAATTATATAATTTATAAAGTGAATAAATAATTTTTTTAGTTGGATCCAACCGTTAAAATAATTTTCTAGAAATCTCAATAATTCTGTAGATATTTTAATTGTTTTAAAATTATTCTAGAATACTATATATTTAATAGTTGGAGAGTTCTACATGGTTTACGGGATAAAAAATGAATAATTAGATGAGTGCAATTAATTGCACCTATAACATTCAAATTGGACTTCAATAAACTGGATTAAAATCAAAGAGGGTGTATTGGTTGTGGATTCTTTAGAATTTTTTTTGGGGTATTAAATTTGGATTTTAAAAAGTCTTTAAAAATTTTGAGTAAAAAGTCTTTAAAAATCTTTAAGTATTCAACCGATGGATTTTAATACTTTTATTTTTTGGATTCTTCTTAAAAAAATATATAAATAAATTTCACTATCCAAAATCTATTCTAAAAACTAGAGATTTCAATGGATTCTCTCAGAAAACTCTCCCAACCCGCAGGTACCACCCCACCGGCGAACTTTGAATCAAGTCGGATCCGTCCCGTATTGAATATGGGTCGGGTCTGGATCTTATGCCCGACCCACAGGACCCGCCTCTAATTAATATAGGAGTATAAACTTTATATATATATATATATATATATTATTGGTAAAATACTTTATATAATATATATATAATATTAATTTTTTTTAAAAAACACTTCACATTAAAAAAAAAAAATTACTCGCATTAATACCGGAGTTTATGAAAATTTATGTAAATTAAAAAAAAAATGTATATTCCACAATCCTATCAAGTTTATGAAAATTCATATAAATCAATAAAAAAAAAAGTCAGTTAAATTCTGTATAGACTCTATTGATTTTATAAATTTACGTACTTTTTAAATTTCTAAAAAATTAAATAAAATCCCAACTGAACACACTCTCCTTTTTTAAATTCTAAAAAATTTAATAGAATCCCAATGGAATATATCCCCGGAATGAATTGGATAAGAGAATTTGCCAAAAAAAATTGTATCTTCAAATATATTATAAAAAAATATATATTAAATATTAATTATATCTATTGAAATCACCAAAAGATTTCTCGTGCTTGTTACCTTTTGTAAATTTTACGATATTTATTGTCCTTATCATAAATTTGTATTTTCTATTAAATTAAATTAATTAAAATATATTATTGTAAAATTACATTATTTATATTGTATCTTATTAATTTAATTTATTATATTTATTATTTATTAATGTAATTAAAATATGTAATCTTAAAATTACATATTTATCCTTATAATATTAATAAAATTAATAACAAAAAATAAATTATTTATTTATATTTTATCTGCACCCATTAATTTAATGAGTTCACCTCTAAATTATATTTTTACAGCAGTTATCTGCACACACTCATTTTATGAGTTCACCCCCACATCATTTTTTTTACAACAATTATCTACACCCGCTAATTTTATGAGTTAACCCCAAATCATTTTTTACCATACTTATCTGCACACATTCATTTTATGAGTTCACCCCCAAATCATTTCTTTTTTACAGCGGTTATCTACACCCGCTCATTTTATGAGTTCACCCCAAAATTATTTTTTTACCACAGTTATCTGCACCCGCTCATTTTATGAGTTCATCCCCAAATTATTTTTATACTACAGTTATCTGCACCCGCTCATTTTATGAGTTCACCCCAATTTTTTTTTTTAAATAATTACATTTAAAAGACTATATTATTTTTTATTAATTAATACAAAATATAATAAAATCAACCCTAATTTATACATTTACAATTTACAGTCGAGTCATTGCCGAGTTACCGTCGTTTCACCACCAAATCACCCATATTTTTAGAAAAAAAAATCGTAAAAATATAATTAAAAAAAAAAACTATCGAAATTAGGCACAAATTCCAATTTTTTTTCTTTTAAATTTTTCCTCCTATTTTCAATTTTTATTCCAAACTCTTTATTTCTTCGTTTTTTTTTTGTTTCCTACTTTTTTTTTCATTAGTATATTTTTTAATTTTAATACAAAATAATATTATATGTATGATTTTATTATAATCCCTCCGTCCCAGTGAAAGCTCCTCATGAGCTTCGACACAGAGGTTAAAAAATATGATATAATAAGTGGATGTATGAGAGGTTATGTGATTGAGAGAGAGAATAATGTAATGAAATGTGAGAGGGAATAGTTTGACAAAAAAGGAATGGGTAACTTTCATTGGGACAAACGAATAAGAAAAGTTGGGTAGCTTTCAATATGAAGGAGGGAGTAGTCGGTAATACAACAAGTAATAACCAGTAATATCATAAACAGTAATGAGTAATACCATTAACAATAATTAGTAATACCACGAACAAATCAGTAATACCATTAATATTAATCAGTAAAATTTTATACAATAACAAATAATTCCCCACATCTAATTATATTCAATAATACAAAAAATAATTATCAGTAACACCATGAACAGTAAGTAGTAATACCATGAACATTGAATAGTAATATCTCATACAATAACAAACAATTCCACAAATCTAATTATATTCAATAATATCAAAAACAATTATCAGTAATACCATAAACAATAATATGTAATACCATAAAAATAATAATAATCAGTAATAAATAATTTCACATAATCAGTAATACCACAATTAATAATCATTAATATTAATTAAATAGTGTATTAATATTAATACCACAATCAATAACTAGTAATACCAGTATCAATAATACCAATAACAATAATAACATAAAAAAAATGGAGAGAGTGCAGATCGAGGTGTGCTAAAGAAAATAGAGGGTGCACATTACCAAGCCCAATTGAAGGGAACCCTACCCCAATGGGAGGGCACCCTAGGTCAGCAGTCGTCGCTTGGAATTTTATCAGCAAGGTCACCGACTCCGAGTGTTGTCCGGTCAGAGATCCATCAGCAACATACTCACAGTCCTCCGTCGAGTCGTCGTCAGCCGGAGGAAAAGGCTGCGCAGGAGCAGGGTGAAGAAGACGGATGAAGCAATGTAGCTTCTATTTGGATAGAGATGAACGACGAAAGAGAGGCAGCGTTGATCCGAGTGTTGCAGGCGAGCGTCGTTGATGTAGGAGAAGCTCCTGGATCGCGAACGCAAGGGAGATTGATCGAAGCAGTCGCGTCGGTGGTCGAAATGAGGAGAGGATTTCGGCCGCCATGGATCGTGGCCGAGATGGAAGATTATGTCGATTGTTATGGAAGTGAAGAATCGCGATTGCGATTCGAGGAGGGGTCTCGGGCTTCAGCGGCCGAGACCGAAGCGCCGTCGTCGAGGGGGTGGTCGGGCATGGTGGTGGTTGGGTCACCCGCCGACATGCATAGATTTCAGGTAGGTCCTTTACTCATTAAATTAAAATTAAAATTTAGGTGCACCGCTGATCGACTATAATAAAATTATACCTATAATATTATTTTGTATTAAAATTTAAAAAATACACATGCAAAAAATGGAAAAGAAAGACAGGAAAATTTCAAAAGGAAAAGAAAAAAAAATAAGGAAAAAAAATTTTGGAAAAAAAATTGAAAATGGGAAGAAAAAAGAAAAAGAGGATGGGGGAAGAAAAATTAAAAAGAAAAAAATTGAGATTTGTGGCTAATTTCGATAGTTTTTTATTATTTATATTTTTACCTTTTTTTTTTTTTTAAATATGAGTGATTTGGTGGTGAATCGATTTTTAGAGTTTATTTTATTATGTTTTGTGTAAATTAATAAAAGGATAATATAGTCTTTTAAATGTGATTATTTTTTAAAAAATATTTTGGGGTGCATTCATAAAATGTGCGACTGCAAATAACCGTGGTAAAACAATAATTTGGGGGTGAACTCATAAAATGAACGAGTGCAGATAATTGTGATAAAAAATTATTTGGGGGTGAACTCATAGAATGAGCGGGTGTAGATAACTGTTGTAAAAAAGAAATGATTTGGGGGTGAACTCATTAAATGGGCGGGTGCAGATAACTGTAGTAAAAATATGATTAAGAGGTGAATTCATTAAATTAGCGGGTGCAGATAATTGTAGTAAAAATAGGATTAGGGGGTGCACTCATTAAATTAGTGGGTGCAGGTAAAATATAAATAAAATTTAAAAAGAAAGGGTAGAACAGTAATTTTACTTAATATATATATATATATTAAAAATAATTTAAATAAGTGAAGGGTAATATAGTAAATAACAAAATACAATTTAAAAAATGATATAAATAACTCAAACTTGTATATACGACGTTTACGACGCCACGTGGCGCGATTCGATAAAGTGACTATGTAGTCTTTTCGTAAAATGTAACTCTCGTAAGAATTGCCCAACTGGGATTGATCGATTAATCTTTGTTTGCGAAAGAAGTGATCAACTCCGCATAAGCACACAATCAAAATAAATATACAAATACATAAGATATTGTATAAAATTCAAATAAAATTACAATAAAAAAAATTTGTTTATCATTTTCTAATTAAATTAATAATACAAAATAATTTTATAATTTAAGCATACATGCATCTCTGTCTAATTAGGCCCTAGGTACATTTAGCCCAAAAGTAAAATTAAAATAATTTTTAAAATTTGCAGATCATAAGCTCGAATCTGAGTTGTTCAAAAAATTTGCGGGTCGCAAACAAGTGATATATACTACAAGACCAAAATATTACCACTACAAGACCAAAAGTTTACTACTACTACATGTATAAAAACATTGCAAATTCACTCAAAAAATTAAGTGTTCATAATATTTTTGGACTTGTAGTAATACACTTTTGACTTTGTAATGACAAAATTTTGGTCTTTTAGTAACATAACTTTAGTCAGATATAGTAAAAAAATATTTAGGAGCCAAATAAAATATTTTAATTAAAGTTGACCCGCGTTTAACACATAAATTTTAACCTAAATTTACTTTAATTTGTCAATATTCCGTGTATGCAATATTATAAATAAGAAAATAATATTACGAGGAACGTTCAAATTAAAGAAAAAAAAGACTATAAAACAAAAACTTCAAATGGACATCCCAGGTTTAAGTGTCCCATTTATTGCTTCCACATTTCTTAATAAATAATAATAGTATTGAATTAAAAAAAGAGAGAAATAGAAAAAAAAAATGTATTCAAAGAGTAAAAAATTGATAAAAATAAAATAAGTAACTTAATTTGGTACGATAAAATGGGGACACTTAATCTGAAATGGAAAGAATATAAAGTTGACGATACATTTAAAATAGATAAGTAAAAAGTTTATGTCAAAACGCAAATATTATATATATATATATATATATATATATATATATATATATAAAAACTGGACAGGCGGGTGACGGATAGGGGGGCCGATTAACATTACTTTAAAGATAAAATATGTACTTATTATACTTATTGAAATTTTACATGATAAAATTATCAATACATTTCATTAAATTAAATTGAACAAGCTATCTTTCATTTTATTTTGAAGTTTTGATAGTCCGATTCAAAATGAAGCAAAACAATTTAAAAATTGATAAAATATTTTGCAATTCTTAGTAAAAACTTAGACAGTAATTCTCAAATACACCATCAATCTATATTATTGACTTTATTGAAGAAATAATTTATTTTTGGAGTATTAAGAAATAATTTTAAGTAAAAAATACATGAAAAAATATATTACTCCTTTCAAACTTTGTATGCAAGCATTTATTTTTTATTCGTCTATACTTAATTATACTTAATATGTATGTGTCAAAAAATAAAAATAATATTTTTATTTTCATATATGAAAAAGTTTCTTTTAAATTTTAATATTAAAATATAAGATTAAAAAATAGACACGATTATGAATAATAATTAATAAAAAATTAATAAAGGTGAAATTAATAAGAAAAAAAAGATTTTGAACTAGAGTGATTTGAGAAAAAATAAAGTAGACCAATCATTTTGTGACTTGTGGTACCTAAAATGTTTGTAAATATATGATAAAATTAAGATAATATTAAGATATATATGATGAGAATAACTATTATCACATAATATACGCTGCTATGGACTCGAGTGCATGTTGTGCACCCTAGTCCATGTGCACTTTAGCATGCACCCTAGTCCATGTGCACTTTTCAGTTTACTGACTTACACTTTTTGGTAAATGAGTAATAATTGAAAAGTGCAACACCATTACCAAAAAGTGTAAGTCAATAAACTGAAAAGTGCACATGGACTAGGGTGCACAACATGCACTCGAGTGCATACTAGACTTTACCTATATATATATATATATATAAAAAAAATAAAAAATTGGTGGGGGGCCCAGTGGCCCCCCTGGCCCCAACGTGGCACCGTCCCTGATTATTTGTATATGATCATTAAAAGAGTATCAAAATTAAGACTGATACTTGGGAGCATTTTGTGGGAGCAATTAGTTGCATCTACATAATTGAAATTGAACTTTAATGAATTTGATTAAATATTGAGATCAAAAATTAAATTGAATAAATTGAACATAAAAATTCAAGTGTATTGATACAATATTCAATTGCATTAAAGAATTTGTTCAGAACTAACATATGAGCTCCTACAACTAGTTACATCAAACACAAGTTTTGATATCAAATTAAAATTTTATCTTTATTTCTCTCCACACCTTTCCACACGCAAAAACTATCCCAAACTAATATTATCATAATTGATGTTCTCCTACACTTGTGCATTCTCTTTTATGAGATTAAAATTAGATTTCCAAGAATCTACCTATTCAATCATAAATTTGTGCGATATGCATACTCATACTTGAACTCTCTGTTATGTCATGGGGTCAATCGAAAAGAAAATGATTTTTTTACTAATTCGATTGACAAGGTGAGGTAAATTTACCGATGAATTATGAGTGCACAAATACGAGTCTTTTTTTGTTTTTAAAAAAATATATATATATGCATCTCTAAGAGAGGAAGAAGAAAGGCGGATATATGTTAGAATTCATATATATATATATATATATATATATTTTATTGAAAAGATATACGGAGTATTTGATAATTTTGGAGGGTGTGTATCATTTATTAAATTTAGTAATGAATGTATTTAAATGTGGTACAAATATTTGACGCCTAAAAATGGCAGTACAACTTTAAAAAAAATTGAGAAATTAACATGTGAAAAAATTGATAAGAGAGCGACACATGTCATGTCAGAACAATGACACTTTCTTTTTTAATAATCTCTTGCAAGTGTAAAAGGATCATCACAGTAACAATAAGTAGACATGCGCAACGGTTAGAAACCGTCGGTTACGGTTTCGAAAATCGATAACCGTAACCGAACCGTCGGTTTGCCGGTTACGGTTACGGTTTTTAACCGCCGGTTACGGTTAAAAACCGCCGGTTTGCCGGTTTGCTTTTTTTTATTTTTTTTATTTTTTAAATATTATATCCATTTTCGCTCGTTTTCACTCCGTTTTTGTTCATTTTTTATTCATTTTAACTCATTTTTTAGAAAATACATTACTAGAATTGAATAAAAATTATATAAATTAAATTTATACATTAAAAATAGAAGAATTGTGTATTAAATTTTTTTTTTTTTAAAACCGGCAAACCGGCGGTTAACCGTCAAAACCGGCGGTTTGCGGTTTGTCAAAATGTCAAACCGTAACCGAACCGCCATTTTACGGTTACGGTTCGGTTTTTAAACCGTAACCGGCGGTTTTCCAAACCGGCTGTTAAAAGCCGGCGGTTTTACCGGTTGGCCGATTTCTCGGTTACGGTTTGAACATGTCTAACAATAAGTGCATGACCAAATTATCAAACTCACATGACTAGTGATTGACTCAAAAAAATTCGGTTGGGGGACTGATTAACATTACTATAAAAATAAAATAATACTTTTCCTCTGTCCCGTGATTATTTACACACTTTTTTTATTGGAACGTCCCAAAATTACTTGCACAATCTTAATATGAAAATACCCACAAAATTAATACACTTTCAACATCATTTTATTTTTAAAATTGTCACTTATGTTTTAAGTACATTTTAATTTACACCTCACCAAATCCACTTTACACCTTACCAAAATACCCCTCATTTATCTTACACCATCAACCACTAAATTCACTTTTCTTAAAAAAGTGTGTGGGTCAAACCGTGCAAGTCATCCCAGGACGGGGGAGTATATCAGAGTATTAATTGTACTCATTAAAAAAAAATTATGATAAAATTGTCCATACATCTCATTCCATTAAATTAAATTGATGGAACAAGTTGAGTTCGTTATGTTTTGATAGAAGTTTATGCATACTCCCTCAATTTTGTGATGATTTGCACATCTTAACCGACTCACTTTTTAAGAAAATTGAATTTAGTAGAGTGTAAGATCAAATAAAGAAAAAAATATTTGGAGTGATTTGATGTGATTTGGTGATGTGTAAAGGGAATTTTTAGTGAGATGTAAGATAAAATATGGACCCAAAATTAAATTAGTGTCAATTTTGAAAATAAAATAATATTGTAAGGACATTAATTTTGTGAGTTATTTTTATATTACGTAGAGTTTTTCAATAATTTTAAAACGTTCCAATAAAAAAAGTGTAAAAATAAATATGAAATGAAAAATTAATTATATATATATGAAATTACTAAAATAACCCTAGTAAAATTTCAAAATTAGTGGGGGCCCACTGCCCCGGGCCTAGCGTAGGTCCGTATCTGGACTAGTTAGTAGTGTATCCATAGAATTGTATGTCGTCACGAAATTACGTTGAAAACCCAAAAATAAAAAATATCAATATTATACAAATAACGTCTCATTATTTTACATACAAAATATCACTAATGTGCGTATGCACCATATGAAATGTCATTGTTTAAAAAAAAAATTGATTTAGTGACACTTTATATGTACAATAATGACACTTTATTGTTAAAAAAGAAAGTTCATGTAAACCTGGGTTCATAAGAGACCCACTCTTAATTATGGATTAATAAATTCTACAACAATTTATCAAATGAAATCACTAATTTCAAATTCACTGTTTTACATCTTATTCTACTATTTAAATTATTGACAAAACATCTCATAATAATAAGAGTAACCCTTATAATATGATTCACAAAATATATAATGGAACATGAAAACTGACATGTTCATATTTATTTTATGAAAACAAATTAATACTGAAAAAATTGAATATTAAAATCTTGAAAATAGATTTAAATTGAATATTCACATTGAAAATTTTGTTGTATTAAGAATTAAAATAAACAAATTAATTTCTCATCTCTACAAATTGATAAAATTCTTTCAATGATATCAACCTCGCACGCCCGATTTCTACTGAAAGCTATTTAAATTGTCCACTTCTCCTACACTCTGAAAAAAAAAAAGGAAAAAAAAAAGAGGGAGGTAAAAGCAATAATGCGACCACGACTGAGGGAAGTATTATGAATTAATATAAGAGCTAGTTTGGTTTGATGGAAAATGTGGGAAAAACTTATTTATCCCACTTTTTCCATTGTTTGGTTTACTATATTATATTAAGGCTCGAAAATTTATTTGGGCCCCAGTCAATTTTTCCACCTTTTTTCACCTTTTCCCACATATGCATGATTATTAATCTTAGGGGAGGTGATAAGTTTATTTGTCCATCAATCCAAACACACAAATTAGTTCAATATTTTAATTTGTGAACAATGTAATCCCATTTAATCCTATCCTAATTTATCTATCCCGTCTAACAAACCAAACTAGTAAATAAATTAATTATCCACCCCTCTATAAGTAAATTCGGACGGAATTCTATCCGTTGCAGACACAACTGTCTTGCACCCAAGAATTGTATTGTAGCCAGCCAACATTAACAATCCCAATGTGTAGCATTCGGTGAATTTAATTAAAGAATCTGTTAATAAAATAGAGTGGGATGCTCTCAAAGCTGAGCTAATTCCAATCTAAGAACAGAAACCCACATAAAAAAGAAAAATGGAGAACAAGCGCCACCTCGGCAGTCTTTCCGGCGAGAAAAGACCTGTTATTTCCAATCAGAATAAGGCGGATGTGGATTTTTTCTATGAAAAAGTTTTCAAATTGAATGAGTCTTCCGGTCTCAGTTTAGTGTAAGTCTCTCACACTCTCTAATCATACATGCAATGTTCCATATGTACAAATACAGAAAGATACTATAGATTTGAGCTAAAATTTATACATATATGTCTAAATTAATTTGGAATGGGGTTTGCTGTAATTGCCCCTTTTGATTTTGGCTGAGTTTGTAAATTAATTTAACATAATGAAGGGTGTGAATTTATTCAAGATCTTTTAGGGGGTTTGGTTAACTCTGTCCTAAGAACATGAGAAATGATAAATTAGATGACAAATTCTTGTGTAAATTAGATTGATTTGTGATGAATTTTGTCTCATCACTTTCCCAAATTGATATATCAACAAGAAATGATTCACTTTTGATTATTTACATTTTGAGTGCCAATCTAATGTGTTTAAATGGATTGCATGTCATTTAAAAGTGTGGGGCTGATCTTACTTTCAACATTCCTGTCTTTCCTTAATTAATTAGTATTCAAGTGTCGGTATAATTGATTGAATTCTTTGGGATGCTGTCTTTTCCTTAATTAGTATTCAAGTGTCGGTATAATTGATTGAATTCTTTGGGATGCTATCTTTTCTTAATTAATTAGTATTCAAGTGTCGATATAATTGATTGAATTGTTTGGGATGCTGTCTTTCCTTAATTAGTATTCAAGTGTGTGTGGGTATAATTGATTGAATTCTTTGGGATGCAGCTTCAACTTTCGCGAAACGATGTTGGATTTGCATCAATTTTACACGGAAGTGATCAAGAGAGGAGGATTTTATCAGGTACATGAGTACATCTCTTCTTCATTGTTGTTAATTTGTGCATTAAGTCTCGTTTTTTCCTAAATATTTGTCTATGCTATTGCTGCTCAATAGATAGTGTATTTTTACAATGAATCAATCAATAGTTTGGGATGGTTTTGAAATTGTATTGCTCGAGAATGTAACTGAAAATACACTGTTTGAATCAATAAAACAAACGTAAGTGTTAGCACGTATTCTGAGTATCAGAAGTATGTGGAACATCCATTATTATCAGAGGTTAAATACCTATTTAGATTCTTAGCTTTTTAATAATGAAATAAATTTGCAATTCTTATAATGTTTGAAACAGTCATGAAGCTATATGATTAATAGTGCAGTTTTGTTAATCTTATTTTCTGCTTTACTATAATGTAAAAAATCTTATTTAAGGGCAATGCAACTCAAGTGCATTTTAAAACGGTATTAATTGTTTTACTAAAAGTTATTAGTTGGTCAATATTAGTTGTTTATAGTACAACCGGTGTACAAGAGACTTACACTTACTGACAAAGTCTTGTTATATTTTTCTAGGTGACTAAAATGGGAAAATGGAACGAAGTTGCATCAGCATCAAACTCGAACAGCTCTAAGTGTATGTCACCAGCTCAAGTTAAAAACGTTTATGAAGTGCTCGTTCTCCAGTACGAACTAATGTACAGTCGCAAGATGCCTGATCAAGCAAACAAATGGCCCGATAAAAGTTCTCTAGGTTAAAAACTTCATTCTGTTAAACAAAAAATTGTACTAATGTTTTTGGGTTATTATAGCATTCTGCTTCTTTTCATAAATTATCTAATGACAAAGTTGGCATATCTTCAAAAATAAGTGATGATATTTGGCAGGGATTTCGTATGCTGAGACGAGACCAAACAGCTCAACAGGAAAGAGGAAGCAGCAATCTGACAGCTCGTCTCCTTCTCCCAAAATTCCTCGTGGTGAGACTTGCCAAACAAATTTGTATACATGTATATGTGTGTACATAAATATTCAATGATTAATCTCGAGACTTGATATTAACAGGGCCAAAGCCGGGACAGAAAAATGCAAGCAAGATAACAATTCCAGATTCGAATACTGAAGAATCGATATTAATGGCTCCTTCGAAATCAAAGATGACTCTTGGAGAGAGCTCCAATACTCAAAATCTTCCAGAAAAGGGTCATGTTGCATGGAGAGCTCTTTCGGATGAAGAAAAATTGGTAATTTACCTTTACTCTGTGTTCCTCCTCGTATTATTATTTTTCAAATTTTCATTTTTATCAGACAATTAGACATCATAAATTAGGGGTGAGCATTTGGTTGGTTTTGGCTAAGTTTTCGAATTGTTTTGACTTTTGAGATTTTAAAGTTGAACCGTGTGATTTATGATGTGTTTTTCTTCTTGTTGTTCGTAGACATCATCTGGATCATTAACACGTGTTTGGTACTCTTTGCAGCCATACATTGAGGCCAGTAAAATGGACAAGGAGAGATACGAGAAAGAGATGGCTGCTTACCAGCAGCAGCAACTAGAAAACCAGAATGCGAACAACCCAACTTTGCATGAAAAAGAGCAACAACAAAACCAGAATGCTAAAGAGCCCAGCTTTGAATGAAAAAGATCAGCAAGAAAACCAGAATGCTGAGACTCCAAGTTTGAATGAAAAAGAACAACAAGAAAACCAGACTGATTTGGATGGCGGTCCCAGGACGTACCGTCTTAAAAGAATGTGTATGGCTCTCAGTTTTTTTTATGTAAATTTAACCTTAAGACTTTTGTTTTGTGAGTGTTGTTTTGCTAGGGAGATGAACAACTTAATCCATCTAAGTTTAAGTTTAGCTTTTTAAGTTTTTAATTGTGATCCTTTGGTTACATTTTATCGATCTTTTTCACCCATTTAATTAAAGAATCTATGAATAACATTAACAATTTGTGTTCTCGTGAATTTAATTAAAGAATCTGTGAATAAAATAGAATTAGATGGTCAAAGCTGAGCCAATTCCAATCATATGAATAAAAAGAATAAAAAGAACAATAGGGAGAACCGACGGCGTCTTTCCCCGAGAGAAAAAAACCTTATTTCCGATCACGATAAAGTGGATGTGAATTTTTTCTATGAAAAAGTTTGCAAAAAAGTCTCTCACCCTCTAATCATACATGTTCATAATTTTTCTAATCCAGAACACTTGGTAGAGATCGAAAATTTATACTTTGTCACACCTCGGGACTCGGGGTTCTTTTACTTATTAAATTTTGCACCTTAAAAAATTGAAATAAGAGAAAATGATAAGTATAATGAGGTACATCCAAAATACATAGAATAGAAAATTGAGGAGCTGTGTTTTGGACTTATTACAGGTAATTTAAATATCTAGATACATAGAAAATGATAGGTATATTGAGGTACATCCAAATACATAGAAAATGAGGAGCTGTGTTTTGGACTTATTTACAGGTAATTTAAATATAGTCACTTGAATGTAACAAAGTATATTGGAATGGAAATTAGAAATATGGAATATCTGGACACAATTTATAGGCACTACTCCTGTACTGTTTTCCATACGCCTTGTGTGCATTTAATTAGATATTGGGCTTTGGATAATTGCAATGTCATTTTCAAGAAAGAGTGCATAATAAATTCATATTTAATATGTTACTGTTGTAATATTATTGTAAATGTTAGATTAAATATTCAGATTTATTATATTGTTTTACCTTTTAATTTCTTTTAAAATTAAAAAAATTAATTATATATATATATATATTTATATATATAAATAAGTAGGCCTCTAAAAATTCGGGCCCAGTGCGGTCGCCCTCAGGCCCACCCCTAAGGCCACCACTAGCTTGAGAAAGACGATGGTGGTTGAAACTTGAATGAGGGTGTGTTTGCAAACAATAGTGATTGATTCAAATTGATTAAAATTAATTTTTGTAGTAGAATTTAAAGTGGATAGTGTTTTAAAATTAAGCACTTCTAATCAATTTTTTATATGTTGAGATGTATATACAAAATAAATCATTTTTTTTAATAATTTTACAGAAAAATCCTTATTACATTTAAATAAATAATGGGTAGAGGTAAAATATTATTTAAATTGTGAGGACAAAATTGTAAAATTAGTTAGTGCAATGACAAGAAGCACTCAGAAGCTTTTAGAAGCATAGAAAAGGGTGCTTCATCAAAATTGCTTTTAAATAATTAATTTAATCATTTAATTGTGTTTGCAAACACTTTAAAAGTGATTTTATTTAAAATGAAGTGTTTTTAAGCATATAGTTGTGTTTCCAAACACCCACTTAGAGACGATGAAATGTAGATTGTGTACTTATCAGTTATCACTAGAATATTTTTAAATTTCAGTTGAGGGTAGAACTGACATTTTACTCCTCACTAATTTGCAAAAAAATAAATAAAATCGGTGTACTCAACAAGTTTGTGTGTGCGTATAACCGTGGCCATTAGGATTCAACACTACTACATCGGCCCATTTCCGTCTTTCAGGATTCAACACTGGCCAATTGAGGACACCCATTCGCTTAGTACATCCATGAGAAAATGGCCACGGATAAATGCCCCCCCCCCCCCCCCTATTATGTGTTCACCCCCAAAATATGAGTTCACCCCCTACGAAATACCAAATATAACCTTTTCCCCTTCACCCACAATTAATATATAATATAAAATGTTCTGAGTTCACCCACAATTAAAAAAAAACCCCTCTTGAAGCGAAATCGTGTTCCGCTGTTTGCGTCGACCGTCGCTGCCTGCCACCGGCCGCCGCCGCTTGCAGCTCCACCATCGTGCCGTCCGCCGCCTACGGCCCCAACTCTTTGCTCTTCCATGGACAAAGGTAAGTTAGGGTTTATAATAGTTTTTTTCAAATTTCTACATTCTAAAATTTGATTTTCATATATAGATTAATTTTTGTTGTTTAATAGTTGTTGTTGGGAATGATTTAGACTTTTAGTTGTTGAAGAAATTTGGTTTTTGCATAAAATGGGGCATTAGGAGACGTAAAGTCGAAAATATATTTTTCTGTTCCTTCTCGAGTCTGGTTCGTCGAGTTAGGTGACAAAACTCGGCCAAGACTTCCACAATTTTGCATAAAACTCGGTGACAAACTTCCACGTTGTTGCACAAAATTCGGTGACAAACTTCCACATTGTTGCACAAAACTCGGTGACAAACTTCCACATTTTTGCATAAAACTCGATGACAAACTTCCACGTTTTCACACAAAACTCAGTGACAAACTTCCACATTTTTGCACAAAACTCGGTGACAAATTTCCACATTTTTGCACAAAACTCGGTGACAAACTCCCTCATTCGCAGATTTGCCATGCTCATCTTCATCATATTATTCCTCTAAGTAATCTTCAATACCATCAACCAACCTCTGTTAAACAAAAATAAAATAAAAATCTTAATTTGCTACTTTTTGAAAAAAAAAATCAGAAAAGTGAGACATAATGTGGAACTATTTTCCGAAAATTGAGACATAGTGTGGAACTATTGTTCAAAAATTGACACATAATGTGGAAGTGTTTTTCGAAATTGGAGACATTATGTGGAAATTTGTTACGACATTTGGTACATTATGTGGAAAGTTTTTTCGAAAGTTGAGAAAACTCGTGAAATCTTTCGTTGTCTAAAGAGCTTAAAACTCGGTAGGGTTGGCCGAGTTATAGTGCAATTCCCGGTGAACCAGTATTGAGTTTTGAAAAAAACGATTTTTTTAAAGAAAAAAAACGAAAACGAAATGTATGTAACGAATACTTCGTTTTTCAACCATTATTATCAAGTTTCTTCAAGTTGGCTTCATAGATTAAGATTAAAAGGTTTCATTTTTTTTTTTTACATGAAGGGACGATAGTTTTGGGAGGAAGTGAGGATTTCAAAGCCTTTTTGTTTAAAGTGGGGGTGAACTCAACACTTAAAGGGTAGAATGGTCATCTTATCCATTAGTTCAAAAATTAAATTGGAGTGGAGGGTGAACACATAATAAATGGGGGTCATTTATCCGTGGCCTGAGAAAATACCCTTCACCTCCAAAACCCTAATATTACCTTTTTTGCCTCTACTTTCTCTCATTTTCATCGTTCCCCACTTCCCCACACACACACCCACCTACCTATTCTCTGCGCCGCCCCTCCACAGCCACGCAACGCCGCCGGCCGCTTCTCTCCCAACCCAGCCCCGCCGCCGCCGACCGCTTCTCTTCCCCAGCCCCGCCGCCCCCTCCCAAGCCGCGCACGTCCGCCTCCTCCCCTCCGTAGCCGCCCCCCGCCTCCTCCTTTCAATTTTGTAAGTTTGTCGTAAATTTTTGTAGGTTTTTTGTAATTTAAAAAACAGATCCGTAGATTTCTGCAATTTGTGTGTGTGTGTGGTTGAAGATTCAGGCATTTTTATAACAAAACATTATTTTTTTCGAAATTAGTTGTTTTTTTTCAACGCTGTTGATCGGAAATAAAAATTGCAGATTTTTTTTTTTTAATGTGGCTACTGTCTATATTTTTTGAATGATATTCTGGTATTTTGTTTATTGTTGTTAGTTTGCATTTTAAAGTTGGTATTTAAAATAAATTGTTTGGAATATTTTTGTTATTTAAATTTTAGCCGAACTGACATTTTACACCATATTAATATGTGAAAAAAATTGATGGGTGTACTCAATAGAGTCGTGTGTGCGTATAACCGTGGCCTTCAACACTACTACATCGGCCCATTGGATGTATTAGGATTCCAGTATAACCCTAACTAGAAACTTACTCCGTCTGCAGCGGTATCCTCTTTCTTTCTCTATCTCTCTTTTTGTTCGGTAAGCCTCCTCTGATGTAAACACGAAATTAACTTTGTTTTATCGATTCTTTAGTTCGAATATAATTCTGTTATATTTTTGTAAATTTATGCCATTAACTAGATTTCTCTCGTTAACATTTTCAGGCTAGGAGGGTGTGCCATTAATTTTCCAGGTAATATTATACATGATTTTTTTTATGTTTTTCTAAGTAACCGCTACATTTCTCTTTTTTCACATGGGGTGGCGAAAGTTTGGTAAGTATTTCTTTCGTAGTTTATATAGTGTCCTAATTTTAATGTCCCAAGTTCCCAATCCCAAAAATGAATTCATTATTCTAAGCTGCTAAATACATACTCCCTCTGTCCCATAGGAATTTGCACACTTTCCATATATGGACCAATTTGCACACTCCATAAAAGGAAATATTGTCATAACCCTCACCCTCAAAATATACACATATTTACCCATATGCAATTACTTTTTCACACTCAATCTACCTTTTACTTTACTTTATTCATAAAAAGTTTACAAAATTACCCCTCAAAACATCACTCATTACACTTTTTCTTACACATTTATTAAAATGTGTGTCATTTCTGGTGTGCAAGTTCCTCCGGGACGGAGGGAGTATATACAATACTCTAATTGAGCCTACTACTTACGGCCCACTACCAAATGACACAGGCCCAAACTACTAATTACCATTATTAGTAATACAGGCTGTAATTCTTGAATCATTGGTATACAACAGAAAATGTCAAATTCCAAGAAAGTGCAAACAACAATTTGTCATCATAATTCTACTTCATTATAAACCTTTAGCCCAAAAAATCATAAATTAGATATGATAAACCAAAACAGATCAATGGAAACAAAAAAAATTAATAGCATATCTCAATATCTTAAACATAATTGAAACTGTTATTGTTGTTTTTAAAATTAGGCATTAACATTAGTACTCGATGGGTATTTAATTATTTAAAAAATAATTAAAATTTTATATTATGACAATTACTCGATGGGCCACATCATATCCTCCAATCTCTGCCGTGATCACAAGGGCATCACTATGAGGCTGCATAATATTCCCCATATCCTCAGGTCCAAAATGAATCTCGGGCATCCCACTCACTTCCTTCACTTTGTGAACCTCTGCTCCCCAAGTGCTGGCTTCTCTAACGAAAGCTTTACGAGCTCTGTTAGAATCTCCATTAGCCGGACCACCAGTGATCATTGTTATGTTACCTCTCTTGGGAGGAGGAACATCTTTAGGAGCTGGATCAACTGGCTCCTTGCCCTTTCCTCTATCATCTCTTTTTCCATATTGCTTATCTCTTTCTGCCCTCACATACTCGGCTAACTGCCCTTCTCTAATCATCCTCTCAATAGCATCTCTCAAATGACGACACTGATCCGTATCATGACCATAGTCGTTATGATACTTACAGAAGGTAGCAGATCTGGGATTCTTTGGCCTTCCCTTAGCTGAGTAAGGGAATTTGAACCCAGGCTGGTTCTGCACTACCTCCAGCAGCTGTGAATGTGGTTTGGTCAGAGGAGTGTAGTGACTGAAGGATCTAGAATCAGATCTGAATCCCTTCTCTTCATATCTCCTTCTCTTCTCCCCTCCAACCTCTCTCTTCACACTGGAGGACTTATCCTCTCCTCTCTTGGTGCTCTGGATTTTCTCCAAGTTAATGTATTTCTCAGCTCTGGCTAACAATTCATCAAAGGTCAGAGGCGGACGTTTAGCTAATGATTTGAACAAATCTCCTTCTATCAATCCTTGGGTGAGAGCATTGATCTTCACCTCTCCTGTGGCATTAGGGACCTCCAGAGTTGCTCTGTTGAATCTACTCAAATAAGCCCTCAACCCTTCGCCTGTCCTCTGTTTCAAACTCATCAAAGACAAAGAAGTTTTCACTTGTCTGCGAGCACTTGCGAACTGGTGCAGAAACAACGAGCTCATCTCCTCGAAGGAGCGAATGGAATTAGGTAGTAGCTGGGCGAACCACTGTTGAGCTGCTTTCGTCAAAGTCGTTAGAAAGACCCGACACATGACTCCGTCAGTGTATTGGTGAAGTATGGCACCATTCTGGAACCGTAGGAGATGTTCATGGGGGTCAGATGTACCATCGTACTCATACGATAATTTCTTGAAATTCCTTGGCAAAGGATCTGAAAGAATCTCTGGTGAGAAAGGCGAACTAGCTCCTCTACCTCCAGAAGTAACGGCTTTTCCACACATCTTTCTCATCTATTCCATCTCCTTTCTCAGAGCAATAATCTCAGTATTCACGGTATCTTGAGCTGAGAACTGAACATATTCCTCCCCTGAGCTGTCCTCCTCCTCTCTCACCACAGGAGGTGCTGCTCTTTCCTTCCTCTTTCTTGGACTCGGAGCTCCAGGAGGTGGGACAGATACTACCTCTATTGATTCTTCCTCGGGAGAGACAATTTTCGGATCTGGATTAGGAGCGGCTTTTTTCGGATTGGGAGGTTGCTCTGCAACATTAATAGTTCCCGGAGTGATAGGAGTGCCTATGGTGGGAACTTCTCTGTTAGCCAAAGCTCGTGCCACCTCCGAGTTGATTAACTCTGTCAAGTTTTCCACTGTAAGAGTGATAACAGGGCCCATAGAAGAGGATGGAATCGTAGGTGCTCCCTCTGGCGTGAGAGTATTGTCCGCTACTCCCTTATCAGAAGCAATAGCCACTCCCTCAAATGCTTCATTCAGATTTTTGGACACTTGATCATCCATGACTAGTTTGATAAGAAGAAAACAACCAAACATTCAAACTAGATACATTAACATCATGTGAGTTCTTTAGGGGAACCTCATTTTTCTTTTTGAGAAAATAGATATATAGAGAAACCTCACGCCTCAGCTCGGTTTCCCACAGACGGCGCCATTCGATGAAACAAAAAGGAGTTCAGATATGAACTACTTTTAAAATGAATAAGAAGTGGCAATACCTAGTTTGATCCTTTGGGAATCCTTTGATGTTGCTTGAATAGCCAAATGGGGGTCCGGAAATGGTGGACCTGCAGCAAAACCGGGCCGGAGAGGGTTCCGGCGACGGCCCTCCGACGCTCAAGTCGGTAGATATTCAAATGAACAGATTGCGTGTGAAAATAGAGAGAGAGAGAGTTTTTGGAAAAAGTGAGTTAACCTTTAAAAATGGTAACATGACTTTATTTATACCTTTGAGGTTTGAGGGTACTATTGTAATTTTCAGAGCTAGGGTTTCGGCTTAAGGGGACCACGCCATGTCATCGTCCTATTCTGTTATTTGAATGAAGGGAAAAGGGATTTTCTTCCTGCAATAAATTCTGTTATGGGCAGAAAATAGTACATGGGATGGACCACCAAGATGAGATGTTTACAGATTTAAATCCACATGGTAATAATCTCAGATCTATAGATTCATGACCTCGAGATAAGATCTTTGTCCTGAAGATAATCAGTTATGCATTGATAGTTTTTTCTTTGTCATGATTTTAAGTCGACATAGAGCTTATCAATATTCACAGATGAGATCATATTCAGACCTGAAAGTACAAAGAACATTCAGGAAATTTGGAGATCCTATATCTTTCAGACCTCAATATCATCTCTCCTGTGAATGGTTTAAACTCAGTGAGAGGATATCTTTATAGATGAGAATACTCTAGAGGATATGGCATCATTATGTCCTATCACATTATGCGCTGTCTCTTCATCTAAATCCATTTGATATAGAGGTGTCATCATGTGGTTTTCAAGCGGATTGTTATTATTTACTTTGATACTCTGATTTTTCAGCACTCTCAAAGCTTCATTGTCTTTCATTTCAACAGCGGCCTCCAATTTTGGAAACAATTTGTGGGTGTATTTACTAAGATGTGGTAGGGTGTATAATTTTTTTGATTATGGACCTGAGAAAATTTAGATTTAGTCCATATAAATGAAACACTAATTTGAATGTTGTTAGTTGAGAACTCATTTATTAGAGATCTTTACTGTTCAAATCATGAGGAGAATGAATTTATATTTTACACACATGGGAGAGTAATACATTTGATAAGTAAAAAAGTTGGGATAAAAAATTTGAAATGAAGAAATATCAGAAAGTTGGGTTTGTTAGCCCTGATTACAATAAGTTATCGTTATCATCATCATACAAACCCTGCAAAGAGTTAAAAATAGTTTCATTTTCAAATACACTAATTTAAATTTAAAAATAGTTTCCTCTAGACAATGGCGAGTATGATGATGAATGATTATTAATGAGGTCTAATAAACCCAACTTTCTGATATTTCTTCATTTCAAAACTTTTTTACCAAATGTATTACTCTCCCCTGTGTGTAAAATATAAATTCATATTCATGATTTGACGTGCACAGTAAAAGATGTCAATTACTGCCTAATAAATGAATTCTCAACTACTAGCATTCAAATTAGGGTTTCATTTATATGGGCTAAATTTTCTCAAGCCATAATCAAAAAAATTATACACCCTACCATATCTTAGTAAATACATCCACAAATTGTTAGAAGAAAAAATTGCAGGACTTACCTGAAATTCGGCTTTCGGATTCGGAGGTCAAGCGTATCGAATTTGACTGTTAGACCATCCTCAATTAATGATTCCCACAAACAAAAAAAATTCGGAAAAAAGTAGCAGATTTTTTTGGACTTACGTTCTGCCCCTCACAGATCTGGTATCCAGCGCCTCCGGCAATGAGATGACGAGAATGAAAGGAGGAGGCGAATCCAACACGAAATTGCTGAACATTAATGGTTTGATTTAGCTCTGCTTGCTGCTGCATCTACTACACATTTAAGCTTGGAGAGCTTTGAAAAGAGCTCTCCAAGTGGGAGCTGTCCAAGCTTAAGGGCTCTCCAAGTGCAATTAAGGGGCTCTCCAAGTGCAATTTAGCTTGGAGAGTTCCCACTTGGAGAGCTCTTTTAAAAGCTCTCCAAGCTTAAATGTGTCTGCTTCCATTAAAGAAATGAGCAAGAGCAATATATCCGAGTTAATTTGATAAATCGCGAGTAATTTGAGAGCCGTGGATTGGTTTAGTTGTGGCGATGATCGAGCGGTGAAAATAGAGGAGAGAGGAAGTAGTGCGGAACAGTTGAGAGTGAATTGATGAATAAGAGGTTTTACTCATTTTGCCTTTCAAGACTTATGTAAGACGCCGGCTATTTTTTTGTAAGAAATAATTTCAATTTACGCTATGCTATTTAAGCTTAATCTAGTTTATATTTACTTGCACTTTGAAGCTAGTATTATTTTTTACAATGCCTTGAAAACGAACGTGTGCATTTTATAAATATTTTTAAGTGTCCTAAAATGTTACAGCGCAGTAACTGAGAAGCGATATCTCCAATCAAATTTCTTTCCTTTTCTTTCATTTTTTAATTAATTAACGTTCTTGTATTTTGGGATTGATTTCTAATTGATTTACGTTTTCTATTATTCAATGTTTTTTGTTTTAATTTTTGAATTTATTGAATTGAGAGGTGTTTCAAAAATTTTGCTCTCCCATTTTATGTACCTAAGTTGAATTTTGTTCTAATTCAGTTGAATTGTGTATTTAACTGTTTTTTTTTTTTTTTTGTGTAGTAACAAATAGATTTTGGATCAATACTATTTTTTTGTGTATTTAACTGAATTTTAATCAATACTAAATAAATAGCAACAAAAAGATTTGTGTAGTAACTTGTTAGAAAAACAACAAAAGTTTTTTTTTCTTTCGTTTTCATTGTTGAAATCTCTATTTTTAGAAGAGATTTTGGAGAGTGGTATTTTTGGAAAAAGAATAAAAAAAATCCATTGAGTTCACTACAAAAAATGCAGGTTTTCCGACTGAATCAATTATGTCATCCGTACCGATGACAATTACCGACGGAACCTAGGATGAAGGTTAAACGGTGTCGTTTTCGGCCCGATTGCCGACGGAATATTCCGTCTATTAAAAATAGCCTCTTGCAAAGGCCATTTTCAAACTGCCCACAAGAAAAAAAAACACAATATATAATCTCTTCACCTAAACCCGATCTTAAAAAAAAACTCTGCACAAGCACACACTATAATCTTAAAACGAAACCAATGGAATTGAGTTTACATAAAATTTTCAGAAGTGATTCATTGTAAGTTTGAAAAAGATCTACATAATTAACAGATGTATGATGGGAAAATTCAATTAATTAATAAACAAAGACAACTTATTTATTAATGGGTTGGCACTAGTGGTGTATATATATTGGAAAAAACATTAATTAGTTTTTTAAAAGAAAAAACGGCAGTCATTTTGGTAATGACCATTTTTTTTAAATTCAAATTTGACCACTTTATACATTATTAAAAAATTAAAATTTTAAAATAAGAAAGATTTTTTTTTTTTTTTAAATGTGTAAATTCAGATAATATCCTTTAAAATATTATTTTAAAATCATTAATAAATCAAATATAAATTTGAAAATATTTTAGAAAATAGAATAGAAATCTGAAATATGTGTGGGTGTGAGTTATATTGGATACACTAGTTTTAACAGAAACGTAACGAGATGTCAGAACATCTGCAACCTCAATTTCCAAGCTACTTTCCACAATTTTTTAGATCAAAACACTACAATCTTCTTCTTTTTTTTTTTCATTTAATCCTAGAACATTAGCACAATTAAGAAAGGGATATAAAAACACGGATCAAATTGGGCCTAAAAAATCGTTCAAAGACAAACAAAAAACACGCCACCAAATTTGTGTTATTATAAGTACAAATATGTGTTAAAACTTACAAAACCAAACACAAAGCACACTTCCATAATAAGGACAAGTATTTTGACAACACTTGAGTGAGCAATAGAAAATTTAGGGTTTTCAATAGTGACACTCTTGAAAGTATCTAACATACACCATTGCAAAACATGTACTCCATCCACCAAAAGTAGTCCCATGGAGGGTGGGCACAAATTTTAAGAAAAATGAAGATAAAATAGATAAAGTAAGGGTATTATAGGGTATTGTGGAGTCTATTGTGAATAAAGTAATTGTTTCTGAATAAAGTTGATGGCAAATTGAGTAATTAAGTGATGGTTGAGGGGTGATGGTTTCCATAAAGTGTATGAGACTACATTTAGTGGACAAAGAATATGAGGCAAATGAGACTACATTTCATGAACGGAGGGAGTATAAGGAATAAGTAGTGTCACCAATACTAGCAGAATTACATACCACCAGTACCGGTGAAAGGCCTGCGGCTACCAATCGTCGTCGTCGTCGCTGCCTTTCATTAAAGCAATTAGTGGCCACCCCAACTCCGCCGCCGGTAGGTGCATCCTACGCAAAAAAGGCACTAGATTTTTGGGGCATGGAAACCGACGGTCGTACTTTAGCAAGATTTCTCCACTCGCCTCTTTAATCTCCGTACCAAATGGAACAACACTATTCCCAAAACACGAACATCACTCATGCTGCACCATAAAAGTCACAAACACTAGTTCATACGACCCACAACACGACTGATTTCAAAAAATAAAATCCATCATTAGCAGTCGAAAAGCTGACCATATATAGAATAATCCGTCCTTTTCGCGCCTCTGGACCCTACCTAAAAGCTCAATCTGCAAAAATCCGCCAAGACAAAGCGCCGCTTTTGGTAGCTTGAATCTCTGCAACACGTTCTCCTGAATCAACCAACACCGATGATATTAATTACTTTCCTCATTAAGCATTCGGATTTATACGAACAAAAATAAAATATGACCTGTTTCATCGGAAACTCTGGAGAAGTGTACGTCCATACAAACTTGTCATCAAAACATTTCTCCACTGGCAGATTTTTGAGCACACGAGCCATCTCCTTTCGCGATTTAGGATGCCCATTCTGAATCTCACAGATTTCGCCGAGTATATAGGTGCTCCACGCTGGATATAATCTGAACACACAACAAAATAAGAATCAACATAAGGGAGATTAAAGACGAAATTAAAATCAATCAATCACCTTGAAATGGTTGAATATCAATTTCAGTGATAACATAAATATCGTCCCTTAGTCCGTATAAGAGCGTCTCAGGCACTTCAGGACTACTCTGTCCTTTACTAGACCAGTATGAATCATCCGTCGGCATGAAATATTCCGTAGGATGAAAAGTATTGGCAACACTTTCAGCCGGAAAATTGTCAGTGCTGGATGCACTAATTGCACTTAATCTCAGCTCTTCCTGGCGATCAAACGATCTTTTCGCCTTCTGAAGTAGAGAGGCATAAACCGAATGAACTCGTTTTCCAGATTTCAGGCAAGTGCTAGTTTCGGCCTCTCCTGAACTCGTTTTCCCATACCAATCAATAGTAACTACGCCAACAACTTTCGACAGTTCTGGAAACACTTTTAAGCACATCTTTTTCGCAATCCCGCTTTCAATCACTGAGTACAAGACAATTATATCATAAATTAGTTTATCACAGGAAATCTAAGTTTTAAATTATGGTCTTTTTGATCAATAACAGAGCAATGTAGTTCTGCAGTTAATGATCACACGAGACGTTGAGTAACGACAATGCACGTGGCAGAACAGTAACAATGAAAAATCAATTCATTTATACGGTAACAAAAGTAATGAAATGCACGTCTTCTTCCACATATGTGCAACAAATAACTCTAATAGAACAACACTTCATCTAAAGTCATCAACTTACCAAATTGGTACCAAAAACGGGAGACTGCGCCTACACGAACCACATCAGTTGGATCATCCAAGAAATTCATAATACGAAGGGAAACGTCCGTATCAAGGCATTGCAAGAAATCGATACCAGGTTTAGACTGCAATTACAGAAGAGTGGTGAGACTTGCAACTTTTAACCAAAATAACTAGCCCACATCTATGCAATATAAGTAAGAAAAATGCAATTAACTCACATTAAAGCGACCCCGTAAATCTTCATCCATCACCATTAAAGGTATCCTGTTGCATAAAACAACACCAAACAATTAACGAGTATATACTACCTCCGTCCCTGAAAACTTTACAATATCTTTTGGGTCCACCATACACTCATTCAAACTACTTTATATATAAAAGTTTACAAAATTACCTTCAAAACTCTAATTATTACAATTTTTCCTTAAACTTCGTTTCATCAAATGAAAACTTTTGAGGGACGGAGGGAGTACTTACTAAAATTAATCTGATTTGAATTAAGCTGACAAAATAAAACCTAATGTTTGCCCTCTTTTGCAAATAAAAAGAATGATTTAACCATAACTTCACTGAATTTTTTTACAGATATCATAAACCCTAGTAACACAATTGCAGTGAATTTTTTTTTTATTTACTGTGCAGTTTTTTATTTTTTTTATCATAAACCCTAAGGAAGAAAATAAAGAAACACAAATTTTGCCATTAAGAAACACAAAGATGTTAAATTTTACGATTCGTCAGCACAGAACGAAAAAAGTCAAGAATCAATTGAACATTTTCGTTTTAATTATTCTTAAAAATCCCAACTTTCATGATTGCGTGCAAGAGTGAAACGCCGCTCAATTCAATAAATTGAAAATTAAAACAACAAAAACATATCTAATTAACACAAATGAATTAACAAATTGAAAAAAAAAATCCAACCTTTACATGCGAGAGGTTATAATTCAGTAAATTGAATATTAAGAAAACAAAAGAAATCGAGTAATTTAGGCATGAAAATGAATTGAAACAATTAAGAAAAGTAATGGAAAGAAAGGTGGTACCTTTGACTCTTCATGAGTATGATTTTGTTGTAGGAGAAACTGGGCTGAGATTTTCAGGTGTAACATGTGGAGCCGACACCAAGGATATATATATATATACACTGGTGCAAGATCCATGGTAAAATAAATTATTTAATAAATTTTAATATAATTATTAAATAAGATTATAATTATAATTAAAAAAATTAAACCAAAAGAGAAAATTATTTTTAAAAAAATTCAAAATTACAGAAATTAAGAGTTTTAAGAAATGAGAATTTTGAAAAAGTCACGTCACAATTAGAAATAGTATATAAGGAAGATATATATATATATATATATTTTATTTTTTTTGGGGAAAATCATTAATTATGTTTTTTTAAAGCAAAATCGATTGGTCTCTAGGTTTGATTCCTCTATTTTACATTTGGTATTTCACCTTTTAAAAAAGTTGATTAATTTTTTAATATAACACATATCAATCATTCATATAGTTGAATAAAATGCAAAACACAAAAAAATTGAAACAAGTGATATTTTATTCCGTGGTCCCACGAATCAGTATCACACGTGCACTTCCCAATCACACAACATTCACACTCCATTATACTCGGATTAATATTAAGACGGTGATAGCTTGATAGGTGCCCCAAATTAATAGCAGATATCAAGACATAAAAAAATGATAATGAGTTAGTTAAAAGTGATACGATAGAGAAATAGAAGAGATGTTACAGTTTGGAAAATGTGTCATTTAAGTTGAAACTTTATTTATTAGTATTAATAAATTAGGGTACAAGTGTTTTGATTCCCTAATAAATGAAAAAAAAATTTGTTTCTTGTGAATTGATAAAATAGAACAAATAAAAAAGAATGGAGGTGGTAGTACTATATTTTATTAAAAAATTAAATTATAACAATAAGAAAGATAAGTTTTAGAATTATAAAAGAAAATGAAATACGCATAAATAAAAAAATTTATATATAGGTTCCATCTTCTTCCCCCTGTGTAATGACGTTACACTCTCAGAAATTGTTTAAGATATTTTCTAAAGTTGGGGATGCCAACTTAGTGACTCTAATCGATTCCGGAGCTACGAACTCAATCATCTCGGAAGAGGTGTGTAGGAGTCTGAAGCTTCCAGGGGAGCCCTCCACTTGTAATGTTGCTTTGGCCGATGATTTTCAATCAACTACATTTGGTACATGTAGGGGAGTTCCTATGATGCTTGCATCACAAGTCTTCAACGTTGGTACATGTAGGGGAGTTCCTATGATGCTTGCATCACAAGTCTTCAACGTTGATTGATTGCATCGTCATGAAGGTGAATCCTTCGGTCGACCTGATTCTCGGTATGGATTGACTCTCAACACTAGGATGGACATACGCATTGGACCAGAGGAGCGTTTGAGTTCAGTTCGAAATAAAAAATCTAAAAAAAAATCAAAAAACAAAATTGAAAAAAAAAATCAAAGTTTGACTGTTTACCGGTCAACGGTCAACATTTGAGTCTACTCAAGTACACCATGTACTTGAGTATATACAAGACTTTGGCAAAGATATGTTATAGAAGAGGAGAAACGCGCACAAGATAAGAAAAGAAATTAGAAACCAAAACAGAAAATCAGATGAGTGGAACTCACCATATGATTTAAAGTGTAAATCAGATGAGTGGAATTCACCTGATGATCAATAGATTCCACTCACCTAATCAGATGAGTGGAACTCACTTGATGATCAGAAGAGTAAATCAGATTAGTGTAACTCACCTGAATTAGATGAGTGTAACTCACCTGAATCAGATGAATCAGATGAGTGGAATTCACCTGATATTCAGTGAGTATGATCAGCTGAGTCAACAAGATCAGCACCTGAATCAGATGAATCAGATGAGTGGAATTCACCTGATATTCAGTGAGTATGATCAGCTGAGTCAACAAGATCAGCTGAGTAAAGTCAAACACAGCAGAGAGTCTGCTTGACTAACCAAACAAGTCTATACACTCATCTGATGTTAGATAATTGGAACTCACCTGATGATCAGAAGAGAAGAGTAAATCAGATAATTGGAACTCACCAGATGTTCAGCTGAAGAGTAAATCAGATGAATGGAACTCACTTGATGTTCATAGCCAAACACAGCTGAGAAAACAAGTCTACAGGTGAGGAAACAATTAAAGAACAAGTTTATACAGGTGAGGAAACAATCAAAGTTTCAGGTGAGGAAACAATCAAAGTTTGTCAAGATCAGAAGAGAACATAAGATCAGATGATGAGTAAATCAGAAGTCACATCATCTTCAGATTATCAAAATATCTTGTATTACCCGAGATTTATCAAATTCAAGTCAGGTGTTACATTCCGGATTAGAATGATTATGAATATAAGATGAGATATGTTAGGATTAATGCAATATTGGATGTCATCTAATTCTATCTATCAAAAGAGTTGCTATTGTTCTGATCTTGGAGTTCAGCAAAGTTGAGTTAAGGAGTAATTCAACTGATAAGGTTTAGTGGTCTTATTAGGAGTCAACTAATCTGAAGTTATTGAGTTTGGACAACTCTGCTGAAGACAAGTCTGCTTAAGCCAAGTTGCCTGAAGTCATTTCAGGAGAGTTGGGGGCCAAGTCTGCTGAGCCAAGTCTGCTGAAGACAAGTCTGCTGAGACAACTCCGCTGAAGTCTAGATTTTCAGAGTTAGTTAATTCTGGTTTTTCTGTAAGTTAGTTAGTTGGTTAGTGGCGGTTATCCAATGCATTGTACATCTATAAATACACCATCTAGTGCATAGGTTGTGGGTTACTGAATTTGAGAGTTTTGAGAGATCAAGCTTAGTGAATACTTGTAATCTGTAACTTTCATTTGAGATTAGTGAAGAGAGTCTTCTATCCTCCGTGGACGTAGATCATTTGATCGAACCACGTAAATCCCGTGTTCTTTCTTTGAGTTCTTTATTCGTTTCAATTCATTGCGTTTCTAGTTGTCTTGATTTATCATTTGTAAGGAGTTGCTTTGTGGATACAATTCCGTAACAATTGGCGCCGTCTGTGGGAAGTCGAAGATAAAGTCAAGAATCAGAAATGGGCTCTGTGAAGTTGGAGATAGAGAAATTCAATGGTAAGACAGATTTTGGCTTATGGAAAGCCAAGATGAAGGCTCTGCTGTCACACCATGGGCTGAAAGAGGCCCTTACTCCTCTTGACCCTGCTGCATCCGATGCAGACCAGGCCAAGAAAGAAGAGCTTATGGAAAAAGCTTACAACATTGTTGTCCTGAGTTTGGGAGACAATGTGTTCAGGGAAGTTATGAAGGAGAAGGATGTTGCTGCTGTATTTGAGACCCTTGATGATCTGTATTTGACACAATCTTTGTCAAACCAGATGTTTATGGAGAGGAAGCTCAACAATTTCAAGATGACAGATGATAAGACCCTTGATGAGCAGTTAATAGAGTTCATGCAAGCTGTTGATGATCTTGAAAATGTTGGAGTCACCTTAGATGATCACAAGAAGTCTTTTCTACTTTTGGAGTCCTTACCACCTTCATATGATAGCTTCAAGGATGCTTTGCTGATTACCAAGGAGGGTAAGGCAAAATTCAAAGAAGTCTTGTCTATTCTGAAAACTAAGAGTTTACATGTAGCAAACTCAACCAAGAAGACCAAGAACCAAGCTGAGGGTCTTAATATCAAACTCAAGAATGACAAGAAAGGAGGGCAAGGCAAGAAGTTTCATGCCAAGCCAAATCAAAAGAAGAATGGGTTTGTAGCCAAGAGCAGAGCTTGCTACAAATGCCATAAAGAAGGACATTTCATTAAAGACTGTCCTGAGCATAAGAAGTCTACTGATCCTCCCAAAGCTGATGTAGCAGAGGCAAAAGGATATGATAGTGCAGAAGTCATGAGCATAACAGATAGCAAACTGGTTAATGAATGGGTGTTGGATTCTGGATGTTCATTTCACATGTGTCCCACCAAATCTTGGTTTCAAAACCTGGAAATGATGGATGGTGGATCAGTTCTGTTGGGTAATGATGAAAGCTGCAATGTGAGGGGTATTGGCACTGTGAGGGTGAAGATGTTTAATGATAAACATGTGATCCTGACCAATGTCAGATTTGTTCCAGATTTAAAGAGAAACCTTATATCTCTTGGCACACTGAATGCTTTGGGTTATGAATTCAAGACTGAAAAAGGATGTTTGTTTGTCACCAAAGCTGATAGAATAGTGATGCAAGGGAAGAAGTCTAATGGTCTATATTCTTTAATTGGTGAGACAATCACAGGTGCTGCTGATGTTACCATGAGTTCTGAAGATGCTATGCTTTGGCATAAGAGGCTGGCACATGTGGGTGAGAAAGGTCTGATGGAGTTATCCAAGAAGGGGGCATTCCACCAGAAGACATTCAAAAGCCTGGAGTTCTGTGAGCAGTGCATTCTTGGCAAGGCCAAGAAGAAGTCATTCCAGAAGGGTGAGCACACTACCAAGGAGCTGCTGGATTATGTTCATTCAGATGTCTGGGGGCCATCAAGAACTGAAACCATTGGTGGAGGTAAGTATTTCATGTCAATTATAGATGACCATTCTAGAAAAGTTTGGGTGTTCATTCTCAAACAGAAGAGTGAGGCCTTTACAAAATTCAAAGAATGGCTACTTGAGATAGAGAACAAGAAAGGAAAGTCCTTAAAACATTTGAGGACAGATAATGGCCTTGAGTATCTATCAGCTGAATTCAATGAATTTTGTAAAGAGAATGGCATTACTAGACATAGAACTGTCCCTCTTAATCCACAGCAAAATGGATTAGCAGAGAGAATGAATAGAACTATTCTAGAACGGGTCAGATGCATGTTAGCTGATGCTAAATTACCTAAAAGCTTTTGGGGAGAAGCTGTATGTACTGCATGTTACTTGATAAACAAAACTCCCTCATATGCTTTAGAAGGTAAAACCCTAGATGAGATCTGGTATGGCAAGTTGTCTGATTATTCAAAACTTAAAGTGTTTGGATGTCAGGCTTATGCACATATTAGACAGGATAAGCTTGAGCCTAGGGCTCTGAAATGTATATTCATTGGCTATCCAATAGGTGTCAAGGGCTATAGACTGTGGTGCCTTGAACCTGGTCATAAGAAAGTGATAATCAGCAGAGATGTTGATTTTAATGAGAAGGTAATGGGATATCCTCATAATGGAAACTCCCATGACCTAGATGGAAGAATTGTAAATGAGTCAGAAGAGAGTTTCTCAGCTGAGGTGGAGTTTCCCACATCAGGAGAGTTGACCCCAGAGGAGGTGGACAACTCTGCTCATACAGGAGACAACACCCCTGATGAGGTTGTTCCAGAACAGGTCCTAGAAGATGATCCAGAAGATCATTCAGAAGATGAGGCCATGGAGGACAACCCTGCTGATCTGAGAAATTACAGCCTTGCAAGAGATAGGCTCAGGAGGCAGATTCATCCCCCATCTAGGTTTGGTCAGGCTGATCTTGTGTCATATGCTCTGATCACAGCAGAAGAGGTGGAGCATTATGAGCCAAGAAACTATAAGGAAGCTATCACCAGTCCTGAAAGAGAGCAGTGGATAGCAGCCATGTCAGAAGAGTTGCAATCCTTAGAGAAGAATGAGACCTGGATCCTTGTGGAGAAGCCAGACAACCAGAAGTTGGTTAGCTGTAGATGGTTGTTCAAGAAGAAGCTTGAAGTTGGATTTGGTGGTGCTAGAGAGCAGATCAGATTCAAGGCTAGGTTGGTGGCAAGAGGATTCACACAAAGAGAAGGCATAGACTTCAATGAGGTATTCTCTCCTGTTGTTAAACACTGTTCAATAAGATTACTTTTGTCTAAGGTTGCTCAAGATGATTTTGAGTTACATCAGCTAGATGTCAAAACTGCATTCCTACATGGAGAACTAGCTGAAACAATATATATGCATCAACCAGAAGGGTTTATCATGCCTGAAACTCAAAGTAAGGTATGCTTGCTTAAGAAATCGTTGTATGGGCTCAAGCAGAGTCCTAGACAATGGTATAGAAAGTTTGATGCATTCATGCTTTCTATTGGTTTCTTAAGAAGCAAATATGATGGATGTGTATATATTGGTAAACAAGATTATCTAGAGAGCACCTATCTACTGATCTATGTAGATGATATGTTAATAGCTAGCAAGAGTATGAGAAAGATTACCCAGCTGAAGCAGCAGCTGAGTAGCAAGTTCGAGATGAAGGATTTGGGTGAAGCCAAGAGAATATTAGGCATGGATATTCTCAGAAACAGGAAAGCAGGGAAGCTGTTCTTGTCCCAGGAAGGTTACATCCAGAAGGTGTTGAGAAGATTCCTTATGCACCAGTCCAGACCTGTTAGTACCTCATTTGGCCAGCAATTTAAGTTGTCAGCCAAGCAATCTCCTCAAACAGCTGAAGAGAAGAAGCAGATGCTTACTGTTCCTTATGCAAATGGAGTAGGAAGTCTCATGTATGCTATGGTTTGTAGCAGACCAGATCTTGCCTATGCTGTTAGTATGGTGAGTAGGTTCATGGGAAATCCAGGAAAGCTACATTGGGAAGCTTTGAAGTGGATTCTAAGATATCTGAATGGTTCAGAAGACTTAGGATTATTGTTTGAAAAATCAGTTGATACCAAGAGACCTTTGATTGGATTTGTGGATTCTGATTTTGCTGGAAACATAGATACAAGGAAGTCTTTATCTGGTTATGTATTTACATTGTATGGCACTGCTATCACCTGGAGAGCAGCTTTACAATCTATGGTGACCTTATCCACAACAGAAGCTGAATACATAGCCTTAACAGAAGCTGTGAAGGAAGCAATGTGGTTGAAGGGCATTCTGAGAGATTTTGGCATATTTCAGAAAAGTGTTCCTGTGCTGTGTGATAATCAGAGTACAATTCATCTAGCAAAACATCAAGTGTTTCATGAGAGGTCAAAGCACATTGATGTGAAGTTACACTTTGTTAGAGACATCTTGGAGAAGAGCATTGTTGAAGTTCAGAAGGTAGCTTCAGAAGAGAATGCAGCTGATATGTTAACTAAGGCATTACCAAGCAATAAGTTCAATCATTGCATGGAGTTGGTAAACCTTAGTACCTGGGATGTTCATTAAGAAGAGAATGAACAAACAGCCTTGAGGAGGGCTGGGAAGAAGGCAATCTTGCATTAAGGTGGAGAATTGTTAGGATTAATGCAATATTGGATGTCATCTAATTCTATCTATCAAAAGAGTTGCTATTGTTCTGATCTTGGAGTTCAGCAAAGTTGAGTTAAGGAGTAATTCAACTGATAAGGTTTAGTGGTCTTATTAGGAGTCAACTAATCTGAAGTTATTGAGTTTGGACAACTCTGCTGAAGACAAGTCTGCTTAAGCCAAGTTGCCTGAAGTCATTTCAGGAGAGTTGGGGGCCAAGTCTGCTGAGCCAAGTCTGCTGAAGACAAGTCTGCTGAGACAACTCCGCTGAAGTCTAGATTTTCAGAGTTAGTTAATTCTGGTTTTTCTGTTAGTTAGTTAGTTGGTTAGTGGCGGTTATCCAATGCATTGTACATCTATAAATACACCATCTAGTGCATAGGTTGTGGGTTACTGAATTTGAGAGTTTTGAGAGATCAAGCTTAGTGAATACTTGTAATCTGTAACTTTCATTTGAGATTAGTGAAGAGAGTCTTCTATCCTCCGTGGACGTAGATCATTTGATCGAACCACGTAAATCCCGTGTTCTTTCTTTGAGTTCTTTATTCGTTTCAATTCATTGCGTTTCTAGTTGTCTTGATTTATCATTTGTAAGGAGTTGCTTTGTGGATACAATTCCGTAACAAGATATATATCACCTGAATTTCTATGGCTCAGGTACATATTCTTTTTCTTTTGTTTTTTTAATACTAAGAAGTAATTAGTATTAATTATCTTATTAGAATGATTATGAATATAAGATGAGATATATATCACCTGAATTTCTATGGCTCAGGTACATATTCTTTTTCTTTTGTTTTTTTAATACTAAGAAGTAATTAGTATTAATTATCTTTATTAAATACCCTAATAATAATTTGAACGGTAGGAAGTATGCGTATTGTGCTGACACACCCGATTATCTTTATCGGTAGAAACATTGAAATTAGTCTAATGTATAAGACTAGACCCAATCGGCGGCCGCTCTTATATTCGGTAAGTTGTCTTTTTGTATATATTTTGGTAGGCTCAACTATATACTTTGGCTAATTTATGCATGTTTGTGTCGTTTAAGTTGTCTTCGGATTTTAGATAAAGTGTTAGAGTCAGCGTATGAAAGTTGGTAATTTTCATGGAAGGCTTAGGCTTACCTTCGTCCGTCTCTGCTTAACAATGAAGAGGGTCTCGATCAGTCAGACATTTAATCTTTCAATAGATAGGGATTTCATCCTCGTTTTTTTTTATATTTTAATTTTGTTTTTGTTGTCTCTCGATCTTCTAAACTTAGGACATCGAGGAGTAAACCCTCTATCTCCCGAATGTCAATTGTTTCAAGTCGAATATATGTGCCATTGAGGCAATCAATTACTCCATATTATTCTGAAGTTGATTTTGTATGTTAAAATTTGTTCCTTGAGTTGATTATTTTGCGTATTCCATTAATTTTTAATGATATATCAAGCCTTGTTTTTCACTTTGTATATTATAGTGGTAGTATATGAAAAAATCTAAAACTTTAATATGATTTATTTTACAATTAATCCTGATCAATAAAGTATGCAATAACTAATAGAATGCATGCAGTAACTTAGTATATAAACCACCATGAGCTTGTAGGGTTCAACTAGTTAAGTTCAATATTTAACTTCAATGATTGGAACTCACCTAAACACTCACCTAATCAAATGAGTGGAACTCACCTGATGATAGAAGAGTAACCTGATGTTCAGCTGAGTAAAGTCAAATACAATTGAAAGTCTGCTTGACTAATCAAACAAGTTTCTACACTCACCTAATCAGACTAATCAGATGAGTGGAACTCGCCTGATGATCAAAAGAGTAAATCAGATTAGTGGAACTCACCTGAACACTCACATGATGATCACAAGAGTAAATCAGATGAGTTGACTGATATTCAGCTTAAGAGTAAATCAGATGAGTGGAAATCACCTGATGTTCAGTTGAGTATGATCGGCTGAGGCAAGATTAGCTGAGTCAACAAGACCAGTGAGTAAAGCCACAAACACAGCTGAGACAAAGTCTGCTTGACTGACGTCTAACTGCTTGACTGAGGTTTATACCGCTGAGGAAACCATCAAAGCTGCTAATTGTCAAGATCAGAGGATAACACACAAGATGAGTAAATGAGCCGAGATGAAGTCTTATGTTCTTCGAATTGAGAAGTCACATCATATTATCAAAATATCTTGTATTGCTCGAGATCTATCAAATTCAAGTCAGACGTTACATTCCAGATCAGAATGATTATGAATATAAGATGAGATATATATATATTACCTCTATGGCTCAGGTACATATTCCTTTTCTTTTGTTTTTTCAATACTAAGAACTAATTAGTATTAATTTTCTTTATTAAACACCTTAATGATTCTGGACGGTAGGAAGTAGGCGTATTGTGCTGACACACTAAATTATCTATATAGGTGGAAACATTAAAATTAGTCTAATGTATAAGACTTAAGACCCAATCGACGACCTCTCATATATTCGGTAAGTTGTCTTTTGATATATATTTCGGTAGGCTCAATTATATACTTTGGCTAATTCATGCATGTTTTTGCAGTTTAAGTTGTCTTCGAATTTTAGGGTATCTAGGTTATTTTAATTAGGTTTTTTGAATTTTAGGGTATATATTTCGAATTTTTGTAAGTATATATCCATACTTTGGCTAATACATATATGGGGAAAAATCATTAATTAGGTTTTTTTAAAGTAAAATCGGATTGGTATCTAGGTTCGATTCTTCTGTTTTACATTTGGTATTTCACCTTTATAAGAACATTGATTATTTTTTTAATATTACACATATCAACCATTCATATAGTTGAATAAAATGCGAAACACAAAAATTGGAATAAGTGATCATTTTATTTCGTGGTCCCACGAATCAGCATCACACGTGCACTCCCAGTCACGTAACATTCACACTCCATTATACTCGGATTAATATTATGATGGTAATAGGTGACTCGAATTAGTCAGTCCTAGGATCAGATATCGAGACATAAAAAATTGATATTGAATTGGTTAAAAGTGTTACGATAGAGAAATGAAAGAGATGTTACAGTTTGGGAAATATGTCATTTAAGTTGAAACGAAAAAAATGATAAAATAAATCAATTACAGAGGGTAAAGTCTAGTATGCACTCGAGTGCATGTTGTGAACCCTAGTCCATGTTGCACTTTTTAGTTTACTGACTTACACTTTTTAATAAATGGTGTTGCACTTTTCAATTATTACTAAAAATATTATTATACAGTTTAATAATTGAAAAATGCAACACCATTTATCAAAAAGTGTAAGTCAGTAAACTGAAAAGTGCAACATGGACTAGGGTGCACAACATGCACTTGAGTCCATAGCAGACTAACCCATTTCGGTAAAGTCTAGTATGCACTCGAGTACATGTTATGCACCCTAGTACATGTTGCACTTTTCAGTTTTACTGACTTACACTTTTTGGTACATGGTGTTGCATTTTTCAATTATTACTAAAAATATTATTATACAGTTTAATAATTGAAAAGTGCAACACCATTTACCAAAAAGTGTAAGTCAGTAAAACTGAAAAGTGCAACATGGACTAGGGTCGAGTGCATAGCAGACCAACCCTTTTATTTCATATAATAAATATGGCCACTCCTTCAATTTTATTTTATTTTTGTTATTCAAATATTAACTATCATGATTTTAAACTTATTTACAATATTGTATTCTTCAAATCAAATAGCTCAAAAAACTATGGCAGGTTAAATGAATCTTCTAACAAAAATCTTACAAAGTTAAAAAAAAAAAAAAAAAAAAAAAAAAATGTTTTCAAATCAGTGTTACTATAATGAAATTGTCTTTATAATAACACATATGAGAATGAGTTTTTCAATGGGTCTTGCGAGATTTTTTAGAAAAATCGGTTTGATCCGCTTTCACCCCACAAATATTTATGCATCTTTCCTAATTTATGCTAAAATTGCATGTTCAATCTTGCTACTTTCTTTCTTTTCTCCCCTACTCTTTCACTTTTTTCACCCCTATAATTACAACTTGTTTTGTAATAAAATGTCAATAAGCTTAATTAACACCCTTGTAAATATGTGTTTATTTTGTCAAACATCTTTTTCCAAAGTGTTGAGATCATTGTTTTTATAAATTCTTGATCCTTAATTCTCTCATAATCATTAAATAATTAATTCGAACAAAAATACACAAAAATTGCAATCTTAGGGCCACCCACAAAATCTTCTTGCCAGCTTGTTTGTTCCCTCCAAAGGTTTTATTGTTCTTGTCTTTGTCGATTTTAAATTGCATGATTTGTCAGGGACACCCTAGAATTAGTACATTCTTCTTTTTCCATTTTTTTTTAAAAATAAAACAAGCAATTCATTGTACTTTATTGAATAAATTTCATTCTTATGTAATAATCACATACCACACTAAAGGAATGAACTAAATTATTTCCTGAATGAAAATAAAAGTAATAAAATATACATATTGTTGTTTTTCAATTTCTTTTTATCACAATTATATTACAAGTATTATATATGTGTATTCACACGGGTGCCCTTATGAGATGTTGGGGGCAGTAGAGTTGTCCTTAACAATCCCCAATAGCCAATTAGGGAAATTAACTTTATGTTCCACCAAATCCCATATCTTAATTGTTACAAGACAAAATCATATAAATCTTCAATTAATTTGAATCAAATGTTAGTGTTTGGTAGATGTATAAGAGGGTACAAGGTATGTGCATATGTAGGTTGTTTGATAGTGAAGATTGTTGTAATCGATCAAATCAAACTGCCCCTTTTTGTATAGTTATAAAAAATACAATATAATTGGAAAAACAAGATATCTACCTACCGAATAACATTTGTGTGGCCTACCACTTGTGCACAACTAATACTCTTTCATTGAAACGACTAATACCATTCAGTGAAACTACTAATATTATCCAACTAATAATACCGTTTACAGTGCAATACAAGTATTTGCCCAACATATAAGACCAATGTATAAGATAAAATCATTAAGCCAAAAGTCAGTTTTGAACAATTGAACAATTCAAAATTTAACGGCGTTTCAATGCATAATTACAATTATGAAAGTCAAGAAAATCTACATCTCTTATGAGTCATAATTCAATCAATTGAACAGCCTAACAGAGACCTAAAAGCCACTGTTTTGACATATAAGTATAGCCCAATTCCAGGCTTTGTAAATGAATTACAAGATCTTCCATTTTCGTTCCAGCACAGTCGTAATAATCGAAATGCAGTATGCAGCACTCAATTTATAATCAGAAACTGCAAGATGATATCACGTAATCAGAAAAACATGTGATGCACAGTTAAACAAACACAGTATATAAGCACCAAATTATAAACAGATGCTAAAGAGGGAACAAATAAATTGCTTACTTGAAATATAATCTTCCACATACTCATCGTTAATTTTCCCATGAGCCATTGCCCCAACCTATCAATAGATCATATCAACATATTGACAAATTAAGCTAAATGAATTATAGGAGTACTTTAAAAAGGAGAAAAGGGGAGAGAAGCACTTGGACATACCACAAAAACTAGATCCAATTCATTGTTGACAGTACCAACATAGTTGTGCGCATCAACCTTTTTTTCTGAACTATGTGAGAAACCTGATGCCCAATAAAAACACAAAATAACTAAATATGGCAATAAATCTAAATCTTGATACACAAATCACAATATAGACCATACACTTCACCTATTTTACGACAGTTGATTGGTAAATACTGGGTAACAGGGTTCTTGATGACACGCAAAAGTTTTTCACCCTTGCCAGATGCAGTAATGTGCAGCTTTTGTAGCAATTGTACTGAAAGGCATTGATAAATATGATTAGATTTTTCAAAACAAGGGAAATATACAAATGTAGTATCTTAAACAAGCAACTCACCAATGAGACCAGAGAACCTCTTGTATGTTCTTGGCATGCGAGTATGAGGTTTGATCTCCAAGAGAAGACCTTGCTCTGTCTTCACATATAATGCTTTCAATCTCCCACTTTTGTTCACACTGCTGTCTAAAATTGTTTGGATTGCCTAAAAGTGTCAAGAGTTTGAGCACACGTTTGTTAGGAAGATAGATAAATACACATCAATCTGAGAACTCTCATACACATATCAGCAAAGGACAACGTAGTCTTGTCAGCAGTTACTAGTTAACACAACGAAAATTAAGAAATCAAAGACCATTACAATACACTTACCTATTATTTCAAATCAAACTTACTTCAAAATCTAACTGTTACACGTATTAGACTATCACAATACAAAAGATATAATGTTTTAAGTATTGACCATTAGGAGTAAAGACACTAAATACTTGAAGAACAAGTGCATTACATATCTTCATAATGAAATCAACCAAATGTAACTCATTATTCCGACTTGTAAGGAATCAAGCCAAACTTGAACAGACTCTGCAGGACTCTAATCAAAAACAGCATTAACACATACTAAAAGCCAACATCATACAGGTGCCAACACTATCCTTTCATAAGGATACTTCACATTTACTCTAGTCCTAAGGCAATATTAATAGCAACAAACAAATAAACATATCAAGCAAGTTCAAACCTGAAAAGCAATGTCAGGCCGATAATCTGCACGGTTCCGCTTATTTCTCTCTAAATAATTGGCATGCTCATCCGAATTCAATAGCTGATAATTCTGTAAAAGAATAACTTTTTAAAGAAAAAAAATCATAAACGAGGAGTTATAAAAGCCTCCACCTGACCTTCCCAACTTTTGCGATTTCCAAAGACGCCCTTTCAAGAATAAAGATAACTCCAGGTTTGTAACCCGTATCCACCTTAACAATGGGAATTCCGGGCATATCATCAACTACTGGCTCCAATTTCACCTCTGCGACTTCGGTCTTCGATTTCTTTGGCGTATCAACTACTGGCTCCAATTTCTTCTCCTCCTTATCAGACTCTGCGTCTTCAGTCTTCGATTTCTTTGGCGGCTGCGGAGTAACTGTATCATCTAATTGCTCGATTTCTTCTTCTTCCTTATCGTACTTCTCTTCTTTCTTCTTCCTTTTCTGCCCTTTCATTTTGTGTGCGCGCCTCATATTTCCCCAAATCAGCTAAAAATCCTATCAAGACAAACTGCGGATTACGAAGAAATTTTACCAGCACCTCACTGAAAAGAGGAATTAGGGTTTTAGAAGATAGAATATTTAGAGCGGGAACGGGGGTTTAGGACCATATTTTAGTGGGCTCAATTCTGGGCCCAGTAGTACAAAATTGAGAATAACCCACGGTCCACGGATAAATGCCCCCCCTCTTATTATGTTTACACCCCCAATTTGAGTTCACCCCCTTCCCATTTTGAGTTCACCCTATTAAAAAACCAAAAATACCCTTCCCACTTTTTAATTCTCTCATGAACACTTTAAATTTTTTTAACTTCACCCCTTTTCCATTCTCAATTTGAAAAATCTCGTAATAATCGAACCACCGCCGTCGTGTCATCGCCTCACTCCTCAGTCCTCACACTCCATGGACAAAGGTAAGTTTTAAGTTTTTTTTTTTTTAACATAAAACGCAATTTTTTGTAAAAAAGTTTCACAAAAACGTCATTTTTTCAAAAAAAAAAAAAAAAAGTTCCACAAAATGTGCATTTTTTTATTTTGAGTTTTTCAGTTAAACTTGCCAAAAAAGATTGGAGTTTTTGACAAAAACTAGAAAAATGCACAATTTGTGGAAAAAAAATTCGGAAAAAAAATTCGGAAAAAAAATCACTTTCTGTGGAACTTTTTATCGAAAAAATAACGTTTTTGCGGAACTTTTTTCCGAGAAAATCATGTTTTTGTGTAAAAAAAATTTGATTTTTTTTAATAAAACTCAATCAACTAGTGCTGAGTTTTTTGCATTCAATTTATTTTTTTAAAACTCAATAAATAATATTTAAATATGTGTATCGAAACTTCGTTTTTCAACCGTTGTAATCTAAAACGTGTGTGTATTCAAATTTCATGGATTGCAGGTTTCGATTTTTATATATTTATTTGGATAAATTTTTTGGTTTTTTTGGGAAGGAGAAAGAACACATAATTTTTTTTTAGACATGGGGTGAACTCATCACTAGGGGTAATACAGTGTTTTTATATTATACTTCAAAAAATAAATGAAGGTGGGGTGAAAACATAATAAGAAGGGGATCATTTATCCGTGGCCATAAGCCCAATCTATAAACAAATTACAATCAACCAACCCAACATCAAAAGGGCCAGGCTATATATCCCTCCATACTTGTTATGTATACTCCCCTCCCCATTTAATAATTTAATATTCATATAAAATATCCAATTTACCCTTTTATATTTATTTACACTAGATATATAAACCCCCTCTACACCCTAAAAACCTAACACTAACCCTAACCTTAATGTTTGCATCCACCTCCAACTCCAACGGTTGTCGCTGCCACCAACCCCAACAGTCGTCGTCGTTGACACCCACCGTCGTCTTCTCCGACAATACCAAAATCAAAAGTCCAACAAAGATTCAATATAAATCACCAAAAAAAAATATAACATTTTTTCGACAAATCAGTGTCGATCTCGAAAATAAGGTATATGATCAACAATATTGTGTCGAAAAAACACACTCTCTTTGACAAGATTTCGTTGAAAGAAGAAATTAAAATAATATTGAAATAATTCGACAAAGAGTGCTAAAAGAAACACTCTCGTCAACAAATTGTTGTCGACGAGAATGTATATTCTTTAACACTCTATGTTGAAAATTTTAAAAAAAAAAAACTGTGATACGATTAGGGTTCAGGCAATGCAGTGGCGACGACGCCGGCTGCGCGAGGAGGGGCGCGGTCTTGCGTAAGTAAGGAGGCGGTGGCAGTGCTGGGCGAAGGAAGGACGGCGTCGTCGCCAATTTGTTGCAGAAATTAAAGAAAAAAAGAGGAGGGACGGTTTGGGTGGGGGAAAGGCAGGGCAGCAGAAAGCGTCGCGATGTTGCAGGACGGTTTCGTGCGGTGGTGACGATGTGAAAGAGAGAAGATGAAAAGAAGGTGGGAGGAGGAGGTAAATTTTAGAGTTTTTAGAGGTACATTTAACGTGAACATTTCTTTAGAGAAAATACATTTAACATAATCAATTTTTAGGGGGAGGGTATGAATCGGAAGGTATATTTAACAATTATGGAGGGGTACATAGCCTGGCCCAATCAAAATCATCTTTGATTTCCTTGAAGATGTTAAAATCTGGAAGTTGCAAAATATAAGCAGCAAGGGAATCTTTAAAAATAATATGATAGAATTGATTTTACTAAAAAATAATATGATGTTTTTAAAATAGATATTATAAAATATGATTTAAAAAAAATATTTAAATACTCACTTCGTTTCATAAGTGTTTGGTGTGTACACTTTTTAAGAATAAAATGTAATGAGCTAAGTGTTGATGAGCAATTTTATAAAATTAAATGAATAAAGTTAACTGTACAACCTATTGAAGAAGATACGCGCGCCTAATATATAATCACTTTTCCATTATCTGGAAGTGCTTAGTAGCACTTTGTTCAGGATTTTTAAGCACTTCGCGTCACTCCAAAATCACTCGCCAAATTTTTCCCTGATATAATATAATTACGATTGTGAGATGTTAACATTTTACCAATATGAACCTGAATTTTCTTTGTGTTGCAATTATGCATCTGAATTTTCTTTGTGTTGCAATTCAATTTGTTGAAAGAAATTGAATTTGAGTTTGAGTTTGAATGGAAGTGTTGTTTAAACAGCAGGGACACGTTTGTTTCATGGGTTGGGATAAGATGTGTTTAGATGTGGTGAGTTGTCTAGATAAACTCAAGGGGGAGGCTAGATAAACTCAAGGGGAACCCATGAAATTTAGTTTATAAAAATCGAGTCAAATTATACCAAAAAGGGTATGAGAAAACTTATACACGGAAGGAGGGAGTATAAGTTAATGCTCTTTAAACTCATGCTACAAGTATAATTATACTTTTGATTTCCGGCCAAATATAATCATTTATTTTATTTTTTTCGAATTTTTTTTCCGAAAAAGTGTATGTTATTATAACTAAAAAGTGTATCATTGTTTTTTTAATGGTAAAACATTCAAAGGCTGACCGCTAGACTGTAACAACTTATGTATAATTATGTGTGCTGCAGGATAATATGTACTCCCTCCGTCCCACAACTGTTTGCACACTTGCCTTATTTGTCCGTCCCACAATTGTTTGCACACCCATAAAAGGAAACTCTCTAATAAACTCCACCCTCACAATATTCACATATTTACACAAAATGTCATTACTTTTACTCTCTTTCCAATCACCTTTTTACTTTATCCATATAACATTACAAAATTACCCCTCAACACTCCAATCATTACACTTTTTTCTTAATGAGTGTGCCCACTTAGAGGTGCAAACACTTCCGGGACGGAGTCAACTTATGTATAATTATGGGTAAATTTATTTAAATATAACATTTTTTAGGTGAGTTTTCTAAAATGTAACAAAAATGGGAAGAATTTTCAATTTAGGCAAAGGCCCGGGTGCCACCCTAGCCTTTTGAAAAGGCTTGAGTGCCACCCTAGCCTCTTAAATTAAAAATCGAAAAAAATTAAAAAATAACAAAAGGTTCATATGCTAGAAGAACCTCTTAGACTCGATGGGACAACACATAAACAGGCGTGTCAAAAGGCCTGTGTGGCATATGGGCCTTTACATTCCCAATTATTAAATAACAGACGGATTCAATTTTTTTAATTTTATTTTACAAACAGACGTGTTAATATATGTATTATTTACCATACTAAGAAAAACAAATTGAGTTAATATTACTTCTAATATTTTCACTTTTATAAAAACGTATTTTTAAATCAAATTTATTTTCAAAATTTATAAGCCCACTTATTTAAAAAAATTAATCTGACTATAAAAGTTTATTTTAACGCAGCTTATTTTAAAAATCCAGTAATTGACTGTAACAAATTTTTTGAGTTAATATTACTTCTAATATTTTCACTTTTATAAAAACGTATTTTTAAATCAAATTTAATTTCAAAATTTATAAGCCAACTTATTTAAAAAAATTAATCTGACTATAAAAATTTGTTTTAACGCAGCTTATTTTAAAAATCCAGTAATTGACTGTAACAAATTTTTTAAGAATCTGAATTAATTTTTTTTTATTATTATTCGCCACATCCAGTAAAAAAAAAAAAAAAAAAAAAAAAAACTGTTCTGAATCTAATTAAATAACCAAATTATTTTGAAAATAATTTTAAAAATTTGATTGTAAAATAAAATTAAAAAAATTGAATCCGTTTGTTATTTAATACTCCCTCCGTGCAATTTCATTATTCCCACTTTTCTTTTTTGGTTGTACAATTATGCCCATTCCCTTTTTAGAAATAATACTATTCACACTACTTTATCTCCACCCTCCAACAATCACTTATTTACTCAAATTGCCACTAACTTTATTTATAAACAATCACTTTATCTATAAATGGACCCCACAACATCTCATCATACCCCCATCTTATCTACTTTATACATAAACTAATCAATATTCATTAAAACCCGTGCCCGGAGAAGTGGGCATAATAAAATTGGGCGGAGGGAGTAATTGGGAATGTAAAGGCCCATATGCCACACAGGCCTTTTGACACGCCTGTTTGTGTGTTGTTCCATCGAGTCTAAGAGGCTCTTCTAGCATATGAGCCTTTTGTTATTTTTTTATTTTTTTTAATTTTTAAATTAAGAGGCTAGGGTGGCACCCATGCCTTTTCAAAAAGCTAGGGTGGCACCAGGCCTTTGTCTAAATTGAAAAATCTTCTCATTTTTATTACATTTTAGAAAACCTACCTAAAAAATGTTATATTTAAATAAATTTGTCTATAATTATGTGTGCTGCAGGATAATATGTACTCTCTTACTAAACGCAAAGAAACATATTTTTTGTGGTAGAATTGAGCAAAGTTTTACACTATTACTCACCATGCAAATATGACACCAGGTTAACTGAAATGTGAAGACGGTACAAATCTAAAAATATATTTGTATTAAAAAAATACATTTAAATAGTTATTTCAACCTGAAGTAATAGTTGGGATTCATGTATGTAACTTATTCCTTATTTATAGCAACACTTTTAACAAGTTTTTGCAAAGAAACTTTTCATTTTTCTTAGTGATAAGACATAATGATTTCATATCATTCAGAACTGATTTCCTTAAAAAGCATGAGTTATTTATATTCAATTTAGTTTGGAACTGAACTAGAGGAGACACCTTTAGGATCTGAATCGGACCTGAAGGTGGAATTTCGGTGGGCAACTCTTGAGATTTCAGTTCTGGAATCTCTCTCATCTGATTTTAACACTTAGAAATTTATTCATTAATAATCTGTCCTTTCAGCTTAGATACAGATATAGATGTGATTTTCAGATAAGCTTCTACTCTTCACGACTCATCTTAACAGCACATCCAAACGGTCCCACCTATTGTACTATGTGCGACGACGTGGCGTGGTCCCCAAAGGCAAACCCTAGACTTATCAATTACGATATTACCCTCAAACTATGAAGGTATAAAAGCTCATTCTTATCATTTGTAAAGGTCAAGTTATTCTTTCTACACATATAACCCTCTCTCTCTCTCTCTTTTTCTAAGATTATCATTGTTCATGATTACCTTCTTGATTCCAACTGACTTGAGCGTCGGAGGGCCGTCGCCGGAGCCCCCTCCGGCCCGGTTTTGTTGCAGGTCATCCAATTCCGGAGTCATCTACCCCATTGTTCATTTGGAAGGATTTCTCAAGGGATTAAACTAAATTTTGCCCTCTTCTTACTCATTCATGTTGCGTTTCACTTCTAAGCACAATTATGTTTCATCAAATGGCGCCGTCTGTGGGAAATTCGAGCTAGGGCGTGAGAATTTCCAAATTTTGGGGATATACTCATATACACGACGAGTGTTGTTCCCAGAAGTTTTAAAAAAAAAATCAAAACACTTTCAGCGATGATGGTGAGGAGCTCTTCAACCCCTGTTCTCGGATCTCTTCTTTCATCCTTCTCCAAAAGCCCTCAACACCCAAATCACAATCATTCCATCATCTAATTACGATGTAGGATTTCACAATATTTCCAAATCAGTAACGAATTCCCCCTCAGTTTCCGAGAAGTGCGGGTTTCGAAGAGTTCAATCTGAAGGGAATTTGGTAGATTCTGGCCACAAAAATGCTCATAAGCCAAGCTTAGAGGTGTATCCGGCGGCGGGGACTGAGGTTTCTTCTCTAACCACCATCGCGACAGCCGCATTTGACCTGCGAGAACCTGAACCGTTGCACGCCTCACTGTCACCGAGCCAACTCACTCCGAGTTAAACAAGTCGAACCACGCAGACCCTCTGTTGGGAGCACTGTTCTCTCCGAGTTGTTAGAACCTCGCGCGCGGGCAAGGGGAAGACTCGATCGCCCCCAAATTGGAAATCCCCAATTTTTAAGATGCGCGAATCTACCGTCTGAAAACTCCCAAATCTGCTAAAGGGAGAATTTCATTCTTAGTTTTCCATTTCTAATTCTTCGTTTGGAATTTTAACATATTGGCTCTTCTCCTTATTTGTGTATCAGGCTAGGTCTGCTCGCTATTGAGCACGACCTGAATTTCAATGAAAACGAGTTGACGAGCTCTGCCTCAATCAGACGCTCTGAGCAGGCTATGTGAAGTTCGATTTGATTGCTTGAAGAAGCTTATACATAGCCGATTGTTTATGAGATTACCCTCATTCTCTAATTCACCCCTGATCAGGTACTCAAATCGATACTGTTTTTGCTTCTGAAATTTATGAAATCCATACATCGAAGTTTGTGAGATTCTGTTGAGATAGAGGAATAAACTACGATACAGTTTTCAAATAAGGTGAAAATAAATATTTAATTCCGGACCCCATTGTTCATTTGGAAGGATTTCTCAAGGGATTAAACTAAATTTTGCCCTCTTCTTATTCATTCATGTTGCGTTTCACTCCTGGAAACTTCTGAGCACAATTATGTTTCATCACTTGGGAACAAAAGAAAAAAGCCAAGCCGACGATATAGACTGAAGTTGAGTATTATCCTGCACTCCTGCAGAGGTGTAGTACTACTGTGTACCAAAACAAAATTGGATTAAAACAAAAGATATACTCCCTCTGTTCCAGAAAAACTTTCATATTTACTGTTCACTCACTTTTTTAAAAATATTATAATAAATAGAATTTTAACATATAATTATATAAAAAAATAAGTAAGTGAATGGACTTATATGTATATATAGACCATAAAAATAATTACATTAAATGTAATAATGTAGATATTGTACGAATGAAGTTTCTAAAGGATCGAAAAAGTAGGTGTGAAAGTTAAGTTGGGACGGAGGGAGTAGTATAAAAGGTGCCCTTCAGAATCAATTAATGAGCTAGAAAGCTATTTTGAGATAAAAAGTTATTTTGAGCTCCTTTTGTTATGCCATGTTTTTAGTCACGCAAGAAGACATTAAGTACACAGTCTGATCAGCAAACTAGAATTTATCTGAATCTCGAGATTATAAGATAAACTTCACAGTACTATACAAATATTTTGTTGCTATTTGTTTACGATTTTGAGTATAAATTAATTGAAGTTGTTTGTTATTAGTCTATTACTCTGTCATTTCGTTTTTGGTGATTTTGGAAAAAATGTTTAATGTGTTCTATGTCAATAAATCTTTGTTTATTTATAAATGATTTTGAGTATATTTCACAGCCCTGTCAAATTTATAAAAATTCATATAAATTAATAATTTGGTCATTTAATTATTTTGACCCACACATACTTAATTAAATAGTACCGATATCACATCTTGTAATTATAAACTTTATATATTATATATTAGTATTAATAAGATTACAAGTGTCTTTTGATACTCTAATAAATGATTTAAAAAGAAGTAGTTTATGTGAATTGGTAAAATAGGACAAATAAAAAAGAAGGGAGGTAGTACTATATTTAAAAAAATAATAAAAAATTTAATTATAACAATAAGAAAGATAAATTTTAAAATTAAAAAAAAATGAAATACTCATAAATAAATTCAGACAATATCCTTAAAAATACTGTTTTAATATTATTATTTTAAAATCATGAATAAAGAAATTATAAATCTGAAAATATTTTAAAAAATAAAATACAAATCTGAATTTAAAAATATGTGGGTGTTGGCATTTTCTAAGTTTTGGTTTTGGGCTTATTATTGGGCCGTATTTCTTGTCTTTTGACAAAGATGTTTTTTCAGCCACGGTTAAATTCACCAACTTTTTTTTGTCTTCACCCCAGTCGAGTTCACAACCTTCACCCACCAACGAGTAGTTGAGCATAATTTTATACTCCCTCCGTCCCATTATTAATGGAACATTTACTATTTACACAAGTTTTAATGTAGAATTGTTTATTAGTATTAAAGGTGATAAAGTTGACTTTTAGGAGGGATGTTATAGGTATTTCAACTTTATTGAAGAGATAATCTTTTGTAAGTGTGTAAAAAGTGATAGCATGGAGTGTAAATAAGTAGATGTTAAGGGAGATTTTTAAAGGAAATTGGAGTAGGTGGCAAATGTTCCAATAATAATGGGACAAGGGTTTTTGGCAAATGTTTCATTAATAATGGGACGGAGGGAGTACGAATTTTGACAAAACTAAAATTTTGCATGAACAAGTTTTACAACAATATTGAACTCCACACTGATTCACTGAGGAAGACTAAAAAACTCGAAATTTTTCTTGTTTTTTGTCAAAATACACAAATCTGAGTTTTTGAAAGAAAAAAAAAATCTGAATTCTTGTGTATTTCCATGTAAATAAATGATTTTCATGAATGCTATAGAATATTTACCAAAAAAAATGCACGCTCACTGCTAAAATATGTTACCTAGCTACCATAAATAGAGCACATTGGCGCAGATACGCATAAATTAGTCGAAAGAATTACACACGAGACGAGATGCCAGTTGAACAAACATAAGTCGGGCTAAACCGCTGCTAATATTTGCAGCAGTTAACCTTCAATGGAGCTCTACAAAGTCCTGTTTGGAGATATGAGGTCACAGCGATTTAAATAGTTTAAAACAAGCAATATATTATTAGAATTACAGACCACCGCCATTGATTTCAGCATCATCAACCACCACCGTTGATTTCAGCATCATCAGCCACTTCCTCCCATACAATGGGGTTTAAACCCCCGCGGTGTATCACAGGCAACAATTCCTCCAGCAAACCTATTCGTTCCCACAACTCCTCTTCTAGATGGTTTGAATGTGCGGGGGCTTCATTGGTTGAACTTGAAGAGTTTTCCATAACGGAGCTAAGAAACTCAGGGTAGTACCTTAGCAACATTTTATCACTTGGCTCGATAATCTCCGTGTCAAATGCAGGAAAAAGAGGATGTCCCACAACTCGAACATGACAAATACTGCAGCATGCAATGATGAGAGTGAGAGGACAGGTATAAAAAGCTCAAACAGGATACGAAGAACTCGAACATTAGGTAACACATAAGACATATCAGTTAAACATTGGGTAGTACAAAGATGTACAGTATATTCAGGAGATATAATTCCATTTCTTTATAACATTGTATTGTTGAACACAAGTCACGGTGACATTTCCACATAGCATCAACACGACTGATTTGGAATTTTACTAGCAAACAGATATTTCAGAAATCCTAGGAAACTTTGCTTTCCCAAAATAATTCATCTTTAGCAGTCAGAAGAATAACATGATTTTACGACAGTATGAACACATAACTGACCATATATAGAATAATTCATCGACTTCCTGCATCTGGACCCTTCCCAACAACTCAACCTGCAAATATCCACCGAAACAGATGGCGGGTTCTGGTAGCTTGAATGGCTGCAAGACATTCTCCTGAATTTGAACACCATCAGTGAACACAGATATTCTAGTATGACTGTACTTACGTCAAAAGAAAGAGAGAGAAGGCATTGCCAACCGGGCTACCCAACCAAGAAAAGCAAAAGTCAAACTAATTAGAAGCACCGGTTCCACTCTAGAATGACCAAGGAATAGAACAAAAGGATGTTAACCACAATTTTGAAAGATGGTATAACACCAACACATAAGCAGGCTTCAAATATATAATCCAGAACCAGGGTTAACAAAACTTCCAACAGAGAAATAATGATATCGTGTTAATGGCCCCACACTTCCTAGAACGAAGGTCAGATAGTTTTTTTTTAAAGAACATACAAGCGAATTCCATTTCCTACCTAGTGCAACTACAACCACATTCTTCTTCCAGTTATTCTATGAGATCTCCAAGTTAAACTTAAAAGTATTATATCCGATTCAAAACTTTCAGGATATTGTCACATTTTTTCTCTGTCAAAGAGGAGATGGGAAAACAACATTGGGATTATATAAATTCCAACTAAAATAAAAGATAACCTGCTTCATGGGATACTCTGGTGAAGTGTATGTCCATACAAACTTGTCATCAACAGATTTCTGCAAAGGCAAATCTTGGAGCTCGAGACTGATCTCTATTTCTGATTTTGGGTGTCCCATTCTGAATCTTACAGATTTTGCTGAGTATATGGGTCTTCCAGGCTGGAAAAAGGCTAAACAGACAACATATCCAAGAACATTGACAGAAACCATAAGTATAAAAATCTAATGTCAGAAGCATCAACAGAAACGAAAAGAGGAAAAAATTCTAGGTTGAGCAATCACCTTTAAAAGGTTGGATATCAATTTCAGTAATAACCCAAATACCAGGTCTAAGTTTGTACGTTAGCATCTCAGGCACTTCAGCATTACGCTGCCCTTTACTCGACCAGTAAGAAGGTCTCCTAATGATCCTGTCTCTAGGATGCAGAGTATTGCCAACACTTTCATCCGGAAAATTGTCAGTGCTGGTCGCACTGACTGCAGATTCTATGCAGTCCGTTCGAGAAGCCTTTGATTTTGTGATTGCCTGAAGTAGAGGAGCATAAACCATATGCTCTCTCGCAAAATTTTCAAATTCCATGGCAGTGCTAGTTTCACCCTCAGCTGAACTCATTGTCCCTGTACTTCCCTTAGCTACACCAACAATTCTGGAGAGTTGCGGAAATACTTTTAGGGACAACTGTTTTGCAAACCCATTTTCAATGACTGAGAAAAATAACATCATAAATTAGTCATTGTTCGATAACCTCTACGTTCCGTTCTAGTTTAAGCTTTAAATCACAAGAACTAAGTTACGCGAATGTAAGTCGACAACCTAAACATAAAAGAATACAACTTGCATCACTCACCAAACTGGTGCCAAAAGCGGGATACAGCACTTGCACGAACTACATCAGCTGGATCATCTAAGAAACTCATAATATACACGGAAACATCCGTATCAAGGCATTGCAAGAAATTGACACCAGTCTCAGTTTTATGGTGATCCATGTCTTTCAATGTTTTGCACTTCACCAAATTTTCAGACTGCAAGCACAAAATTGGATATGAATAACAAAAATAGCTCACATCTAAATACAAGTTATACAAATTTACATAGAGAATGAGAAAACCGATCTTCATTGAAAATTAAATTACTCCATCGTTCGAATTCAATTTCAAATAATTTGACCAAAAAAGGTCGGATAAACCTAATTCGAATCACGAAAACCTGAAACTCAAACGATAAATGGAGAAACGCAGAATTAACAACGGAATAATTCAACAACACCATCAAATTAGATGAATTAGAGCAAAAACACAAAAACCTAACAAACACAAACAGAATTACACAATCTTAGACACGAGAAAAGAGCAATTAATCAAAAACGCGCACCTTTTTAGAGAAAAGCCAGGAGCATATAAAATTTGTTATGCACATACAATCCCACCAATAATCTTTGCAGAAATGGGCGAGAGGGATGCAAGAAATTGCACTAGAGTCTTCTACCCAGTAATTTAACAAAAAGAATCTTGCCCAATTTCCCTCTTTCAAAAATTAAAAATATAATACTAATAAAGGGGAAATTACAGTAATGCCTCGGAGTTTCTTCATATTTACAAACAAACCTTGTTATTTAAATATTTATATTGTTGTAATTATCAAACAAACCCCGTAATTTCGATTATAGTAGCACATTCTCTTGCATGGGAATCTCGTCGTTTTAGTAATAATTTTATTTGGGTAGATTCATCGAAATTTGTGATTGAGTTACATTAGTCTCTATGTATTTACAATAATAGAATCTAAATTCACTTTGAATTAAAAAAAATAAGGTACTTTTAAGAAGTATTGTGATTGTAAATTTTTTTAGGTGGGGAAAATGCACAAAAGCTTAATTCTCGAGAATTAATGGGTTTTTAGGGTTCAAAAAAGAATTATGTATTTTTTATTACATGACTAGATAAGATTCCAGCGTATTATGTAATAAAAGTTCTTTATAACATTATGTATTACATATAATAAATTAATTTATCCATCATAATAAATATAATAAAAATCTAATATTCCTTTTATTTTTATCAGAATTACTATATTTACATGGTTTTCAATAATAATAATAATAGTTATATATTGAATTAAATGAGTCAACCATTCCTTTTTCACGGGATACTCAAAATATTCATATACATATAACACATTATTATTACACATAATTAAAACTTCCAAAAAAATCCACACATCATTAAAATTAACTAAAATTCGACACATAAAATTCACTAAAATTCGACACATAAGCAATAAAAACTCTTTAGTAGTATATAGGCGAATTAATCATTTATGATATGGTTTCACTACATGAGATCATGTTTGAAAATGAATTGTAACATCATCAATTACTGTTCATTTGATATAAAACTAGTACCAAGCATTGAGATTATATTTACATTTCATATGTCTAATTTTTTTTATAAGCACCTTTTATTCAAACTAAAAAAAACATAAATTCAAGCCAAAAGAATACCATAAATAAGTAACAAATTCTCTTATCTCTCACAGTATCACAAAGACACTGTTAAAATAATAATAATAATAATTTATAAAGTAACAAAATGGATTTGAAAAGAATTATTGACACAAAAACAAAAAGTATACTATGATTCTATGAAATTGTGTTTCTAATATCTTATTCATGTGCAGGGGCTGTCCAATACTGCTTTGTAGCAATAAGAAGCTTCTCCCTAACATGAGGACCCCCTTCATGATCTGTCATTCTACTCTCCCATTGAAGCCCATCTATGATGCTCTTTGCACTCACTAAAACGTCGACGTCGTCTCGAATAATAACACTACCTTGAGGTCGTAGTACCCGATCCATTTCCAGTAAAATGTCCTCAATATCACATCTGCAAAACAATCATTTGTATTAGTGTTAAAATTGAACAGATCGAGCAAACTCAAATTGACTGACGTCGATTTTACCTGTCTTTGTATAGAGTAAATATCGAGTCAGCATGAATGAAGTCATAAGTTCTTGGATATGTAGACATTGCCTCACACCTGTTGTAACATAAGTATTATTGTTAGTACTAAAAAGTATTATAAGAGAGTCGAGTTTGAACGAGTTTTAATTGAAAAAATATGTACCAGTTGTGATAAGTTCCAATTAGGCCACGTTCGTAGATGACTCCGAGTGTGTTTGGTTGAGCCTCGACTGGGACGATGTTCATGACCCAGACGGGGTCGTCGACTAGTGATGCTGCGAAACCGCCCAATCCTGCGTTCATATCGAGCAAGTTGCGATACCTGCCACGATCAGCTAACTGCAGGTCTATGGCCTTATAGTGTGACATTCTCTTCTTCCAAACCACTTTGTCTTTTTCGAAGTCTTCGGCTGAGACTCCGTTGATGCTTCCGGAGGCGATACGTGGTGGAACGGCGGTTAATCTCTCCGGCCACTTAGCTAGTTCGCCTCCGGATACTTCCTTGATGTCAGAAACCTCAGGCAGGGGAGTAAGGCAAGCTTCCATCTTAGTGTTCCTACATTAAAATCAAGAAAGTAACACACAAAATTTGAGATCCATGAGACGACTTTTATATATAAAAAGTGATAATGTTTGAGCAAAAAGTGATAGTGTTTTAAGTAAAAAGTGATAGTCACTTTTGTTAAAAATATTATCAGTTTTTTTACAAACTAAAATCTGGAAAAAAATATTTGTCTCACAGAAAAAGATTTCTGAGACGATCTCACACAAGTTTTTGCTTTCAAATTAAATGATTATGAAGTTGTTAATTACCATGCTTGATCAGGATTTTGGCCTTGGCAGAATGGTGGTTTTCTGAAGACTTTCCTGTTTAGTTTACAATGCTGGTGATTAGTGGCCTTCTGCCAAATAGCAAGGTCATTCCTCTGCACCACTTTCTTCCAACAAAGGCTTCGGGCGACGCTCTCGATTCCGCTCTGCTCCGCGTTGAGATCTTCTTGAGTTCTCTCCCAGCCTTTCCAGTGATCCTCCCAGTTGATAGGTGGCCCTGAGAGGATCCAATATCCTCCGGGTCGTAAAATTCTGTCAACTTCGATCAAGTAAAGTCCGTCTGATCCAAGAATGTTCAAAATTAGACGTGTAAAACGCAACATATATGTGTTCCACTTTACGTGTCACAGTCTGGATATGATCCAGAAAGTGAAGCGCAAAGTGAAATACAAAAAGTGACATAGAGAAATGAACTGAATTAATGTAGTTAGCTAGAACGAGAATATGGATTACCATATTGGCCCCAAGGGATGAGGCATCGAGAGCAATGAGCGATGTCGAATGCTCTCGATGGATAAGGCAACCTATCGGTGGCCATGATTCCAATTTGGGCGGGAACTCCACGTTCAAGTGCGAATTGAACTTGTGCCTCGTGTGTGTCCTTGGGTGCAAAGGACATCGGTAGGATGTCCCGAGAGAGCAAATAAGCTCCCCAACTTGCAACCTGCAAAATACGGCATTAAATTCATTGTAGAAAAGCAAGAATAATTCCTATAACAAGAGAGTTTGAGATACATACGACAGTTTTTACATTGATAAAGATTTGTAGGTTTGGAGAATAACGTTAAACAACAATGAAAGCAACTTTAATTTGGCTACTTATATAGAATAATTCAAGAATATTTCAGGACATCTTTATAATTTATAGCCAATTTACTTTGTTTCTTAGAAAAAGACAGAAAACAAGAAAATTTTGACCATTGCTATTCCAAGAATTATTCTGAAAGTAAAAAATTCCAATTCCTTTTCACTTTCTTGGTTATTACTTGCATATTTAGTTTTGAACAATATAATATTCTTGAAGTGTAAATGAAGAAAAAATGTGGGCTCATGAGTAGTTAGTATCAAGTATGAAAATTTAGTACTATCAACTATTTAAGGACAAAAATATTCGAAAATATTATCCATATATCAATTTTTGTGATTACCTATTTTCGAAAGAAGTGCTAGTTTCAAATATAAAAAAGTGAAAATGTTTAAATAAAAAATAAGTTATTCAACCTAAAACTCTGAAATATGAGTAAAAGGGATACGTCACACTAAAAAAATAACTGTGAAACTGTTTCACACAAGTATTTATAAGATATATCTATAATATTTGTACACTAATTTGAGACTTGGCTAATAATAATTGGTCAAGACTAACAATCCTGCACGTCTCAAACGAGACAACCATTTTCTAGACATGACGAAGTTTTCAAATCGCATATTGTTTTTTTTAGTCAAAAAAAATTAAAAAAAGTCGTACATTGTTTTTTACAAACTTCACCAGAAAAAGTGATTAATTAATTAATTATAGAATTGATTATAGAAACCTATAGTACCGATGCACTTTATCATATTTAATTCTACATTAATTGTTTTAACTTTTTATTTTATTTATCAAATTTCAATTCCAAAATAAACATGATCAAATTTAGATTTTACAATAATTTCAAAATTAAGTACCAAATATTTTCCTAGTTTAACTAATTCAACCCATATACCGATCCAAATAATCATTATGATTACGCGTAAGAATTATTAAATATCAAAATTTAATAAAATTTGCACCGAAAAGGAATTTTACCAAAAAAAAAAGTTTGTTAATAGAATAAGAGGTCAAATTGAAATTCGATTAACGAAAATTAAAGAAATTAAATATAAACGAGTACTAACCCCACAACCAGTGTCAATGGCGGTTCTGATGGATCCATCTTCAAGATTAATCAACTTTCCGATATCATCAATGTACGCATCGGCGCCACGTGGAAACATCGTACCGCCGCCGGGGAAAGTAAACCGGTCATTCTGGAACCGGACCCAATTCTGACCCGCTTTTTCAACCGTTAGATGCTTGTGCGGCACGTTAGCGTACCACACAATATCCCTACTCTCCGGCCACCGAAACGGCGTCGTGTAGCCGTGCGGGGCCGGAGTTCGGCACTTCAAAAGTTCGGCTTTCGCCGGACAGTGCCGTTCCCTGTACGCCAGCATCTCCCGTTCGTACTTTAGCGAACGGGAGGTGTCCTGGCAGGGCGTGTACTCTGACAGATTCGCGCTGCACGATGGGAATTGTACTTGTGCCACACGCGCTGGGTGAGAGAGTGGGACTAAAAGCTCAGCCGTGTGGCGGGCGGTGAAATCGAGGATGGGGAAGTTTTTGAGATTGGTTTTGTAGGAGGGGTGGGTGTCGCTGCATGGGAGGGAGGGGAGGAAGGTGGCGGCGGTGGCGGCGGCGCCGCTGTGGTGCCAGATTCCGATGAGGTAGAAAAAGGAACAGAGGAAGACTATTATTGCGGAGTAGTAGAGGTTTGGTTTCTTGATTTTTTTGATAAGTACACCCGGTGTCGCCATTTTTCCGAAATTTGTATCAAATTATCAATAAAAAGTTGCAGAGATGTATGTATATATATATGATGAGAGAGAGGGGTTTAATTAAGAATTGTTTGTATGTATATGTATGTACAGTGTATGTATAATTGTGTATGTAAATACGCGCTTACTCGTGATTTTGTAATAATTATAGGAGGCTCCAAATTTGGAAGAAAATTTATGGTGTGTAAGGTAAGAATAGGAGGGGTCGTTTGGTTGATTCTTCAATTTTACTTCTACATATTTTGGGACCCTTCGAATTATTTATGGTATACTAGTATTTTGGAAAAAAATAATTACACATCGTTTACAAAAGAAATAAAAAAGGGTAAGGGTGACAGATTCAAAATTAGTAAAGGTAAGTTATAGAATAAGAATTTATTGGAGAATAAAATTGGAAGAAATTGGACAAAGAAAAAATTGATATGTCATTAAATTATGTACAAATATAGAATATCAAGACGTCAGATGCAATGTAATATTATCACAAATTATAAAAGTAGTCAAGGTCTTGTATAGACTCGATTTCTCATAAGGAATCCAGTTGAACAAAAGTCAATTTTTTTTTTAAAAAAAAATGTATGTTGAAAAGTGTAAATCATTATAACTAAAAAGTGCAATACAATATTACTAAAAAATGTAAGTCGCTATAATTGAACATTTTTTAATGAAAAATTTAAGTCATTATAACTAAAAAGTACAACACAATATTACTGAAAAGTGCACGTCTATATAACTAAAATGTGCAGTATAACATTACTAAAAAGCGTATGTCAATATAACTTAAAATATTATTTTAAAAAGTGTAAAGTCACTCTAATTAAAAAGTGTAACAAAAAACTCAATTTTTTATATAAACTCAATTTCATAAGAGACCTATCCATAAAAGTAATATAAAAAATTGTGGATTAAACCGGATTAAAAGCGGGTCAAAAGTAATTGTTTAAAAAGATTGCACGAATTTTCTTTTATAATAATACAGAATTAGAAGCAAGTTTTTATGTTTGTCTTGACTGAATTTTGTGAGAAGATTCATTCAACCCGATTTCAACGTAAATTTGAACAAAAATTCGTTCCCCCCCTTCCTTGAATAAAAAGATACTGGACATAAGTTATTCTCTAACTTTTATTAATAATTACAGTACTAAATATGTGTACTATTATTTCGAATATACAATCATTAATATTTAAATACATTGTAGCTTTCAAAAAATATTTAAATACATTGTATACGAAATAGTCAAAAAGGAGTACGGTTTTTTTTGCTTAAGATTATTTTGTGTGAGATGGCTTATAAGTCGAATTCTTTCGATTCAAATGTTGTTTTGTAAAAAAGTGTTAGTGGATCGATTAATTAATTTTGTTTACGTCGTTGGACTAATTTCACAAAATATAAAGTCGTCAATACGAATTAATTAAAAAGATTTTAAATGTTATCTCATCTTAATTTAATTAATTTAAGATGTGAATGGGTTGTCCCTCTCCATGTCTCCATTTAGGTTAATTGCATCAATTTTTTTAATGGTGAGTCAACTATCACTCTATTATTATTTATTAATCATTGTATTTGCATATAATTATTAATTTTTGATAATGTTTTGTTGTATATATACATGTATATTATTATTTCGTTCACAAATAAATTATTTGTGCATTTTAACATTTTTTTTATCGGTACACAATTAAATGACATTTTAACATTTTTTTTCTAATTTATTCTCTTTTTAATTTTAAAAAATATATATAATTATATTTCAAACTTACCTTTATTAATTATGGTATCTTCTCCCATTCTTACTTTTTCTCACCTATATAGTAAGTTTTCTCTCCATACAAACTTGTTTTAAATAAATCTCATTTTTTAATCTCTCCGGTTTTTTTATAGGATGTTTTAGAGTAATTTATTAGAATTAAAAAAGGGTATGATAAAGAAGGTTTCTAATTATATTAATTTCATTCCATAATACACATTACATAATTAGAGTAATTTAGAAATTATGATTGTTTCCAAAGTTAAAGGAATGATATAATTGGAATAAATATTGTAAAAAATTTAAAAAATCTTATATTTATGTACAAGAAAAAAGGTCTAAAACATCATATAAAAAAACGGAGGAAGTATTTAAGAACAAACTTGTCAATGCATATCTTTTTTTTATTTCAAAAAAAAAAAAAACGTTTTATTTGTGAAGGGAGAGTATTATTATGACTGTCTCTATATCGACCCTTTAAAAAAATAAATATAATTATATGACATGTGACTAAATATTAAATTGTATAAATACAAAAATATGTCCTTCATAAACTAAAAAATGGTCCTAATATGTATGGTGTACAAAGAAGAACTGGGGATAATAAGATTGAAAATGGTATGAAACAAAATTCTGGCCGTTGATTCAGGCACAAAGTTCAAAATACAATATTGTAATTTCTATAACTTCCAAAGCTCAATTAATTTTGATAGTTTATAACAAAAAATTATTGAAATTCACTTTGTAAAATACACAATTAAATCCACTTCTTAAAATATCAAGATCTCGTTATTCAATAGCACTTATTCAGCGATCTGGGTTACGAATACTTTTTTTTTCTAGAAAAATAATAGTATTTCTAATTTTATTGATATCTTTCCAATATAAATCATGATTTTGCATCAATAATGTTACTAAAATTCAAATTACAAGTAAAATAAAATATTACTCAATCCATTCAAATTCACTAAGTCCATTTCTTCGAACATGAGTTTAAATAAATATTGATTGATTTATGTATAAATTAAAAATATTGAAAGTATAATTGAAGTATTGTGGAGTTCACTTAACAAAAATTAAATGTAAAAATAATGAAATTATACTCTATTTATTAGTATTACATAATTTGGGATTATATACAAGGCCTAATATTTGAACCATAATTAAACCTAGTTAAGGGGGGAATTAATATAAATAGAATATATTTATAGACCACACAATACATATAGGCACCCAATTCATACAGCCATACTTATTAATACTCATAATATAAATCAACCCATAATAATTATTTTACCTAATTAATCTGTATAATTACCTTTAATAATGTCATCAAAATTATGTAATGTATTAAGTATATAATTTCTATATTCAGGAGAATCCGAGACAAATATTTACAGACCACATATAGACTAGCTTACTCCAATAATAATTTTAAAAAATAATTATTATTTTATTAACTAAATTAGGTATATAATTATTATATTAACTATATTAATAATGTCATCAAAATTATGTAATGTATTAAGTATATAATTTCTATATTCGGGAGAATCCGAGACAAATATTTACAGACTACATATAGACTAGCTTACTCCAATAATAATATTTTAAACAACGAAAAAAAATAAAGAGTAATTAGTATTATATTAACTAAATTACTATGTATCTGAAATAAATAATTATTATTAATATTATAATAATGAGATGTACGTAGGTGCAGTTTAGATGATTTAAATTACCATTCATCCACTCCTACCAAACATGTTGTTGTCACAACTATAATTTAATCATTAAATTGATGCTTAGATTGTTAATTGTCGTTATTAATATTGAAAAGGACATAATTCTTTAGAAAGTTATAAGTTACACCCACCACCACTAAAGGTGCACATCTAGTCCAAACCGCTAGTTTCGGTTCGATACCGCGGTTACGATTTGTCAAAATTCAAAATCGAAATCGAACCGGTCTAATACCGATTTCGATTACGGTTTGCGAACAGTCAGTTCAACATTTTTTTTTCCCTTAAAGAAAATTTAAAAATAAACGGCCATTTTTACAGCTTTTAAATCGAATTGTATACATGAAGGTTTCAGTTCGATTTCTTAAACGAAATCGTCGAATCGACCAATTGAAAAAAAAAATTGTCATTTAAATAAATTAATTTGTGTGGAGCTTTGACATCTTATTGCTTCATTTACAATTAACAGAGAATCGACTATCTAACTAATTGGAGGTAAATGCAATCTCATTGATCGTTTAAAAAAAATTAATATATAAATTAATACTCATTTCGTTTTATTACATTTAGCTTTTTTGTTGTTTTTTATTAAATTAAAGGGATATATTTTATTTTACAAATTTGCCCTTCTATCAACAAAGAAAAGAAAAATATCAATTTACCCTCACTATCATGAACGTGAGAGATGAAAGAGAGCTAGATACATAAAATAAAATTTCAAATGAAAATGAGAAATTGTACAATATATATGAATGATTTAAAAAGAAAAAATAACTAAAACGATAAACATTTTAATTCAACAGTACAAAAAAAATAATGTGAAATTGAGAGATATAGTACAATGTACTCCCTCCATTTTAAAAAGTTTGTCGTTTTAGCTATTTTTATCGGAAATCTCCCTTGCACGGCTGCCCTATGTAATCCCTACAATTTGTCATTTTTATTGAAAATATATTAATGTGTCCCTATTTTTTTCTCTCTTTCAAAAGGTAAGTCGGTATTCTCTTTCTTAATAAATTTTTATCTTGATACATTTTAGAGTGGAATAGAATAGTGAAGAAATTATAAAATACTAACAAAAAATATGTTTTTTAATTCAATACAAAATAGTAAAATCGACAAACTTTAAAAAACGGATGGAGTATGTCGAATTTAAATATATCAAACTCTAATTTGAGAAGCTTCGAAAAAAACTCTAATTTGAGAGAGTCTATAAAATAATTGCAAGGACCACCCATGAAATAAATTTCCTTAAGAAAAATGTTCACATTACCCCATTCATGTCTGCCCCTGAAAATGTATGAAATTGTATAATCAATTAACTTATTTTATCACAAACATACATTGAGGAGAGTGATGGCTACCAAATTCCATGTTATGCATATGTAATAATAGAGTATCTATTTCTAGAAAAATAAAAAGTTTCACTTGTTGTTATTTAGATTAGGTTTTAGATGAACAAGAATTTATTTTTTGAAAAAATATTTCATGTGATTGGCGGTGGAGTAGTTGTAATTTATTTGACTTTAATCTTGTTTAATGGGAGACCATTAATAGTCCATGTAATTCAAGAAAAAACTACTTATGGGTAGACATAATTAATTAGTTTCAAGGTTCAATAGTTTAACCCAAAACTTTTATGTATACAATTTGGTTTCGATCTCAGGAGTGTAAAAATCGTCGACTATAGTTAATCGGCAAAATTAGAAAATCGATGACTAACCACCGATTTCTATCTTCACCTCAAAGTGAGTTCAGATAAAAGTAAAAACGAGCAAGAAACAAGTTAAAAAGAAAAGTAAAAGATTGATCGAATCGGCTTTTCGTAAACCGTAACGAATATTAAGTCGATTTGGTTTCGATTTCCAAATAATATAACCATCGATTTGATATGGATGTGCGCCTCTACTTATGGAAGCTTGAGTAATAGGTAGAATATGAACAAGTAACGATAAAATGTCTCGAGTATTAAGCTGGTCGGTTCGGTTTTTCTGTTTCACTTTTCGTGTTTCATCGATATTACATGACATCGAATCGTAGTTCGAGTAAATTATAAAATTAATACTATATCAAATATAAAGTATTCAAATTGTAAAATTAATACTATATCAAATATAAAGTATTCAAATTGATTATTACACTACTCTACTGCATATTATACTCTCCAAACTAGATCAAACAGACTTTATACTACTACTACTACTTTTTTTTTAATCAAACAAGCACTTTGACATATGCTCAAGAAAAGAATATACTTAATCAATTATCATCACTCTAATTTTATACTATGTCTTCTAATTTTTAAAATAATACATTTTCAAAATACCCCTGTATAAACCAATAGTCCCATCAAATATCATAAATTGATAGTTTATTCAAATTACAATGTCAATTTAATTTACATTACACAATAAATTTTAATTGAAATAACACATTAAATGTTTAGTAAAATAATCATGTTTAATCATCTAGGTAAATTTGTGCACCGAATTCGTGAGTCTATTATTATTATTATTATTATTATTATTATTATTTAAAAATTGGTCAAGTGCCAGTCAAATTCAGTTTGAGTTTTTAGAAATTTGGTGCATGATTGATTGCTACAATGAAAGACTTTTGGGTTACAAGTTGATATATAGCGTATGGATAAGTTTTTTTTTTTAAATTTAATATCAACATATGGATAAGTTGAGAATTTGTTGACATATATTTATTTTAAAATAATTATTGATAATTTGTTGGCATTTATTTAATGAAATATTTTTGTCTTTTTATGTAACAATTAGATTGAAACCTATAATTTGTTCGAGTTACCGACTTAATTTTGGACCCGCAATGATGTAAGTTAACCACTATTTTCCCATACACACACGTTTAAATATTGATAAATTTTAGTGTGAAATTTTAAAATTAGGGTTTTTCTTTTACGCTAATATTAATTTTCTTAACTACATATGTTTTAGTCCTATATTCCTTTAAAATGGTGATTTTTGATTTCTACACTTTTAAAATATTAATATGGTGTGAGCTGTAAACGGTTGTCTAGCACAAGTAACTGCCAAACCAAGATATCGATTTTGAATTCGATTAATACGAAATAAATCTTGCAAACTTTGTCCCACACGAAATAAATCTTGCAAACTTAATTCCATACGAACTAAATCTTACAAACTTGGTCCCATACAAATTTTTTATTAAAGAAATTAATAAAACTTACTTCACATAATAAAAATAAATGAAAGTTAATAAAACACTTTAAAATAATAAAATCCACGTCTTAAATTTGAAGTCTATTCTAATATATGCAACAAAGATGTCATATATCTAAAAAATAAATTGTGAAATTGATAATCAATCTTATTGCTTGTGTTTTTATAGTGTACAAAATAAAAACTTACATGAAACATCCCATGTAAAATTCATTACATATATATAGAATTTTATCCTTTTTAGTATTGTCACAATTTTCCATTTAACAGTGACCCTATCTCTCATATGTCATAAGTTATTCCTCTGACATCTTGATAAATGTCCTCCATGACTCATTCTACATATGTGTTCCATATTATTTATGAAAAAAAATCCAGTCGATTTTAATTTCTATTTATGAATGTGGGTCTATATATATGTGTGTTACATACCTATGTAATTAGGGCTGACAAATCGTGTTATCGTGTCGTGTTTCGTGTCGACACGATAGTGACACGACACGATAAGGCCAAACACGAACACGACACGATAAGGATACGTGTCGACACGACACGATAACAACACGACAATTTTCGTGTTGACGTGACACGACACGATAACGACACGTAACACGATAACAACACGATAACGACACGATAAGAAAATAAATTAATTTAAAATTGTATTAAATATATAAAAAATAATATATTTATATAAATATAAGAAATTATCGTGTCATTATCGTGTTATCATCAGATACGTGTCATTATCGTGTCGTGTCATATCAGGTAAATAACAGGTTATCGGGTTGTTAACAGGTTAATGGGTTACCTGTTAATTTTATCGTGCTTAACGGGTTGACACGAACCCGACACGAAATTTTCGTGTCGTTATCAGGTCGACCCGATAACGACACTAACCCGATAAGACCAAACACTAACCCGTAATTTTCATGTCGGATTCGTATCGTGCTATCGTGTCGTGTCGAAAATTGCCACCCCTATATGTAATAAATTTATTGAAGAATATCACTTAAATAATTAATGTTAAATATCATAGTTTTCATTTGGTATATATGTTGAGTTATCTATGGCGAATTCGAATATAACTTATCCACATTGTCACGGTGTATTTTTTTAGTTTATTTAACTTTATATTAGGTCTAAAATTGCAGAAAAAAAAAAGTTACGGTCCTCTTTTTGGCAGTCCTTAAAGCTGTGATCCTCTTTTTGCTAGGTTCGAAAAAATGGGTCTCACGTGATTTTCACGTGCAAAATCAGCTCGAAATTGAGTTGATTGAGCTAATTTGCCCTGAAATTGTGGGAAAAAAAATTACAGGCCTAATTTTACCAATTCGTAAAGTTGCGATCCTCCTTTGACAGACCCCCACTAAATTGCGGTCCTAAAAAAATAATTTTCCCCACCATTTATTTTGAACGTCTTATCATATGTTTCTTATTTCCGTTGATTCTATATTTCCTAACAATCTTTATATTTTTTACATTTTCTTCTTTTTTACCTTTTGCTATGTATCTCAACTATCCATTACACATTTTATATTATATTCATTAATTATAATTATTCAGTTGACTAGTGAATTAAAAATAATAATTAAAGGCCACTGTGTATAGAGCTATACAAGAAAATCACAAGATTAGAAAAAATTGTGAGGAATAAGGTGAAGACGTGTAAAATTACGCCCACGTCCTTTTTTGCATGTCGTGAATAAATAATTAGGTATCGTGTGTACGTGTTAAAATGGGCAGGACATGCATTGTCGTGTTGTACCTTGATTTTTTAGGCGGACAAATACGTCATTTTAAAAGGTTCCTTTGCGACATTAACAACAGATTTTGTCGGGAACTGCCATTTAAAAATATCCCACTACTCTCTCATCAAATGCTTTTATATTTATATATGTATATAATAACACCAACTCGTAATTTGTTTTAAATTGTTCATTTTGTAATGTTAAATAGTTTTTTTTTTTATATATTATTAATTTATGAATGAATTTAGATCTAACACAAAATTATAAAGTAATATGAATACACTTCATTCAAAAGGTTAGAGTCCTACTAAAAATTTTATCGAGAAAAATCATCTTTAGAAAAAAATTCGATCAAGAAAAAGGGATCACTCTAATACAAGAAATTAAGAAAATCTGTAATACTCGGAAGGTTTATTTTTAACTAACAATGGCAGTTAGGGCTGCAGTGGGTTGAATCAAGAACAGACCGTAAACGTCTTTATTACGGGCGCTTTATTCTGTCTCCACTTAGGAAAAGACATGCCGACACAATAGGCATTGCAATGAGAAGAGCTTTGCTTGGAGAAATAGAAGGAACGTGTATCACACGCGTAAAATCTGAGAATGTCCCGCACAAATATTCAACTATAACGGGTATTCAAGAATTGCTACACAAAATTATAATGAATTTGAAAGAAATATGCCCGTGGCAAGTCCTTATAGATTATTAATTTATAAGGTTATGTTTGGTAGGGGTAAAAAAATAATTAATTATGGATAGTTGAGTTTTTTTTTATTACAATCCAAACCCATCCAAGGTTACATATTTCAAAATTTAAAGAACACTTGTTCTAAAATTATACTCCGTACATCTTAAAAAATGAAAAAAGTGCATTATTTTTATTTTATTTTTTTATATGGGCCGTAGTTGATAGCTTTATTGTTTTTTTAAGACCTGGTTTGATAGATTTCCTAAAATAAAAATTAATTACACATATGGATTTATATAATAAAATTGGTTACCAAATGGCTATATATAAATAATCTGAATTAAGGGGGAAGATCACAGGGCCCAGGCCCAAAAAATTAAATTAACAAATTACGTAATGTACTACAAAGCCAATGTTATTTGCGCCTCCGTAATTAATTAGTTCACCACTTGCATTACTTCACCGTTATTTCACCACCATCATATACCTAAAGTGCCCTTATTTATCTAAACCATAATTATCTCTTCCCCTTCTTCTCATGTCCTCCGTTTTCCCCATCTCCACCATCGTCGTCGATAAATTTTTTCGAATCTTCATTTTTGAAATCTTGCTTAATTTTAAGTGGGTGGCAACTCAGCCGAGGGTGGCGGTAGGGTGGGTTTACAAACTAGGGTTTTGATTTGATTGAATTAAATTTTGTTTAAATAGATAAAGGAGTGATTTTTTTATATGTAATTTATCTAAAAAAAAAATGGATAGTGAACTAATTAATTACGGGGTGCGAATATTCGTGGCCTAGTACAAATTTATGGGAATATCTCAGGGCCTAATCCAAGCCCAATACAAAATATGTCAAAATAAAAATTTTACGTTTTGAGTTATCATCATATAATTCTGACAGTACATCCAAAAATATGTCCTACGGTTTATTAAAAAAAATAAATTAAATATTAGTTGGAAGATTTTAATGTCAATTAGACTAATGATAGCACATTGAAATAGCCGCACCCTAAAAAATAAAATCTTGGTCTGTTTTTGTATTTGAGTGTTTCCAAAGAAAATATACGTGGAGGGATATCGATGAATAAATATAAGTTATCAATATCGGACTATATATGCTAGTGTTTCAATCAATCACCCGACAAAGGAATTTAGGAGTAGACAAAAAAATGTTTCCTAGAATCATTTACTATCTCTCTCTGCTCCCAAAATAATTTGTACAATTTAATCGATACATTTTTTTAGAAAGTGAAATTTAATAATCGGTGATGTAAAATAAAAGGAAAATTCTCAAATGCACAATGTGCATCAAAATAGGTTTGGTGCACATGCGACATGCCTATGACCTCATAGGTCAGAAATGTGTTTGAAACAACTTAGACAGCAGTGACTTAGTTCAATATTTTCGAACTTACTCATATATAGAGAGTTAACTTGTGCATTAGTGTGCACGTGCACACTATGCATAGGAGACCAATGATTGGGTGTGAGATTGCTCGTTTTTGTGCTCATTATTGCTATGTTATCGTAGCATTTTGATGTGGTTTTGGTCATAATTGTTAGAAATGGTGCTACTAACCTTGTTGTTAAGAAATATGTTCAAAGTGTAGGAAACAAGGTGAAATAGTCCGTTTTAGAAGGAAAACGAGCATCGGCGCGTGGGAATTGAAGTTCGGTTGGAGGACAAGAAGGAAAGCCAAGGAAAAGTGTTAGAAAAATCAAAGTAGCAGAAGTCACTCGGCCGGCCGAGTGGGATCACACTGGCGGCCGAGTGAGAAAAACTTATAGAAAGTTTCTGGAATGGCTATGTCACACTGGCGGCCGTTTGATATCACACTGGCGGCCGAGTGATATCACACTGGCGGCCGTTTGATATCACACTGGCACCCGTTTGACATCTGGAACCATTTTTGGTTCTGGAAGTCCCTCTCACTCGGTTGACCGAGTGATCCACTCGGTTGACCAAGTCAACTCACGATTTTCGGGGTTTTTTGAGAATTTTGAAGAACTTCAAGGACCCAAATGCTAATTTCGTCTCACACACTTTTGGAAGCTTTAAATAGCTTCAAACTCAGTTTATAAGAGCAACTTTTGGCCCTCATTTATTACAACTCTTGAAACCCTAGTCATCTTAATCTCCATTTCCACATTTATTGCTCATTTAATTCATAGTTTAGCTTTAAGATAGAGTACTTAGCATAGGTTTTTGAAGAAGAAGGCTCCACACTTTTGTAATAGCTAGGTATTTTTGAAGAAACAACAAGGTGACTTCAAACCATTCTCTTATTTTCTATATAATTCCATATTTAATGTTTATCTTGAATTCTTTTTATGTTTTAGCCATGGGTGTTTCTCAAAACACCATGGGCTAAGTTTATTTATGCTTTGGGTGTTCTAAAACCATGTGAATATTGAGTTTGGAATTGTTTGAGCTTTGTTATTGTTAAGATTAGATTTTTTGCTTCTTTTAATGGGTATTATTGGTACTTTGTATGTTAACTTCTATTAATCCATATTTAGATGCATGTTTAGCGTAGACGAGAGTTACATGGACATGTCTATATTTATGGTGTGAGTTGTTGGTATGCAAATGTGTTAGTTATATTTTTAATTCGTCGAGAGAGAGTTAATCGTATTAGAACCCCATTAAAGGACATTAATTACTTGAATGGTTGTTTGAGTAGTTGGTGAAGATTAGGAAGAAAACCTCATTACCGGGTTTGGGAACACCTTAGAATTAAGGCTATATTACCCGAAGGGAAATGGTTGTCATCCTAGCATTTAAGTGCTCTTAGCAAATATTGATTAAAGCAATTAACAAAGTAAAATCAATTCCTCTCTATTTCACTAGGTGGAGAACACCCGAAGCATTCTCTCACTCTTGCACTTCTTCGAATTAAATTCGTAGTTGTTCTTTGTTTTAATTGTTAAATTCTTGCTTAGTAGTAATTTTCTTTGTTAAGTTGTGGGAATTTCTTTTATTGGTGTTTTTCTCACTTTTAGTAGTATAAATCACTTGTTAGTTTCTAGGTTGGTAGTTGATTTAATTTCTAGCATCTTGGTAGTAACTTAGCTTTAATTTTAGAAATCCATAAACCCGAAACCGTAGTTACATTAGCTATTACAACACAAAACTCTAGGGATCCATTGCACAAACTCACCTCCTAGGTCGAAACTACTTGGTCGAATACTTCCATTACTACTACGAACCCTTATGCTTGAGGGGAAGTAGTTAGTCAACACTTAGTGACCAAAAATTCGTTCAAGTCAACCAACTCAAAATAATCTTGTAACATTTTCAATAAAAAAAAGTATGCAAATACTCATGAAATGGAGAAAGTATAAGAAATTCCCGACATGAGTACACTATTTTGTTCTCCAACACCGTTTTTTTATTAGATTGTTACTTTAATTTTGTCACAAAATTTATAGTAAAAATTATTTATTAGTATTATAAAAAAGTAAAATACTTATTCTCATATACACACATACTTTACTTTTTAATTGCTTTATAAACAAACAGTTTAAATTTTGTGTCAAATGAATGGTAGGTATTAATTTTGAATGGAAGGAGTATATAAATGGATATATATATATAATTATGAGTCCTCAAAAATTAAGGAAGTTTTTGAGTTCGAGACGATCGGACACTTTCGACTCACTACTTGCACGACCCTGCCTAAAACTTTCTCAACCATCAATTGTGGTTCAAAGTTTCCCACATAAAATATCGATACGAAATCATGTACTTTAATAATAATAGAGACGACACATATTAATTATATTCAATAAATTTGAAATATAGGATAAAACACGAAAAATGTTACGTATAAAATAGCATGCAATGTGTCAAATGCCGACGTTCGATTGGATTGAAGGTGGAACCGCCTTCACTTGTGGCCTACGAAGTTTTTGCCGACTCAGAGCCGCATGTCGGCCTAATTATAAGCTCTCGAGGGCACAACATCTCTAATTAAACTCTTTATAATATATATATATATATATATATATATTATTTATTTATTTATTTAATTAAAGGAATATGGTGTGTATGTGATGTGGAATCGATATTATCATTGTATACGGCCCCATAATATATACTCCTTTCGATCACACATAAAGTGGCTTTATTTTATTATTATTCACATAAAATATGTATATATATATATATGTTTTTTTTAATTTACCACACTACACTTTATTTATCTCATTTTATTTTTATTTTTTTTATTACTCCTTCCGTTTCGATTAGAACTTTGAATACGAAGATTAAAAAATATGATATAGTAAATGAATGCATTAGAGGTGATGTGATTGAGAGGGGGAAGAATACAATGAAACTTAAAATATACTAGTACTTTGCCAAAAAGAAAATGATTAATTTTTATTGGAACGGACGGAAAAAAAAAAAAAAAAAGTTATGTAGTTTTCATCGAAACGAAACGGAAATACTCTCTCCGTCCCATAGGAACTTGCACACTTAGGAGGGCACACAATTTAAGAAATGTGTAAGAAAAGGTGTAATGAATGATGTTTTGAGGGGTAGTTTTGTAAAGTTTTATGAATAAAGTAAAGTAAAAAGTAGATTGGGTGTGGAAAAGTAATGAAAGTAAATAAGAGTATATTTTGAGGGTGAGGGTTATGAAGATATTTCCTTTTATGGAGTGTGTAAATTGATATGGAACATCCATTTATAGAAATTGTACAAATTCATATGGGACGGAAGGGAGTAGTATTTTATACATAACTAAAACAATATTCCTAGAAGCATATGAAAAAACAAAGTGTGTACACGGTGAGTATATTCCACAAATTATTTATAGTACCGCCTTGTTCACTTTAGAGTAAATCTATATCATTCATTTCATTTTTCCAACCGTCCACATTTATAAAATTTATTTCATATTCATTAATTATGAATTTTTCTAATTTCACAACCAACGATTTGATAATAAAATACAAATATAACGTAATCTAAAACTACCAATCAATGCATAATTAAGTGAATAACTTATTAAAGCTGATTAGGATAATCACATTTTATAATGGCACAACAACCACCCCCAACATAATTTACAACTATTTAACCTCACTTTTGTTGATTTGCATTTGTTTATATCTTTAGTGGTAATTTGTTGTTTGATTAAGTCGCACATTAATATTTTACTGATTAATTTAATGATGCTTTTTCCAAGTGAAATGAATAAAGTGCACAGTGGAAAGGGAAATAACAAGACTTTCAAGGCTTCAATTTTTTTTTTTAAAGTTGCTTTAGGAAGTTTGTTTTCACTTCTAACGGGAAAATTTTAGTTTTAGTCCTATAAGTTTGATACATTCCAAAATAAATCCTTTAAGTTTCAATTTTACAAAATACGTCCTTTACCTTTCAATTTAATCCTTTTTTTACATCAATTTTAATCTTTTATCTTTCTAATGAATTAAATGCTGCCGGATTCCTAATCCTTTATCTTTTTAATGAATTAAATGCCGTCAGATTACCACATTTATTTAAAAAATGCATTCATGTAAACTCTCATTTATTTAAAAAATGCATTCATGTAAACTCTCAAGTTCAATTAAAAACAAAATTGAAATATTCTCCCAAGTTCAATTAAAAACAAAATTGAAATATGAACCATTGATAAAACAATTCTATAATTAAAAATAATTTTATTTTTTTCTGATAGGATAATTAAAAATAAAATTGACAACTAAATTAAAACATAACAATTTAAAATATATGAAGTTGTTCATATCAATTGATGCTTACAATATAATAAAGCTGTATTTCAATCTTTTCAAAAACTAACATTTCACCTAAAAGATTGAGAATACAACTTCCAGTAAAAAAAAACACCAAGTTCATCTAGCCAAATTATCCACTAAAATAACCAAAGTACCTTGAACAAGTAAAATAAACAACAAAAGACAAAAACCATCCATGTTTAAAAGGCAAAAAAAACAAAGTTCACAATTTTTTGTTTCTCTTCTTCGTGATATTACTCTCTCTGTTGAGATAAGTCCATGAAAAAATGGTAATTAAACTCGAATATTGCTCAGAACTGTATTATTTATACACATTCTTAAAATAAAATTATATGTAAATTTTATTGAGAACTTTTTAAAATATTGAAAACTTTTTAGAACTTTTTAAAATATACCTCTAGTCAATTGATTTAAATAGACATGTAAAAATATATATCACAACAAAACTAGACAGTGGCCATATTATTAATAAAAGAAAAATTTAAATAGACATGAGAAAAAATTAAAGATAGGATGATGAGTTTTTTAAATAAATGTCGTACCAAATCAGCACATTCCATCGGAATCCCAAATAATTTAGCCGCATAAATCAAAAGGAGAATATTCAGGCAACTTTAATTCATTAGAAAGATAAAGGATTAAAATTGATGTAAAAAGGGATTAAATTGAAAGGTAAAGGACGTATTTTGTAAAGTTGAAACTTAAAGGATTTATTTTGGAATGTATCAAACTTATAGGACTAAAACTAAAATTTTCCCCACTTCTAACTAACAATTTGCTTTTATATATTAAAAGGGTAAAATATATTAATTGCACTTAAATATGATATTACAAGACATCCAAAATATTCTCAAAATTGCACTTGTAATAGTATATTTAATTTTGTAGTAACATGTTTTGGTCCTATAGTAAAATAATACGTAAAAGTAAAAAAAAAAAAAAAGGTTTTAATTCAGTAAATTTTGATCCAATTTCACTACAAGAAAAATTACTTTTAGTGACAGAAATCCTGTCATTATAGCTTCTCTAACTAAAAACCTTTAATGACAGGAATTGACTTTTAGTGACAGGTCCTGTCATTAATTCTCAATTTCCTGTCACTATAGACCTTTAGCTAGAGAAGCAATAGTGAGAGGATTTTGTGACTAAAAACCAGTTTTCTTGTAGTGTTTACGTTATTGAGCTATATTTTATGTGTAGAAAATTTATAAGAGTAAGTTTTTGCTTAAATTTATCTAAAAAAAATTCATGGCCCTCGAGCCTATATCTATAGATTAGTTACAATCAATTTTTTATTTATTTAAAAGTCAAATTAGAATGAGAAGACTTCTCCAAGGTAATTATTTCAGCGAAGAATATTTTTTTGTGAAAATAAATAAATAAGTCTTGTGATCTTAAACGGATAAACATACTTATAAGCTCATAATTAAGTATAATAATTGCCACCTGGCAGCATATATGCACCACATATTTGTTCATTATAATAATGATAATGGTCACCTTGAAGACTAAATCATGCATCTTATAATTTCTATTTTTTGGTCATATCAAATACTGTATGAAATATCTGAGACCAATAGTATATAAATTTAAGATAATCATCATAAAATACATACGTGGAGAAAAGATATTATTTATAAAAAAAATAATATATTGAGATATATATATGGTACTAATATTGTTTTATATATTTTCCAACAGTGAATATGATGCATGTATACGTGGAATTTTTTTTTTTGTGTGTGGTTCTTGATTTCTTGGTCCCAATAATTACATTTTTTCATATATATCCATTTTATTATTTTGTGCCAAATCATAATTTATCAGCCAAGTGGCAACTTTATGTTAGAATTATGACCCAAATCTGGGCTCGACCAATTCATTTGATAAGCGCGTGCTTGCACTTGCACTACCCTTACATGTAGAGATGCTGGTCGCGGACCTAAAAACTTGATACAGAGTATTTTTTTTTTTGAAACGACAAAAATACATTACCGGATATAAAAAATATCCGGATCAGTACAATGGATAGATTAACTCACCCTTCCTCTAGGACTATTAGTCCTACAAATGCATGATAAATAGTAAAAAATTAGCGGGCCTTGCATTAAACTCGGACCACAGTCAATCAAACCAAACGTTTGATTAGTCCGGAATAAAAAGTTAATCAAGCCTAATCCATGCTAATCTAATAAACCAAACATACCCTATAACAAATCAAAACGCTCCTAACAAACAAACGAAGTAATTTTCCCTATACCAAAACGTCGAGGGGGTGTTTACTTTGGGCTTTGGGTGGTTTTAAAAATCATGTTTTTGAAATCCTGGTTTTTTAAATCTCGATGAATAGTAATATGAGTGTTTCTTTTGGGTTTTGGAAGTGAAGGATTTAACTTTATGTCAAATCAAGTTGTAAGATTGAATGAGTTTGTATTATTATATTATTGTTTGATTAGATTATAATGATTAGTTAAGTGTGTAATGATTAAATGTATTATATTATTGTATTATTATAGTATTATTATATTATTGTTGAGAAATAATATAATGATTGGAGTAATATTATATAGATATAACTTTATGTCAAATCAATATGTTTGATAGGGGTGGTTTTGAGTGGATTTTGAAAATCGGTTTTTAAATCCCAAAGTAAAACGGGTTTTGGATCTTGAAATCCAAAACCTGGTTTTTAAAACCAAAAGTAAACATACCCCGAAAGAATTTTATGAGTTTAGTAAAAAGCTTGGATCCATCTAAAACTCGAGATTTTGATATTCTCCACCATTCTTTCTTCGTCGAGTCACTTGCCTTTGAAAGTAATACTCCATCCGTCCAATTTTATTATGTCCATTTCTCCGGGCATGGATTTTAATGAATATTGATTAGTTTATATATAAAGTAGATAAATTGGGGGTATGATGGGATGTTGTGGAGTCCATCTATAGATAAAGTGATTGTTTATGAATAAAGTTAGTGGCAATTTGAGTAAATAAATAATGGTTGGAGGGTGGAGATAAAGTAGTGTGAATAATATTATTTCGAAAAAAGGAATGAGCATAATAAAATTGGACAACCAAAAAAGGAAAATGAGAATAATGAAATTTGACGGAGGAAGTATCAATTATGATTAACCAAATAATACACGTTTCTCCATTTTGCTTTAGCCCTTTCGCCATGTCTCTTGAAGTGGGCTAACCGATTTGAAGTGGGCTAACCGAACTTCATCTCAATCTGAAGCCAACTCGAACCAGCTGTAAATGTTACTCTAAATTACTTTCATACTTTTTCCTTTGATACATGTCACAATAACTTTCACACTTTTAAAATAAAAAACATTACATAAACTACACTCTCACAATACTCACAAATTTACACAAAATGTTGGGTCTCGCACATACACACAAGTCAACTTATCTTTTTACTTTAAACGTAGAAGTTTATCCATCAAAACTTAACTCATCATTACACTTTCTTAATATGCGTGTTCACCCATCGATAACTTTTCGCCTATGCTTGTTTGTGGTTGACGCTCCAAAGAGAGCGTGGTATTGTGGGTCCCACATTCATATTGAAGTGGATAAGAACCTTCCTTCCATGTCACTAATTCTATTTATATCAACTCTCACAATTGGGCGGGCCCTTAAGTGGGCCGCATATATCTTAACCCACCTTCTTAATTAATTATTTTTAATAGTTTCGATAAATCGTTTAAAATTACAAAGTTAATAACTTTATAAAAGTTTGATTTTACGTAAATTTTGTCTTCTATTTATATAATTTTTTGAGGTAACTACCGTTCCTTTTTGTTTCTTATTTGGTCCATATTGTACCACATTTGACTAAAATAAAATTTGAAGCTTTCTTTCGCAAAAGATAAAAATTTACAATAAAAAACTTTCACAACGTATGGAATTAGTCATACCCAATTATTGATTTTCAAAGGGAAAAAAAAGGGTCACAAAAATTCAACTTAATTTACGTTGTTTTTTATTGTTATTTGAATGTTCGTTGTGACTAAATTAATCTATTGACTTACAAATTAGTCCAACTCTATAATTTAATTCATAGACTTCATATGTATACATATATTTACACATTACCTATTAATTAATTAAACCCCTAAATAAATGTATGCGTACAATACTAATCATATACACTTCCTCTCTCACGTGATTATTTGTACACTTTCCTCTTCAGTTCGTTTCAAAATTATTTTCACACTTATAATATGAAAGTTCACAAAAAAATCATATTCTCACAAAATTATTTTATTAAAAAAAATGTTATCCACCCACGTTTAACCTCACATCCCACTAATTATTTTTTACATCACTAAACCAATTAAAAAAAAACCTCATCTATTTGACCCCTACATTACAAAAATCATTTTTCTTAATTTATAGCAATTTAATATTTTGACAAAAAACATGTGTCTCACGGCTCACGTATCTTTTTGAGTGAGTCAATCCCTTTTAACCCAATTTTTTATTGGACAATTCATTTTTTTCTCCTAATTTTATGTTTGTAAAAAAATACTGTTTTTAATAAATGGGAATATCATTTTTTACTTAAATATTGTCATTTTTTATATAGAGGTTAAAGTAGACCCGTCTCACATAATGAGATCCGTAAAACTGTTTCACCAAAAGTAATTTTTATAGCGTACTAGTGAAAGCTACCCAACTTTCATTTTTTGTTCGTTTCAATGAAATATATCCATTTTTTTTTGGACAAATTACTCTCTCTCACATTTCATTATACTTTTTTCTTTCTCCATTTTATCACCTCTAATATATTTACTTATTTTATTATATTTCTTAAACTTCCTATCCAAAGTTGACGTGGAACTTTCACCGAGACGGAGATAATACTACTTTATTTGTAAAACAAGATAAAGCATCTTCTAAAGTTTAGATAAAATAAATAAGAATACCTTTTTAACTAACAGTTGACACACTGCATACAAGTGCCGGATTCACGGGTTATTCGATGCAGACGATTATACCTCTCTCTCTCTTCTTTCTCTCTCTTATAAATAAGTCTTTACACTTTTTCATCCCCTCAGTTCGCTTTTCTCTCTCTAGAAATCGAACCCCATTCCCTCAATTTCCGGCCACCAAAATGGGCGCAAACGCTTCTTCTCTCCCGGGAGATCCACACGGGCCGGGCCCCAGGCCCAGATTGGAGGACATACCCGAATCCTGTATTGCCCTAGTTCTCTCCTACTTGGACCCGCCGGAGATCGCCAAGCTGGCCCGCGTTAACCGGGCTTTCCGGGCAGCCTCCTCCGCCGATTTCATCTGGCTTCCGAAATTCCCTACCAATTACCAATATATCCTCTCCAAGTTACCTGATCAAGGGTTTGGGGACAGGGGCAACTACGACATTTACGCCGGGCTTTGCAAGCCAAACTCGTTTGATAGTGGATCGAAGGTGTGTGCCTTTTGTTTTGGAGACGTAATTGCGGTTATTTTTATTCAATTTTGTGTTTTGAGAAGTGCGAAGTTTTAATTTGGTTTGTTTTTAGGGAGTGTGGATAGATAAGAGAACTGGAGGGGTTTGTTTGGCGATCTCTTCAAAGGCTATGGCGATAACTGGAATCGATGATCGGCGGTATTGGAATTACATTCCGACTGATGAATCTAGGTTGGTTTTGCAGCTTACATGCTATTTTTGCAGAATTTGTGATCCATATGCACGTGAATTCATTAATTTTGGCTAGTGTGTGAGATTAATTTTCTTTGGAGCATTAGAAGGGTCGTAATACAAATTTCTTTAAATTGTTTAATTAACTGAATTGATGATTGGTCGGTGGGTGGCAGGGGAATTACATTCCAACTGATTAAACTAGGTATTTGTGGAGCTTTGTTGTTTGTTTGTTTGTGTGTGTGTGTTTGAGAGAGAGAGAGAGAGAGAGAGAGAGAGAGAGCTTGCATTCCCCAGAAGAATTCAAGATTTGTATGCATGTGTTCATATATCTGCAAAGTGTGTGTATACATACTGATTTTCTTGTGATTAAGGGTTGGCAGTTTGTATTTGATAGTTTCTGTTACAAATTAGGGCTGAAAATCAAACAAAACTATTTTGATATTCGATTCAAGATCGTTTGTTAAAAGCTCGGTTGAGCTCGGTTTGACATAAATATCAAACAAGCTTGAACATGTATTTATGCTCGGTACACTTTGAAGCTCGGCTCAAGCTCGATAAGTAAAAAAAGGTTAAATCTAGTGTAAAAATATCTTCGGCTCGATTAAAACTCGTTCGAGCTCGACTCGACTAATTATCAGACTATGCACTATAATTCTATTATCATTTTAACCTTTTTATCTTAAGAGTTTGAAAACTCTGTCTTCTTACTGTTTGAGGTTAATTCATGAATAATAAATCTTGTTTCATCAAAACAGATTCCAAACAGTGGCATACCTACAACAAATTTGGTGGCTTGAAGTCGACGGGGACCTCGAGTTCCAGTTTCCCAAAGGAACTTACAGTCTCTTCTTCAGACTTCACCTCGGAAAAGTTTGTAAGAGGATGGGGCGTCGTGTTTGTAATCCGGAGAACGTACATGGTTGGGACCTCAAACCCGCACAATTTCAGCTAACGACACAGGATGGACAGCATGCAAGCACTCGTTGCATGTTGGAAAACGTCGGAAGCTGGATAAACTATCACGTGGGAGATTTTGTTGTAGACGATGCTGATTCGTTGATGAAGATTAAATATTCTTTGACACAGATTGATTGTACACACACCAAAGGTGGTCTATCTGTGGATTCTGTTTTGATATGTCCGAGTAGTTTAGGAGAAGAGTTCTTCCCCGTAGATGGTGAAGCTCGTAAAAAAGTTGTAGGTTGTTGTTGATAGAAGCGCGATCAGTTAGAGTTTAGTTAGAAGTGTAGTTTCGACTTTTGGGTAGCGATTCGGATTCGTTTTTGTGAGATTTGTGTAATTCGATCGTTTGGTGATATATAGATGTGTGTTGTACTGTTGTAGTGTGTACATAAGCAGGAACCCAGTGATAGCTTTATTCAGAAGATTGATCGATGTTCATTCCTCTGTTTCTTTTGGGTTGTGTTTGGATGGAGGGATTTGATTTGAGAAGACATTTCAAATGAAAGGATTTAAAAATACATGGATTTCAAATGACAGAGTTTTAGTGAGAATTTGAAATCTCTTTCAATTATAACTAAAAAGTGTGTTAACATAAATCTAAGTATTTGAAATCCATTTATAATTCAAACATGTAGAATGGATTTGGACTGTGGATTTGAAATCCATAGGTCCAAATCCACCCAACCAAACGCAACCTTGAATTCTTTACAAGATCTGGTCTTTTGCTATGTGCTTGAGACATGAGTAATGATATGTAATCCGATAACCAAACGCAACCTTGAATTCTTTACAAGATCTGGTCTTTTGCTATGTGCTTGAGACATGAGTAATGATATGTAATCCGATTTCCTTCCCTTTCAGGTTTTTTCAGACAAAAAAGTTTTAATGGCATCCCGATCTCTTGTGAGATTATGATTTTAAGTTTCTTTTATTTTTATATACCTTTTATTGTATATCTTGACCCATGGCTTTGGAGTGTGTTTGTTTTTGCCCTTTTGGGTTTAAGTGTGTTGGTTGGAATAAATACTCTATAGATTTTTTATTTTATTTTTTTTACGTATTGGGGTAGATTTTTTAATTTGATTTTTTAATACTTTTGTTGTTGGATTAATAAGCTTCAATAAAATAAAACGATAATTTATCAATATTTTTCAACTTCTTATTGTTCATCGAATATTTCACAAAATATAAAAAATGATTGATAGAAATTAAAGTTTTTTATTGTTAAAAGTAATGTATTATCAATTTTCATAAAAAAAAAAATCACATTCATTTTTCAAAATTATTTTCGACAATTAATTGAAATAATACATTTATCAAACCTGAGGCCTATCAACAGATATTTCTATTCCCATTTTAGTGTTCACCGATGTTCCACTCTACTTAATCTTTAACAGTGTCGTTCTCAATATAATAAGACGTTGATTATTTTTTATTATGACACGTGTCAATCATTCATATAATAAAACGAATTGTGGAACATGTTGGACAAGATTTTAATCACACACCGGGCTATGGTTCGACTTATAAATTGAAATGGGCCAGACCTAGCTACACTTTAAGAAAAAAAAATTGGCCTGTTATATACTCCGTATTTTGTAGGCCAAAGACTGGTCAATTTTAATAAATAGGTATGACCAGAAAGTTTTTTAAATTTTTTTTTTTTTTTAATTCTATTAGCGATTCAACTGTTTTTTCCAATCTATATATATAAATAATAAAAAGGATAAAAGGTGGATGAGACTCTCCAGGTTTCGCCATGGGTGCATTTTAGGCTTTCCTCCGTTCGCCACATGTCATTTTAACCAAAAAAAAAAAAAAACTACTGTATTACGTTATGTAGTATAATATTAAAATTGTAGTCAATTAATTTCACAATAATAAGTAAGCAATTAATCAAGAGTTTCTCCAACTTCTGCACTTAACTTTTTCAACTTAAGAAGTAAAATAAAAAAACGTAGAAATGGAAGAGTTCACAATAATAATTAAGCAAAATCAAGAGTCTCTCTAACTTCTCCACTTAACTTTCTTTTCCAACTTAAGAACAAAAAAAAAACGTATAAATTGAAGAGATTATATAAGAAAGTTGGAGATTACCGGAAGAATGTGGCTAATTGTATAATCATTTTTTCTTTAAATTTCCAATTGTATATCATATGTGCAGGGAGATGATCGTGTTTTTTCGAACGGATTGCCCCGTGAAATCCGTGTCTACGATTTTCCGGAGATTCGTTAGATTTCAAATTTCGTTTTTCGTCATTTAGATTTTATTTGTATTATTTATTGGCGATGATGACTAAGAAGATGAACAATAATAACGAGTTTGACTTTATTTCAGTCCTTTGAAGATTTTTTCTTGTAGTGTATTTGAATGGCGGGATAGGGAAACATGTAGACTAATGTATTTGGATGTTAATTTTTTAAAACCATCTTTAATTATTGGTATTATATGGTTAGTGTTGGTTTGTTATAGTTAGTGGGGTATAATAAGATTTAATTATTTATGTTATAAAAACATGATTGTTGGGTATAATGAATTATTATGTATGGTGAATGATAAGTAAAAGAGTGTTGAACTTTTAATTACGTCTCTTTTAGTAGGGTTAAACTGATTCAATACTGTTTTAATTATTGTTGTTAAACTGATTTTTTTACTGTTTTAGATGAATTATGATTTGATTTTTTTACAATTTGTGATCTTGTGTTATGGTTTGAGTTGAAAATTGGTGAATTATTGAATACCCTTCATCGATAGGTGTGCATTATTGTATTTTTCATCTTCTCTATTACAATTTCAATATTTCTCTAGGAGCTCTAATGACATTTCTTATGGTGGATATCACCGAAGAAGAAAAACATTTCTTTCATTCTTACAAGTGTTCATCCATGCATTATAATATAAGATTTAAGAGTTTAAATTATAATCTCTGAGTTAATTTTGGTGAAAAAATAGGGTACATATGCTTATTACAATGAAATTGTATGTATTGAGTACTTAGAGTGAATGTTTTAATACTATTCTTTTCTTTTTAAAGATGAAATTAAGTATAACTATATACCATTGGAGCCAACATTAAATCTATCCGAACCCCATGGAGTTGGCCTAGTGATGTACGCTTGAGAATTAGAAGTATGCTTCTCTCTAGGTCTCAGGTTCGAACCGAACCCTCTAAGGTGCAAACAATTTCTATAGGGCTATGTTCATACAAAACGCAAAGCTCTGACTTTAAATGAGACTCCCACAAGTGGACGGTGGGATTGGTTCCCCGAAATTAGTCGGTCCAAGATTTGCTCTGACTTTAAACGAGACTCCCGCAAATGGACGGTGGAATTGGTCTCCCGTTCCAAGATCGGATAACCGAGACCTCAAAAAATCCATTAAAAGCAGCATAGAGAATTATTGCAATATATATATATTTTTTTTATATTTTTACCGATTACAAAAAAATAAAGTTAGAATCGGCCCGTACAAATATCTAGTTAAATGGGCCTGTTTGTAAAAGCCCAGCCCATTTAATTCCTATTGGATTATCCGCCTGCTATACACACGTGCGACGCCATTTCTTTATCTCTCATCACTTTCTCTCTCTTCTCCACACGACACGCAGAACTTCCTTCACTTGATCGGAGAGAGTACCAACAAAAGCCCTAAATTAAACCTCCGTTTGCCCTAATTGCACCAACAATGGAACCGGAAGAAGACGCCGCAGGGACCATCACTGAGGAGGACGAGATCTACGTTAACGGCGGCGGAGACGACGGCGAATCGCAGCGCCACCGCCCTATCATAAGCAGAGAGCAGCTCGATATCGAGGCGTACGCCGCGCTGTACACTGGCCGCACGAAAATTACGCGCCTCCTTTTCATTGCGGATAAATGCGGCGTCCCGTCGATGCAGCTTGAGGCGCTGCGAATGGCGTATGATGAAATTAAGAAGGGGGAAAACACGCAGCTGTTCAGAGAGGTTGTGGGGATGATTGACGGTCGGCTGGGCCCGAAGTATGGCCCGGATAATGCTTGGGCTGATGCTGTGGACCGACGGACTGAGTCGAAGAAGGAGAAGCTCGAGCATGATCTCAATGCTTACAGGGTAGAGTGATTTTTAACATTGAATTACTTGCTTAATTATCACTTTTTAGTGTTGAATGTTTGGTTTTTCAATTGAATTTGATACACCTGTGCTGAATTCAATATGATTTTTGTAGGTTTAACTCTTTTTTATGCTTGTTTGATCGTTGAATTAAATTCTCTTATTCTGAAGTATTGATTTTGGGGGGTTTTGGTCTGAATTTCTGGCAATTTTTTTTGGAAAACTTAGTTCTTGGAAGAAAAAAGAATTATTAGGGGTCAAATTTGAGAATTGAGTGACAATTTGGTAATTGTGTGTATGTGTGGGTGCAAAAGTAATGACATTGGGTGTAAAATTGTTAATATTGTGAGGGTGGAGTTTACGTAGGGTTTCCATTTTAAGTGTGTGGAGTTTATTGTGGGACGGAGGGAGTATTACGTTTCTTGGCAATGATGGTAGCTAGGTTGTCAAATCACTGAGAAGCTTCATGTAAATTTGTTTGTTTTGTGAATTTATGTGAAACTAGAATTAACTACTACGGAGTAAGATATACGTGGTTATCTTATTTTTGTAATCTTATGTTTTGGTGCTGATGATTATGTTGCATACAAAGACTTAACTTTATTAAGTGCTTGTTTTTTAGCAAATAACGCGTATTGTGATTGTCGTATGTGCCAGGTTCACAAAAGCTTAGGGTTTCCGGTTTTAGCTGTCTATTGTTCTTCTTCTTGGCTCATCTTATTTTGTTATCTCATCTGCAGACAAATCTGATCAAAGAGAGCATTAGAATGGGGTACAATGATTTTGGAGACTTTTACTATGCTCATGGTATGCTGGGTGAGGCATTTAAAAACTACGTTCGTACTCGTGACTACTGCACTACATCAAAGCACATTATCCACATGTGTCTAAATGCTATTCTGGTTAGCATTGAGATGGGTCAATTCACACATGTTACAAGTTATGTTAGCAAGACTGAACAAAACCAAGATGCCTTGGATCCTGTTACAATCGCAAAACTACGTAGCGCTGCTGGATTGGCTCACCTGGAAGGGAAAAATTATAAGCTTGCTGCTCGAAAGGTTTGTCTACAAAAAATTTTCTGCATATAGAAATTTGCAGTTGTTGCATTGTGCTGGAATGGAAGACAGTCACATATTAAATATCTTCTGTTGGTGCATGTGTTGCCCTGTTTCATATTTTGTCCTTCATTTCTGTTTAAATTTGCAGTTCCTAGAAACTGGCCCGGAACTTGGGAACAGTTACACTGAAGTAATAGCACAGCAAGATATTGCAACCTACGGTAGTCTATGCGCACTTGCAACTTTTGATCGTGCCGAACTGAAGGTATATATATTCTTACTTTGCTTCTATATTTCCCTTGGTATATTTAATGATGAATCGGGAGATTTTTAATCTCACAACTTGAATTGTTTCTTTTGGCAGAGTAAAGTCATTGACAATGCTAATTTCAGGAATTTCTTGGAACTCGTACCCGAAATACGAGAGCTCATTAATGATTTCCATACAAGGTAACTCAATATTGTCACGTGTTTGGAGACTTGTAATTTTAGCCACTTATGTACAGACATATACCGACATTTAGGAATTAAAACACCGCCATAAAGGCGACTTGAGTTGCCACGTGTCACATTCTTGTAGCATCTTGATACTATTGTAAAGCATCATGTTTCAACAAATCCTGAGCTCTATAGTAAGTCGTAACCTTTGGGGTGCTTGGTTAGTTGGTTTCGCAAAAGGAAACGAAATGAGAATGGGTTTGATAATAGTGAGGAATGGTAATGGGTTTGTTTGGTTTGTATATAGGTATGCCTATCATTACTATAGAAAGTGTTTGGTTTAATGAAAATCATTGATAATAGAAATGATTATTAACATTTTTTTGGTGTTAAAAAATGTACTTTATACACCAATAATGCTTAAAAATATTATAAATAATAATAATAATAAAAAATAATTCAAAAGACAAATATTACCTATATGAAATATTAGGGATGAATCACTTTCATTCCACCAAAATGGTGATGTATGGATCTATAGATAATCTGTTGCTCGATAGATAATCTACTGGATAGAATCACTTTCATTCCATCAAAAGGCAAATTTGTTGCTCGATAGATAATCTGCTGGTATATTTAGTTTCCTTTTTGACTCGGATATAAAATCTTTTTATGCAGTCACTACGCTTCTTGTCTGGAATATCTAGGAAGCCTCAAGGCAAATTTGTTGCTCGATATCCATTTACATGATCATGTGGAGACTCTGTACGAGCAAATACGTAACAAAGCTCTCATCCAGTACACTCTTCCATTTGTCTCTGTCGACCTTCGTATGATGGCCAGTGCCTTCAATACAACTGGTGCCGGTCTGGAGAAAGAACTCGAAACTCTGATCACTAACGACCAAATACAGGTAAATAATGTGCATCCACAGTATGTGTAGTTTGAAATGTTTGGCAGTGAGTGAACCCCATTTTAGTCCTGTAACTTTAGTTTTTTTTCGAAAAAAAAAATCCCAAAAAATTGTACTCCATATTTTTCAATTTTGATACCAAAGTCGCCAGAATTTGAATTACGACGTCATTTTGGGGCACGTGAGTTGTAAAATTGGTCCCATAACTTGTCTTTTTCGCAAAAGATCCCAATAATGTGCCCCAAAATGACGTTGTACTTAAAATTATGGAAACTTTGTGACTAAAATCGGACCAATTAAGGAACGAAATGCAGCCTTAATACTTAGTAGTCTCTGTACACTTTCTTATGATTATAAGCATTATTCTGCAGGCTCGGATCGACTCCCACAACAAAATTCTATATGCTCGGCATGCTGATCAGAGGAACGGCACGTTCCAGCGTGTTCTGCAAACGGGCAGCGAATTCGATCGGGACGTGAGGGCCATGCTTTTGAGAGCAAACCTCATCAAACATGATCATATGGTTAAGGTTTTGCGAAAGCATTAAATTGTATGATTAGATGTTTATATGAACAACTCAACTAGCATATTCATCATTACAAGAATAGCTGTTTGAGTTGTTAATCTATGTAATGTAGATTTATTTAAGGACATGTTTGTTTCGCGACTTTTGAATTTTGTAATCTTAAATTTTTGTTTTGTGACCATAAATTTAATCGATTTATTTTATCATTTTACTCTGTAAAATTTTAAAATAAACATAAATATTAATTATTTATTAGGATTTCAAAGTTTTAAATTTTATCAGTCCATTGTAATTACTTTTTCTTTTAAGTTATTAAGATAAAATATTAAGATTTGCTTTTTCGTGATCGATTTTTGCTTCTTGGAAAGGTTTATATTTTATCTTGATTGTGATATTGTATTTTTTAAATTTAAATAGTTGTATTAAATTGTGAAATTGTCTTTTGTTGAAGTGAAAAATCACTCCTCATTGATAAAAATATTTTGAAATAATTTAATTCTCCAACCCTATCCATATTGAAAATGGATTCTCTTCATTACAATTTTTTTTAAAAAAAATTGAGAAATAAAGTTTCAATCCTCATCAAATAAAATAATGAATGAAAAAATATATATATAAAAAAAAGTAGAACTCACATAATGTTTCTAACTCTTTCCAAATTGATATGATAAAATTGATCAACCGATAGTGTTTACCAATGAGTTGCACTTTGTCGTGCAAAATGATGGGGCGATGTTTTTTATTCCTATTAGTGATTTTTTTCTATTTTCAGTCATTTAAGATAAGATTGATCTTTGCGAATTTTTATCGTGTTGATTGATTGTTTTAAAGGTATCTATAAGAAGAATTTTTCCGAACAAGACTTTAATGACAATCGACCACTGATTTAATCTATGAATTTATGGCTCTATTATCTTTCATTTTCTTTTAATACATATGGCAGATTAGTTTAAAAGCACATTTTTACTTTTTTTTTTTCTTTTAAAATTTTTATTTCAGAAATGAATTTGCATTTGTATCATATACTCTTGAAAGTAATTTTAAATATAAGATCAAATATGTACATTATGCATCGCAGGTTATACACCGACTTACTAATTCAACTGAAGCAACTCATTGTACATTGTGCATCGCAAGTTATACACCCCCCCCCCCCCCAAAAAAAAAAAAAAAAAACCAAATTAATTAACGATTAAAAAAAAGAAAAAAGTTGAAAATAAAAAGGATAGTGAAAAGAACACTCCACTGAATCTCACAGTCCCCTTCATCGACTTCAGATCTTCAACCAAAAAACACACACACAAACGCAAATCACTGCGTGTTCGTTTGTGTTCAAATGAGATCTTGAAGTCTCCTCCCTCACTTCGCCGGAGCAGCTCACCGTATGGGTCTCTTAAATCTCCAATCCTCGAAGAATCGCCACGCGCGGCAATGGCGGATGTTAGATATAATCACCGCGGCCTTCTTCGCGGCAGTTCTGCTCTTCTTCCTTCTGGTATTCACTCCATTGGGCGACTCCTTAGCTGCTTCGGGGCGGCAGACACTGCTGCGTTCGGATCCGCGACACCGTGGGCGGTTGGTGGCGCTAGTGGAGCAGGGGAAGCAGCCGGTGGAGATCGATGCTTGTCCCGCGGATATGGTGGATCACATGCCTTGTGAGGATCCTAAAATTAATAGTCAGCTTAGTAGGGAGATGAATTATTATAGAGAGAGGCATTGCCCCAAGCCGGAGGAATCGCCGCTTTGTTTGATCCCGCCGCCCCCGGGCTACAAAGTTTCCGTCCAGTGGCCGGAAAGCTTGCACAAGGTTAATTTGTTTGATTTTAATTTGATTATTAATCAATGATGAAATTTGTTCAGAAGGATTCAATTTTAATGTTGTTGGTTTGAATTTCTTTGAATGAGTAGTTTCCCTGCATTTTAGAGATTGGCATTTGTATTAGAAGCTTGATGAGTATTAGAAGTAGCTTGATGAGTGATTATTAGTGTGATAGTATTTTCTTTTGGTAATTAGTTTTTGTAAGTAAGATTATTATATTATGAATACTTAGATTGATCAATCAAGAACATTAGAATACCCACATTGCACTTAGGCAAGCCTTTTTTTTAATAACTGGACTTGATTTAGAAGAATATAAGTGGAAAAAGTTATTGAGTGTAGCTAACTAATTTAAATTATTGAAGTTGCCATAGAGAATTATGATAACAACATGGCCTCATCTACCCGTGAATATGCTGAAGGATTTAAAATATGAAGCATAGCAAGCTTTCAACCTGAATCAGATTAGAATTCACATGTTGTGTTTGGAAGGGAATTTGATTTGAGGAGAAGTTTTTGAGACAGAATTATTGTGTATTTGTGGACTGATGTAATCGTTCAATTTATAGGTCATGAATTTTGTTGCAACATATTACAAAAGCTCTTCTAGATTTCTACTCTGTGTGCTTGAAGCAATCTATGCTTACATGATCTTTGCTTATGTTTTTGTATGCAGATATGGCATGACAACATGCCTTACAATAAACTCGCAGATAGAAAGGGGCACCAAGGGTGGATGAAAAGGGAAGGTCCGCATTTCATATTTCCAGGTGGAGGCACAATGTTTCCAGATGGAGCAGTGCAATATATTGAAAAGCTTAAACAGTATATCCCTATAGCTGGTGGAACTTTGAGGACAGCTCTTGATATGGGATGTGGGGTAGGAATTTTGCCCCCGTCTCTTATAACTCTTACTAATGAGTGCAGCTTTTAAAAATCTTTCTTTCGTGTTTGTAGGTTGCTAGTTTTGGTGGATTCATGCTTGCTGAGGGCATTTTAACTCTTTCTTTTGCTCCAAGAGATTCACACAAAGCACAGATACAGTTCGCTTTGGAGAGAGGAGTGCCTGCATTTGTTGCCATGCTTGGCACGCTTAGACTTCCATTTTCTGGTTTTTCTTTTGATTTGGTTCACTGTTCTCGGTGTTTGATTCCTTTCACTGCATATAGTGAGTCATTTCTCTTCTATTTCTATACAGATTTCTCTAATCTATCGCATTGTTTGTAATAAGGGTGAATGTCTTTTTGCAGATGCAACATATTTTCTTGAAGTTGATCGACTACTTCGCCCAGGTGGCTACCTAGTCATATCTGGGCCTCCTGTACAGTGGGCCAAACTGGACAAGGAATGGGCTGATCTACAGGAGGTAGCCCGATCATTGTGTTATGAGATTATTGTTGTCGATGGGAACACGGCCATATGGAAAAAGCCTATTGGGGATTCATGTCTTCCCAGTCAGAATGAATTTGGGCTTAGGTTGTGCGATGAATCTGATGATGCAAGTTATTCATGGTAATTTATCTGTTATATATTTCACAATACTTCATCACATCATCTTCATTGTCATTCAATCCTGAACCTCTTAACCAAATGAATTTGCAGGCAAATCAAGTTGAAGAAATGTGTGAGCAGGACGTCTTCTGTTAAGGGAGAATATGCTGTTGGATCAATTCCGAAATGGCCAGAGAGATTGACAACAGCTCCTTCAAGGGCCAGTGTGATAAAAAATGGAATCGATGTGTTTGAAGCTGATAACCGAAGATGGACAAGGAGGATTGCTTACTATAAGAATTCGTTAAATGTTAAACTAGGGACTTCATCAGTGCGTAATGTAATGGACATGAATGCATTCTTCGGAGGCTTTGCGGCCGCCATAGTATCTGATCCTGTTTGGGTGATGAATGTTGTCCCCGCTCGCAAGCCTTCAACTCTTGATGTCATTTACGACCGAGGACTGATAGGTGTTTTCCATGATTGGTGAGTGGAAATAACAATATTCCCTTTTATTTATAAGCACTTTCTGAAATTCCATATTTGAAAAGTTCCTTTGAAAAATAGGCTTCTATTCCAAAGTGTTCCCAGACGAGCACATTATTTCTCATGAATCAAAGCATTGCATAGAATATGCGTGATTTTTTTCCTTCTAATTAACTGTCTGATGTGGCTTGTGATTTGGTTGAAATTCCCCATATTGTTGTTATACATATTTAACTGATCTTAGATATTCTTTTGTGGCTGATGCTTGTAGGTGTGAGCCTTTCTCCACGTATCCTCGTACTTATGATCTAATCCATGTAGATGATCTAGAGTTCCTTATTAACGATCCTATAACTGGAAAGAACAGGTATTTTTTTTCTTCTGCTGCTTCGTTTCATCAAACCTATGACTATCTGAATGAATGTGTACGATTTTAACCAACTGGATTTGATTGCAGGTGTAACCTTGTAGATTTGATGGTGGAAATTGATAGAATACTGCGTCCTGAAGGAACAGTCATTATACGAGATTCACCTGAAGTGATTGAGAGAGTAGATCGCATCGCTCATGCTATAAGATGGAGAAGTTCGATACATGATAAAGAACCTGAATCACATCAAAGGGAGAAAATCCTGGTAGCCACAAAGAAGTTATGGAAGCTACCGTTGTAAGGTAGAAACTCTCGCGTATTTTACTCGCTTTGGTAAACGACGAAAAATGTAAAAAATATACTGTTTCAAATTAGGAAGTCTTGAACATGGCAATGGCTGGTGATTATTTTTATTTTAACTGCAATTTGCTTCTTAATTTTTTGTAGCAATAGACAGCTATTATTGTATGATGATGATAAAATTTAAAATCATCTGTTCAATTTCATTCTGTGGGAATAATTGTTTACTTGTAAGAAAAATGAAATATTATTATAAGTATATGTTTATTTGTGTTTTATTTTGGGTCAAACATTTGGCTAGCTAGAAGTAGAAAATAAGTGAAAATATTATACTCCAATTTATAGCTCTCTTATTGCATATGATTGTAGCATAATAGTAGTCATAATAATTTAACTAGTGTCCCTTTCTAATCGAGCTAGGCTTTTGTAGATGAGTTGTAACCGAAATTCTTTCGTGATATCAAAGCCATCTGTCGTCTGTCCAGACCGACGCGATCAATCATTCCAATCACACATGACACAACAACAATAATATTACTCCATTATAGTACAACATCATTCACTTTTACAAATTCCGTATCTCGACTATTTGAAATTTGTTTTTTTTTTTCATAATATAATTACTATAAAGATTGAAGCATATAATTTAGGCTTTTTTAATTAATTATTAATGTTTAAAAAAATATTTAATAAAATATTGGTGTTTGGGATGGGTTTACTAAAATAAACTAGAACGCCGTTAGAAGGGGCGCTTCTACCTTGAAAATAACGAAGTCTGAAAATGACAGAGGGGTGGTCTGAAGTTGCAGGGAAGGGCGCCTTTAAAACTGGCGTCATTTGCTCCCATTCTACACCCCTACTAACAGACTACTCTAAAATAGGTAAGAGGCCAGCCTCTCCTCTCTTCAAATACATTTCCCATCCCTTGCCATTCTCCTCCTAAAAACAAAAATATATTTATTAAAAATAAAAGAAATTCATCTTAGCAGGTTTTTTAACAATGCTCTTTTCATTTCATAAAGTTTATCGTATTTTTCTCATTTTATATAGAACATATTTTTTGACACATTACTCTTCATTAATTTATCTTTTTTACTTCTCTATTTCATTTTCTTTTTCACCTTTCTTTTCCACTCTTTTTTTACCTTTTCAAAAAAAGATCATTAATATATATAACAAAAAAAAATTATATATAAATCTCTACAATTTTTTTAATAATTAAATTTATGTTCTAATATATAATAATTTTTAAAATTTCAAATAATTGCTTGAAATTATGTTAATGATTTTTCAAATAATTAAATTTATGTTCTATATTAATTGCTTGAAATTAAAAAAAATAGTTACTTAAAAAAAGAAACTGTGTAACTATATTAATTAATTACTTAAAATTAGAAAAAATAGTTACTTAAAAAATGAGTTAACTAAAAAAATTAGAATAATTTAACATGAGCTATAAATTTTAGACTCTATATTATTAATTATTTGAAATTAGAAAATATTAGGAGTATTATATACTAAACAAAATACTACTTCCTCCTATTTAATTATCATAATTAAATATTAAACAAAATACTACTTCCTCCTATTTTTATCAATGATCTTTTTAAACTATCTTATTAATTTCTATAATATATATATATATATATATTTTTTGAAATATATTAATGATTTTATTTTTTGAAAAGATCGTGAAAAAAAAAGGTGTAAAAAGAAAAGGAAATAAAGAAATAAAAGAGATAAATTAATGAAGATAAATGCGTCAAAAAAATATGTTCTTTAATTTTATACAATGTGAAAAATACGACCAGAAAGTATTGTTAAGAAAATTGCTAAGATGAATTTCTTTTTATTTTCCTTTTTAATAAAGAGGCTTTTGTTTTTTCGGAGGAGAATGGCGAGGGATGGAAAATGTATTTGAAGAGAGGAGAGAGACTGGCCTCTTACATGTTCTAGAGTAGCCTGTTAGTAGGGGTGCAGAATGGGAGCAAATGGCGCCAGTTTTAAAGGCGCCCTTCCCGGCAACTTCAACCACCCCTCTGTCATTTTCAGACTTTGTTAGTTTCAAGGTAGAAGCGCCCCATCTAATGGCGCTCTAGTTTATTTTGGTAAACCCACTCTAAACACCAATATTTTATTAAATACTTTTTCAAACAATAATAATTAATTAAAAAAGCCTATAATTTATGCACCCTTGTCCTTTGGTGACTAAAAAAGAAGTAGATGGGATGTGACTACCTTAAAAGCACTTTATATTTAATGATAGCTCTTTATTTCTTAATCTCGTTCTCTCCCAATCCAAACAGCCCCCACCTCCTCACCATGCATGCATCTACCCGACATTAAATTTAAGTTCGATCGATTCATCTTTTTCACTTTTCGTATTACATTTGTGTTTCATCCTGCTAAATCTTTAACACATGTCATTCTCATTATTACAAAACGTTAATCATTTCTTAATAAATCAGATAGTGGAACACTAAAACCGACACAAGTGATCTCATACTGATTCGAACAGGTGGGTACTAAATGGGAAACTTGCCCTAATTTGATGCTCCATCATTTTTGGTTGAATGGACAACAATTGTTGGTCCAAGAGTAGTCTACATTTTAATGTTTTAAAAATGATCAATCATACTAATCAAACACTCCCAAGAAAGGGTCCCTTTTTAGCATAGTCTTAATAACCCACCTTCATTTTATTTTATTTTTTAAAAATAAACATAGTCACCCTTTTTTATTTATTTTTTCTAGGACCACTTTATGGAAATAGGAAATTAGGAATATCACTTTTGTGAAATAGTCTGATCAAAATTAGTCAAAAATTAATTAGTGTAAATTGTCATGTGTACATTTTTAGATGGATTTTGGAGGTTTTTTTCGAATTTTTTTTTTCCAACTCTTTTTTTATTTTTTAATGTTGAATTAAAACCCTTTAGTATTATGGTTGGGTAATTAGTTCGAAGGGGGACAGAAATTATAACTTCATTATGATCATCACATTATATTCATAACTAATAATTATGAGTAACTAGCATTTGATGATTTATTTATGTCTACCTACTGTCTTTAATTGTATAAATTATTCGACTCTGTACTAACATGGTTGATATATAGAATTTATTTTGAAATGTTAATTACCACGTTCATGTATATTTAATGATTAATTAATAATTAGATTAAACAACTAAAAACCAATTCAAATTAAGACTAAATTGCTTAATCCATTTCTTTTTTGTTTGTGTTTAAGAAAGGTGTATAAAATACCCTTATTTTTAATGAGTGATTATTGTTTTGATGTTCAATAAATCCCCTGTATTATTAATATGGAATTTAGAATGCATACATGTTGTCTTTATATTAATTTTACTTATGTATCGTTTTTATAGTTATTTTGCTGATATGTTAATATCTCAAAGAGTTATATATTTGTTAAATGTGATTTTATTGGTTGATTTTTATATGTATCATCAATCATCATTATTGTGTGATTTTTTCACTATATAAAGATTATGTTGAGTTCATAAAAGATAAAAAGTTTGATTATATTAATGTTACTAATTTCTAAAAAAATGAGAGACATACACTTTATTTAAAAAAATACTACTTATTTTATTCTCTTCTTCTCGGTGTAATAATATTTGTTAACATTTTGCGTAATGTTCGGTTTAAAAAGTGAAAAGGGTGAGTTGCAATTTTAAAAAAAAAATCCCCTCTGAATATTTATTTATTATGCATAATAACTTTAGTAGGTCAATATGTAGAGTAGATTCTTTATATAATGTGAAATTTATAAAATCGTCCTGCCTATATAACATGTGATTAATAATATGCTACTCTAGGATCTTAAAATATTTATGCAGTAAAATTAAGAGGCAATAATCAATGACAATAAATAATTAAAATTGTCATAGATTACATCCTTAAATGATGTAAGTTTTTATTAAATAAACCCTGGTTAATTAACATACCTGCCCATCATTACAATTATGTGATTTAAATAGATTCTTGTTATTTATTTTTACATTCATGAATAATAATATAGTTGTATGTTGTTTGGGAACCTATATGATAACACTTAATTTTTCAGTTTTAAATAAAAATGAATGAAAGAATTAAATTTTCTCTCCTATTTACTATGGATTTTTTTTTTTTAAATAAAATTAATCATGCACTAAAAACACACTTGTGTCTCAGACAAGAATTCCACTTTAAAATAAAATGGATTATGATATCTTTAAGATATTTGAAAATAAATAGATTAGGAAATTAATTAATTCGTAAATATATCCAACAACAAAAAAAACATATTAATTATACCCAATTTTAAATCGTACTAGAAAATTGAAATTCATGCCATTAGTCGGTCCTTACTAATTTTTTAAAAAAAAATCTCTTATAATAATCTATATATGTACGAAAAAAACATTAATAAGTGTACATGTACGTGTCTACCTAATTGTCTAAAACTCTGATACCGTATAAGAATTTTATGTTTGAACTTGTTTACATCTTAATTCATTTCCATTAATCCCTAACAACAAGCTTTGTCCACATCTTAATTAATTAATCTGCCTCTAGCTAGAAACACTTCAAGGATTGATTAGTCATTTAATTTATTTGACAAAATTTAAATGTTAGGCAGAGTTTAAATTAATTATGTACATAATTACTATCCCCCATAGGTTGGGTACGAAAGATGCTAAACCTAGTAGGCCTAAAGTTCCCTATCGGGTCGGGCAGTGACGAATTCGAGATTTAAAATTTGGAGGTACGTAAGATATTATTTTTAAAAAATGAGGTATAATTTTTTTGTTTTAAATATTATTTATTTATTTTACCTAAAAAAATATATAAATTTTCAATTTGGAGTACAATTGAACCTCCAATTTTATATACTTGTATGATTTTGTTTTAAATCATTAAAAAAAAGTTCGTATGAACAATTTCCATCACTTTTGTACTTTTGCAATAATGTTTATTCCATTATAAATGGGCTGTCTTATTTAAATTTGACACACTATATATTTGATTGTAAAATTAAAAATAATAACTTAACTCATATTTTACACTTTTTCTTTTGAAATGTCTTGTAATACATTTCACACCCTTAAATAATTTTGTTTTAATAAACTTCATCTTTACAATATTCATAATTTAATGTAATGACATCACTTTTTAATTCACTCATACACACAAAGTCAACTCATATATTTACTTTAATTTATACATAAATATTTTTACAAAATTAACCCTCAAAACTCTATCATTATTATACTTTTTTAAAAAGTGTATTTACTTATATGTGAAAGTTATTTCAGAACTGAAAGAGAACACACATTTACACACCTATTGTTATTTGAAAATGTCTCATGGTAAAAAAAAATAAAAAGAAAAAAGGGAAATTTCATTTATGGTGGAGGGATCATCAAAATATACAGGGTTAATTAATATCAACACTTTTTCATTAAGGAAAGTTATCTAAACAATTGGATAGTAACAAATTAAATCAAATAAATTAACATTCGTAGTTAAAGATGATTAAAATACTAATTTGAGCTCTGTACACAAAATACATTCCTTAATTCCATGGATTAAATTCGTGACTTACCAAAATCATGAGAATTTAGATAAAATTAAATTCAATTCAATAAGCCAGTCCATTATTACATTATTACTACTGTATAGGAGGTGTGTGTAAATTGGACATAATTTCTGTTACTTTATTTTTTTAACAAAAATATTACACATTATTTAACAAATACGTACATACGTAATCTGCATTCTACAATTGTGATATTATATGTTAAAGACCCCGTTTGATAAATATGTTGTTAATCGATCTAAATTAAATTTCAAATTATGTGTCTTTCGGTTATGACATTCACACAAGTGTATTTTTACGTGAATAGTTTTTTTTTCTTTTTTTCGTCAAATCTAATTAAACATGTATCTTAAATTTAATTATTCATTTATTTTAAGCTAATTTACCCATTAAAAGTGGGCCTAAGATATTGAATGATATATAAATGCTCACATTATGCTAGTAAATATGCGATCTAAAATCAACATGTGTATGATTATTCTAATTATACCACTTGGCATAGCATATATCGATAAAATAAAATGCAAAACATAGTATACGAAAATAAGTGTATATAATAATGTAATAATATGAAAAGTTTTTTTTTTAAATAAAATAAAAAAATATGAAAAGTATTCAGAGCTAGTCCATATTCTTGTTTAAAAAATAGAGAATACAATTACTTTAAATTGAAATAGCTTTTATTTATTATTTTAAAATAGTCAATGTTATAAGGGATAACATATAAATAAATAAAAAATTATCAATAAACATTGAAATATTCAACTTTAGTTCCAAGTTTATTTAGCAAATGATTTTTCCAATGTAAAATTTAGAATGAAATTTTAGAATTTAAAGACAAATCATTTTGAAATTTGAAAAAAATAATAAGCAATACATTCACACACTATTGAAACTACGAAACTGGATTTACATGTACGGTTGTACTTACTTGTAAAGCATACTATGTACGGTAAAATGCAACTAATTTAACAACGGTATAATAACACCTTATCCGTATTATGGTGTGCACTATCATTGGTAATCAATACATACTATAAAGATCCGTAATTATGAAAATTCCGGAAGTACCTCGAGAAAGTGTAGTTTGAGAATTTATCGTTGACAATTAATGTATATTTTTCATGCGTTTTATAGGAATCGAATTCCACCCTGTATTTGTCAACGCACCGTATTTGATCACTATCCGATATGGCGATATGTACATATTAATACATACATTACTGTTAAATCATCATATTATTACTTTTACAACATATTATAATATAATTAATTTGATAAGAAAGTTACGCGTTGACTACACTTGTAATTAATGTGTATTTCTTTCACACGTTTGACAGAAATCGAATTTCGCCCTGTATCTGTCAATGAGTGGTATTTGATTTTTATCCAATGGATATACACATACACTACTGTTCAATCATCTTATTATTACTTTTACATAAAAAATAACAATACAATTAATTTGACATAAAAGTTAAAATGTTGACTACACTTGCAATTAATGTGTATTTTTTTCACGCGTTTAACAGGAATCAAATTTTACCCTGTATTTATCAACGCGTTGTATTCGATCTTTATTCGGTACACCATCTCTCCCTACCCTTTATATGTATAAGTGTGTATAAAATACTATTCAATCATCTGATTATTACAATTACACCAACCAACAAATAACAATATAATTACCTTTAACAAAAAATAAAAAAAATCTATTACTTTATCCAATTTTTAAATTGATTTCAAAGTAGATTCTCTAAAACATACTCCCTCCTTCCTTTCATCTATAAATTTCTCATTTTATCATCTTGATCCGTCTATATATAAGTTTTTCATACTTTTTTTGACAAATATATTTTAATTTTTATTCTTACACTTTACTTTATATCCTATTTTTTATCTAATTTAATTACTTTTCTTAATTTACGTGCTCAAAAGTAATGAGAAAAACTTATAAACGGACGAAAAAAGTAAAATACAAAAAAAAAAAAAAAGGAAATTTTGTTACACATGGTGTTTCATAATGTATTTCACTACACTAAATACAAGCCATATACAATTAAAGATGGTTTTTTATTAATTACATTCTAATCCAATGTAAAAGTAATAAATGACATAAAAATACATCCCAAAAGAAATTTTAAAGATGAAAAAATACACCCAAATTGATTTTTTTAACAATAAACATTAAAATATTCAACTTTAGTTCCAAATTTATTTAGCAAATGATTTTTCTATTGTAAAATTTAGAATGACATTTTAGAATTTAAAGCCAAATCATTTTGAAATTTGAAATTTGAAATTAAAAAACATCAATACCTTGACACACAATTGGAACTACGAAGTTGAATTTACCTGTACAGTTGTACTTACTTGTAAACCACACTATGTACGACGGTAAAATGCAACTAATTTAGCAACGGTATAATAACACTTTATCCGTATTATGGTGTGCGCCATCATTGGTAATCAATACACACCATATAGATTCGTAATTATGAAAATTCATAAAGTAACTCGAGAAAGTATAGTTGAGAATTTAACGTTTACTACGCTGACAGTTAATATGTATTTCAATGTGTTTGACATGAATCAAATTCCACACTGTACTTGTCAACGCACTGTATTTGATCGCTATCTGATATGTACGTACACATTAATACACACATTACCGTTCAATCATCCTATTATTACTTTTACCAAAAATTACAATACAATTAATTTGAACGGAAAGTTAAAAACGTTGACTACGCTTATAATTAATGTGTATTTTTTCACACGCTTGACAAAAATCGGTTTCCGCCATGTGATTGTCAGTGCGTCGTATTTGATCTTTATCCGGTGTGTATACACATACAGTGAGTACTGTTCAATCATCCTATTATTACTTTTACAGAAAATAACAATACAATTAATTTGACAGAAAAGTTAAAAACATTGACTAATCTCGCAATTAATGTGTATTTTTTTCCCACGTTTGGCAGAAATCGAATTCTGCTCTGTATTTTCGATTTGTACATATTGTTCAATCATCTGATTATTACAATTACACCGAACAAATAACAATATTCTCACTTTGAAAAGAAAAAATAAAGAGAATTTTAATTAGAAATTTTACCATATCCAATTTTTAAATTGATTCCAAAGTAATCCTCTCAAACATAAAATTCCAAAAAAAAAAAGGAAATTTCATTCTATTTAGTGTTTCATATTGTATTTCACTGGACTAAATACAAGCCATATATGTTTTTCCTTGTATTAATTACTTTCTAATCCAGAGTAAAAGTAATAAATGGCATAAAAATACATCCCAAAAGTAATTTCAAAAAAGAAAAAAAACACCCAAATTACAGTTTGTCACGATTTGTGTGTGTGAAAACAGTGTAAAAGAGTCAACTCACCCCCCCCCCCCCCTCTCACACATATATATGTGTGGGTTCCAATACTCCACATCTCATTATCTTCACTTTTCTCCTCATACACCCCCCACCACACCCATCCACCCCCTCTACTACAAAAACCCCCTTTTCTCTCTTTTGCAAGTCAAGCATGCAGATATCCATAGAAAACTCCTCCAAGCTAGGTTTTTTTTCTTGAAATTTCATAAAAAAAATTGAATTTTTTTGGTTTTTTTCTTGTGGGTTTTTGATATAAGGGAGGAGAGAGAGAGGGTTAGAGAAGGAGGTGCAAAGTGTAAAAAGGGTTGCATTCTTTCTCTTACTTTCTCTCACTAGAATAGGAGAGTACTTTTCAGTTTTCACAATACATATACATATATATAAAAAGTTGTTACACATAGGGGATTATTGATTTTCTTTCATTTCATGAATTTTGGGGATTTTCTTGAAAACACTGACATTATGCCTAGCGGCGCTATCTCTCAGCCGCGCCTACTCTCTTCCAAATCCATGTTTAACTCTCCGGGTCTCTCGCTCGCTCTCGTAAGTGTGAAGAATAACAACAAATAACAGTTAGTTAGAGTTTTTTTTTTTTGATAAAAACATTTTGTTAAGATGATTTTTTTTTTTTTTTTTGCAGCAAACGAGTATGGAGAGAAACAATAATGGAGAAAATAATAATGTTGGTGAAAGAAGAAATAGGGATGAAGAACATGAGAGTAGATCTGGTAGTGATAACATGGATGGAGGCTCCGGTGACGATCTAGAAGCTTCTGATAAACCTCCTCGAAAAAAAAGATATCACCGACACACTCCTCAGCAAATTCAGGAACTTGAGGCGTATGTTTTTTTTTTTTTTTTTTGAAGAATTAGAAATCCAAAAAACCCTTATGATGGAGATTGTTTTGATTTTCAGTTTGTTCAAGGAGTGCCCTCATCCTGATGAGAAACAAAGATTGGAGTTGAGTAGAAGGCTTTGTTTGGAAACTAGACAAGTGAAATTTTGGTTCCAAAATCGAAGGACTCAGATGAAGGTATTGTGTTTCGTTTTCGGTTGTACACGAACTCAAACTCCTCGTTGTTCGTGTTGTACACGAATATCTGAATATTGAATTATTGAATGAATTGAAATGTGTAATTGAAACAGACACAAATTGAGCGGCACGAGAATTCGATTCTCCGTCAGGAGAACGACAAGCTCCGTGCCGAAAACATGACGATAAGGGAGGCTATGCGGAACCCCATGTGCACGAACTGCGGGGGTCCCGCAGTGATCGGAGATGTGTCGCTCGAGGAGCAGCATCTCCGAATCGACAACGCTCGTCTGAAAGACGAGCTGGATCGTGTGTGCGCCCTAGCGGGGAAGTTCCTAGGGCGCCCGATATCGGCACCAATGCCTAATTCGAGCTTAGAGCTCGGATTCGGAGGGATGACGGTTCCCTCCGAATTCTCGATTTCCCCTTCGACGAAGGGGATTTTGAACGTGACCCCGATGGAGCGATCGCTCGAACGGTCGATGTATCTCGAGCTTGCATTGTCTGCCATGGATGAATTGGTGAAAATGGCGCAGAGTGATGAGCCCCTTTGGGTTAGGAGCTTGGAAGGGGGGAAAGAGATGCTGAATCTTGAGGAATATTCCAGAACTTTCTCTCCTTGTATTGGAATTAAGCCTAATGGCTTTGCTACAGAAGCTTCTAGAGAAACTGGAATGGTGATCATCAACAGCTTAGCACTTGTTGAGACCATGATGGACTCAGTGAGTTTGTTTTTTGAGTTGGTTTATTAATTCATTAATTCTTGATTTAATTTATCTAATTAATTTGTTGTAATTTGTAGAACAAATGGGCAGAAATGTTTCCTTGTACAATTGCAAGAACTTCTACTACTGAAGTGTTGTCTAGTGGCATGGGTGGAACAAGAAATGGTGCACTTCAATTGGTAATTTAATTTAATTAAATTCATCAAAATTAGGGTGTTATTATTATTATTTTTTTAATTTTGTGTGTTTGTGACAATTGGTAAAATTGTAATGTAGATGAATGCGGCTCTACAACTTCTATCACCGTTGGTGCCGGTTCGGGAGGTGAACTTCCTCCGCTTCTGCAAGCAGCACGCGGAGGGAGTGTGGGCCGTGGTCGATGTTTCCATCGACACGATCCGGGAGTCTCCGGGAGGAGGCGGGGCGTTTCCGAATTCACGGAGACTCCCATCCGGGTGTGTGGTGCAAGATATGCCAAATGGGTATTGCAAGGTAATCAAGATTCTTTGGTACTTATTACACACAACTCCACACTTGTTTTTTTCCACATTTAATGTCTCAATAGCTAGCGGTGGGTGTATCCCACCACCACCCCTTTGTGTTAAATACGTTAGTTGGGTACATTTAATTTCACAAAAATTACGTGTCGTATTCTTCTCAATTGACTAATACACCCTCAACGACGAAAATCAGAACAACATGGTATATACTTAGGTAAATTCAAGAATCAAGAAAATGAAGCTTCCTAGCTAAACATTTTAGTCGACAAGATGCTTCTCGTGCCACAAAACGATATTTTGCTTATTAATATGAGATTAAAATGATATTAAAATTATTAAATTAAATATTATAAGGGGTGTGGCAGTCGAGGGTTTAATAAAAAAATGAATGGAAGCCTCTATTACTCCTATTTTTGCTCCTTGGGACACATTAATTTCCATATGATTTAGTTGATCAAACATTGGTAGAATAAAACAATGTATTTGATGTTTCTATTCCAATCTAATCTCTATATTTTTTAATTACATAAAACTGTATATTACCTGGTTCCAGCCTCATGATGTGTTTGTTTTTCTACTCAATCAAAGACCATTTTAGTCAAATCCCAAGACTTGCCCCTTTTTTTTTGTTGTCACGTGACACCCCACCCTCTACCACCCACCCACCCACCCTATCTCCCCAAATCTTGCAATATTTTGTTTGGTCTCGATTTTCTCGTTTCGAAGTTCTGGATTGTTAATATGTGTCGTTTAAATAAAAAAAATCAACGACACGTGTTAATGATTCAGCAAGGTAGTGTCGACCGTTTTCTTGCTTAAAATTGTGTGTAAAATAAAAAATTGGTACTATACATCATAAAATGGAGCAGAATATAGCACAGATATATTATACATTTTGTCTCTTATAATTGTACCCTTGTATGAAATTGTGGGGTTAAAACAATTCTGTGAATGTGGGTCACTATTTTTGTACCCTTAATTTCATGAATATAAAAATATATGAAATGATTTTTTTGATTAAAATGTTTAGGTCACATGGGTTGAACATGTGGAATATGATGAGAGCGCCGTTCACCAGCTTTACCGGCCGTTGATCAGCTCCGGCATGGGGTTCGGTGCCCAACGGTGGATCGCCACCCTCCAACGACAGTGCGAGTGCCTCGCGATTCTCATGTCCACCGCCGCTCCCCCTAGGGATCATAGCGGTAATTAAAAACTAATTAATATATATTGTATCTCGTGAAAAAATATGATAGAATAAGTAGATGTATTGATAAGGAATTTATTTAAATGCAGCTGCGATAACTGCGGGTGGGCGACGGAGCATGTTGAAGTTGGCCCAACGCATGACCAACAACTTCTGCTCTGGCGTGTGCTCTTCGTCCGTTCACAAGTGGAACAAACTCCGAACGGACAATGTGGACGAGGATGTGCAAGTGATGACTCGAAAGAGTGTTGATGACCCCGGCGAGCCGCCGGGGATTGTGCTGAGTGCAGCCACATCCGTGTGGCTGCCCGTGTCTCCTCAGCGTCTGTTCGACTTCCTTCGAGACGAACGGCTGAGGAGCGAGTGGGACATCTTATCCAACGGTGGGCCCATGCAAGAGATGGCCCACATTGCTAAAGGCCAAGATAATGGCAATTGTGTTTCTCTCCTACGCGCTAGTGTAAGTTTACCCATTTATATTATTATGAAGAATATTTATATATATTAGTGAAAATGACGCATGTGCCCATAGAATCATGGCGAATCAGTTCTTTGTAGTATATAGGATTGACATGATTATTTAGGACAAAATTGGAATTTGGAATTATCTAATAGGACAACCCATTTTCAGCCACTTATTTATTATTTTATTAAATAAGTAAAACTAAAAGTCAATTCCTTTGACTTTTACCTGTATGACATCAACTTTTTCAAAATTACCTTTCTGGGTTGACTCAATTAGCCCTGTGATGAAACTGACGTATGACCTTTTTACACTGTACCGAAGCATTATCTGACCAGGGCTACTTTTGTAATTTCACTTCAGGCCGTAAACTCAAATCAGAGTAGCATGCTGATTCTTCAGGAGACTTGCATAGACGCGTCGGGGTCGCTTGTAGTGTACGCGCCGGTGGATATCCCCGCAATGCACGTGGTGATGAACGGTGGAGATTCCGCCTACGTGGCGCTGCTGCCCTCGGGATTCTCGATCGTTCCTGATGGGCCCGGATCCAGTGGGCCCACCAGTAATGGGTCCACCGGAAACGGTGGGCCTGCGAACCGTGTCAGCGGGTCGCTTTTAACCGTGGCGTTTCAAATCTTGGTGAATAGTCTCCCTACGGCCAAGCTCACGGTGGAATCGGTGGAGACGGTGAATAATCTCATATCGTGCACCGTTCAAAAAATAAAGGGTGCTCTCAATTGCGAGAGCTGAGCGTGGGACCCGGACCCGTGCTCGTGTGCGTTTTTATATATTTTTTATTTTCCGTAGGGAGTTTAGTAGGGGTTGGATGTAATGCTCGGGGTATGATGACTCGATATTAAGGGGGTGAGTCAAGAACGAACCGCGGTTAAGCGACCCTTGTGTGGTGGTGGGAGGTGAGAGCTCCGGCCACGTTGTGGTGGTGGGGCGACGTCAGCTCTTACCACAACACAAGGGTGGTGGTTCGGGTATTGACTCAGTAATAGTACCCTTGAGTTGGCTCGAGTAGGTAACATGACGGTCTGTTTTATCATTTTGGGTGTTTTCTTACTATAGAACAATTGTGTTTATTTATCTCAAGTTTATTGTCATTTGGATTTGGTTTTCAATTGCCGTTTTTATTTCCTAAGTTTCTTCTATTTATTTAATTTGCGTGCTTATTTATGTTTGTGCATTAACCTACCAAAAATTATACTACCTTCATTTTATTTTAGATTATAAACTTAAATTCATTATTTCTTAATTTAGTAATAAAATATTTTTTTCACTTTAAATTATATACCATTAAACATTTTAAAATTACACTATAATTATTTTATTGCTAAAAAATCTATTACATCCTCTATTTTATCTTATTCAATTTTAATAAACAATTTTTACATTAAACTCTACGTAATAAATTTAAAATGGAACGGGGAGAGTAACATAAATGTCTTGGAATGATCGAAGTATGCTTGTTAAATTTTAAAAGTGAATTTTTACACGGTTTGAATACGAAGTATAACTAACAGAATATGTAGAATACATATTTTGGAAAAGAATAATTGAGAGGAAAATCACCGTAATCTGGTGATTGAGTATTCTGAAATATATAATAGTGAGATTTACAAAGTCTACAACAAACTTCCACAATTATAGGAAGACCAAATCATTAAAGATATATTCTAAGAATACAATAAAATCTCTAACAAATAATACTATTTAACATTATCTCTATTACCCCCCGTCAAGCGCTGCGTGGGGTGAAGACACACGCAAAGCTTGGAACGTAAAAACTCAAAGGCTGGACGCGGAAGACTCTTAGTGAAGATATCTGCTAGCTGTAGATGAGATGGGACAAACCCGGTAGAAATTCTGCCCAAAGACACTAGCTCACGAACAAAGTGATAATCCAAATCTATATGCTTGGCTCTCTTGTGTGCAACAGGATTTTGACTCAGAAAGATGGCGCTTTTGTTATCACATAACAGAGTAGGCCGAGTAGAAGGAAGAGCTCGAAGTTCCTTCAGAAGATTGATAACCCAAACAAGTTCGGCCGCAGCATTGGCCATAGCACGGTACTCAGATTCACAACTAGAGCGAGAAACAGTCGGTTGTTTCTTGGCACTCCAGGATACAAGATTACCTCCAAGAAAAATAGAGTACCCATATGTCGAACGACGAGTCTCAATGCAGCGAGCCCAGTCTGCATCAGAATAGGCCAGAATGGAAATATCCGAGCGCTTAGTGAAGGATAAACCGAAATGAATTGTACCTTTCACGTAGCGAAGGATACGCTTAACTGCCAGAAAATGGTCCTCCGTTGGAGACTGGAGGAACTGACTCACAGAGCTTACAGCATACGAGAGATCAGGTCTAGTGATAGTTAAATACTGCAAAGCACCAACAAGCGATCGATATAGGGTGGGATCCTTGAACGTAGGACCTGTGCTGACAAGTGATTCACCTGTTGCTAAGGGAGTTGAGACAGGTTTAGCCTCGACCAAGTCTGCACGCTCAAGGATGTCAAGTGCATACTTGGTCTGGCCAACAAACAAACCAGCGTCAGTGGAGGAGACCTCAAGGCCAAGGAAATAACTCAAAGAGCCAAGATCCTTGATAGCAAATTCGTCACCAGTACGAGCAATAAAGCGACGAAGGGCAGCAGAATCATTGCCTGTAACAATGATATCATCAACATACAAAAGGAGATAAATAATAGAATTACCCTGATGCAGATGAAAGAGAGACGAGTCAGAACGACTCTGAGAGAAGCCCAAGCTGAACAGAAATGTGCTAAAACGCTGGTACCAGGCAAGAGGGGCCTGGCGAAGGCCATATAGAGCCTTCTTAAGGCGACAAACATGATCAGGATGTTGAGGATCAACAAAGCCAGGAGGCTGAGACATGAAGACAGGGTTGTCAAGAACTCCATTAAGGAAAGCATTCTTGACATCAAGCTGATGAAGAGGCCACCCATGCTGAACCGATAATGCCAAGACTATCCGAACTGTAGCTGCCTTCACAACAGGACTAAATGTATGATGAAAATCCAAACCAGGAATCTGAGTGAAGCCCTGCGCCACTAAACGAGCCTTGTGACGTTCAATCGAACCATCTGCCAGAAATTTCGTACGAAAAACCCACTTTGAACCAACTATGTTCGTTCCAGATGGACGAGGCACCAGATCCCAAGTGGAATTCGAACGAAGTGCATCAATCTCCTCTTGCATAGCAGCAAGCCAGTGGGAATGCTTAGCAGCAGACTTGAAACCACGAGGCTCAGAGGTGGTAACAAGTGCAGAGAGTAGAGCCGAAGAAGCGAAGTCGACTGGATAACGAGGTTTAAATGTCCCAACACGAGCTCGGGTGATCATGGGATGAGTGGATACAAGTGGCAAGTCCTGAGCTGGAGGCGGAACAGGAGGCCCAACGTCGGGAACATGCGCTATAATAGGATCAGGCACATGTGGCGGCATAACCAGTTCATCATGAACCAACGAGGGAGGACGAGTATCATGATCAACAGAAAACCGATGCGGTTGTCTGATAGGTGCCGAAACAGGAGCCAAAGGGGAATCAGAGGAGATGTCGAGAAAAGTCGAGATATCCAAATCAGTGACCTGTGTGAGAGATGGAGCTCGAGAAAATGGAAAATAGAGCTCATCAAACTGAGCATGGCGAGTGATAAAAACTCGAGAAGACTCTGGATCAAAGCAACGAAACCCCTTCTGAGTACTACTATACCCAAGAAAGATGCACGGCCGACTGCGAGGTTCTAATTTGTGAGCAACATAATCCCGAAGATAAGGATAAACACGACATCCAAATGGTTTAAAGGTATCATAACTAGGCGAGTATCCAAATAATACCTGAAAGGGAGAAATATTATCAAGTATCGCAGATGGAAGCCTGTTAATAACATATACTGCAGTAGCAAAGGCATCAAACCAAAGAGAAGCTGGAGCATGTGCATGAAAAAGCATGGACAACCCAGTTTCAGAGATGTGACGATGTTTACGTTCAGCCCTGCCATTTTGTTGAGGTGTATATGGACATGAAATTCGATGATGTATACCATGCTCGTGCATAAAGTGACGAACCCTCCCATTTACAAACTCAGTACCACCATCAGACTGAAATATCTTCACAGTTCGAGAAAATTGATTGCAGACAAAGGCATGAAATCGAACAAATACATCATAAAATTCTGACTTAGCACGTAATGGATATATCCAGGAAAAACGTGAAAAATCATCGACAAAGGCAACATAATACTTAAAGCCATCAGATGTAGAAACAGGTGCTGGACCCCACAAATCACAATGAATTAAATCAAGAACAGCAGTAGCTCGTTTTTCATTCAACATAAATGGTAAACGTTTGCTCTTGGCCAACTGGCAAGAAGAGCATAAACGAGGGTTTGGTAAAACTGAAGTAACAGAACCGTTACCAGAATAAGACTCATGAGAGTCAAGGGCGGACAGTTGGTTCGTCATGTGAGCGGAGGCTCCGGAATCGAGATACCAATCAGGGGTAGAGTTTGAGACGTTGCAAGTCGAGGTGAAAGCTTCAGCAAGATTTGCAGCAGAGTTCGAACCAATAGCATTCAGATACCTGGGGCATTTATCTGCGTAGTGCTCCCCACGACAGAGTTGGCATTTAGGCACGAAAGGACGACGGAAACCACCTCCAGAGGGCTGCCCATCACGCCTGCCAGAGCCACCCGCATTACCAGAAAAACCTGACGGCCTGGACTGCTGCTGGGACTGAGATTGGCCACGGTTCTGGGATCGGGACACCTGCCTGGACCCAGCCGAAGAAGGCTGCCCATCTCGAGTAGCAGAAAACGCCGCAGGTGCATGAGAAGGCCCTTCCATCGACTTCATCATCATGTCGAATTGCACAGCCTGGTGCAAAAGGTCACGAAACGCGGGGATCGGAGACATAGCCATACGGGTATCGGCAAAACCCGCAAACTGAAGTCCTAACCCACGTAAAAACCAGTGAGCTTTATCAGATGAATCAATCGGACGATCAATTGCTTGCAGCTGGTCACAGAGATGTTTAAACTTGCGCCCATACTCCTCCACAGACAGATCACCGCGACGGAGAGATAACAATTCTTCACGTAATTGATGCGATCGTGAAGATGAGGCATAAACAGATTCGAGCGCCACCCATGCCTGATTTGCAGAGGTGCAATCAATCACTTCAGACGCGGCATCAGGGGATAGAGAGGTGTACAAAACGCTGAGCAACCGTTTGTCCTTGAGTCGCCATGTCGTATACTCCGGATTCGGTGTCGGATCAACAGCAGGTGCAACCGCCGGTACAGTGGCCGCGGGAGAGGGAGAAGTGCCGTCAAGATGCCCGAGTATATCGAAGCATTCGGCCATGTGAATAGTTTGACGACGCCACATAAGATAAGTGGACGCCTCAAGCTTGATTTGCATCATATTAATCATCGTCGTCACCGGAAGAGGATTGGTGGCGGAGGATGTCATCTTGTCGATCGAGAGAGATGAAGGAGGGGACCAGTCCTTGATATAACACTCGACGAGAAGGAAAACTGGACGGAGGCTACCAGTCCGTGCAGTGGGAGGAAGAGAGAATCGGATGTAGAAGCGAAAGAAAAGAATTAGGGTTTAGGATCGGTAATATTAGGCTGATACCATAAAAGAATATGTAGAATACATATTTTGGAAAAGAATAATTGAGAGGAAAATCACCGTAATCTGGTGATTGAGTATTCTGAAATATATAATAGTGAGATTTACAAAGTCTACAACAAACTTCCACAATTATAGGAAGACCAAATCATTAAAGATATATTCTAAGAATACAATAAAATCTCTAACAAATAATACTATTTAACATTATCTCTATTAATAACTACAATCGAATGTAACCATATGTATCTTATCGAATGTAACCATATGTATCTTATTTGATGTTTCGTTTTACGTTTCATAGCGTGGAGGAACGACATACAAAGGGTGAAAAAATTCAATTGAAAGTAAACGCCACACTAACAAATTACCAAATTTTGTACATGTTCATCATTTTGTAATTTTTTTTTAAAATGATATTGATGGAGAAAGAAGTTTAATTATTCAATGTGAATCTTCAAATAGCGGCTGTGAATATTCACATCATCCAAAAGTAAAGTAGGAAATTCTTCTACTGTAAATTATAGTATATTCTGTTGTACTTATAATATTATTCATAATTATAAAAAATCGAGATGGAATATTATTTTGGAATTGAAAATGATGGAGTTGGGGGGGCCTGTTTATTAAATGAAGGATATAGTACGTGTTTGTTGGGTGTGAAAATTAAACATTTAATGTTATGGCTTCATAATTCATTGCAAGTTTCTACGCTCCCTTTCAGTGCTCCACGAGGCACCCGAGAAGAAAGAAAATGTCGACCGCATGCATAAAATACCGTATACGTGTTAAAATGTACAAGTGATTTATGTCAAAATTTTATAAAAATTAATCATTGTAAATTATGATACATAGAAGATGAAATCTTGAAAGATGTAATTTTGCATCTCACAAATTTTATTTCATGAAACAAATTTATACTACATTTTTTTTTCAGGTAAAGTCTAGTATGCACTCGAGTGCATGTTGTGCACCCTAGTTCATGTGCACTTTTCAATTTTACTGATTTACACTTTTTGGTAAATGGTGTTACACTTTTCAATTATTACTAAAAATATTATTATACAGTTTAATAATTAAAAAGTGTAACATCATTTACCAAAAAGTGTAAGTTAGTAAACTGAAAAGTGCAACATGGACTAGGGTGCACAACATGCACTCGAGTCCATAACAGACCAACCATTTTTCTCATATGTAGTCTAAACCAACTCAATAACTTATTCTCATATGTAGTCTAAACCAACTCAATAACTTATTTCCTTAATAAATATATTTCATCATCTTGAAATGCATGCTAAAACATCAAAATATTTCATTTTCATTACCAAATAAAAGTGGTTGCCAAAAAAAAAAAAAAAAATTGCTAAAATATCAAATATTTTCTCACCAGATTACCTTTCCAATTTTTGTATTTCATATCTTATTTCACTATAAGGATGATTGACACATGTTATATTAAAAAATAATCAACGTCCTATAATATTGAAAACGACATGTGTTAAAGATTCAACTAAGTGGAACACTGAAATATACACGAAAAATGGAACATGAGAATCAAACCGATATATTTCAGGCCCCTCGATCTAGATCATAGATCCGAACTCTCAAGTTACAAATAATTCTTTTAAAAACTAGTTCATATAAAACTTTGCTCTGATCGATGAAATTAGTTCTCACAAATTAGTCGATCCATAGATTGGATATCCAGACTTGAATAATAAATTATAATAAAGCCCATACACATATGCTCCCTTGGCCCCGACTCGTGGCGTCTCTATTCAAAAGTATGAATCTGCCGACTTCCACATTTAAGGGCATAAATAAAATATCAAAGTTAGAGAAAAGGGGGTCCATTTTATTTGTAATTGAGATTGTTATTTTTATGAATAAATATGGATGAAATTAGTAAATTTAAAGAGGACAAAGGGGGTTGGTTAAACCGTAAACATTGGCTTTTATATGTTTTTAATAAAAAGAAAATAAAAAAGTTGATATATTAGGTGTTTTTCTTTTCTATTAAGGTTCTTACTGTTCACATTTAGCAGTGTCGTTTCATCAAAAAAGTTGCAATAGTTTCAATATAATCTTGGGACCATTACTATTTAGGCTTTGACATATTCAGTGTGTGTACTTACATCATCTCTGTGTGAACATCATGACCCCCCTCTCAAATACTTCCAATTATATATCAATCAATCACTTGTTTTAATAATGGATTGGTGTATACGTATTACTAGCTTCCTCGAAAAGCTTGTGATGTTTTTTTTACAGAGTTTAAAAAAAAAATGTACTCCCTCCTTGGAGGTTCGAGTCCTCTTCAAGGCATAATATTGAGAATGCTCATTGAATAAGCAATTCAATAAGAGAGCTCGGTTCGAATCGGTATTGATATACCGACCTGCACCCGCCCCAGAGTATATGATTCAACAGGAATCACACAAGGGTAGATTAGAAACCTCTGGTAAAATGCCCGCCCGTCACCCAGCGGATAAAGTACATTACATAGTTCAGAGATTGGCGACTTACACATTCAGTGACTTTGGCACGTTCGCCTGTTGGCATTCCACCCTTCCTTCTCCTGTCAGGGCCTATCCGAAAGAGAATCTAGTACTTCCGGAAAAAGCTCCTCATGAGCTCCAGGCACGGAGGTTAAGAAATACTAATATAATAAGTAAATGTATTAGACGTGATGTAATTGAGAGAGATGAGAATATAATGAAATGTGAGAGATAATAGTTATCAAAAAATGAATGGTTAGCTTTCATTGAGATGGACAAAAAAGAAAAGTTGAGTAGCTTTCACTGGAACTGATGGAGTAATAATTAGAGTGTTGAAGACTGATTTTATAAACTTTTATATATGAAGTAAATAAAGTAGTTGAATTTAGTGTATCGTGAGCCACAAAAATAATGACGTAAAGGGTAAATATGTGTACATTATGAGAGTGTAGATTGTGACGATTGCTTCTATTTAGGAGTATGCAAACTTTTGAGAGACAAACTAAAAAAAAAAAAAAAAGTATGAAAACTTTTAAGAAACGGAGGGAGTATCATATAGTACATATACACTAGTAATACTACTGCTCCCACTATATCCCTTTATGCTTTACATTTGGAGGACGACACGAATTTTAATAAATATAGTAGTATTTTATAATAAAAATTCTCATTAATGATGTTGCTAGTTAGTTTCATCGAAATTTTATTTGTGCGACTTAGATTTGACTAACAAACAAATATTTATGAACCTGTATTGAATGTTCTTCGATGATTGTAATACATATGCAAGCATGAACTATTTTTATTACATTGATCATATTTTTAGAAAATGACACGTGTACATACACTTATATGACATTTTGTGTTTTAAATATTAATGACTAAGTATATATGCTCGTTAGACGAGATGATTGTGCTAATACTATTTATATGTGAGATTTGTCGGCTTAAGTGGAGGTTGTTCGTCTCTGATGGGCATCCACGTAGAAGGAGCTCATTGAGTAGGACGAACATGGTGGTCAAACAGAGTTGTCGAGGTGGCGTTGACGAATATCAGCCTTCTTACTGTTGACAATTGACCAATCTTTATTGAATTTGAGGTGTAGCTTCTCTATTCGCTAGTCGTCCGTATGTCGTAACAATGACCAAAAACTTGCATAACGGATTAAAACACGAATTTAATTTGCATCATATAGTCAACAAAGATAAATGTAGACCTCTAATAATAGAATGGTCTTCATGTTCTCATGCATGATAGTTACGAACCATAGTTTGAATGTTGATTTTTCACATAATTTTCCAAAACTGTACATCATTTTAGATCAAATTCGACGTCTTCAAAAATAATTCCAAGTCTCGAGATGACTAAATTGCTGTGTTTATAGGAGTATGTCTTTACTATAAAAGGTCAAATTTGGACCATTCTTCTGACCTTTTCCCTTTTCTTCTTTTTAGGACTTATGCAAAATAGTGACAAATTTAACTTTTTTTTTTCTTTTTAAATAAGTTGATAAATTCATAAAAAAACATTCGGATTAATGTTTGGTTGACCATATATATGTGGTCAAACTTAATATAATTTACAGATAATATAAGGTCAAAATATTTTGCAAATACAAATAGTAAAAAAAAAATGTATTTTGAAGTTTGAACGAATTGCTCTTTGTAGTAACATAATAATTTGCTGGTAAAAAAATTCAATTAACATAGCTCTTTATAGTAACATATTTTGACCTTATAACAACAAAATATTTTTGGCTTTGCAATCCACGAAATCGTTCAAAAAACTTACTCCCTCCGTTTCATAAAGTTTGTCGCATTTCTCATTTTGTATAAAATTAAGGAACATATTTTTTTGACAAATTTACCCCTCGTTATTTTCTCCCCCTTTCTTCTCTTTTTCCTTTTATTTTTCCACCTTCCTTTTCCACCATTTCTTTGACCTTTCCAAAAAAAATCGTAATTAATATATTTCCAAAAGAATAGGGGCAATTTAGGGAGATCATTGGTAAAATTAGGAAAAGCGACAAACTTTTTAAAACAAATTTAAAGTCCAAATGCGACAAACTTTTTAAATCGGAGGGAGTAGTGTGTATTATCTTGCTTGTAGTATTTTTTGACCATGTAGTATCTTAGTTTGATCTTATGGTAGATTATTTTGACGTGATTTGTAATAAATCACCAATTTGCAACTCGCATTTCTTTTTCACGATTCGAAACTCGACTTATAATCCGTAAATTTTTAGAACCTTTTTTTCATTTCACATTTCACATCTGATTAGATCACTTAATTTGTGAGACACGTGAATGTTCGAATAATGATATAATAGTATATGTGTATATATTTAATATAATCTGTTTGACTTTAAAGATTTTGCTTTATACGTAGAACTACGTATTTTTATTGGCAATTTATGAACTAAAATTTAATCCCCTATTATTGATAAAATATATTATTAAATCCATTAATTATTGAGTACTCTTTCTTGCCTATGTGTGTGGGCCAATAAATGGGCCTAAAAGAGTTGGGCTTTTAGATTCGTCCAACCCATCACATGGAAGTGGGATCCACCAAATTCCAAAGTCCATCACTCTCAGGGAGAGAAAAGTCAATTGTTCACACTATGTCTATGTCCCCATGAAGGATACAATTTTTTGTGACAGCCCAATCACCAAACCAAACATTTAATATTTCGAGCACGATAACTTTCACATTTTTTTTTCTCGAAACCTTTCACAATAACTTTTATATTTTTTAAAGGTAAAAACTTATGTGAGACCGTCTGGATCTTTTTCTGTAAGACGGATCCTTTTAACCCATATTTCAAAATTTTGGTAGGATAACGCATATTTTTTTTCCAGATTTTAGAGTGTAAAAAAAGTGATAAATATTTTTAACAAAAGTGACTATCACTTTTTACTTAAATACTATCACTTTTTGCTCAAACATTATCACTTTTTATATATAAAAGCCGTCTCACGGATCTCATTCTGTGAGACGGTCTCACCCAAGACTAGCCCTTTTTTAAATAGAAATTTCTTTATAATCTACCCCACAATACTATTCATTTCATTCCATAAAAATAGTCACTTTTTTTTTTTCGAATATCTTAAATTATATTCATATTTCCTCTTTTACTTAAATATTAAATATTTTATTACCAAAGTTACTCCTAATTAAAATTATTTTATAATTACTCACTAACATTGAATTAAGAGTAATTAAGATCCGCTTCTTTGATATTTACATCACATTTTTAAAATTTTTAGAATAAAATGGGTCATAATGTTTTTTTTTTAATGTGTTAAATTTATACTTGAATTTTCTTTATAATTAACCACTTTTTTTTTTTAGCAATGTAAGAATGGAGCTAGAAAAATGAAAATTGTAATTCATAAGTTTATTCTAATATTTTAATTTGAGTGGGCTTTAAATTCCAATTCCCATTTCTTCATAGCCTTGAATAATAAATAAAAATACAAGAACAAAAGTGAAAATTTGTCCACATTCAATAAAGAAAGAAAAGTCTTAATAGGGAGACTAGGAGAATGAATCTTTCTTTTTAGAAAAGATTGGGACAATTTAAAGAGTAGCGTTTAATGAAATCTAGGTAGCATTAAATTGTATTCATTGAAGTGGACCTTGTACAATCCTTTCATGTTTCACATTATGTACTCTACGGATTTTTATCTCGTATTGTTTTTAATACACATAAACTTGTTATTCGAGCCGAGTATTTATAGTCAGAGCTCGGCTGGACTCGATAACATTGACAAACCAAAAAAACGAGTTCAACTCGACTCGTTACCGAATCTAATGAGTCTAACGAGTCTAATGAAATTAAAGAAACAAAATAGACATTGAATCTAACGAGTCGAGTTCGATAATAAAACTAGTACCTAACGAGCTCGAGCCTTATCGAGTTCACGAGTAGCTTGATTCGTTTAACAACACCGAATGTCATGCCAATAAAATAAATGGAAAGTTGTAGACCAGTTTAATTGATTTTTTTTGTATTTTAATTGATTAAATTTAATTTGAGATGACATGTCGAAAAAGTGTTTTGGTCAATGTGTTTGTACGAATATATATCTTTGAAGGAATATGAATTGTGCATTTATTCAATACTTGAAAATGACTTAAAACTTTTTATTTCCAAAAAAATTAAAAGTAATTTTCTTTATAAAAATTTCCTCTGCATAACTGAGTGTAAATGTTTTTCTAATTAAAAAACTAAATAAATCAAAAATTAATTAATAAATATATAAAGACATTTTTTTTTAAAAAGCACGGACCTAATCAATTTATTGACAAGAGTATAAGACAAGGGAAACCCGTCCATAATAATAAAAAAAAGGCTTGATCCAACACGACGGGACGTGGAAAATACATATCAACCCTAGCAAGAGTATGAGCTAAACAATTAGCATGACGATTTACCCAACACGAAAGAAATCACATGTTTCACAATTTGTTTCACTGTATGAATAATTGACACGTATCATATTAAAAAATAATCAACGTTCTATAATATTGGGGGCGGCACGTGTTAAAGATTTAAGAGAGTGAAACACTAAAAGTGAAACAAAGGAATCGAACAAAACACAACGTTGAGTAAAAAAAAATCATTCATTAAAAAGAAATAAGAGAGTACATTGCTCAATATATAAACAACCAAACCTATAAATCCCTTTAAATATATTTTTCATCACATCTTGTACCAGCCCAGTATCTGGCCCAATCAAATTACAAACTGGGCTGCTTTTAATTTAATTAAGTGCGCGGTTATACACACCCACCGACCTATTGAGGACACCCACTAGATGAGTACACACTCTTAAGATGAGGACACCCACCACTAGATGAGTACACACTCTTAAGATGAGGACACCCACCGTGAAAACCCCAAAATAACCTTAAGCTTCATAAAACCCTAATTCTTCATTTCATATCTTCAAATTCAGTACACCCACCTCCCTCTTCCACACTCTCCGCCTCTCCACGCCGAAGCGCTGCCCCGCCCACGTCCCTGGCGCCGTCCACGTCGGCCGCCCTAGCCCACATCCCCAACGCCGCCCGCGTCGGCCGCTCTAGCCCACGTCCCCAGTGGGCCAGCGCCGCCCACGTCCCCAGCGCCGCCCGCGTCGGCCGCCCTTGCCCACGTCCCCAGCTGCGTCGGCCGCCCAACCCACGTCCCCAGCCGCGTCGGCCGCCTCTCTCCTCCCTCTCAGGAGCGGCCGCCGCTGCAACCCGTCGCCCACCATTCCCCTTCCCCTCCCAGGCGAGGCCGCCGCCCTCACTTCTCCCCACAAACGCGTCTGCCCCCTCCCCTTTGCTACGGCCGTCGTGCCCCTCCCCTCGCCGCCGCCGCTACACAGGTAAGTTTAGGTGAAAGATTAAAAAATTAGGGTTTTTTTTATGTTTGGAAATTATTTTCGAACATAGTGTGTTTGTTATGGAATAAATTTTGAGCAATTTGTATTTGTTTTGGAAATAATTTCGAACAAATTAAGTTTGTTCATGAAAAAATCTCGAACATGATGTCCCGATATTTTTTTTCGTACAAATGAAATTTGTTCAAGAATTTTTTTCGAACACCTTTAGTTTGTTCAGTAAAAAATTTCGAACATGTAATATGTGTTCCATGTTTTTTTTCGAACATGTAATCTTTTTTTTTGAACAACTTTAATGTTTCGATGATGGTGGGGATGAATGGATTTAGGGTTTATGGCGAATGAATGTATGACTCTGGTGTGAAATGAGTTGGTGGGTGTACTCATCTTCATTTTTTTTCACACGAGGGGTATATGTGATATTTCCCATGCCCTTTAGAAAGAAAAATATGTTCGGTGGGTGTACTCAGTAGGTTGGTGTGTGTGTAACCGCGCCCTTTACTTAATTGGTCCCTAATGGGCTTTATAAACTGGGCCAACATATAAAGAGAAACTTAAAGAAGTTACTCCATTTATCCCTTTTTTTTAATTGATGTTTACAAAATTATTAAATAGGATTGAATATATTTGCTATCATTTTATTTACACATTCATAATAATTAATGTATAATAATAACAATTAAAATAAAGGAACAACTTTTAAATCCGACCATTCATAAAGTGAGATATTTTATTACGAAAACCTAAGAGTCATATGAACACATTTCGTTTAAGAGACGAAGTCCCATTAAAAACTCTCTTATAGAAAATTCACTTTAGAAACAGAATCATAGTTGAGAAATCTGACCATTCAATTATCTTAGTAACTAAAAAATGACAAATACCTATACGTATTATTTATTAATTATTTTCACTGAATCATACTCCGTATATATATCTTTTAACAATATTCGTTGTGAACTAGTTGCACACCAAGTGGTGCACCCAAATACCACTATAATATTTTCTTTTCCTTTTTCTTTTAATATATAACCTCTATTCGTTGACATTATATTAGTAGTTCCTCCTCTCCTTATAAAATTCTGGTCAAGAAATTAGGTCTATGTATTATAAATAATCATAATTTTAGAACGTGGGGTATAATATAAATTATAAATATCTAATTTTAAAGTATTTTCTTGGCTTGTGTGAATATGATCTTGAAAACAACGTTGAATTATAGGAGTAGTTAATAATTGTAATATTGTATAATAAAAATCAAATTTCAAACCATCAATTAATTATAGCAGAATGAGATTAAACTATTATAGTATAGAAATCTTATAATAAACATTTTTTTTAATTTAAAATTATGTTTATAATTTGTTTGTCATGACATATAGTTTCGTACCTAATATTGTCTGCGTATGAAATAATATAAAATTAATAGAATTGACGAAGTATGTATTCAAAAATCAAAATTCTCTGCGCATGAGAAAAGCGGTTTCATACTACCGGTCAAAAAATAAACTCTACAATTTAGAATTGTAACAATTTTTATTTTAATTTAATAAAATAAATTTTTATGTAAATTGAGTATGCCTGTAACAGATTTATAGTGTGCGCATTTATAAAATTTCAACTTTTTATAACTTTTACTAGTTAGTTAAAGCCATGTTTATTTTAAGCAATTAAAGGAAAGTTATTACGAGTACAAAATTAGGTGTCTTCTTTTTAAAAATTTCAATGTAAGTAGAATATGCATTTTGAGCAAAATATGTGACTGTACCATGATATATAATACTCTCTCCATTTTTTTAATAAGTGTCACTTTAACATTTTTCAACAAATTAAGATATTAAATTGTGGTCAATATTACCCTTCATTAATGATAAATAATTTTAATACTACATTTTTGCTTAATAAAGAATGTGGTCAAGAATGTATGTTGTATTCATATGTACAATATTTATGATTTTCCATGATTTATGCTACTATATTAATTGAAATTGAAGGCAAATTATTTTATAAGGGTAAAATTGTCAAAATTAAAGAAAAAAAACATAGAATGACACTTATTATAAAAATAATTAAAATGACAAAGTGACACTTATTTAAAAGTGGAGGGAGTATTTTTTTTGTATAATTCTATCGTTTAATGTGTGAAAAATGCATTTTTTTATAATTTTTCCCCATTATGTTTACAAGTTTTAATTTTTAAGGAACCTCTTTATAACTTTATGTTTTTGTTAAACTAGAGTTCAATATTTATCATTTGAGAAAATTGGTAACTTTCTTACATGCAATTGTGTTGGATTTTAAATGTTCAATTTATCGAATTTAATTTTTGACATTTACATTTGATTTAATTCATTATAGTCCAATTTCAATTGTACAGGTGCAATTAATTGTACTAAAGTAATCCCAACGAGTGGTGTAGGTTTGAGATTATGAGACTATATTCATAATTCTGACATTAAACGGGGGCGGTGGAATTGGTCCCTTCGAACTAGTGATCTTTGAACCTAAATGATCTAGACATTGAACAACGCCAATCCATCAAACTATCGATTTTCAACTTTTGCAACCTTAATTTCTTAGGGTTGGTCTGCTATGGACTCGAGTGCATGCTGTGCACCCTAGTCCATGTGCACTTTTCAGTTTACTGACTTACACTTTTTGTTAAATAAGTAATAATTGAAAAGTGCAACACCATTACCAAAAAGTGTAGGTCAGTACACTGAAAAGTGCACATGGACTAGGGTGCACAGCATGCACTCGAGTGCATACTAGACTTTACCAATTTCTTAATTTTTATTACGAGTATTTTTTTAGAGCAGTTAAAGGAAAGTGAAGGACGCGTAATTCAAAAGTCGCGATTTAAGTGCAATAAATAAAGCCAAAAACGCCCCTGCCCAGTCAAAATTAAACACAATACCCCCGAATATTCCGCTCTCTAAATAAATTTCCCCCATCCTCCTCCGCCGTCCGATCATTCCGATACGAATCAACGGCTGAAAATGAAACTCTGACCGTAGGTACGAAATCAAGGAAAAAGAAATGGTGGGTCGGAACAAAAATAATGATTAGGCTTTGAAGCTTTGACTGGAAGAGAGAGAGAGAGAATTTTTATTTGGAATTCATTTTCATTTTTTTCTTGAATTGCATTTTCCTCTTTCTTTCTATCTCTCTCTTCTTTGTTCTTTCAAAAGCAGGGGAGAGAGAGAGAGAGAGAGAAGGGGGTGTGAATCTTTATCTATTTTTTTTTTCTGGGTCTAAGCTCATTGTTTGATTACGGGAGGTTGATTTTCAAGTTTCGTAATCTGGGTTGTTATTGTTTGGATTCAAGAGTTTACAGGGAGAAAGGGTTTCTTGGATAATTTCCAATTTGGGAATCTGATTTGTATTATAGTGTAATGAATATGATGCGTCGGCTGAAGAGCATTGCTTCTGGGAGGACCTCCGTTTCAGATCCTGTAAATTTCTTTCACTTTTTTTGATTTTGTACGTTTTTGAATTTTTTGCATCACTGTGATCTGAATTGGGTTTCAACGTTTTGGGATTTTATTGCGCTTTGATGATTTATTGTAGGTGCCCCTTTTGTGCGAATGAGATTTTGTTGTTGTTATAATCATGAGTAATTTGTGAAGATCGTAGTATATTTACGTGGGATTTTGTTAGTAAATTAATGACAATTAGCGGAGTTTTAACGTTTTTTTAAGATTGTTCTTTAATGTGTTGAATCTGTGGAGACGAACATGTATTGTTTTAGGGGGATTGTGGGTGCTTTCGTCGAATAGATTCGACGAAACGGGGATGTAGCATTAGTGATTGTGATATCATCATGCTTGTGTTGGTGGAATGTGAGTTTGGTGTATTTTTGTGGCTGCATTTCAGTGTGGTAATTTAATTGTATAACTCTTGAAGTCGTGTAATGAGACGAACGTAGAGTCGTAGACTAGGGAATGCTCTCTTGAATTGTCTTTCGAAGCGAATTAACGTATGTTGAATCCTTGTGTGGATGGATATGGGTCGTTTAAAGTATGATTTATGTATGCAGAGTGGGGATTCTGGCCTTAAGAGGGTGAAGGTGGAGCAAGAAATTGACTACAGAGACGCATGCGACATGGATATAGTAGAAAAAGTTTCAGAGCCGTCTATGGAATCCGACTCCATGGTAATGGATGCAAATACATCAGATGTGCCCGAACTTTCTAAAGAAATGAAAGAAATGAAGATTAGAGACGATGATTCGGATGATCATGAGACTAACTCGAAGGTTTGTTTCACATTTAATCCCCTTTCCAATTTTGGTGTTGCTTTGGCAAAAATAAGCAAAATAACCAACTTTTTTCCAGGATATGGAGCCAACTGTGGTCAGTGGCAATGGAACCGAAACTGGTCAGATAATCGTAACTTCCATTGGTGGCAAAAATGGACAACCAAAACAGGTTACTGGTTTTGCCAGTTGAGCTTGGCTTTTATCTAATACTCCCTTCGTTCCTTATTACGTGTCCTTTTTGGCTCAAAATTTTGTTCCAAATTGACGTTTTAGGTATTTTCACCGCATTTCTTCCCAATTTACCCTCACCATAAGAATTTATTTATTAAGGAAGATCGAGAGACATTTAAGGGTAAAATGGTCTAAAATGCGAGTTAAATTTTCTGTGAATAGCTAAGAAGGACATTTAATAAGGAACGAAGGGAGTATAACGTTTGGCAATAGTTGGAGTTGTGTCTAATGCTTTCTTATTTCCCTCAGACGATGTCTTATATGGCTGAGCGTGTGGTTGGAACCGGTTCATTTGGAGTTGTATACCAGGTATTTTAAGAACGAAATGAGATGCATTTGCTTGTGTTTTGAGTTCCATGGGTATGAAGGAAGAAAGTTTGATGGATACTCTTTTTTTGTTTTCAACGAGCAGGCTAAATGTCTTGAAACGGGTGAATCTGTTGCTATAAAGAAGGTGCTCCAGGATAGGAGATATAAGAACAGGGAGCTCCAGATGATGCGTTTACTTAACCATCCTAATGTTGTTCAGCTGAAGCATTATTTCTATTCCACTACTGATAAGAACGAGGTGTACCTTAATCTTGTTCTGGAGTACGTCTCTGAAACTGTTTACCGGGCTTCAAGGCACTATAGCAGAGCCAACCAGTGCATGCCTATTTTGTACGTCCAGCTTTACATATACCAGGTACATAATTCTTCTTTTAATGCTCTGCCTACTTCCTTCATCAACTCTCTGAAAATGTGAAATTGGGATTTTGTTTCTGAATCGCAGATCTTCCGTGCATTAAATTATATGCATAGAGTTATTGGTGTGTGCCATCGGGACATCAAACCACAGAATCTGCTGGTATGGTTGTTTATACATTTTCCTAAAATTAAAATTTTCCATTTTCTATAGTGCTATTTGTCACGATTCATGACTTGCTTATGTTTGTTTTGGAGTTTGGATCATAAAATCTATTACTTTCTGTAGGTAAATCCTCACACACATCAGCTTAAGCTTTGTGATTTGGGGAGCGCAAAGATGTTGGTATGTTTTATCTATTTGTTTCTTTTAAAATCTGGATTGAATCCAATGACATTTCAATCGCTGAGATTTGTCGTTTTGTTCAGGTACCTGGTGAACCAAATATTTCGTACATTTGCTCTCGGTATTACAGGGCTCCAGAGCTTATTTTTGGTGCTACGGAATACACAACTGCTATTGATATGTGGTCTGTTGGTTGTGTCATGGCCGAGCTGCTTTTAGGACAGGTAGGTGCATACGCTACTTCGATTTTTCTAGGTAGCATTACAATAAATTATACGATGAAAAGTAGTTCTTACATTTGCTCATACACGTGCAGCCTCTATTTCCTGGTGAAAGCAGTGTCGACCAGCTCGTTGAGATAATTAAGGTGCAAAACATAAACTCATCTTCTTTTTATATCTAACATACAAGTCTTTTTACGTGCACGTTCATGATATTTGTATTTTATTTGGACATTAGGTTTTGGGGACGCCAACTAGAGAGGAAATAAAGTGCATGAATCCAAATTATAGTGAATTCAAGTTTCCTCAGATTAAGGCCCACCCTTGGCATAAGGTTTGTCGACTTTCCTCGTTTTTCAAAATATAGAAGGTGAAAGAAAATGAAGTAAGAATGTAGTGGATGCGAATGTGAGATTTAAATGAGGTTATTTCTCTAGGTATTTCATAGGAAAATGCCAGCTGAAGCGTTAGATCTCGTCTCGAGGCTGCTCCAGTATTCACCTACTCTACGATTTACAGCTGTAAGTGTCGCTTATTTTTTTGTGGTAAATGGCTGAAATTCAACAGACTGAGCTCTATCGTTCTGAATTGAAATTATTTTTCTCGTGTAATATTTCAGTTAGAGGCTTGTGCACACCCATTCTTCGATGACTTGAGAGAACCTAATGCATGCTTACCGAATGGGCGAGCATTACCTCCTTTGTTCGACTTTTCTGCTGAAGGTATGCGAACATTATCATTTCTTCCATCCTTTTCCTTTTCCTTTTCCATTCGACAGTTACTAAATACGCTATAATATCTCCCAGAACTGGATGGTACGCCTTCTGAACTGCTTAAACGACTCATCCCAGACCACGCCAAAAAGTGAACTTTCTAAGGTTCGCCTTGCCTAACACGACTTCTCAAGATGCTTAGAGGCTGCCTCGACCTCGTCTTCTCTCCATCAAACGGTTAATTAATAAAAAGTTAGCTAGTTGTATGAGAGGAAGTTGTTGCGTATGTTGTTGAATCGGGTGGAGGACGAAATTTTTATAGGGGATCGCGTGATTCCAATGGCAAATATATATTTATATATACATATATAGTTTCAACAGATTCTTGTATATGCTTTTTTGCATATAGAATAGATGTTTAGATCTATATATATCCAGTTTGCAGGTGTGTCATTAGCTTACAAACTGGAGGTTTTATAGAATGGCTTAGGTACATATTTTTCGTATCTTCTTTCTTCGTCGTCGTGTTTCAGATCCAAAATCTCCCGTAGAGTTTCGTATATTAATAAAAAAGTTGTCAATTTACTCTTGAAACTGAGCAAATCTACCAGTAGTCCTCACAAGAACATGTCCCTTGTTTAAAGTGATGAAACCTATTCGAATCCCTAAGAACAATGTGGCGTCGATAAGCCCGGGATATGAACTTCATCGCTGTGTGGCAGTCGCCACACACGCGTATGTTCTTGTATATTCGAATCGGGGCTTCGTCTGGAAGCTTGAGCAGTCCGAAAGCCACAGCCAGCTTCTCACTATGATAAGCAAGGCCATGAGCCTTGCCCTCTTCATTGATATCATGAAGAGCAAAGCTCATATCAGGAACATATCCAACGGCTGTGATCATCTTCACTATTTCGTCGACTTTCAAGAAAATCGCCTCCGTCTCAGGATGCCTCCTATCGTCAGACGTAAACGTGACAACTTCTCCGTTTATTCCCATCCAACTACGCCCCGGTTCTTTCCCTACGCCCCGTGATTTCATCAGCCTTCGTACTGAAGCAGCTTCTTCCCACTTCCCAATTGCGGAATACGTATTTGATAACATAACATACGCGACGGGGTCGTGAGGTTCCAATTCAATCAGAGCCGTCGATGCTCTCTTCGCTAGATCGATATTCCCGTGCTTTCTACAAGCAGAGAGCAGTGACTTCCAGACAGTCGAATCGGGGGCTACTGTCATTTTGTTCAAAAGCTCGTCTGCCTCGTGAAACTTCCCCGATCTGCCTAAAAGATCGATCATGCAGGCGTAATGATCAGGACCCGGTGTTATCCCGTAATCTTTTTCCATGGACTCAAAGTAGTAGCGTCCACGTTCAGTGAGGCCCGTGTGGCTGCATGCGAATAGCAATCCGATAAACGTTATGAAGTCGGGTTTTACACCAGACGCGATCATTTCCTCGTATAATTGAAGGGACTTCGTCCCTTCACCGTTTTGGGCATAACCAACAATCAAAGCAGTCCAAGAGATCACATTTCGTGTTCTCATAGAGTTGAATACCTTTACGGCCTCTTGTAAACACCCACAATGCGCGTAAAATGACGCGAGGGAGTTATCGACTGATAAAGATCCGTCTAGCCCAGATTTAACGGAATTCGCATGAATTTTTTGCCCTAAATCTAGCAAAGCCATCTCTGCACAAGAACTCAAAACAGTGGAGGTAACAATGTGATCAGAATCAATTCCTCCTCTCCTCATTTGAGAAAACAACTTAAGACTCGCATCGTGGAGCCCGTTATGAGCACAGCCCGTGATAAGAGACGTCCACGAGATTACGTCCTTCTCAACCAAAAGATCAAACAGTTCAAATGCAGAATCCAAGTCATTCAGTTTAGCATACATATCAATGAGGGAATTGCTCACAAGTGTATACCCCTCAAACCCGGATTTAATAACCAAAGAGTGGATATTCTTACCATTACTCACATTCTTCATCAAAGCAACAGAGTTCAACACAGAGGGATATGTGAATTCATCAAGTTCCATATCTTTCGCATGCATCGTTCTAAACAAAGACAACGCTCGCTCTGGAGAGCCCTGTCTAACGCACCCAACAATCATCGCGTTCCAAGATATAACATCATCAACTTCCATCGACTCAATCGCTCTCCAAGCACTGGTCAGGTCCCCACATTTCGTGTACATGTCGACCAATGCACTACGAACAAACACATTAGCACTAAAACCACCACGAACGACACAACAATGCACTTGCTTCCCAAATGCAATATCATAAATAGCTCCACAAGCTACCAACACTCCTGGAAATGTATACTGGTTAGCTCCAATCCCTTCTGCCCTCATGCTCCTAAAACACTGAATTGCTCCCACGCCATCGCCATTAAGGGAATACCCGTTAATCAACGCAGTCCACGTTACATGGTTTTTCCCATTCGGCATGCTTTCAAAGAGATACTCTGCTTCCACAATGCGCAGGCATTTCGCATACACATCGATAAGACTAGTAACCACGAAAACATCTACATCGAAACGAGTCTTTATAGCATAACCATGAATCTGTTCACCTCTCAAGAGGAGACCCTTTACAGAACACAATCTCAATAGACTTCCTAATGTAAAATGACTAGGCTTGAATCCCACATGCTGCATTTCATAAAACAGTCGAAAGCTTTCGATTTCGCAACCCGTTTTGCAGTACCCAGAAACAAGTGAAGACCAAGTGATTGCACTCTTCTTTGGAGCCTTGTCGAACAGTTGCCTAGCTTCAACAAGCCTCCCAGCATTTCCGTACCCAGCTACTATTGTGTTCCATGTAAATTCATCCCTTTCAGGCATTTCATCGAACACCTTCCGAGCAACATCAACTCGACCCAATTTTAACAAATCACCTAAATGTTTATTTGTATCAATCAGTGAAGCTTTTCTAGTTGTGTGCGTACACAAATTTCTACAAACAATCTTGCGCATAACCCAGTTCCTTGCTTCTGCGCCTTTCATCTAGTATTCAAATAAAACCGAAAGATTCAAGAATTGAACTTGATTTTAATATAAAATACTTTTTCTATTTAATTAGATATATAAGCTTTTTTGAGAAATTTTGGTTATCATTTTGTAATTATTTTATTCATTTAAATATTTCAAAGTTTAAGGTGCAGTTTTTAATCATTAGTCAAACGAATAATTTAAAATTACTCACTTTATCTAATGATGAATAATATAAGTTGACTTTAAAAAAAATTGGTTCACCAACTATTGAAATATTCCAAGAATATAATTATCCCATATGTAACCAATAAAATTCATTTTTCAATATTCTATTTAATTAGCATAAGTCGATCACATACAATATTTTCACATGCACATTATCTACAATTTCACAAAAAAATATTTACTTTTATATTAATTTAACCTATTTATTTTATATAATTTTTTTTTATATTAATTGTAAAAAATCTTAACCTTTCATCGTGTTGCAATTAGATATACATTTTTTTTCTCCGACCAACAATTGTTGATGTGACTTGTCGGAGCTTGCCACGTCATATTACACGTATTCTTTAAAAAAAATATATGTGTAATCTGAAGTCGCAAGCTCCGGCAAACCACGTCATCAATTGTTGACCAGAGAAAAAAATGTGTATCTAATTACAACACAATAAAAGGTTGAGATTTTTTACAATAATCGTAAATGTCGTGATTAAATTGATACTGATGAGATTTTTTACAATAATCGTAAAAGTCGTGATTAAATTGATACTGAGATTAAAGGTGGTGTATTTATTTAGAATTAACCTTTTTTTTAATGTATGTTCATATACTATAAAAGTTTCTCCTTCCATTTCATAATTGTTTACACTATTTTATTTTTGTATTTGTCTGTTTTACAATTGTTTTCACATCTTAAAAAAAAAACTTTTTCATAAATCTCACATTGACATTACTTTTACCCTAAATTCAATTATTTATTTTATTTTATTCATAAAAAAATACTCCCTCAGTTCAATTTCATTATTTCCACTTTCCTTTTTTGTTGTCCAATTTTATTATGCCCATACCATTTTTGGAAACAATACTATTCATACTACTTTATCTCCACCCTCCTACCATCACTTATTTATCCACTTTGTTATTCACTTTATTCATAAACAATCATTTATTTACAAATGGATCAAATATTCATTAAAACCCGTGTCCGAAAAAGTGGGCATAATAAAATTGAACGGAAGGAGTATTCTATAATACTCTATTTATTACACATTTTTCTTAATTTGTGTGAGCCTATAAAATAATGATGCAAAGAGACAATTGCTAATTTATCCAACCAATTTTCGTTTTCTTTTTGCTCAAGTGACGATAAAATCTATTTCATGAAACCGATTAAGATTTTTTGTCATTATCTTTATCCTCAAGACACTAGACTAGACTATAGTATATAAAAACCCGATTTCAATTTATTTTTTATTAAAAACCTCATCCATATTTCTTCATCAAATTTCAGCCGTCGGATCAACCCCCAATCCGAAAGAGAGCGCCGATACACCAATCATTTACACCACCAAAATAACGAAAGAACCAGCGGGCGAATAATTCTCCGCCAAAACGATGTCGTCCAACCCCGAGTCTCCGCCCACCGGCGCCGCCGCCAACATTGACAATACGCCGCTTCTCGGCGACCAGATCTTCCGCACTCGCTCACAATTCCTCGGCCGCCCGCCCAGCCTCCGCGGCGCGGCCCGCTTCCTCCGCAGCGCCAGCAGCCGCGGCCGCTCGATGCGCGAGCCCTCCGTCCGCGTCCGGGAAGCCGCGGCGGAGCAAATCGAAGAACGGCAAAGCGATTGGGCTTACTCGAAGCCGATAGTGATTTTGGACCTTGTGTGGAACCTCGCTTTCGTTATTGTATCGGCTTCTGTGCTGATCATGAGCCGCCGTGAAACGCCGTCGATGTCGCTTAGGCTGTGGATTGTTGGGTATGCGCTGCAGTGCGTACTGCATATGGTGTGCGTTTGGGCGGAGTACAGAAAAAGGTATTTGCAGCGGGATTTAGAGGGGAGTGAGAGGGGGCAGATTAGGTATAGCCAAAATTACTCGAATTCAAGCTCTGGAAGTGATGAATTGGAATCGCCAGGTTATGCTTTGGAGCGCCGACAAAGTGATGATGAAACTAGGTAATTTCAATTTTGGTGTTTGAATTTCTGTTTAGGATGATGATGCATATTAGTAATATACTTTGGTTGCTTGTACAAAGTGATGAATTATTTTCAGCAAAGTGAAACTGATGAGGAATTTTCTAGATAATGAAGGATCAAATTTTTTTTTTCCTAAAAAACAAGGAATAATGAATCGATTAAGATTATTTATCTAGTATGGAGACTGTTAATTTTTGATGGAGCGAGACATTTTTTTTTCTGGAAAAGCTGTCTTTCAAGTTGTGTAACTGCACTAGATGCTGATAAGTGAATCTACTATCGTAAGGCTTTGCTACTTCCAGTCAGAGAAAACAAAATGCAATATGTTTCCAAGAATTGCTTAATGTTCTCCTTTGGAAAAGTTATTATGTCAGTTGTCTAATCTGAACTTGGTCTACCTTCTAATGTGGGCAGGGAATGGGATTCAGAACTTACTGTCCCTCTAACTATGCATCCTTGGGTTGCAATTGCATGTGATGTTCCCATAGTTGTTAAAGGCGAGCCTCAGGTGCGAGGCGCTTGAGGCTATAGGCTGCGCCCCTTTTTTGTGTTTAGTCAGATGCTGACTTTCAGATCTTCTTCACCCCAAAACAACATGATTTTATGTACAAATTTTGAAATACCTCGAAAGAAAAAAAATGTTCTTGAGGTTTAAGAAAAAAATTGGTAAAGAAAGAACTTTCCCCCCCCTTTTTTTTTCCCTTTTTGAATCTTATCTCTGTTCTGCAGTTTTTACTTACGATTAGAATGATAACTAGACTATTGATTATTTGCTGCCTTTGCTGCATTTATTGTTTTCTTGTGTTAATGGAGTCTGTTCTAAATGTTCATTAGTTGACTTTGGGTATTATTATGTGAATTTGTGGTACTGGACTTTATTTTGTCGGACAATATGAGTCAAATATGTTATATTAATATATAAATGATGTATAGTTAAAAAGGACAAGAGGGCACCTAAGGCACTCACCATGCGCCTTGGGCACTAGGACCCCTCTTGCACCTTGGTGTGCCTCGCGCCCTTAACAACTATGGATGTTCTCCTGTTGCTTTCTTAGTATACTTGGTCAAAGGATAATTGTAATTAAGAAAGGTTTGGACACAGAATAGTCTGCTGATTCTAATGTACTAATTTTCATGAAACCACCAACTCAACGTGTTTAAAATATTGATTCTGCTTTGGTTTATAAGATATGGAAAGTATATTTATAGTGTCCTATAAATGTAATATGTTCCCTGTATTCCATTTTTCCTTTGGTAAGTATTATTTAATTACTCCATATAACAAATATTTCCTGAAGCAGAATATCTTAATTATCTCATAATCTTTTCTTTTTATTTTTCCATTTTAGAATTTTACATTCTGTTATTATCCATGTTTTTTTTTTATGTTTGGCCTTTATTCAAAACTTCTGTATTGTGAGAATGGAGCCCATGTATGATATATATCATGTTACAAGGTAGGGAAATTTGATAATGGTGATGATATATGGCTGTATTTCTTTGGGCAGTGTTACCAAACATCTGGAGTCTGCAAATACTATGTTCTCATTCATTTGGTGGATAATAGGGTTCTATTGGGTATCTGCTGGTGGCCCAAATCTGACCTCCGAAGCACCACAGCTTTATTGGTTCGTCCAAATTATGCCTATTGGTGCTGCTATTATTGTACTTTTCGTTTCTGTTAATGTATATCAATTGATGATATATTTTGCAGGCTTTGCATTACATTTTTGGCATTTGATGTGTTCTTTGTTGTCATCTGTGTTGCTGTGGCGTGTATCATTGGAATTGCAGTTTGCTGCTGTCTACCATGTATTATTGCTATCTTATATGCTGTTGCAGATCAGGTAGTTCTCAATCAAAATCTTAAGAACCTGGTGATTGCTAGTTGTTCCATTCAAGTTGACTTTAATGCAATAGTAAAGAAGGTTCTGAAAGTTGAAGCATGCCATTGGTAATTTACGGGTGTCTTAATGGAAGATGTACATTTAAGCTGTTCTAATCAGTGGGTTTTACATTGGGAGTTACTATAAAACTTTACAGACCTTAAGTTCACCGTATGACGAGTGCTACTGTTCTAAGGTCACTTATTTCGTTTTGAAATGCATTGGAGGATGATTTTCATTTTCACCAATATTTATCTCCTATGACTGGTTGGAATGTGGAACTTCTGCCTCCATGGATTTAGTTTAATCTCTTTATATGAATAATTCATTCCTGGGACAATCACTGGTTCTATCTATATCTTTAGACCAACAGAATGATGGAAGAGAAATTTGTGCTGCTGCAATTTATTGATTGATAGCCGTTATTTTACAGGAAGGAGCTACTAAGGAAGACATTGATAGACTACCTAGATTCAAATTCCGCAAAATTGGCGACTTTGAGAAGCAAAATGGTGATATTCAAGAATCATTTGGAGGACTAATGACCGAGTGTGACACTGATTCGCCCACAGAGCATGTTCTTCCCCTTGAAGATGCTGTACGTGCAATTAATAAATCTATAAGTATTCTATATACAATTATATTAATAGAATCGACATCTAAATATTTCGTTTTCAGGAATGTTGTATTTGCCTTTGTGCCTATGACGATGGAGCTGAACTGCGTGAACTCCCCTGTCGCCACCATTTCCACTCAGCCTGCATAGACAAGTGGCTGCACATTAATGCCACGTGTCCTCTCTGCAAGTTCAATATACTTAAAAACGGCGGTCAAAACGATAGTGAAGAAGTATAATTGAGAAAGCAACAAACAGTCAGCCCCGATGCTCATCTATTTTCTTGCGTCTGATTACAATGTGAGTGCTGCTCGTCTGTGTGCCTATTTGCAGCCCTTTTGTGCGTTGTTCCTTCCATATACCGATTGTATATGTTTCTTCTGTAGTATGAGGAAGTTTCTTGTTTCTGTGCCACACTAGAAATGGGAGTCGGAAACTTGAAATTGCCTCATTGTAACACTCCTATTTGATTTAGGGATAAAAGATGTATGTAAATTTATTTTCTGATATTAAAGGAAAAAACTCAATATAGTGGATTGTGGAACCTTGATGGAATCTGCAGGTGCCTTAACGACTACTAATAAAACTGCCATCTTCCGACTCGATTTTTCTGCACGGGTGAGCCTTTCGCACTAAAGAATTAATCCGATCGATCATAGTCGGGAAATTGGAAGTTGATTGTGTCGATTGTAATAATATGCATATACTCCCTCCGTTTCGAGAGTGTTTGCACCACAAAGTGGACACACTTATTATGAAAAAGGTGTACTGAGTGGAGTGTTGAAGGGTAATTTTGTAAAGTTATATAAAATAAAGTAAAAAGGTGATTGGAAAGAGAGTAAAAGTAATGACATTTTGTGTAAATATGTGAATATTTTGAGGGTGAAGTTTATGAGAGAGTTTCCTTTTATGGGTGTGCAAACAATTGTGGAACGGACGAATAAGGTAAGTGTGCAAACAGTTGTGGGACGGAGGGAGTATTAAATAACCATTTGTAATTAATAAAATTGTGAAATTGACATTTTACACATCGCTATTTAATGAGTTTCTTAATTTATGTGAAACATAGGGATGTTAAATTATTTCAATTTTATATTACGTATATAGTACACACATTTTTTTTTATGCAAATTGTATCAAATTAAGGGTCGTGCAAATTGCTCATGACTTGCCTCATATTATTTTTATATATTTGTATCTTTTTAAATCACATTCATTAGAACTTAAAATCTAATTATGCCGTTTTTACCATAACTGTAATTTTCACAAAAAAAAAAAAAAAAAAAAATCTAATTATGCCGTTTTTACCATAACTGTAATTTTCACAACTTTCTTCTCAAAGAATCTTTTTACAATTTGTTCTGAAAAAAAAAAGTTGAACCCTATAGCAAATTATATAACAATAATAATCTATCATCTATCTTCTAACCAATCAAAATAAAATCAAAGAAATTTAATTACAATTTTTCCTCTAAAAAATACTAATAGCAATAAGTCAGTAAGAACACGATCACATGAATTAATATCTACTCGTATATGAAATCGGAATACCCATGACGATCGCATTCGACACCTTATTATTCCCCGTCGGAACCCCCATCCACGGCCGCGAAATACCGGCGGCGCAGCCACTATTCCCGATAGTACCCCTCACCTTCACCGATACAATTTGGCCAAAACAGTTGTTAGTATAATTTTATTAAAAATACACAATTAAAAAATACTCCCTCCATTTTTTTATGTAAGATGTTTTAAAGTAATTGACTAAAATTAAGAAAATGTATATTTTTTACAAATATACCTTCAGATAATAAAGGAATTTTCTAATTACATTAATATTTTACATACAAGGCAAGTTTGTATAGAAAAAAAATTTGCCTTGAAGATTAGTTAATTAGAGTAATTTAGAAATTATTATTGTTACCAAAGTTAAAAAGAGAGCAGAATTGGAATAAATATTGTAAAAAATCTAAAACGTCTTATATAAAAAAATGGAGGGAGTATTATATATATTACTTCCTCCTCCGTTCCAAGATAACTTGTATATACTTTATTCAGTTAATATCTCAATTACATTAATTATTCAAACTTAATTTTCTTTCCTTTTATCTTAATTTGACTTAATTCTTAATTACATTCATTAATTTCTCAACTGTATCAATTATTCAGCTTTTCCTCGCTTTTACCTTAATTGTAATACTGAGGTGTAAATAAATGTAAAATAAGGAAACAAATCAACAAAATATCGGTAACATTATTTTTCTCGATTATCCCAGAAAAAAAAAAAGAAAAAAAAAAAGGGCCCACATTCGAAAGCCCGCGAAATTAGGGCAACATTCTCAACAACAGCTCTTATATAATCCATCCCATTAATTCATCTATCTACAACACGTATAAACCCTAATTGGAGTACAGGTGAGTGATTTCTTGATTATGATTAGTACTTTTCTCTGTTCAGTAAAATTCTGCTCATTTTATTTTATATATGTTTTTAAAAAAATCATATTTTAACAAAAAAAATCTGTCTGAACAAAATTTACAGGACCGATGGAGTACTATATTATTATGTTAATAATTCCGATATATGTATTATTGATGTGAAGAAGCGATAATGGAAGCGAAATTCATGATCATCATGATTTTCCTGCACTAGTAGTGAAGAGGGATAATTTGGAATTCCGGCCAATTTGTTGCAATGGAGTACTATATTATTATTATTATTATTTGGGATTTGTAATAACTTAATGGATGAATTTATTTTGATGGTGTGTGGGGAAGGCTTTATGTTTTATTTGTTTGAATGTGTGATCGATGTAGTGATAAATTGATGGAAGATTGGGTTGGAATGAATGTTTTTAGTTTGAGTAATTTTTGGTGAATTTCAATGTTTGAATGATTTTATTTCTTGATGATTTGTTATGTGAAATTTGGGGTGTGAACCGTACTTGAATTCACTACATTGAGCTGGAGAGATTTGAGCTATTTTGAATTGTAGACATCATCTGAATATCCGATTCAATTCTTTTTGTGTGAGTACTCATCTATAAATGTTGCATGGTAGAACTTGCTTCTTGAACCATTGATTTGGGAAGAAGTTGTCAAAGATGATAAGAGACAATTCTTTCAATTTGATTTGCTACTAGGTCAAATGAATCCCACCAAACGTAACATTTTCGAAGATAGTCCCATTTAGCCGTAAAATCTTTTTCTTTGAATTAATCAATTAGAATTATCCTAGTAATTAGCTACACCGACCGGGGGTTGATTGCTTAGATCGACTACACTAGACACTTGTCTATTAGATTAGTGAGAGGGCGTCTCATAAACATTAGTAACCGTGTTGAACGTGTTTATAAGACACTATCCTAGGATCTTATGTTATTGATTAGACTATATAGTTGCTAATTGATGCACGTGTTCACCTAAGCCTCACAAGGGATTGGTTGACACACACGACACGAGAGATAGCTTTTAGCTTTACCCAACACCTTAGGTTTAATTCGTGTGATTTAATTAGTTCATTAATTCACCACTTAACCTACAAAATGGATAAACCCGAGGCAATAATCTCTCACTTTGCACTTTTCAACGAAAGTTAGATAGCTTGTTATTTATTTTTTTGATTATTTCTCATTATTTTAGTTAATCTAGTTTAATACTTTCGTTCTAATTTTCAAAAATTCAAACAAACATGTGTAGTTACTACAATAGCATGTATACTTGTAACTTTAGGGATTCACTTGCATTCAACTAAATCATTGGAACGAAAAATACTAGGTCGTATCATACTACAATCGAACCCATAATACGAACCAAGTCAATGGAGAGAATTATTATTATAAACTAGTGTTCGACACGCGAGATTGGAAAAATATTATATTATTATTTAATAAGATTTTATATATTTTAAAATATTCCAATCTTATATTATTATTTAATAAAATTTTATATATTTTAAAATATATTTGATAATTCATGTCATTTTCAACAACTGACAACTGAATAGATTTTAAAATTTACGTAACAATGACAAACAAAATAAATAAAAATTAGATTTTAAAAATAGAACTATAAATTAGATTCTAATATGATGAAGTTAGATGCCGCTGTGCCCAAACTTTATCTTAATCATATGGTAATGGTAGATCCTATTCTTAGATAACTACTTCTCTGTTCTCTGATTATTCGTCCAACATTATTTGATTTCAATTTTTTATCCTAATCTTATGAACATGCCTAGTATTTATTTAACTTTCAATTTGTTATTATTATTTTTGGATAATGAATATTGTGTATATTATAGGTTCCGGTCCCTTATATATGGCCAACCCAAAGATTCACAAAAAAAACAGTTACGGAGTATTATTTTAAAAAATCTAAAATTTGTATATTTTGTTCATTTAAGTATTTGACATTCATATTTGTAGATAGTGAACAACAAATATTTAATAATATAGACACATAATAATAACAGTTTTATTATTAATATTTATGGCAAAAACTTGTGAGACCGTCTCTCAAATCTTTTTCTGTGGGACAGATCTCTTTTAATCCATATTTCAAAAACATCCAAAAAAAAAAAAAGTTAAGTTTTTCAATTACATCAAATTCTTCAAGAATTGAGGCGATTCAGTTTTCATACCCATGAACAGCAATCAAATATGTGGCAGTTTTGCTTCTCTTGAAGTATAGAGATCCAAACAGTTATGTGCTATCAAATCTTTTCACGTTCAATTTGGTTCTTTTCTGGAAAGCACTTCTCGAGAAAATTTGTCTTTCTGATGCGCTTTTGTTCCACAATCAACTCTCCCTCGTCAATAATTCCAAATATTAGCCGAATGTCTTGTTCTGTTCCAATCCTACCCCTTTTCGCTCCGTGTGACTAAGGTTTACCTTGTTCTGTTCCAATCCTACCCCTTTTCGCTCCGTGTGACTAAGGTTTACCTTTTTGTCAATTATTGCACGGAAGATGTATTTGAAAGGTGTGCGACGGGCCAGGCCTCTCTCTGACCTGATAACTAGTATCGCCTCCCCGTATTTGAAAGGTGTGCGACGGGCCAGGCCTCTCTCTGACCTGATAACTAGTATCGCCTCCCCGCCCAGCTCTATCAGCAGACCCTTTCTTTTGCAAGACTTAAAAAAGTCTCTCATGGCCCAATTATTATTATAGCGTTCTCTACCATAGAATTCGGCCTTCGGGGTCAACCCGGCGGCTTCTATGAGGAAGGCGGCGCAAAGGAGGCTCGAGGGTTTGTTAAGGAAGGCGGCAAGGGCCGACGAAGGGGGGCTTTATAATTCTGTAGCTCAATTTTTTCACTCAAAGTCGTCATGGCCACATGTAAATTTGATCGGTATTTCAAGGTTTTACCTGAGAAAACACAATTAGAATAATGTGATATGTTGATAGAACAGTGTGAAAGAGCAAAATTGTCATGTGAAACACTAACAGGACAACGTGAAACGGTTACAGGACAACGTGAAACGCTAACAGGACAATGTGAAACGCTAACAAGCTTAAGTGAAACACTAACAGGGCAATGTGAAACGTTAACTAGCAAAATGGAGACAACACGGTGAAGAAAATGGAAAAGCAGTCGTGCTCGACCAGAACACACACTCCAACACACTTGCACCAATTAAAAACGTGGAAACGCTTCTGCAGGCATAGGTGCGTTAACCCTATTTAGGCATAAAAGCATATATGCTATTACAGTTCTATATTCTGTTATGAGTAGTAATATAATCACAAGTGCTTTTCTTTGTAATAATACAACAGACCTAGGATGATCTATCTCATTATGAAAACAATACAAGTAAAAACACTAGACAGCACGAGATAAAATTTACGACATTAAAAATTAAAAGGCTACGCAAAAGGTCGATACATATTCAACAAATTATAGTAAAATACAACTAATCATCATTGATACTTTAAACGCATTTTTACAAATGATTGCACAAGTTCCTTGTAAACATCTCTTTCTTATCTTAGAGCATTTTTACAAATTAATTACTCCCTCCACTTTTAATTAAGTGTCATTCTAACAATTTTCAACAAATTAAGATATATAATCGTGGACCATTTTACCCTTCATTAATGATAACTAATTTTAATATTAAATTTATGTTTAGTAATGAATGTGGCCAATATTGTAGGTGATATTCATGTATACAATAATTAAGGTTTATCCATGATTTATGCTATAGTATTATATTCAAAAGGGTAAAAGCTTAAATCAAGGCAAAGAAAATGGGGAGAATATAATGTATAAGGGTAAAATTGTCAAAATTAAAGAAAAAAGTGTACAATGACACTTGTTTTGAAAATATTAAAAAAAGCAAAATGACACTTAATAAAAAACGGAGGGAGTATTTTATTTTGCACTACTAATAAATGATGATTGGGAGTTATAAAGACTTAAACTTACCTTTTCCTGACATATACTATATATCTCCCCGTCGTTGCCACCTTGAGTCTCATCCTAACAAAGTGAGTCACAGTGAAGATTAGCTCTAAAACATCAAGCAAAAACAACAAGAATCAAACAAAAAATAATAGATGAAATCTAAGAACTAAAAAGAAAGACATACATATTCTCATTGCAACATCTTCGATCGTCGTACCTCCTCTGTCTCCAGATCTGATGGAGGGTGGCATTGAGAACAAGCGCCGGCGCGGATGGAGGACGACAAATGAGAAGAATGGGTGGTGGCCTGGTGGGTGTCCGGCGTTAAAATGAGAGGAATAGTTTGAAATGGGACATAAAATTAGAATTGACATAGGAAATTATATCTAAAAACAATTTAATAAAACTAGTCTCCCAATTGAATGTTCAACAACCAACCATCCAACAAAAATAGAGATTACATGGTCAATAATGTCAATTTCATCACATCAAGGTCATATATTCAATGCAAAGGGAAATATATATTAAAATAATCGAAGAGATAATAATATTATTCTATTCTATAAATAATATTAAATGAAAAACTTTAATTTTATAGTATCTTTTTAAATGAATACAAAAATGGATAAAGGGAGAAGGAAAACAGTCTTTCTTTGGCTTCCAATTTGTCAAAGAAGTGAGATTGCAAGGTTTTTTTTGAGTCTATATATACATAATAGTACACATTATCCAAAAAAATAAAAAATTGAAACTTGTTCATTAATAAAATACAAGTACTAAAACATACTTACAAATGCCCGGGGGTACGACAGAGGCGTCAGAGGAGTGGTTATCGATGTATCCAGAGTGAGGCTTGCTGCAAAAAATTATGCCAAGAGGAATGGAATATGAATACGCTAAATTATTATAATATCAGAAAAAATGCAAAAAAGAAAAAATTATGCCAAGGAAATGTAGGGTTTTTATAAGGGCCAAACGCACACGGAGTTATTGAGTACACCCACGGACATATTTTTACATATTTGTTATACGTGAAACCCTAAGCTAACATTAAATAAATTTATCGTGACTAGTAGTACACTATCGAAAAAATGTCCTTAATCTCCAAAAAGAAAATCGAAATAAATACAGATTTTCGCGAAAAAAAGAAAACAAAAAATCAATTTATTTAGAAAAAAAAAAGTGAAATAGATCTTGATTTTTACCCTAAACCCTAATCAGATACCTCGGCGGGAGGAGAGGCGACGTGGCATGAGGAGGACGTAGTGCGAACAAGCGGTGTGGCGGGGCATGGCGGCGCCTGGGTGGAGAGGCCGTGAATGGGCCGATGAGTGAAGAGGAGAAGAAGAAATTGGAGCGCTGAGTTGAGTAAGTGACTGGGTGTTACCAATATTAAAACGAAAAAGGTTATTTGTGTATATGCTTATATATAGAAGGGGGGAAATTAGGGTAAAATTTGGGAAGAAATAAAAAAATGGGAAAGTAAATAGGTAGATGTGTTGTCAAAATATTAGAGGGGCGCTCGTAAGTTTCCCGGTAACTTTTTGACACAGAGATTAAGAAAAGTGATTAAATACTTCCCGTATAAGTTTTTAACTTTTCTTTTATGGATGTCCCACTACAAGTTTTCCATTTCATTTTTGGCATATTATTTTCTCTCTCTCAATCACATCACTTACACTTTATCTATTATTTTATCATACTTCATCTCACATTCATCAATTATTTTCTCTTCCTCCATCACATCACTTACACTTTATATATTATTTTATCATATTTCTTAATCAAAACACCCCAAACAAAGGGGAAACTTATACCAAGTAAGATATAAAGTGAAGTGTAAGAAAAAATACTTACCAAAAAGGGTATGGGAAGCTTATAGGCGGACGGACCAAAATGGTAAAATGGAAAACTTATAGGCGGACTGAGAGAGTATGTTTTATAGGGAAATTTTGGTTTTCCTCTAATAACTAGAGATCAAGGGAGGTTTGTCTTGGAGTGAGAAATTCGGATTTGGGATTTCGAAATTCATCCCGTTACCGTTTGAGATTTTAATTTTAAATCTCACCTTATATACTTTATAAAAGTCAACTCTTTAAGTACCTCTAAAACCTATAATTCTACTCTACATAAAAAAAAATACAAAACATAAAAAAACATTAGTATTTTGAAATACAATATATTTTGAAATTCGAATTTCAAAATTCTCAAAATCCCAAAACAAACATCCCCTAAAAGTCTCAAGATCAAATTTCAAATAGCATGTTTATTTTGGGACTATCACTCTCTCGTCTTATTCTAATTCGAAATTTTACATTTGAATTTAAACATTCAACTTTATTAATCCTTAAAAATATGCTTCCTCCGTCCGCCTATAAGTTTCCCGTTATTTTTTGGCACATAAATTAAGAAAATTGATTAAATAATATTCCCACCGTCCTACTATAAGTTTCTCACTTTTCTTTTTTTGATGTCCCACAATAAGTTTCTCATTCCATTTTTGGCAAATTATTTTCTCTCTCTCAATCACATCACTTATATTTTATCTATTATTTTATTATACTCCATCTCATACTAATTTATTATTTTCTCTCTCACCATCACATCACTTGTACTACATCTATTATTTTATTATATTTCTTAATCTAAACACCCAAAAGAAGTGAGAAACTTACTCCGGAACGGAGGATGTGATTGGAAGAAGGAGAGAGATAGAGAGAAAAGGTAAGATATAAAGTGATGTGTAAGAAAAAATCTTTATAAAAAAAGGGAATGGGAAGCTTAGACCATCTCCAACGCATCTCTATAAATGAAGTTTAACTTCATTTATAGAGTTTTGCTCCCTCCAACGGTACTCTATTTTGAAGTTTTGAAATAGAGTTTTGAATAGCAAACTCTATATATAAGTTTACTATTCAAAACTCTATATTTTATATCTATTATTTTATTAATATTTACAATTCTTTATTACAATTCTATATTAATAATTTATTAAATATAATTAGAATTCTATTGTTATACTAATTTATAATTTAGTTTTAATTGTGTAATTAATTAATTTTTTTTTGTGTATTATTATTACCTACAAAAAAAATAACGTAAAATACAATAAAACATACATTATATATTAAATATGAAATACATTACACAAGATTGTTAGTGTTATTTATTCTATTTTAAGCGTAATAAGTGTAATCGTGTTGTATTAGATTATACTCACATGTATCGTTTTACATCATTACATGTTTCGTAATTTTATATTTAAATAAAAGTAATTTTTGAAAACTACAAGTTTATTTACATTTTATGATTTTGATAAAATTAATAATATTTAATTTATAATTTAATTTACTAATTGAATAATTAATTGTATAAATTAATTTAAATACGAAAATAAATATATTATTTAATGATTGTAATATATTGAAAATGATTAAAATAATAAATAGAATAAGATATAGAGTTTCATGGTTGGAGAAGGTTTTTAAAATAGAGTGTGAAAAAGTGTATTTTGAAGTTTAGATATCTTCATTTGAAAGTTTGTGGTTGGAGATGGCCTTATAGGCGAACGGACCAAAATGGTAAAATGGAAAACTTATATGGACGAAGGGAGTATTATATTCTACTATTATAATAATACAATATCATAAACCTTACAAAATTGATTTGAAATAAATTTACATTATATAATACAACATCACGCACTTTTACACAATTAATTTAATATAAAGTTACATTTTATTTTACTCAACCTCTTAAAACAAACTTACACCGTACTCCCTCCGTCCCATATTAATCTTCATAGGTAGATGGACACGAAAATTAAGAAAGTGTAATGATGAGTGAAGTTTTGATGGGTAATTTTGTAAAACTTTATGTATAAAGTAAATAAATAAGTTGACTTTTGTGTATGTATGGAGATAAAGTAATGGCATTTGTGTAAAATTGAGGTTATTGTGATGGTGGAATTTATAAAAGTTTTTCCATTTTCAGGGTGTGAAAATTATTGTGGGACGTCCCGAAAAAAAAATTATGAAAGTTATTGCGGAACAGAAGGAAGGAGTAATATTAATGTGGAGATACCGTAATTCAATGAAGGTTGCAGTAGAAAATGGTGGGTCAATAGTAGACATGCGCAACGGTTAGAAACCGCCGGTTACGGTTTTCGAAAATCGGTAACCGTAACCGAACCGCCGGTTTGCCGGTTACGGTTACGGTTTTTAACCGCCGGTTTGCCGGTTTGCTTTTTTTTTTTTAATTTTTTTTTTAATTTTTTAAATATTATCTCCGTTTTCGCTCGTTTTTGTTAATTTTTTATTCATTTTAACTCATTTTTTAGAAAATACATTACTAGAATTGAATAAAAATTATATAAATTAAATTTATACATTAAAAATAGAAGAATTGTGTATTAAAAAAAAAAATTTTTTTTTTTTTTAAAAAACCGGCAAACCGGCGGTTAACCGTCAAAACCGGCCAAACCGGCGGTTTGCGGTTTGTCAAAATGTCAAACCGTAACCGAACCGCCATTTTACGGTTACGGTTCGGTTTTTAAACCGTAACCGGCGGTTAAAAACCGACGGTTTTACCGGTTGACCGGTTTCCCGGTTACGATTTGAACATGTCTAGTCAATAGTCAAGTGATAAGATCTGATGGCTTGTACAAGTTGTGATGCTGCAGTATCTGCCACCATTAGTAAATGGTCACGTCATGGCTATTGGCTAGGCACATAGAAAATGGAGTATGCTACAAGAAAGCAACATTAAAGAAAAAAATAAAGTAAAAACCACAAAAATAACATCGGTTTAATCGAATCCTGTGGTTTTAAATTTATGAAATCGAAATCGAATTGTTATTTTAAAGTTTCGATTTAATTTTCGAACAGAATTCAACTGTTAAAAACTGTCCGATTGTCAAAAAAAAAAAACTGTCCGATTTGATGGTTCGACGATTTTTCATTTTAGTTTTGTTCATGTCTCTATTCATGTATCATTTGATCCTATGTTTGTATGAATTAATTATTAAGATTTCGTATACCATTTTTTTATTTTAAATTAACAAGAGTATTTTTTATAATTTAATAAGCTACATTTCCATAATTCTAAAATATTTTTACTGATAATTACTACATCATTAATTCCTTATTACAAAATATTATCATTATCATTTAAAGCGTAACTGTTATTCATTATTATAATTCTAGAATATTAACTAATAGATTTGTCATTAATTTATATCTTCTCACTATATATATATATATATATATATATATATATATATATATATATATATAAAAGAGTGTGTAATTTATTCAATAAAGAAAATTTTAAAATCCATTCATCTTTTGCGTTATAAAATTGTTCGAAATCAGTCCATTTACGAGTGAATCAATTTTTATGGCTATATTTTAATGGATGAATTTCATCTATGAATTTTATATTCACCATTAAAATTCACTTCATTCGTTTGAATTATGAATAAATTTTAAATAATTAGATTTTTACTCACACAAATTTTAGTTAAAATTGAGATAATTTTAAATCCTCATTAAAACCATATCATTTGAAATTCATCTATTTTTAAATCATTTCATTTTAAATACCTTCTCAAATCATCATTTCCAAACACAACCTAAAATAGTTTTTCCATAAAAAAAAAACAAAAAAAACAAAAAAAACTAAAAGATCTCTAAAATAATTTATTTGATAGTATAATAGAAGACATTTTTTCTTGCAGAAAATGTTGTCTATATACTCTCAAATTTCGGACATTAGTCAAATTAAGAAACAATGGACAATTAAAGTTAAGGTGGTAAGAACGTGGTACGCAGTGACGGAGCCAAAAAATTTCGATTGGGGGCCCGATTAACATTACTTTAAAGATAAAATAATATTACTTATACTCATTAAAAATTGTCAATACATTTCATTAAATTAAATCAAACAATTAAATTTTGTAAGAAATTTTGATAGTTCCAACTCAAAATGAAGCTACATTAATGTTGTTACAATATTCTATGTTTCATACAATATAATACTGATAAATATAAATGTACAAAATTTTAAATCACTAAACTAATAATTTTTTAAAAAATCAATAATATTGTTCAATTTTGAGGACATTTTTGTAAGTCTTAGCAAAAATTTAGATAATAATCTCAAATACACCATCAATCTATTTACTCTATTTTTAAAAAATTAAACAATTATGAAACAAATTTAATAAGAAAATACATGGAAAAAAAGAAAAAAAATTCCTTCCTTCCAAATTTTGTATGCAAGCATTTATTTTTTGTTCCATCTAAACTTAATATGTACTAGTACTTAAAATGAAAATAATATTTTTATTTTCATTTAATATATATAATAGAAATAATTATTACTAAAATGTTTTGTAGAAGCTTATTCTAATGGGTGATGAGGTGATTTTTTTAGAACCTTATGTATTTAAAAGTTATTCCTTCCGTGATTATTTGCACATTTTTCTTATTGAACGTGTTTCAAAATTATTTACACATTCTTAATATGGAAATATCCAACAAAATTAATACTCTTCGCCCCATAACTGTTTGCACACTCGCCTTATTTGTCCGTCTCACAACTGTTTGCACACCCATAAAAGAAAACTCTTTAATAAACTTCACCCACACAATATTCACATATTTACACAAAATGCCATTATTTTTACACCTTTTCCAATCACCATTTTTCTTCATCCATATAACTTTACAAAATTACGCTTTAACACTCCACTCATTACACTTTTTTCTTAATAAGTGTGCCCACTTGGTAGTGCAAACACTTCCGAGACGGAGGGAGTAATATTTTGTCATAATTATGCCCTACCTAAAAACCCAAATTAACAGTAATCACAAACAACATATCAATCCGTTCAAAGTAATTATTTTCAAAATCAAACTTTCACATTAAGCGGATCAATGAACCACTTAACCATCTTTGCCCGGTAATTATTAGATACAATTTTCTCAAGTTCCCCCTTTTTCAGAGTACGTCGTAGTACAATGTTCTCCATTAAGTAGCAAACAACAACCCCGCAATCCAGAGAATCTGCGCTTTGCTGCAAGCAATCCTCAGATTCTGTCCTTAAGAAAAGGTGGTTGGACCTCATCCTCAGATTCTGTCCTTAAGAAAAGGTGGTTGGACCTCATCCTCAGATTCTGTCCTTAAGAAAGGGTGGTTGGGCCTCGACAGATTGAAAACCTCATGCAACTTCTCCTCCACGTATCTAACCTGTTAATATAATATTTAATACGTCAGTGGCATCTTTCAAAGACGTATCGTCCAATGAATTCAATATGTCTTTTAATTCATAAACTAAAAATTTACCACGACGAGAGCTGCATTCAAATGTGGATCAGCGTTCCTTGATCACATTGGATTATAAAACTTCCAATCCACTACAAAAAACGCGCGTAATAGGGACGGACAACTGCCGACGGATTATAGTCCGTCGGCATTTCCGACGGATATGCTGACGGAATGCCGACGGATTGGAAAGTCAACATCAATGATGACGGATTTCCGTCCCGTCAGCATTTACCGAGGGAAATGCTGACGAATTTCCATTCCGTCAGCATTTACCGAGGGAAAATGCCGACGGATATTTTGAAAAACGTATGCCGACGGATAATCCGTCGGCATCTGACCTGTTGAATCCGCACCGCCTCGTTTTTCAAAAAGGTAACGGTTACCATTAATAGTGGGCGGTTAGCGAGGGAAATGCCGACGGAATATCCGTCGGTATTTGTTTTTTTGTTTTTTATATAAGGGCCTGATCAGAATGCGTTTGGAAAAAAAAAAAAGGGAGTGCGTGAGCGAGGATTCGGTGGGGAAGACGAAGACGAGGACGAGGCTATTGAAGCAAATTTCTCCGATTACATTGATACGGTACGTTTAATTTCTTAATTAGTTCTATTACTTAGTTTTAATACTTATATATGTTTATGCATGAATATATGTAAATATGAATAATTTAATGTTGATTTGCATGTTATATTGATTTAGTTAGTTGTTAAAATATTATGATCATGTTAGTACGTATGTTAGTTAATTTAATTTGTTGATTAAGAATAATTTTGATTGAGTAGTTTTTTAAGGTTAATTAATTAATTAATTATTATATGTATACATTAATTAATTGTTATATAGTTAATTACTAGTTTAATTTAATGGTGTAATTTTGATATAGAATATTTTTAATGTAGGTAGTGCATGTTTCAATTAGGAATATGTTCATTAAATTAGGAATACGCTATATTACTCAAAAAATTAAATTAGGAATATGTTCATTAAATTGATAATTATTGACCCAATTAGAAAATTATTATTTTAATTAGTTTTAGGTTTGTTAATTTAGGAATATATATGTTCAATTTTTTATTATTGATTAAGTTAGGTAGAAAAATAATAATTAGAAAAATAATAATTAAATTAGGTTATTGTTGATTAAATTAGGAATATGTTGATTAATTAAATTAGGAATATGCTATATTAGTAAAAAATTTAAATTAGGAATATGTTCATTAAATTGATAATTAGAAAACTCTAATTAGAAAATTATTATTTTAATTATGTTTAGATTTGTTAATTTAGGAATATGTTAATTTAGAAATATTTTAATGTAGGTGATGCATGTTTCAATCAATTGTTTAAATTATTAGTTAATTAGATGGTTCGACGGTGGTATCACGTTGTAATTAGGTTATATATATATATATATATTGTTTTGATTTAAATTAGGAATATGTTGATTAAATTAGTAATTGATTAAATTAATTAGGAATATGCTATATTAGTAAAAATTTTAAATTAGCAATATGTTCATTAAATTAATAATTAGTAAAATTATGTATTTTTTATTGATTGAAACAGATGAGTGAACAAGTACCGAATCAGGGTTCTGGTTCACGTAGGTCGTCATTTTTGTCACGTCGTTCAAGGAGGTCTCGGGATGAATCAGTACCTGTGATGGCTATTCCTCCTGTGGCAGTGTCGCCGCCGCCGCCGACTACGATGTCGGTTGGTTCGTCATCCTCTTCTCGTCAGCATCCTGTTCGAGACCAAAGGCAAGTCGTTGACATCGTTTCAAGAAAGTAAGTCAATAATTCTAATGTTTAACAGTATTCAATAACGATTAACTTTATTTATTTATTTATAATGTGTTAATTAGTTTATAAATTTGTTAATAATTTTACAGGTTGGTGCCCGATAATGAGGTGTCCAGGATCTGCACACAAGCCTTTAAGACGTATAAGATTTCTAAGGGTGCTATCACTTGGTTGACGGTGCCACAATCTAAAAAGGATGAATATTTCGAGGAGTTCCAGGTATATAATTACAATAATTAAAGTTTATTAAATAACTAATTATTTATATTATTTGATAAATATGTTGAATATTTGTATAGAAAAAGGCCCGTTGGGATACGACGATGTACTCGGACGACGCTATTTACGATAAGTGGTACGGTGTTTGTTCTACTCGGTACACGAACATGATGTACGACTGGAGAACGGCCTGGCGTGATAAAGACTTAAATCTTATTTTGGGGGTAGAGGATGGTGTTGACCTGTGGGAGTCGTTGGTTGAGAAGTGGTTGGACCCGGCTTACCAAGAGAAGTGTGACAAAGCTCGGGCCAACCGCAGAACCGACGTTGGAGGCGGGATGGCAGTGCATCGGGGGGGAGCTCGGTCCGTCCTCGAGCAATCAATTGCTCTCGTAAGTTTTCATTAATTTTTAAAAATTAAATAATTATAGTTAATTATTTTATATTAGTTATCTAAATTAATTTGTATATGTTTATTTGATACGTAATAGGAGCGGGAGACTGGACGTCCACACACCCACTTGGATCGGATGAGTCTTCTTCATCCGTTTAATGCCGATACACAGACGTCCACCTACGGGCGCACTACTGACCTCCACGTAAGTTTAATTCAATTTATATATTTATTACATTATATATATATAGATAATTAAATTAATTTTAATTTTTTAATTATGTAGTTGAGCGTCCGACAGAGGATTCAAGAGGCCGAGACGCAAGTCGCGACTACTGCTGAATCCGGAAGCAGCGGCACCCCTCCGGTTGTTGACGTGGACCAGCTTTACCTTGACGTTGCCCCGACCTCCAAGGGAAGGGTCCTCGGCCTTGGTGGGATGAGCAACGCCGTGAGGACACCAAGTGGTCGGTCGGCCCGGAGTGCATCGCAGCCGTCCGTATCCTCCACTGTCGTCCCGGATCCGAACGTCATGGCAACGTTCGAGAACTACTTCCGCCTCTGGAGTGCCAATGCGGGTCGGACGTTGGGGATGTCTGCTGAGCAGATCGAGGCCATCTATCAACAGACGATGGGGCAAGCACCGCCAGCTCCAGATCAAGCTGCAGGTCAAGATGCAGGTCAGACCGATGGTGACGAGGTCAACTTGAATGAGGATGTGGACCGATTTTTTAACGACTATCCTGGCAACTATCCTGGTTAAACGATTTAATTTTGTGTTGAACTAATTTATTTTTCTGTTGAACTTATTTAATTTTCTGTTGAACTTATTTACTTTTCTGTTGAACTTATTTATCTTTATGTATATATTTATCTTTATGTTGAAATATATGTTGAACTATATATTGCAGTTTATTTGTGTAGTTTATTGGTGTATAGATGAAAATAGGATGCATTCATTTGTTTCATTGAGTACAAAATAATCTCATTTAGAGTGCATTCTAGATAGATTTAAACCACTTGAAGGTGGAAGTGAATTTTAGTACAAAATAGCCTCATATAGAGTGCATTATACATATATTTAACCAAACCACTTGAAGGTGGTAGATGCAACCATGACAACTAGCACAATCAAAATAATTTTGTTCACTTTGATTAAATCCTTGATTTATTCAGCCAAATTCTTGATCTCTGTAACCAATTTCTTCATCTCTTGAGTCATTTTCTTCATGTCTTCAGTTTCTTGGTCACTTTGATTAGATCCTTGATTCTTGTCAACAACACAGTTTTCTAGAGTATCAGCCCATACAAAGAAACCACATCCACCACCATCACTTAGGGAGCCAGGACAATTATGAAATATCCTCCCTTTACTTCTAGGTTGTTTAGAAGCATATGTACGACATGCCTTTCCACAATAACAAACAAGGCCTTGCTGAAATCGAATAGAAGATGAAGAAGACATGATATTTCTTTGCAAAATAGAAAAAATCGAATATGGTGTGTGTGAGCTTTGTGTTGCTATATATACAAAAAATTGAATTAACTAATAAAAAAAAAACCCGCCAATATGCCGACGGAATATATTTTCCGTCGGAATGCACAATTTGATACATACTGACGGATATTCCGTCGGTATTTATCTATGCCGACGGAAATTTGGGCGGGTGAAATGCCGACGGAATTAACTTTCCGTCGGAATTCACCATTTGATAAATGCCGACGGATATTTGGGCGGGTGAAATGCCGAAGGAAAGATAAGTCCGTCGGCATTTCCGTCGGGAAATGTTACCCCAAAACTTACTACTGCCTAATTTTTTTCCACTTCACTTTCGTATTGCAAATTTACACCAAAACTTTATACTGCGAAATTTTTTATGCTCATGCTCGGGTATTCAGAAACATCAAATTACGGTACATTTTCTGCCATTTTTAATTTACTGTATATATAAAATTCAATATAATGTAATTACATGTTTTATATATATCATAAGTTTTGTGTGAATTTATTATAAGAGTAGTCGTTAGTAATGTGTTGCTCCACTTAAATGTTTAGCAGATGGATTTGCCTGACCGTCGTTGGATGTATTGTACTCCTACAATGATTAGAGAAAATGTGAATATGGAATTTTATAATGAACTCGTGTTATTTGTTGAATTTGCAAAAAGCCAGCCACATTACATGAGTGGAAATTGCATTAGGTGTCCGTGTAATGCTAAGAAATGTCAGAATAAACAATATAAAGAGATTGATGAGGTCCTAGTACATATTGTGAAGAATGGTTTCGTTGATAATTATTATAATTGAACTAGTCATGGCAAAACACGTTGGCCTTATAGATTTGATGAAGTGTTTTACTATTACACTGTTGGAATCTATCAACAAGAAGCAAATTTCGATCATGTTGGCACTAGTAACGAGGTAGAACAACGGTTTGGGGACGAAGAACAACAGTTTAGGGACGAAGAACAACAGTTTGGGGACGAAGAACAACAGTTTGGGGACGAAAAACAACAGTTTGGGGACGAAGAACCGAATATGTATCAAACAATGATCAGGGAAGCTGGTTTTTCAAACATGGAAGAGGAGCCGACGAATGAGGCATTTCGGTTTTATGAGATGCTCAAATTAGTCGAAGAAGATTTATATCCGGGTTGTGAATCCCACTCACAGTTGTCATTTAATGCACAACTCATGAAAATTAAAACCGAGAACAAGTTTTCTAACAGGGCATATGAGCAAGTGACACAGTTATGCAGTGAAATTTGTCCTCAAAATAATAAGGTCCCTACAACGTTTCATCAAAGCAAACAAATGTTGAAGAATGTTGGTTTGCCGGTTGAGAAGATTGATTGTTGTGTGAATGGTTGCATGTTATATTGGGGTGACGAAGATAGCAGTCTGAATATGTGTAGATTGTGTGGCCATCCCCGGTACAAAGAGGCACGTCGAAAGGGACCTGGTGGTCAATCGAAGAAGATAAAGAAGAAAGTGTCATATAAGAAGATGAGATTATATCAATCAAGTGCCACTGCACAACACATGACATGGCATGCTACAGATTCCTCTTCGGTTGAGTCGAGGGAGATGCGACATCCGGCAGACTCAGAGGCCTGGAAACATCTTGACAACGTGTTTCCAGATTTTGGTTGTGAACCGAGGAATGTGAGATTAGGTTTGTGTACTGATGGTTTTGCACCGTTTGGGATGCATGGGAAGCAGTATTCTTTGTGGCCGGTGATACTGACTCCATATAATCTTCCTCCGTGGTCCCCATTGACCCTTGTGCTGCAGGATCGACTCCATTAGTTTCAGTTATAGCTTAAAGTTAGGAACGTTGAGTATGAATGATGTTTTTTATAGAGGGTAAAATTAGGGTTTTTTACACTGAGCTCTATTGTTACAAAGAATCCCACCAATTTGTTTTAGAAAATGTCAGTTCTCCTTCACCAAACGAACCGCGTAGACAAAAACCAAAAAAAAAAAAACAACATCACCAAAATTGCTAAGAGTTTTGTTACAAAAATTCGAATTCAAAAAACATTAATAGATCTACAATATAAATTAGAAAACAATCACAAAGTTTAGAAAAAAAAAAAAAGTAAAAATGGATAAAGTGGGAAGAAAAACAGTCTATATATACATAATAGTATTCATTATCCAAAAAAATAAAAAATTGAAACTCGTTCATTAATAAAATAGAAGTACTAAAACATACTTACAAATGCGCGGAGACGCGCAGGAGTCGAGGAGTGGTTATCGATGTATCCAGAGTGAGGCTTGCTGTAAAAAATTATACCAAGAGGAATGGAATATGAATACGCGAAATTATAGTAACATCAGAAAAAATGCAAAAATGCAAAAATGAAAAAATTATGCCAAGGAAATGTAGGCTTTTTATAAGGGCCACACGCACACGGAGTTATTATACGTGAAATGTCAGTTCTACCCTAAATTAAAATTAAATAAATTTTTCGTGATTAGTACACTATCGAAAAAATGTCCTTAATCACGAAAAAGAAAATCGAAATAAATACAGATTTTCGCAAAAAACAAAAAATCATTTTTTTAAAAAAAAAAAAAGTGAAATAGATCTTGATTTTTACCCTAAACCCTAATCAGATACCTAGGCGGTAGCTTGGGGAGGAGGTAGTGCGAACGAGCGGCGTGGCGAGGCATGGCGGCGCGTGTGGGTGGAGAGGCCGTGAATGGGCCGGTGAGTTGAGTAAGTGACTGGGTGTACCAATATTAAAACGAAAAAGGATATTTTGGATTTTTCAATATAGGGGGAAATTAACAACCCCCAAGTGTGTGTATGCTTATATATAGGGGGAAATTAGGGTTAAATTTGGGAAGAAATAAAAAAATGGGAAAGTAAATAGGTAGATGTGTTGTCAAGATATTAGAGGGGGTTAGCTTGATAGATGTGTTTTATAGGGAAATTTTGGTTTTCCTCTTGGTTAATAACAAAGACTAACGGGATGTTTGTTTTGAGATTTCAATAACTTAGTTTGATATTTTAATTCAAAATTATACCCTATAAACGTTATAATAATACAATATCATACTCCTTTCATCCGATTATAAGGTTCACGTTACTTTTTGTGGTAAAAAGATTAAGAAAAGTGATTAAATAATACATATAGTACAAGTGATATGATTGAAAGAGAAGAGAGATAGAGAGAAAAAGTAAGATATAAAGTGAAGTGTAAGAAAAAATATTTACTATAAAAGGTAGGTATGGGAAGCTTATAGACGGACAGACCAAAATGATACTCCCTCCATCCGCCTATAAGCTTCCCATTTTACCATTTTTGTTCGTCCGTCTATAAGCTTCTCATACCCTTTTTGGTAAATATTTTTTCTTACACATCACTTTATATATATCTTACTTTTTTTCTCTATCTCTCTCCTTCTTTCAATCACATCACTTGTACTATATCTATTATTTAATCATTTTTCTTAATCTATGTGTCAAAAAGTAACGAGAAACTCATAGGCGGACGGAGGGAGTAAAATGGAAAACTTATAGGCGGACGGATGAAATAATTCTTACAAAATTAATTTGAGATAAAGTTATATTATAATATAACATCACGCACTCTTACACAATTGATATTGATGTAAATTTACATTTTATTCTACTCAATATTCCAAAACAAACTTATACAATAAATATTAATGTGAAGGTACCATAATTCAATGAAGGTTACAACAGAAAATGGTGGGTCAAGTGATAAGACCTGATGGCTTGTAAAAGTTGTGATGCTGCAGAATTGCCACCATTAGTAAAGCAACATTAAAGAAAAAAATAAAGTAAAAAGACCAAAAATAACAGTTGGTTTAATTGAAACCTGTGGTTTTAAATTTATGAAATCCAAATCGAATCACCATTTTAAGGTTTCGGTTTGATTTACAAACAGAAATCAGCGATTAAAAACTGTCCGATTTTTTCGGTTCAGTTTTGTTCATGTCTATTCATGTATCATTTGATCCTATGTTTGTATAAATTAATTATTAAGATTTCGTATACCATTTTTTTATTTTAAACAAAAGTATTTTTTATAGTTTAATAAGCTACATCCCCATAATTCTAAAATATTTTTACTGATAATTACATCATTATTTACCTATTATAAAAAAAAACTCTAATACAAAATATTATCATTATCATTTAAAGTGTAACTGTGATTCATTATTATAATTCTAGAATATTAACTAATATATTTGTCATTAATTTATATCTTCTCACTATATATATATAAGAGTGTGTAATTTATTCAATAAAGTAGAATTTAAAATCCATTCATCTTTTGCGTTATAAAATTGTTCGAAATCAGTCCATTTACGAGTGAATCAATTTTTATGGCTATATTTTAATGGATGAATTTGATCTATAAATTTTAAATTCACCATTAAAATTCACTTCATTCGTTTGAATTATGAATAAATTTCAAATATTTAGATTTTTACTCACACAATTTTTAGTTAAAATTGAGAGAATTTTAAATTCTCCCTAAAACCATATCATTTGAAATCCATCTATTTTCAAATAATTTCATTTCAAATAAGTCCTCAAATCAAATCATCATTTCCAAACACAACCTAAAATAGTTTTACCATAAAAAAAAAATCTCTAAAATAATTTATTTGATAGTATAATAGATCACATTTTTTCTTGAAGAAAATGTTGTCTATATACTCGAAAATTTCTGACATTAGTCAAATTAAGAAACAATGAAAAATTAAAGTTGAGGTGGTAAGAACGTGGTACATTAGGAGTAAGGATACAAGGCCACAAAATGTTTTGTAGAAGCTTATTTTAATGGACTATGAGGTAATTTTTTTAGAACCTTATGTATTTAGAAGTTACTCCCTTCGTGATTATTTACACACTTTTTTTATTGAACGTGTGCACACTCTTAATATGGAAATACCCAATAAAATTAATACCCTTCGAGCATCATTTTATTTTCAAAATTATCACAACTTTTTTACAATACATTTTAATTTACATTTAATCAAATCATTCAAAATATTAGCATGACATATAGTGTAACACATTTTGGGATTTGGTCTTGAGACTTTGGGTTAATTTCCAAAATTTTCCTATAAAACTCATCTATCAAACAATCCATCTCTCATATCTTGACAACAAGTCTTCCTTTTTCCCTATTTACTTTTTTCATTTCACTCTTCCTCCCAATTCTTACCCTAATTTCCCCCAAAATATATAAACATACAAACCCTCTTCCTCCCAATTGTAGGTATGAGATGTCCTTATTTCTCTATATTTGAGAAACATTAAATAAACTTGATTATTCAATTTTCTTAAAAATATATAAAGTATCATGAAATTAAAATGTTAGGCCTTTAACCCTAGCTACCATATCTCAGCTAGAATCTAGAAAGAAGACATCACATAACCCAGCTATACTATACAATAGCTTCTGCCTACTAGATTTATCAGGTACCATTATATTAAAATTCGTCTTGTCAACTCAATCAACTCTCTAAAAGATAAATTACACGAATATAGAGAAATAGGCCACTAAGTAATCTTTCATCGGGTTAGAATTTGTGCTAAGTATATTTATACATTAAAAATTCTAAATTAATGCTCTTACTTTTTCTCTCTATCTCTTTTCTCTCTCAATCAAATCACTTGTACTATATCTATTATTTAATCACTTTTCTTAACCTTTATGTCAAAAATTAACGTGAAACTTATAAGCAGACGGAGTATTAATTTACATAGAATCTCATAAACTCCGATATTGATGTAAAAGAGTTTTTTTTTTTAATAAAATATTTTACCAATAAAAAAAAAATATATATATATATATAAAGTTTATATATTTATTCGGGCAGGTCGGATACCCGTGGGTCGGGCATAAGACCCAAACCCGACTCGACTCATACTTAATACGTGGCAAATCTGACCTGACCCAAAGCTCGCGGGTGGGTTGGGTATCCACGGGTCGTGTCAATATTGTCATTTCTACCTCTGATCTTTCGCCTTCAGAGTTCATTGAGAAAATCCGTTGAAATCTCTTGTTTTTAGAAGAGATTTTGGATAGTGCAATTTATTTATATTTTTTGGGATAATCCAACATTTTAAAATCCGTATTGAATACCTCAAAATTTTAAAAAACTTTTTTAAATCCAAATTGAATACCCAAGACTTTGAAAATCCAAAAAAACCCTACAGAATCCACAACCAATACACCCCCTTAATCCCTGTGTTCCAAAAAGTAACGGAAAACTTATAGGCGGATGGAGAGAGTATATATAGAACATCTAAATTTATTAATATTGATAATTTATTAATATTGATTATTTACGTCCCCCATCCGCACGGATGGGTCCCAAAACAAACATCCCCTAAATTATTTAATTGAATACTCCGTATAACATTTTAGATTTTATAAGGCATGGGTATATACCCTCCACCCTCCCCCCCCCCCCACTCCTCCCACGCTATGAAAATGAGATATTATAAGACATGAGTATGTCCTCCACCCCAGCTTTGTTAAATGCACTATTCCCTTTCATTAAATGTAGTCTCATTTATCTTATATTCTTTGTCCACTAAATGTAGTCTCACACACTTTATGGAAACTATCACCCTTCAACTATCACTTAATTATTCAATTTGCAACCAACTTTATTTATAAACAATCATTTTATTTATAATGAACCCTACAATATCATATAATATCCTGACTTTATCTACATTTTTCTTAAAATTTGTGTCCACTTCTAATGTGACTATATTTGATGGACGGAGGAAGTATGTAAAAGAATTGGGGTATGTATAACATTGTATAAAATGTTATGTAAAATATAACATTGTGTAGGATATTATGTAAAAAAAATTTGGGTATGTATAAAATTGTTTAAAGCTGGGGACGCTTTATAAAAACTAAATTGGTGGCCCATTCATTCAATTTGTTCGACAAATTAACCGCATGTTTGTTTTGGGATGAGAAATTTGGATTTGGAATTATGAAACTCCACCTCCGTTACAGTTTGGAATTTTGATTCAGGATTTTAAAATCCCACCCTATAAATACCTATAATCCATATAAAAGTCAACCTTATAAATACCTACAAATCCTATATAAATACCTATAAAACCTATAATCCTATTCTATAAAGTTAAATCCAACCCTACATAAATCCTAAAACAAACACAAAACATAAAAAAAAAATTAGAATTTTAAAATCCACTAGATTTTGAAATTCGGATTTCAAAATTTTCAAAATCCTAAAACAAACATGCCCTTATTTTATTTAAGCTGTTCTGCCGCTTTTTAATTGAATTATATTTGGTTTGTTGGGATTGAATTTTTAAATTTCTATGATTACTTATACTTAATTGTTTGAATTGTGGATAAATTTGATTTCTACCATTAAATGTCAAAACTACCTTTTATAATTAGTTTTAGTTTTATTTATTTATTACTTTTCACTATATTTCCTGCCTTAACCTAATATGTATGGTTTATTAAACCTGAAATCATGTTATACAACTTAATATTTAGAATTAAAAGAAAATACAAGATACGTGCTACAATACTAACCTAATATTTAGAATTAAAAAAAAAAAAAAAACAACTTAAGATATACAAATTTGTTATGTGTGATTAATGAGGGCGAAACAAGAGGTCAATACAAAGCCAGGTAACAACAAGTGAAACCAAAAATCAAAGAACATAAATATCTTGTAACAACAATCAACTAAAAATCACAAGGGCGCGGCTAAAGGCACCCGGAATTCCTATGAGTACACCCACGCGATGAGGACACACAAAATGGATGAGGACACCCACGTGGAAATCCCAAAATTACCCTCTTATAAATTAAAACCCTTCATCTCTCTTTCTTCTTCTCAAAATTCAGGACACCCACAGGCCACATCCATTTCTCTCTACACGTCGCGCCGCCCCCTTCTTGCGTTCCGGCGTCTCGCCGCCCCCTTCTTGCGTTCCGACGTCGCGCCGCCCCCTTCCTGCGTTCCGGCGTCGCCCGCGTCTGCAGCGCCGCCTCTTCACCTCCCAAGCCACGCACGCCGGTGACGGATTCTCTCCCCCAGCCCCCCGCTTCTCTTCCTCTGCTCTCCCACGTCGCCGCGCCGTCGCCGCCTTAAAGAAGGACGCGGTCGCGCTGTTGAAGAAGAAGCCCGTTCGCACCCCTCCTCCCTGTTTCAAGTCGCCGCCGCCACCGACGCCGTTCGAGGGCTGTCGCCGCCGCCACCACCGACGCCGTTCGAGGGCTCGCCCCCTCCCCCTCATCGCACCTGTAAGTTTTTTTTTTTACAATTTTTACAGAAATTAGGGTTTGAAATTTTAGAAAAATTAGGCAATTATTTTTGAACATATTGAGTTTGTTTTTGAAATTTTTTTGAACATTTTGTGTTTGTTTTGAAAACAATTTCGAACAACTTGAGTTTGTTTTGGAAAAAAATTCGAACAAGGTGTTCGATCTTTTTTTTCGGACAAATTTGAGTTGTTTTGGAATTATTTTCGAACCCATCGAGTTTGTTTTGGAAAAAATTTCGAACATATTGTGTTTGTTTTGGAAAAAATTTCGAACATATTGAATTTGTTTTGGAAAAAATTTCGAACATGTTTGTTTTGGAATTTTTTCGAACAGTTGCGTTTTGGATTTATTTTTGTTGCAATGGAGTGTTTTTTTGTTGAAGAATGGTGTATGTTTTGGTGGTGGTGGAAATAATGATGTGAAATAGAATGGGTGGGTGTACTCATCTTCATTTTATTCATAAATTTTACCCTAGGGGTATATGAGACATTTCACATGTCCTGAAAGATTAAAAAAATGTTTGGTGGGTGTACCCTAGGGATATATGAGACAAAAATAGTGTTACAATACAAAGCCCATAAGTAGTTGAAAGACAAAAATAACAATGATATGAAACCAATTCCAGCATAATAAGAAATAACAACAAACATTAAAAATGAAATTGTCTTTTTAAACAAACATTTAAACAAACTTTTTAAATATTCACGTTCAACCCCATCTTGATCAACTCCTCCTTGGTAGCCTAACACACGGAATAAAAAAAATTACTTTTAAGAAAAAATACACAAGAATATAAGTAGTAAATTAATTACTTCCTCATACTTAACTTTCATACCTACTTTTTCGATTCTTTAGAAATTCTATCTGTACAATATCTAAAATATTATATTTAATATTATTATTTTTATGGTACATATCCACACACAAGTGAACTCACTTATTTATTTTTTTATAAAATTATATTTATTATAATATTTTAAAAAAATGGATGAACAGCAAGGGTGAAAGTTAGTACTCCCTCCGTCCCACTATAAGTTTCCCACTTTGCTTTTATGAATGTCCCACTATAAGTTTCCCATTCCATTTTTGGTATATTATTTTCTCTCTCACAATCACATCACGTATACTTTATCTATTATTTTATCATACTTCATCTAATACACATCTATTATTTTATCTCTCACCATCACATCACTTATACTTTATTACTATTTTATCATATTTCTTAATCAAAACACCCCAAAGAAAAGGGAAAGTTTATAGCAGGACGGAGGGAGTATATTTCTTATGTTACCTCAAAATTCAATTCAAGAGATTCCCCCTCCTTTCGAACTACCTCCAGACTTTGGGTGAGTTTCTCGCGCTCGATTTCAACATTGCGCAGTTTTTGTTCATAAAGAGCCTTGTCATCGTTGTCAGCCAAATTCTGTATTTCCTGCTTCAACTTCTCAAGCTACATAAAATTAAGAAAAATTAAGAGAAAAAAATATGAAAAGAAAAGAGAAATAAAGAAACCTACTTTGGAGGTCAAAAGGTGATGCTCATCGTCTTGCGATCGAACTCCGCCACATTTCAATTTTATTTATAATTGACTTCGTTCTATCTACGAGTAGTTGCACTTCATGTTCATGTAGGGGATATTTCTTTTGGGCTTTGGGTGGTTTTAAAAACCAGATTTTTGATATCCTGGTTTTGAAATTCCGATGAATAGTAATATGGGTGTTTCTTTTGGGTTTTGGAATAGTGAAGGATTTAACTTTATGTCAAATCAAGTTGTAAGATTGAATGAGTTTGTATTATTATATTATTGTTTGGTGAGATTATAATGATTAGTTGATTAAATGTATTATATTATTGTATTATTATATTATTATAGTATTATTATATTATTGTTGAAAAAGAATATAATGATTTGAGTAATATTATATAGATATAACTTTATGTCAAATCAATATGTTTGCTAAGGGTGGTTTTGAGTGGATTTTGAAAATCGGTTTTTAAATCCCGAAGTAAAACGGGTTTTGGATCTTGAAATCCAAAACCTGATTTTTAAAACAAAAAAGAAACATGCCCGTAAAGATTTATTAATACTCTCTGAATTAGAAGAAGAAGACCCTGAGGAAAAACTAAAACAGTTAAAACGTTTCATTTTTTCTTAGTAGTAGAAATGGTAGAAAATGAAGGTGAATAAATAAGTGAGACTGATTTGACAGTTGAGGCGAACACTCTCTGCTCTCTTCTGCCTTGGCAAACACGCACCTGCTCTCAAAGAATAAATTGTTTGTGAGTAAGATACTCCCTACGTCCCCTGTAAACTTTCCGCTACTTTTTAGCACAAAGATTAAGAAAAGTGATTAAATAATAGATATAGTACAGGTGATATGATAGGAAGAAGGAGAGAGATAGAGAGAAAAAGTAAAATATAAAATGAAGTGTAAGGAAAAATACTTACCAAAAAGGGTATGAGAACGAAATGGTAAAATGGGAAACTTATAGGCGGACGGAGGGAGTACATTAATATGGGAGAAACAATATACTCTCTCCGTCCGCCTATAAATTTCACGTTACATTTTGACACAGAGATTAAGAGAGTGATTAAATAATAGATATAGTACAAGTGTAAGAAAAAATATTTAAGAAAAAAAAAGTATGGAAGGTTATAGACTAATGAACCAAAATGGTAAAATGAAAAACTTATAGACGGACAGATAAAATAATTCAAAAAAAGATATTCTAAATTTTTGTATATTTAGTTTGTTTAAGTAATTGAAGTTTATTTTAAAAAAATAAATAAAAACTAAACTTAATTTGTGATCCAAGATGGTCACAATAGTGGTTTGTATATTTTGTTCATTTAAGTATTTCACATTCAAGTTATATTTGTAGATACTAAATAAATATTACTCCGTAGTAAACAACAAATATTTAATAATGTAGATATATACATAACAATAACAATTTTATTATTAATAACATATGGAGTATTATTTATGTTAAAAACTTGTGTGAGACAGATTTTTTTAATTCATATTTTAAAATTTTGGGTAGAATAACTCATACTGTATTTTTTTTTTTCAAATTTTTTGTTTGTAGAAAAAGTGATAATATTTTTAACAAAAGTGACTCCCTCTGTCCCATGATTATTTGCACACTTTTTTTATTGAAAAGTTCCAAAATTATTTGCACACTCTTAATATGGAAATACCCACAAAATTAATATCCTCTCAACATCCTTTTATTTTTAAAATTGTCACTAATTTTTTACATACATTTTACTTTATACCTCATCAAATCAATTAAATACCTCTCATTTATCTTACATCACTAATTACTTTATTCAATTTTCTTAAAAACTGATCAAAATGTGAAAAAAATGATGGGACGGAAGGAGTAATAGATTAAGTGGTGGACTGGTGGTGGAGTAAATTTCCTTCTTCAGGGACAATAAAAGGTAGATCATATAAAAGAAAAAAAAACTTAGAACCATAAGCTCGCAGGTCGAGCCAGAGGTAGTGACATTAAATTTCCTTGTTCGGTGCAATTAAAAGGAAAAATGGAGTATGATCTAGGCTGGCTAGGCATAAAGAAAATGGTCACGTGATAAGGCGTGACGGCTTGTAAAAATTGTGATGCTGCAAAATCTGCCACCATTAGTAAATGGTCACGTGATGGCTATTGGCTAGGCATAAAAAAAGGGCGCGGCTAAAGGCACCCGGCGATCCTATGAGTACACCCACGCGATGAGGACACCCACAAAACAGATGAGGACACCCACCTGGAAAAATCAAAAATACCCTTTCTCCAATTAAAACCCTAATTCATATGCTCATTTTGTACACCCACCATATTTTCGCCTCCCTCACCTTCCCTCACACTCACACGCCTCGTTGCCGGTCCAAAAATTTCGCCAGCGCCGTTTCAGTTTCGCGGCCGCAGCTCGCCTCCCCTTCCCACGCGGCCGCAGCTCCGCCTCCCCTTCCCACGCGGCCGCAGCGCCGCCGCAGCTCCGCCTCCCCTCTTCTCCTCCCTCGTCCGCAACGGCCGCCGTCGCCTTTCTCCTAAAGACGCGGCCAGCAGCTCCGCCTCCCCTCTTCTCCTCCCTCGTCCGCAGCGGCCGCCGTCGCCCTTCTCCTAGAGACGCGACCGCTCGCACCCCTCCTCCCTCCGCCACCGCCGCCCGTTCCAGGTTCCAGGTAGGATTTTTTTTTTTTTTTTTTTTGGAATTTTAGAACACTTAGGGTTTTTAGAAAAATTAGGGTTTTTAGAGGTTCATGATTTATTTTCGAACATATTGAGTTTGTATTGTAAATTTTTTCGAACAATCTGGGTTTGTTTTGGGAAAAATTTAGAACATTTTGTTGGATCTTTTTTTTCGCACAAATTTGAGTTGTTTTGGAATTTTTTTCGAACAATCTGTGTTTGTTTTGGAAATTTTTTCGAATAATCTGTGTTTGTCTTGGAAAAAATTTCTAACGTTTTGTTCGATTTTTTTTTTCGGACAAATTTAAGTTGTTTTGAATTTTTTTTCGAACATATTGAGTTTATTTGGGTAAAATTTTCGAACATATTGATTTTATTTTGGAAAAAATTTCGAACATATTGTTTTGAGAATTTTTTCGAACATTTGAACATCTTGATATTTTTTAATATGTTTGTTCTGGAAAATTTTTTGAACATATTTATTTTTGTTGAAATTTTGGAGTTTTTTTTGTTGAAGAATGGTGTTTGTTTAGGTGTCGGTGGAGATAATTATGTGGAATAGAAGGGGTGGGTGTACTCATCTTCGTTTTTTTCATAAAATTTACTCTAGGGGTATATTAGACATTTTACATGTTCTAAAAGATTAAAAAAATGTTTGGTGGGTGTACTCATAGGAAATCCGGGTGCATTTAGACGCGCCCATAAAAAAAATGGAGTAAGCTGCAAGAAAGCCCATTAAAGAAAATAAAAAGTAAAAAGCCCACGCCTTTTTAATCGAAACCAACTGTTTTAAATTTATAGAATCGAAATCGAACCGTCATTTTAAGGTTTCGATTCGGTTTTTGAAACGAAATCGACGGATTAAAATCGTTCGATTTTACGATTTTTCGGTTCGATTTTGTCCATGTTTATTCATCTATCATTTGATTCAATGTTTGTATAAATTAATTATTAAGATTTCGTGTATCATTTTTTAATTTTAAATTAATAAGAGTGATGCGTCGAAAAAGAACGCGCTCGGATCTCAGTCGTTCCTTTGCGAGCACTATCGATCACGATCTCAATCACTCGTTCGCCTTTAACAATCCTCGTATGAATCTTCTCGTAAGTCCAAATTTGGCCTGCAAAAGTACACCGGAGGGGGCCTCCGGCGTAGAAACTCCGACGCTCAAGTCAGAACTTATCGTAGGCGAAATCAAAGAGAAATTCCCCTGTATATCTAGGGGAATTCCGGCGAATATCGTGAAGTCTCTCTTCACTATTAGCGTAGATTTTTGTATGGCAGTGTGTATAATCAGTAAAATATATGTATCATAATAATAACTTAATCCAGAATATGGAAATAACCTTCTTTATATACCTGGCCCCTCTCTGCGGAGAGGGGATGACTTCTTCTCCCTATATTCTTGGTCCATTCCCAAGAATCCAGCTTCCAAGCCCCTCAAGAATCGGGCTTTCTCCTGAAGACTCGGTTTTGGAGCATATCATCCCCTATTTTCGTGGGTTTGACTCACTCATTTATCTTGACTAGGAAAGAGTGATTACGCGTTCCATATGTGGGCCTGATCTTTTCAGGCCCAAAGGCTATTAATTCCTCCGTATATGGGCCAAAGGCCCAATTTCTCTGATTTCTCTGATTCCTCTAATCAAACCCAGGGGGTGTATTAATCCTGTTTCTTCAATATATTAACCTAATTACAACTATCATAACTTATCCCGTTTCCACGTGTCGACTCCTCCAAGAGCGACATATTTATCTACATCAACCACTCCCCCCTACTCTCATAAAATGAATGATTTTTAGGAGAGTAGGAAAATAATAACCCTGGTATAAATGCCAGAGAAATATTTCATTTCCTTTCTTAAAACTCAAAATACCTCTCGAAATATTCTTATTGATTTGATTCCCTCTAGTAATAATTACTTCTCAAAAAGCACTGGGTCTTTTACACTTCCACACGCAACTGTGCCCTTGAATCTCGTAATCACGCGCTTATATCCAACATCGAGCCGCCGTTTGTCTTTCACGCGTCTCTTAATTGGGAGGATCATTTAATTCTCCTCGATTCTCCCTCTTCTCTTTTCAGCGTAATCATTCAAAATTCATCTTTTCCACCAAAACCCTGTTTTCCTTTCATTTCAAGTTTATCTACTCTCTATCTTCGTTTTCACCTCTGCGATCTAACTTCTTCGTGCACGTCCAGCGGCCGTTTCGTCGTCACTCCTTAGAACCGACCTTTCTTCAGGTACCTATTCCTTCCCTTTTACTCTCATTTACACCATGTCATCTTCTTCAGATTCCGTTTCAATGGAAAGTTCAACTTTCCATCCTCTTTCTATCTTTCCCGTAATCGACCCTGCTTTAAAAAACACCATCGCTGGTTCTTCCTTGCTTTCTTCTGAGCGCGTTGCCCCTTTTCTCCGGTCGGGAATCTTTCCCACCGATTACGCCGTTAGGGCCGCCCATAGGAGGGAACGCCCTAATTTTCCTGGTACTAACACCTTGGCCTTCTGGGAGGCTCAGTTGAAGGCAGGCCTCCGCTTCCCGATTCACCCTTATTTTTCTGAGATCTCTACTTACCTGCGCATACCCCTCAATCAATTCACCCCCAATGCTATTCGAGCAATGCTAGGTTTTTACATTTTGATGAAGGGGAATGGTGGTGAACCCTCAGCCCAGCTTTTTTTAACCCAGTACATGTGTAAGTATGCAGACGGGTTTTTCTATACTTCTGGCCGTCCTTCCAGGGCTGGAAAATTCATGGAGAAGCTCCATGAAGGAGTCCAAGACTGGAAGGACTATTACTTCTTTGTTACAAACCCCGTTCCTTGGGATTTTCCTCATGAAGGGTGGATTTATGAGAACCCTGGGGTGCCTCGTCCTCCTCTTTCTGTTTGTTCTTCTCTGAATTTGGATGTGATGAACCATCTAAATGACCATGTTGTTTCCACTCATCGCTTTTTTGATGTAATGAGCATTTGCAAAAATCCTAGAGCCCTTTCTCATTTCGGTTTCGGTCGCCCCGATCACCCCCTAGGTCCCGACGATGGTAATTCCATCTCTTTTTCCTTAATATTGTCCTCATAATTCGAACTGCAGTGTTTATTAATGTCGTTTGTATTCCTTGATGCAGCTATGAGTTGGTTAACCCAAATTTCTCGCGATGCTGCTCCTCTCTCGATGGTTGCAAAGTCTCCAGCCCCTGAAAGCTCTTCAAAGGCCCCTGTCATTCCTTCCTCAGCGAAACCTGCCACTGGGTCCGTTGCTAAGCGCACCCGTTCCTCTACCGAGAAAACCATGGTCTCCGTCTTGCCTCCTGTCTCCGATGCCTCTAAGAAGAAGAAATCCAAAACCAAATCTTCCATGCCTAATGTTGCTCCCGATGCTCCAGACGAAGTCAATGTTGACCATCTCTTGGCCTTTATAGAACGTTATACTCCGACTCCCGCTACCGAAGCCCTTAATGCTCTTTCTCCAGAAGAGCGAATTGTGCACGCCGCCCACAATTTCACACAGGTAGGTTTTCAATATGGATATTGCTTTGAATGACTCATAGAAGAGAATATAGATACCTTACTTCTTGATGTTGTTTCTTGTGCAGTTTGGTCTTCTGTTTTCCAACATGTCTGAAAGAGCCCTCCAGTCCCTCCAGCAGGTAGATGACCTCCAAAGTCAGGTAGAGCTGGAGAAGGTGAAGAAGGAGATACTCGATGCAGAATTACGGGACGCTAATCAGAGGTGTAAAACACTCCGAGCGACACTCTCTGGGGAGATTTCTTCGTTGAAGGAAGAGTTCGGTAAACAGGTTAAACAGCTGGAGGTTACTCTTCCCCTGACTGGTATGAAATTATGCATAGAGTCCTTGTTTACCTCTGCCATAGGTCAACAATTTCTAGGTACCTTGCATCAGGAGTGGTAGGAGGCCTTTCTTCAGAGCAGCAGTTTCCTAGGGGCCATGGGTGCATATATCCCTCACTTCATTGATCATGGGTTTTCTAATGCTGTGGCTGAACATTCTGCCCCTGGTTTTAATGGTCAGTATACCCGTGCTCTTCGACTGGGTGAGCTGGATACTCCCCCTAAGTTCCCCGGAGATGCGAAGGAAGATATCAACACTCCTTGGTGGTTGCCGGGGATGAGGAAGGCGATCTTGGAGCTGAAGGGTGCTGCTCGGAGTTTAGATGATTTGGCACCGGCGAAGGACATGACTTTTCCTGTTCACGTAGATAATCCAACTCCGGTGACTACTGTGGCAGCACACGCTCTGGTGGAGAAGGCAGAGGGGGGTGATTCTAGCGGGCAAGCTGAGGAGATAGGAGCAGGTCCTGAGGGGAAGGATATCATTCCCCTCTCTTGATAATTTTTCTGACAACAATTCGATACTTTAAGACACTTTTTTATTTTGTTAAGGCCTCTAAGGCCTCTTTTGGTATTTTCCGGAGACTCCACACTCCGGGGTTTTCTTGTGGAGGGCCTAGGCATGGTGCCTTAGGTCTTTGGATATTCCTGCTTTTCTTTTGATATCGTACCTGCACAATTACTGTTTGGCATGCATACATATATCCCTACATCTGTTGATTAGATGTGTAACATAATATTCATCCTGCTTATGCATCTAGCATGTTTTCAGCACTTTATTAACACGTAAAGGCTCTAAAGCTCCTAGAGGAACCTTAATTAGGAGATAGGGTTGATATCCCTGTACTTACTTGGCGATTTTGGTAGGGCTTCTAGTCTCTCCCTTAGTACTAGGGTTTTTAAAGATTACATCCCCCAGAGGTTAGGATCCTAGGGATCGTCTTTTCCCTTAGGCTGTTTATACTCGTAAGAGTTAGTTTATACTCGTGAGAGTTAGTTTATACTCGTAAGAGTTCTTAGGGATTATACTCTCCCTGAAGTTGAAGTGTTTATACTCGTAAGAGTTAGTTTATACTCGTAAGAGTTAGTTTATACTCGTAAGAGTTCGTTTATACTCGTAAGAGTTCTTAGGGATTATACTCTCCCTGAAGTTGAAGTGTTTATACTCGTAAGAGTTAGTTTATACTCGTAAGAGTTCGTTTATACTCGTGAGAGTTAGTTTATACTCGTAAGAGTTAGTTTATACTCGTAAGAGTTCGTTTATACTCGTGAGAGTTAGTTTATACTCGTAAGAGTTCGTTTATACTCGTGAGAGTTAGTTTATACTCGTAAGAGTTCGTTTATACTCGTGAGAGTTAGTTTATACTCGTAAGAGTTCGTTTATACTCGTGAGAGTTAGTTTATACTCGTGAGAGTTAGTTTATACTCGTAAGAGTTCGTTTATACTCGTGAGAGTTAGTTTATACTCGTAAGAGTTCGTTTATACTCGTGAGAGTTAGTTTATACTCGTAAGAGTTCGTTTATACTCGTGAGAGTTAGTTTATACTCGTAAGAGTTCGTTTATACTCGTGAGAGTTAGTTTATACTCGTAAGAGTTCGTTTATACTCGTAAGAGTTCGTTTATACTCGTGAGAGTTATGTCTTCCACTGTACCCCCTCGTGAGGGTTTTGAGAATCTTCTGGGATAGGGTTTATCGACAAGTTCATTATATCTTCCGCTGTATCCCCTACTCCCCCTAGCTTTAGAGGCTATCGTGAATAGGAACTTTAGGAAATATTCTTAGATATTCTCCATTCGAGCGTTTATGAGTCGGTGTAAATTTCTCTATCTTTGCAGTATCTCTAACATGCTATATTTCAGTTTCCAAAATATATTCGTTATTTCAGCACTCATCATGCAGGCCTTCAACAATTATCTTAACACGATATTAACATATGAGAAACATTTCATCATAAAATTAACGCATAAGAGTCATCTCATCACAATATCAACATGCATTTAGGGAAATTGCTGAAATTTTATCAAAACCGATGCTCCATTGATCGTAAACGTTTATCAACATAGGCAGGTAAGGGGAACCTATGCCGGCCTCATTAAAAACCTCTCCGTGGTAAAACCCCAAGGGGAAACCCACGTAGAGGGAAAAAGAGTGCCGGTGAAGCAATTATTCGAACGATAAGTAAATATTCAAAATTGTTCATAAAGAAAAAGGAAGCAGGGGAATTACCCCTTCCTCAAACATAAAATCTCTTCAAGTGGCATACGTTCCATGGCCTTAGTATCTCTTTCCCTGTCATGTCTTGGAGCTTGTATGCTCCACCTTTGAGTACCTGTATGACCCTGTATGGACCTTCCCAATTGGGTTCCATCTTTCCCGTGTTTTTCAAAGCATCTGCCCTCCGAAGGACTAAATCCCCAACTTTAAAGGAGCGAGGGATTACCCTGCGGTCATATGCTGCTTTGATCCGACTCTTGTACCTTTCTGCTTTTAATCTCGCCATCTCCCTCTCTTCATCTACTAGGTCCAGCGCTTCCCTCATCAATTATTCATTTCTCTTTTCTTCGAAATAAGTGATCCGGTGTGATTTGAGTCTGGCTTCAGGAGGTATCACTGCTGCTGCTCCATATACCAAGTAGAAGGGAGATTCACCTGTAGCTGTTTTAGGGCTGGTTCGGTAGGACCAGAGGACGTTGTCCAACTCCTGCACCCATTTTCCTCCTACCTCTGCCAATCGTGTTCGAATACCATCGACCAGGATCCTGTTTGTAACCTCTACCTGCCCATTAGCTTGGGGATGGGCTACTGAAGTAAACCTCTGTGTGATGTTCCATCTCTCGCACCATCTTCTTACTTTCTCTCCATTAAATTGCGTCCCGTTATCGGAAACCAAGATTCTAGGTACTCCAAACCTGCAACAAATATGTCTAGCAAGAAAAATAATTACATTGTCCTCTTCGATTTTAGCCAAGGGCACAGCCTCTACCCATTTACTGAAATAATCCACGGCTACAATTAGAAATTTTCTCCCTCCTGGTGCCAAGGGGAAGGGTCCCACCAGATCGATTCCCCATTTAGCGAAGGGACAGGGCGAGTACATAGCCCCCATTTCTTCTGCAGGTACCCGTATCAAGGGTCCATTCTTCTGACACTTCTCACACCTCTTCACATATTCTCTAGCGTCTCTGATTATATTAGGCCAGTAGAAACCTGCCCTAAATACTTTCTTCACCATGGTCTGGTACCCTTCATGGCTGGATGCGCAACCTTCATGGATGTCTTTGATCACTAGCTCTGCTTCTCTTTTTGAAAGGCATTTCAAATAAGGTTGAGTGAAGGACCTCTTGTACAATTGGCCTCCCAGGATGCAATACTTCCTTCTCCAAGCCTTTGCCTCTCTGGACATTGGGGTTACTGGGCCCCTATTCAGTTCTTCCCATATTTCTTTCCTCCAATCATCCCCTGCTGTTATCTCTCCAATCAGGGTTTCCGTAGCTACTTGATCTGCCACCAACAGGGTTACCTTTCCATCTCCCTCAAATTCAGTGGAACTAGCCAATTTTGACAGTCCATCCGCTTTCGTATTTTCTTCTCTTGGTACCTGTACCACTTCGAAAGTATGGAATTTATTTTTTAGTTTCTTTACCTCTTCTAGATAAGTGATCATTCTCTCATCCTTGGCGAGGTACTCCCCCATGACCTGCTGTACTATTAGCTGTGAATCGGAATACAGGGTGACCTTCTGTGCCCCTAACTCTGCAGCCATGCTAGCTCCTCTGATCAGGGCCTCATATTCTGCTCCATTATTTGAGGTGGAAAATCGGAATTTGACAGCCACCTGCACTTCCTGACCTTCAGGGTCAATCAGTAATATCCCTGCTCCACATCCCAAGGCGGATGCTGAGCCATCCACGTATACCTTCCATCCTTGTTCTTCTTCCACTCTGGTAGACTCTTGAATAAAATCTGCTAGAGCTTGAGCCTTGATGGCTCTCCTGGGTTCATAATCTATATCATACTCCTGTAATTCCACTGCCCATCTGACCATTCTCCCTGATAAATCTGCTCTCCCTAATGTCTGCTTCAAAGGGAAATTAGTTCGCACCCTAACTTTATAGGAGAGGAAGTAGGGGCGTAATCGCCTAGCCGTTACCACCATCGCCAGGGCTGCCTTTTCTACCTCCGAGTACCTTATTTCCGCTCCTTGGATGACCTTGCTCACATAATATATGGGTTGCTGTGTAGAACCTTCCTCTTTCATCAGGGCGGTGCTCAGGGAGTGTTCCCCTATCGAAAGATATAAGAGCAATACATCTCCCTGAGAGGGCTTTGTCAGCTTCGGAAGCTGTTCGAGGTGAAGCTTGAGTTCCTCAAAAGCTGTCTGACACTGGTCGTCCCATTCGAACTTCGACCCCTTCCTTAAGGTTCTGAAGAAGTGATGACTCTTTTCTGCTGACCTTGATATGAACCTACTGAGAGCTGCGATCCTGCCGTTCAGGGTTTGCAATTCCTTCAAATTCCGAGGGGGTTGCATGTCGAGCACCGCCTTTACCTTAACAGGGTTCACTTCTATCCCTCTTTGAGTCACCATATATCCCAGAAATTTCCCTGACCCTACTCCAAAAGAACATTTAGCAGAGTTCAATTTAATACCATTCTCTCGAATTACCTGAAATATCTCCTTCAAGTCGTCAATATGTCCCTCTGCCTTGACACTTTTAGCTAGCATATCGTCCACGTAAACCTCCATGTTCCTGCCTATCTGCCCTCGGAACACTGAGTCTACCATTCTTTGATAGGTTGCTCCTGCATTTATCAGTCCAAAAGGCATACGTACATAACCGAAAGTACCACATGTCGCTATAAAGCATATATTTGGTATATCGAGGGGGTTCAGCTGGATCTGATGGTACCCCTGATATGCGTCCATCATGCTGAGTAATTCAAACCCAGATGTGGCATCCACCAGTTGGTCGATCCTGGGCAAAGGGTAGTGGTCTTTAGGGCAGGCTTTGTTCAAGTCCCTAAAGTCAATGCACATCCTCCACTTGCCAGCTCCCTTGGACACCAACACTGCATTCGAGAGCCATTCAGGGAACTGGACTCTTTTCACGTGCCCTGCATTCAACAATTTATCGATTTCCTCTTTTACTATGAGGTTCTTCTCTTTACCGAAGTTCCTCAACTTCTGTTTCACGGGCCTGGCTTTGGGATCCACATTCAAGTGGTGCACTGCTATTTCTGGAGGGATACCCGTCATATCCGTCGCTGTGAATGCAAAGATGTCTGCATTTTGCTGGAGGGCAAGTATCATCTTTCCCTGGAGCTCAGGGTTCATGTTCGTACCTATCCTGGTTGTAAATCCCTCCTTTCCTGGGTAGAGCTCGATGCTCATTAGCTCCTCGTCTGCTTTAACTTTGGGTTGCTCTTATACTAGCTCACCCACTTTCTGTCTCTTCAATTCAGGGTCTTTTCCCTTAAATCTCTCCATTCCTCTGAACACGGCCCTGTCTGCTATCTTGACCGATTCCACATAACACTTCCTTGCCTGATACTGATCACCACATATCTCTCACACACCCCCCAAGGTAGGGAACTTCATCTTCATGTGGAAGGTGGAGATCACTGCCTGAAAAATATTCAAGCTTGGCCGTCCCATTACTACGTTATAGGAAGATGGGACGTCTACAATCAAGAACTCTATGACTTGTACTCGACGATTAGGGGCAACTCCTAACCCTACTTGTAGTAACGCTGAACCAAGGGGTTGAATGGCTCCCCCTGAGAATCCGTACAGAGCTGTTTCCACCGGTCTAAGCTTTATATTCAAGTCCATCTTCTTGAAACAGTCGAAGAGCATGATGTCGGCAGAGCTTCCAGTGTCTACAAAAATTCTTGCTACATCGTATCCTGCTATATCCGTGGTAATGACCAGTGCGTCATTATGAATTTCTCTAGGCTCCCCAGCGTCCTCTGGCCCAAAATGAATGTCTGGGCCCTCTGCCATCTTTCCCACTTCATGGTGCTCTATATTTCTCTCATTCTTCAGCGACCGAACGCTCTGCTTTCTCTGCCTGAAGGAGTCCCCATCAGCAGGGCCTCCCATTATCATATGAATAGTTCCCCTCTTCTGAGGGGGGGGTGGTGGCTCCTCATTGTCCTTCCTCTGATCTCTCCTGTCGTCTTCCTGCTTCCCCTCGGGGTCCTTTCTCTTGTGACCCCTGGAGCCTTGTCGATCTCTGAAAATAAACTCTTTGAGGTGGCCTGCCTGAATCATCCTCTCTATCTCATCCTTCAGATGCCAACATTGGTTGGTATCATGGCCATAATCGTTATGGAATCTACAAAACTTGTTTGACTTTGGGTTTTGGGGACCTCTGCTTCTTGAATAGGGGAATTTCATATCTGGATGGTCCCCTGCCACCTCCAGGACTTCGGCTGGTTCTATCTTCAAAGGGGTATATCTCTTCGCCCCTCTCCTGGGATTCCAGGGTGCAACTTCCTCTCTTCTCACGTTTTCCAGTCTCCTGGAGCTCCGATGTCTCTCTGGACTTGGCCTTCTAAGTGGAATTTCTTTCCTCCTTTCTCCATTACCCACTATAGCCCGGGTCTCCGATCGTTTAGCTTTCCTTACCTCCTCCAGGGTGAGGTATTTCTCTGCTCTCCTCAACAATTCATCGAAAGTCCGAACCGGCTTCTTAGCTAAAGAGGTGAATAAATCTCCGTCACGCAACCCGTTGGTGAGGGCATTGATTTTAACCTCCGAGGAGGCTGTAGGTACTTCTAAGGCCGCTTGGTTGAATCTTTTCAAGAAAGCCCGTAAGCTCTCATTCTCTCCCTGACGCATGTTGAACAAAGTAAGGGTAGCTCTAGGCTGTCTCCTAGCGCTGGCGAATTGGTGCAGGAACAATTCGCTGAATTCGGACCATGAGTGGATAGTATCTGGTCCTAACTGCGTAAACCACTGCTGTGCAGCCTTGGACAAGGTAGTCAGAAATACTCGACATTTGACACCTTCTCCATACCGGTGCAGTAAGGCCGCGTTCTCAAATCTCATCAAGTGCTCATAGGGATCCGAAGTGCCATCGTATTCAAAATTTAAAGATTTGAAGTTAGAGGGCAGTTCGTCTTGTAAAATAGTAGGTGAAAATTGATATCCAGTGGTGTAAGAGGGTTTACTTACGTTGTCAGTAATATGTCTCTGCATATCCCTCATCTCTTTACGCAGGGCTTGTATCTGATCACTGACGGCCCCTTGATATGTGTCGTCCGTGCTTTCTCCCATCCCCGTATCCAGGGTGATATCCCCAAGGACTCTCTCTGCATCCCTCCGGAGGGGTCTTTCCAGGACGCTTCTCTCAGCCTGGGAAGGTACTTTCTCTTCTGGGTTTCGAGGGAGATCTTCGTTCCTGGAAGGGACTGGGACCGAATCAATGACATGTTCGGGTGGATTTGGTCGTGTGCCCTTATGAACAGGTTCGGGAGGGCGAAGTCCTCGAGCAGCAATTATCCTCTCCACTGATTGCGCTATCATCTCATCCAACTGATCTCGAGAGACGGTCAAGAGTTCTGGTTGAGTGTTAGGGTTATCCTTATTGATCCCACTCCCTGATGCTCCTGAGATACCTGGCGTGTCTCCATCCTGAGTGGGAGGGATATCCTCCGGTACGTGGTCTACCGGTTGTTTCCCTAGATTTCGGTTTGAGGGAAAACCTGGAGGAGGGATATCTTCTGATGTGAGATCCATGGGACGTTTCCCTAAATTCCGATTTAAGGGAAATCCTGGAGGGGGCGGAGGAAGAGGAGGCGGAGGAGTGGAATCTCCTTTCTCCTTCGTCTGCTTTGTTGGATCTTGTCCTCCACCCATATTAGTATGGAACTTTTCTCACGCCTTAGCTTGAAATGTTCCCACAGACGGCGCCAGTTGATGCGTCGAAAAAGAACGCGCTCGGATCTCAGCCGTTCCTTTGCGAGCACTATCGATCACGATCTCAATCACTCGTTCGCCTTTAACAATCCTCGTATGAATCTTCTCGTAAGTCCAAATTTGGCCTGCAAAAGTACACCGGAGGGGGCCTCCGGCGTAGAAACTCCGACGCTCAAGTCAGAACTTATCGTAGGCGAAATCAAAGAGAAATTCCCCTGTATATCTAGGGGAATTCCGGCGAATATCGTGAAGTCTCTCTTCACTATTAGCGTAGATTTTTGTATGGCAGTGTGTATAATCAGTAAAATATATGTATCATAATAATAACTTAATCCAGAATATGGAAATAACCTTCTTTATATACCTGGCCCCTCTCTGCGGAGAGGGGATGACTTCTTCTCCCTATATTCTTGGTCCATTCCCAAGAATCCAGCTTCCAAGCCCCTCAAGAATCGGGCTTTCTCCTGAAGACTCGGTTTTGGAGCATATCATCCCCTATTTTCGTGGGTTTGACTCACTCATTTATCTTGACTAGGAAAGAGTGATTACGCGTTCCATATGTGGGCCTGATCTTTTCAGGCCCAAAGGCTATTAATTCCTCCGTATATGGGCCAAAGGCCCAATTTCTCTGATTTCTCTGATTCCTCTAATCAAACCCAGGGGGTGTATTAATCCTGTTTCTTCAATATATTAACCTAATTACAACTATCATAACTTATCCCGTTTCCACGTGTCGACTCCTCCAAGAGCGACATATTTATCTACATCAAAGAGTATTTTTTATAATTTAATAAGGTACATCCCCATAATTCTAAATTATTTTTATTGGTAATTACATCATTAATTCCCTATTATCTCAAAAAAAACTCTAATACAAAATATATCATTATCATTTAAAGCGTAACCGTTATTCATTATTATAATTCTAGAATATTAACTATGTAATAGATTTGTCATTAATCTATATCCTCTTAGTATATATAAGAGTGTGTAATTTATTCAATAAAGTAAAATTTAAAATTCATTCATCTTTTGCGTTATAAAATCTCTAAAATGGTTTATTTGATTGTATAATATACTCCGTATCACATTTTTTTTATTCAATATATCAAACAGTTTGTCTAAATTAATACATTAATTACTTTTCTGGCAGAAAATATTGTCTATATACTCTCAAATTTCTGACATCGGTTTAGTTAAAGAACAATGGACAATTAAAGTTAAGGTGGTAAAAACGTGGTACGTTAAGAATAAGGATACAAGGCCACAAAATGTTTTGTATAAGCTTATTTTAATGGACGATGAGGAAGTTTTTTAGAACATTATATATTTAGAAATTACTCTCCGTGATTATTTACACATTTTTCTTATTTGACGTGTTTCAAAATTATTTACACACTCTTAATATGAAAATACCCAATAAAATTAATATCCTCCCAACATCATTTTATTTTTAAAATTGCCACTACTTTTTTACAATACAATTTATTTTACACTTCATGCACCGAATAACTCAAAATATTAGCATGACATATCAAAGTTAGTGCAACATTTATCTAATAGTGTAACACATTTGGGGGATGTTTACTTTTGATTTTAATAATCAGGTTTTGGATTTCAAGATCCAAAACCCGTTTTACTTTGGGATTTAAAAAACGGTTTTCAAAATCCACCCCTATTAAACATATTAATTGATTTGACATAAAATTATATATATATAATATTACTCTAATCATTATATTCTTTCTCAACAATAATATAATAATACTATATATAATAATACAATAATATAATACATTTAATCATTACATAATCAACTAATCATTATAATTTCACAAAATAATAATATAATAATACAAACTCATTCAATCTTACAACTTGATTTGACATAAAGTTAAATCCTCCACTATTCCAAAAAAAAAAAAAAAATCACTCATATTACTATTTATCGAGATTTAAAAAATCAGAATTTCAAAAATCTACCCAAAGCCCCAGAGGAAAAAACAAAAATTTCCTATAAAACACATTAATCAAACTAACCCTCTCTCATATCTTGACAACACATCTCCCTTTTTCCTTATTTACTTTCCCCTTTTTTTTATTTCACTCTTCTTCCCAATTCTTACCCTAATTTCCCCCTATATATAAACATATATTTTTTCAACAAAATAAGAGAGGCTGCCTATTTTTATTGGGAGTGGAGGAAAAAATATGTTTATATATAGGGGAAAATTAGGGTAAGAATTAGGAGGAAGAGTGAAATAAAAAAATGGGAAAGTAAATAGGGAAAAATGAAGATGTGTTGTCAAGATATGAGAAGGGGTTAGTTTGATAGATGTGTTTTATAGTTAATTTTGGTTTTCCTCTTAGTTAATAACCAAAGGACTAAATTGGATCATGAACTAAAATTATCCTAAGATGTGAATTATCCAAAGAACATGTTTGTTTTGGAACAATAACGTTCGATAGGGGACGTAATGTCTCTCGCATTGTTCTAGTTCGAAAATTTAAATTTTAATAATAATACTAGTATATATGAGTATTAATAATAACTCTTCTAGCAATGATAATTATATTAAAATATCAATTATAATAAGATAAAAATTCACACCTCATAGTTGAGTTAGACCATATAAATTCGATTCAGAAATAAATTTTATTTTTCACTTAAAACAACTCTGACTAGACTGAGTTTCTTTCTCAAAATATTATTAATATTTAACATTAAAAAGAATCTCCATTTACAGTTTGTTCAAATTTTTGGAAATTAAATAAGTATTTTGTACGTATTTTTGAATTGGCAGTGATTTTAGAATATAAATACGCGGAATATATATTATGGGAGAGTGAAATATGTTATGTAGCGATTAGCGAATGTAGGAAGAAATGATACGGAAAGTGGTGGGTTATTTCTTGTGAGAATTAAAAGTAAAAGCGTGGATTAGAATTTTAAAAGTTGGACGGAGGGAAAAAGCGTGAAAGCCACAAACAACTTACCTAAAATATTTATACTTCATATTTTTTGTCTAAAAAAAATGAAAGAATTATTTCTCATCTGGGTCAAGTTGCTTCTAACAGGAATCGAAGCTCTGATATCATGAAAAAAATCTGATTCATCTAAAAATTACGATCTTATAAAGAGATGGAGAATTAATTTTTATATATTAATTCCTAATAAAATATTTGTTATTTTACCCTAAGCGTGGAAGTAGACCAGTCAGAACGGGCTAACGGTGTGGACCGGTCTAAAATCCACCTCAACCCATCATTTTGCGGACTTTGACGGGCCGGTCCACAACGATGATTTGTTGTAAAATAATCAACCCAACTCAATCTATGACGAGTGGCGGACTAGCTCACGAACTTTTTCATTGATTTTTTTTTTTTTACATTTATTATTATTATATATTAAACACTATATAAACAATTAATAAAAAATAAAAAAACAAAGTTTACATAAACTTAATATTCAAGCAATAATGTCCACAAAATAGTCCAAATAAATAAATTGTACGTACAAAAATTCATCAATATATACATAAAGTTATGAAATAGTGTCTAATTAAAGTTCATCAACATACGTAGAAAATTTTCAAGGAAGCATAGAAAATTATATACGTAGTACGCATATAAAAAAATAAAAATAAAAAAGTTCACTGGCCAACCCATTCCGTCCGCGGTCCAACCCGTCAAAACCTGCGATCCGTACAGTCTAGATCTTACGGGCCCGCTCCTAAATAAAATTTTAATTACTTAGTCCAACGCACTAAATAGGCGAGGACGAATCGGTCCAACGGTCCCAACCCATTTTAACAGCTGTACAAGAAAGCCAATTTATTGTTTATTTTGCTTATGGGTAGGATGCTAAAGTATTTTAATTTTATATTTCATAATTAAGTAGAAAACTTCTATGGAAATATATGCACCAAATTAGGGTCCGTGCAAAATTTTCGTGAATTCTATTCACTACGTTGTTGTAATATAGTCTTATAGATCATTGTATGTCGTCTCTGATTTTCTTCTTTTTTTACGTGCCTTGCTTCCAAAAAAAATTATAAATTGTTGCACTCGCTGATTCACCTACCTCACTATACAATAACGCTTCTTGTTGTCGACACTAATTAAAAATATATAATTTCACAAGATAAATCGGAGAAATGAAGCGAATACTCGATCATGAAGGTGAGAAAACAGTGGCTCTCAACTTAGGAGGGGGACGAAAACAAAAGTCCCGATAAACGAAAACCCTAATAACTCAAAGGGTTGGTCTAGTATGCACTCGAGTGCATGTTGTGCACCCTAGTCCATGTTGCACTTTTCAGTTTTACTGACTTACACTTTTTTGGTAAATGCTGTTGCACTTTTCAATTATTAAACTGTATAATAATATTTTTAGTATAATAATTAAAAAGTTCAACACCATTTACCAAAAAGTATAAATCAGTAAAACTGAAAAGGTGCAACATGAACTAGGGTGTACAATATGCACTCGAATGCATAGTAGACTTTATGTAACTCAAATGTGCAACGTCTCTTGGAATGTTTTGGGAGAAACACCATTTTCTCTATACCTTTTGTTTTTTTTAAAATCACATTCATTATAACTTAAAATATAATTATGCCGTTTTTACTAATTTAATTTTCACAACTTTCTTCTCAAAGAATCTATTTACAATTTGTTCTGAAAAAAGAAAGTTAAACCCTATTGTGAATTAAATAACAATAATCATCTATCACCAATCTTTTAACCAATCAAAATAAAATCAAAGAAATGTAATTACAATTTATCCTCTAAAAAAATACTAATAACAAAAAGTCATAATACGATCACATGAATTAGTATCTATACGAAACCGGAATACCCATCACGATCGCATCCGACACCTTATTATTCACCGTCGGAACCCCCATCCACGGCCGCGAAATACCGGCGGCGCAACCACTATTCCCCGTATTACCCCTCACCTTCACCGACAAATTAATAATCCCATTCTTCCCGCCGCGACCGTCCTTCAACCTATAACTCAACAAACTCAGATAATTTTCGGGCAGATGCCCGAAATCCGACACGGGCACACTCGCAGTCGCAACGACTCTCCTGCCCGAATTAACTTCCACGGTCACAAAACGGGCAGTCATGGGCAGCTCCATCACCAGCTTCTCGTTCCACGTCGGGAAACCCGGACCCGTTGACCCGAAGTTATACGGGTCGGTTTTGACCGTTACGGAAACGGATTTTTTAGCGGGTTGTTTCTTGTTTATGAGCAAATTCTCTGCGGAAATAACGGTAATCTCAATTCTCTTTGTAGAAGATTTGTCCATAGCTTATGGATTTTTTTTTTCTAAAAAGAATTTGTGTGTGTATTTGTTTTTTTTTTTGTAAGGTGAAAGGGAAAAGTGGTTGAATTTATATTGTTATATTGTTATGGAGGGAGGTGGGAAGAAATGATACGGAAATAAGTGGGTTGTTTCTTTTTTGCAGTTGTAAGAATATTTAAGGCGTGGGAACAACTTTCAAAAGCTGGAGTTTCGTTGGAAAAAACGGCGAAGGCCCACAAATACAATGAACGTGTTCCATTCTCGTGTTTTACTTGGTGTTCCATTCTTTTAAAATAACTTTAAAAAAAATTGATTTAGGTGTAAAATTGAAGATATTGTAAAGATAAAGTTTATAAAAAACAAAATTAAGAATAAATCAGATTAATGCAACATAAAGTGAAACACTAAAAGTTAACCGTGCGAAGATATGTAATCGATTTCATGATTTTCTTATACTGTATTTAATTGGATAGAGGAATCCAACTGCACTGACATGATACCTCAAATAGTCGTTGTAGTTTTTTAAAATTCATATTTTATTTTAGAGTTGTGATTCATTAATAAAATAAAAAAAACCAAAACGAAAAGAAGAAATAATTGAATAATATTTTTATTGTGGAAGAAAATAAATGTGAAATAGATGTTTAGACTTGGTCAGCTTGAATAAAGACAAAACAGTCGCCAATAGAACAGGGATTAATACAGTTAGCAATTTACGCTGATTTTGACTTTTTTGGATCAACATATGTGCGCCTATCTAAAACAGCATGTTGTTAGTTGTCAACTTTATTACACTATTATTTTCTTAACAATTCAAAAAAGTAGTGATGTAAAATAAATGACGAGTATTTTAAGTAATTTGGTGAGTTATAAAGTAAAATATATGTAAAAAATGAGTAACTCCGTCCTGCTCCATCCTTAAACTACTCAATTTTAGTCTCGAAAAATGATAGAGTTAGCTCCTTGCCTTGCCAACGAATGTGCCTCCATGATTTTCATTCTTGGGACGTGTCTGAAGTTGCACACTACAAATTCATGCGAAAGAGAAATGATTTTTCCAATAATGCCCTCTTCCGGTCCCAATATTCTTTTGTGTTGGAGACGTAGTGACACTGCAGTCAATGAATTCGAACGAACTTCGATGTGATCAATGTAAACCCGCAACTCTATTCTCTTATATATAGAAGACCATTTTTTTTTTCGAGCCAAGAAAGAGTTAGCTTCCATTATTGCATAAGCATTGAAAAAACGGGAACCCAACCACAAAATATGGTGGATCTACCCAACAATAACGTGATATAAGACAAATCAATAATGAGTTATGACTAAGTAGATAAAATAGAGTTTAATTTGAATATTTTTCACGATTAATTAGGCCGTACGACACCATTTAATTTGGAACATTAACCAAGACTTTTGATTATAGATCGATAATTTTATGAATATTAAAAAAAAAAAAAAAAAAAAAAAACCTTGAGAAAACACATGCTTAAATTTTCAAAATTGCTCTTAATCGATGTAAAGAGACAGTAACCTATATATAATTATTGAAAATTAATTAAGAATAAATTGGTCATTTTGTAATACTCATTAACTTGTGAATATATATCTGAAGTATCAAGTTTTTTTCAGACGTGCAAAGTGAGTAATACTATTTGTGTTCCATGTACTAAAGAATGAACGTAAAAAAATTATTGGGATAAAAAAATTTGGAAAATTTTCATGGGACGTGAGTATATATATTATTATTAATTTGAAGAGTATCATTCGCAAATTCAAAAAGTAAAACATACGATATTTTTATTGGAATATTTGTACTCCAAATAGTCTCGAATGAATATTCTTCGAGGAGAAATTTTTTAGTCCTTCGACATTTGCAAGCGTCAGCATGTAAATTAAAAACAATATAAATATATAATATTATTCAATTATATTTTTTTCTAATAAAATTAACTCACGTACCACTTAAAAGTTAAAATATGAACCCACAATTATATTATATAATAAAAGCTACAATTAAATAAGCCGAAAATTAAAGGGCGGTTTAGAAATACCCCTAAAATCAAACAGGATTAACAAAGAACAAGATAAGTTAGGTCGATATTTTACAATTGACGAAAGCTCGACTCATACAATTTTGCAAAGTCCATTTAAAAATTAGGTTGATAATTTGTACTTGCTAAAATTACTACTCTAGTATAGTACTCCCTCTGTCCCGGAGGAATTTACACCCTTTGACCGGCACACATTTTAAGAAATGTGTAATGATTGATGTTTTGAGGGGTTGTTTTGTAAACTTTTATGAATAAAGTAAAGTAAAAAGGTAGATTGAGTGTGAAAAAGTAATGACATATGCGTAAATATGTGTATATTTCAAGGGTGAGGGTTGTGAAGATATTTCCTTTTATGGAGTGTGCAAATTGGTATGAGACATCCATATATGGAAAGTGTACAAATTCATGTGGAACGGAGGGAGTACTAGAGATGTCTATCGGGCTGTCCTAGCCTTATAGGGTCAGCTCTACAGAACTACGGGCTAAACGGGTAAGGACTTTAATCAATTTTTAAACACAATTTATGGACTACTTAATGTTTATAGTTATGGACCTTATTATTTAAAAAAAAAAAAAGAATAACAACTCGAGCTAGCGGACTGGCCCGATTTAGCCCGCGGGCTCATCGGTCCGGGTCAAAAAAGTCCGAATTTAAACGGGCCCAACCGGGATAAATATCTCTATATATTACTCCCTCCTTTTATATTATTTATCACTTTTAAACTTTTTTATTCTAAAAGGTTTGTCATTATCCTATATGTATCCCTAAATTTTCTCATTTTACATTATTAAACAATTTAATAAATAAAATTCATACTTTAAAATAATTTTAAATCAAATCCCATACATTTTTATAATAATTATTTCCAAAAAACAAAGAAAAATGCCGGTCAAAATCTATAAGAAACAGGAACTCCAGTCACAATCCCTTGATTACAAATCTTTCCACCCACAACCGCCGCTCCCTCCCACGGCCGTCCAGATCCACCGGTGCCGCCGCCACCTCTCCCCGCCGCCGCCTTCATCACCTTCACCGACATATTCACGATCCCATTCTTCTCCCCATTGGCATCCCTCAATCTGTAACTCAAAAAACTCAAATAATTCTCCGGCAGAAATCCGCCGGCGAAATCCGATACCGGAACGTTAGCCGTTCCGACGATCCTGGTGCCGGAATGCGCTTCGACGGTTATGAAACGTGCGTGACACGGCACGTGCAACGGAAACTTCTCGTTCCACGAAGGGTAACTGCCGCCGTCCAGATCCGGACCCGTTGAACGAGAGTTAAACGGGTCGGATCGGACGACTATACAGGCGTTTTTCTTAACGGGTTGTTTTCGGGTTATTCGTAAATCTTCGGCGGAAATAATAGTTACCTCAATTTCCCATACGGAGGGTTTTTTTTCCATTTTTCTATAATGTAAATATAATTAATAAAATACTTATATATGTAGTATGGATGTGTAAATATACGTGGAGATTATATATGGATAATGTTGTTACGGAAATAACGTAACTGCCCGCGTGTGTGTAGGAAAGTTGGACGAAAGGAGGGCGAAAGCGGGAGGGTATTTCGGTGAATTAGGTGAGTGTGTATTGGAATATGGAATTAAAAATTAAAATGGAATTTCCCTAGCATGACATAGGAACAGTTTCTTCATAAGTTTACATATACCCCTCCGTCTCATGATTTCCGTTGACTTTTGTGTATATATAAAAATAAAATAATGACATTTGTGTAAAATTGAAGATATTACTAGGTGAAGTTTATAAAAAAAAAAATCATTTAAAATATTGATACTCCCTCCGTCCCATAAAGATAGTCGCATTTGATTTTACACACAAAAAAATCAATAAATGTAGTCAATTTTAACTAATATGTCTATTTTACCCTTGATATTTCATAAATTTGGTGTAAAAGAGGAAATGTAGCTTTAATTTGGTACATTCAAAAAAGGAAAATGTGACTATTTTTGTGAAATGAAAAGAGTATTAACTTTTTGTGAAAATTTTAAAGTGACACTCAATATGATAAAATAAGTAATTTTTGAAGAAACGTGAAGAGTATTTTTTAATCTTCGTACAAAAGGTAACAAATCCTTATGGTGGGCCGAAGGAAGTAATATAGTGTCTACGAATGACAAAAGAGTTGATTTCCTGTATATATATTAAATGATAATTTATATTTAACTTATTAAATGACTCGAATTTGTGACAAATTGAAATATTGTATCACTTATGTTTTGACACATTCAACTTTGGCGTGTAGTCCATGTGATTTTACAATATTTGGCTGAATTCGATTTTTCTGATTTAATTTTATTTTTAGTATTTTTTGGTTTGAGAATCTGGCTTTTTAAGTTGAATTGCATGACTTGTAAAAATGACTAAAAAGTGATTAGTGCCACTTCACATGCATTTTTCCGCCGCTATAATTAATACGAAACACGCAAGAAAGTAACAAGAAAGGTCGTGTAACACGTTGGTGTGCATTTTTCGTGGAAGTTACTTATTTTTTTTTTTTTTCGTCTCAATAAAAATTTATTCACTCCTTTTTTTGAAAACTATTACATCTCTCGTTTCATTATATCTTTCTTTGTCTCGACTACATATCTCCTAATACATTTACTTATTACTCATAATTCTTACTCATAGTAACTTTCACTGGACAAAAAGAGTACATTATACTAAATAATTAATTTTTTTGAGATACTTTGTAGAAGGGTATTGGCATTATAAGGGACGACTTCGGGTCATTTGTGGTAAGGTTGTTTGATGGTGGTGAATGGGTGTTGGGACTTGGGATGTGGAGGTAAGTAAGGAGGGATGGATGACATTGTCATTGAAAGGTGATGCAAAAATCGTGATGAATGTTATTAATGCTGATATGAATATTAATTTAATTCGATTTTTGGCAATTACATAAAGACTTGCAAGGAGCTCAAGGATAGTTTTCGGAATATATCCATTTCTTTTATAATAAGAAGTGTTAACCAAGAGGCACGTGAATTTACTCGAGCGTCTTGTAATTTTGAGAGTTCATATGTTTGGGTGGACCGGTATTTTTGTACTCGAAAAAAATAGTTATTCAAGTTCAATTTTTAGGGTATATGTATAATAGATATAATTAATTTGACATGAAGCTTAATAATGACTAATGAGTTGCTTATGAAATCTAGTTTTAGTATGAAATTAAATAACATTAATTTGTGTTGATGTGAATATTTTTTTAAGTATATTGGTATTTGTAATAATTAATATATTTAGAAATTATTACTCCTATTAAATTTTTTAATTCATAATTTTATGCAGTGACGGACCCAGAAATTTTCGGTAGGGGGGCCGATTAACATTACTACAAAGATAAAATAATACGTACTCATTATTTTCATCAAAATTTCACATGATAAAATTGTCAATATATCCCATTTTATTAAATTGATCGAATAAGTTGACTTTTACTATGTTTTGGTAGAAGTTAATACTCCCTCCGTCCCGTGATAACTTGCACATTTTAACCGATTCATTTTTAAAAAAAAGTGAATTTAGTGGTGTGTAGTCAAATAAGAATGTGTGTTTTGAGTGATTTCATAAGGTGTAATGAGGATTCAGTAGGATGTAAAATAGATTTAGTGAAATGTAGGGTAAAATGTAGACCCAAAATGAGTGACGATTTTAAAAATAAAATGTTGTTCGAATATATATATTAATTTTGTGAATTATTTTTATATTAAGAGTGTGTAAATAATTATGAAACTGAGTAGTATTAATTTAATAAGTGTAAAATTACCAAAATATTCCTGATAAATTTACAAAATTAGTGGGGGGCCACTGCCCCATCTGGGCATTGTGTAGGCCCGTCACTGATTTTATGTATGTCACCAATTCTATATATTTAGGATAGAAATTATTGTAATTGTAAAGGGTAATATAAAGTAGTGTGCTTATACTAAACACAATAAACATGTATTGTTTCCTTTTGTAACTTCCTTTTGTTAGTTAGTTTGGATAGTTAGTGGTTAGTTAGTAACTACTACTTACGTAGTCTATAAATATAGATTAGGTCTTTTGTATTCCTTACGCACTTTATGCATTTTAACATTGTAAACATTGTAACACTCCATATATGAAATACATTTTGTTTTGTATTTTCTTCTTTACAATTATTAGATGAGTGTGTGTTTACATCTCTACATGGTATCAGAGCTATGTATTGATTAATTTATGATCGATTAAATAAGTTTGTCGATCATATGTTTTCCGCAATTCGGTATGCATGAATTTCCGAATTTCTTGAGTTTTTGTACTCATTTCTGCCAAATCTTTGATGGATTTGGATTTTTCTCTTTCCGAGATTATTCTTTACGGGTTTTATGCTCGTGAATTTTTTGGATTCGATTTTATCTTGATTCGAATTCTTCTTTGAGTTTCTTGAGTTTAATACTCATTTTCTTGCGAGTTATATCCTCGTGAGTTTTATATTTGATTTCATGTTAATTCGAAATCGATTTTTCGTGTATATCACGATTCCATTTTTTTTTTGGAATATTTGTGGAATTCTCACCACGGATTGGATGAATTCGATTATTGGTGTCTATGATGGACATGGAGGTAACGTAGTTGCCAAATTCTGTGTAAAGTACCTTCATCACCAAGTGCTCAAGAATGAAGAATATGTGGCTGGTGGATTTTTGTGTTGTTTTCGGTCGATTCTCGACGTTTGGAGATTATCATCACTCACATTGTTAAAATGAGGTTGATTGACATCCACTCTCATTTTGAGGGAGGGGGTGTAAAGGGTAATATAAAGTAGTGTGCTTATACTAAACACAATAAACATGTATTGTTTACTTTTGTAACTTCCTTTTGTTAGTTAGTTTGGATAGTTAGTGGTTAGTTAGTAACTACTACTTACTTAGTCTATAAATATAGATTAGGTCTTTTGTATTCCTTACGCACTTTATGCATTTTAACATTGTAAACATTGTAACACTCCATATATGAAATACATTTTGTTTTGTATTTCCTTCTTTACAATTATTAGATGAGTGTGTGTTTACATATCTACAGTAATATATACACATACATATATGTGTGTGATATAATCATTAATTTTATAATATTGATAAAAAAAAAAAAATGTATACATAATATAAAACAGAAGTTTGTGAAATCTTCTTGAATAGCCATTTGAGTACGTTTAATCACGCTTTTACGTACGGTGAATAGTTTGAACTTGATATCAAATAATTGAATCATATTTAATTAATTTGTATACACTATATTGTATCGTGCAATTTGTATAATTGAATATATTTTTGTTTCGATTTTTTACATTTCTCACATTTTAAAAAGTAATTTCGTAAGTTTTTCCATTTCAAATCTAATTTTAACTTACTATGCATCAAAATTATCATTAGTCTTTGTTATGATCTTTAATTTGACATATGTATTACATTTAAAAAAGAAAATTCAGATTTAGAATATGTTTTTTAATATTCTTAAAATGTTTTTAATTGATGTTGAATTTTAAAATAGCTATTTTTCACTATATAAATTTTATAAAATTTCAATATCATTTAATGCGGTTTTAATATATGGGATTGTATAATAATATTATGTTTTCTTTATGAACCCTTTGTTCTTCTTCCCACCATTTTACTAGCCGTTAACTCTTCCTAATTTACAAATGTCTCTAAATTTTAATCTTGTTTATTTTGGTCCAGAATTTAGTTTATAAAATTTCTGAACTGCTATTTTTTTCGAATTTTTTGGTCTGAGAATTCAAAATATTGAAGAAAATGAGAATTGCTTGTATCTTCACAAGTTATTTTACGATTAACATATTTATAAATTGGCGTAAATTAACCCTCGTCTCTTTTAAAGTGTAATAATCCATTTCAGACATTTTCTCATTTTGTTTTATCTTATGTCTTGGTTTGAAACCAATATATGTAATCTCCATTATTTAATGGATTATTGCAGAAAATTGCGAAAATCAAGATGGATAAAGAAAAGAAGAGGTAACTATTTTCTACTTTTATTATTCATGTTATCTTTCTTGGGAACTAGTTATATTTAAGAATAACAAACATTTACACAAGTACGAGCAATACGAATTTGCTTTTTTTAAAAAAAAACTATTATAATTATATATTTTTAAGGAAACGATAACCTCAAGCAAATAATATGCATACTTTTGTAAAGTTTCTAAAAAAAAATCAATAGTAACTTCTAAACCTCATATTTCAAATTAATCATATCATCGATTGTTATTTTCAACTAATGAAATTTGAACACATTTGTTGTGTCAATATTTTTTTTACTTCTTACAACTCTCTTATATCATGATTGCACTTATTAGCTTGATCAAGGCATTTTGTTTACATAGAAGTGTTTATAATTTATATGGTAGTTTTAACGTGTGTAAATTATATAGGATAAATATTAAAGTTTATGAAATATTATATAAGTAGATGATATTAAATTAAAGAGTGAAATACATTTATTATAATAATTTTTATACACTAAAATGCAATGTGTAAATAAATATATATTGAAAATATTAAAATTTGTAAAACATAGTATATGAGTCTAAATAAAAAATAATCAGCATTACCGTATAAAATTTTAACATTCATGGTGTGTAATAACATTTTATTTAATTTGTTTATGTTTTTTCTTAAAAAAATTTGCAAAACTTTAGTAAAAATAGTTTTTTTCAATATATGATATTGATGACTATGAAAATTGAATATATAAAGAGATATATCACAAAAAAAATTCGGATACTTTCATATATGCAAAGGGTGTATTCACTAGGGGTGTCAATTTTCGACACGATAGCACGATACGAATCCGACACAAAAATTACGGGTTAGTGTTTGATCTTATCGGGTTCGTGTCGGGTTCATGTCAACCCGTTAAGCACGATAAAATTAACAGGTAACCCATTAACCTGTTAACAATATAATGACACGAATCTGATAATAACACGATAATGACACAATAATTTTTTATATTTATATAAATATATTATTTTTTATATATTTAATACAATTTTAAATTATTTTATTTTCTTATCGTGTTGTTATCGTGTTACGTGTCGTGTCACGTCGACACAAAAATTATTGTGTTGTTATCGTGTCGTGTCGACACGAAAATTATCGTGTTTGTGTCGTGTTGACACAGATCCTTATCGTGTCGTGTTCGTGTTTGGCCTTATCGGATCGTGTCACTATCTTGTCGACACGAAACACGACACGATAGAACGATTTGCTAGCCCTAATATACACTCATCTTGATATATATATATATATACTACTCTCTTCGTCCATATTTAGTAACTTTTTTTTTTCTTCCAAATATAATACAAACACTTTCATATATGAAAATAAAATCGTACTCCTTACTAATTTTGAACGGAATTTTTTTTTGTATTGAATTTCCGCGTAGTACACGAGTTGTGCACTTGTAATATAAAAACAGAAGTTTGTAAACTGAATAACCATTTGAGTACGTTTAATCACGCTTTTACGTACGGTGAATAGTGTGAACTTGATATCAAATAATTGAATCATATTCGTACGTATATACTCAATTGTAACTTAATGTTAATGTAATGTGTCAAAATTTTAAATGAACAATTAAAGATATATTTCAAACCACTTAAAATCAAATATCATGCCCTCAATAGCGTAAAAGAATTTGTTCAAATAATTTATTTTTGTTTCGATTTTACATTTTACTCACATTTTAAAAGTAAGTTGGTAAGTTTTTCCATTTCAAATCTAATTTTAACTTAATATATATCAAAATTATTTGTCTTGTTGTTATGATCTTTAATTTGACATATGTATTACATTAAAAAAAAATCAGATTTAAAATATGATTTTTAATATTCTTAAAATGTTTTTAATTGATGTTGAATTTTAAAATAGCTATTTTTCATTATATAAATTTAATAAAATTTCAATATCATTTAATGCTCGGATGAGTATAATTGTGTAAAATTTCCACTAAATTGCCACTTCATTTTATCATCAAGTTTGTTGAGAAAATAGAAATATACGCGTTGTATAATAATCTATCTAATTTAAAAATAATACACGATAAAGAAAAAATAAAATCTACACAAAATTTGTTGTTTTAACGAATAAAGTGGAAAAGATAACAATGAATCCATATGGAGATTTATACTGGAGTACTCTTTTTTTCGAGTTGACTCAGTGGAGTACAAAATGAGTTGACTCAAATATATATGTTTTTGAAAAAAAAAAAAAAAAAAAGAGATTTCGAGAGTATATTATGTTTTTTTCCTTCCGTGGACACTTGTTCCTTCTTCACCCTTTCCTAATTTACAAAAATGTCTGCAAATTTCAATCTTGTTTATGTTTTCTTGGAAATTAATTTTCAGAGTTTATAAAATTTCTGACTGTCAGAGTGCTATATTTTCAGAATATGGAAGAAAATGAGAATTGGGAGGCTGTTGTAATTGATGGAAAAAGTAACAATGCTAATGTTGTTCATGATAGGTTTGTGTTCTTTTTACTTGTGACGATTTTACAATTTGCTTGTTTGTAAATTAGTATAAATTAACACTTGTTTCTTTTAAAGTATAATAATTTGTTTCTCACAGTGGGGGTTCACGCAAGACATTCTTGTTTTGTTTCATTTATACTTAGTAATTAGAATCTCAGAAAAGTTTATTTAAATAATTTGCAATAGTTTGAAACCAATGTGCATTATTTCATGGATTATTGTAGTAAATTACAAAAATCGAATGGTCCTCGAATTGTACTTATTGTTCATTTTACATACGTTATCTTTCGAGACTAGTTATATTTAAAAATAAACTCTACGTTGTAGCATGCATTTACACACAATCGAACAATACGAATGTATGGAGTTTTTAGTGTGAAACTACGACTGGATTATTTGGAAATTTTTTTTTTTTACTAGAAACTTAGTTGTGTGATTGAAAAAGGGAAAATTGTTGTTAGATTGTAGGTATGTTTTGTCTTATAATTAATTACATGCATTAACCAAATGTGTTTTGTTTGCTCCTCTGTAAAAATAGGATGATATTTTAGAGAAATTTGTTGAAAAATATGAAGGAAAACGCTGGAAAAAAATAGGTAAGTTTCTCCTGTTCATTACATCCCTAGATTTGCATTCTAATACAATTTTTTCATTTTTATTGTTGATAAATTGGCAATAACAGAACATTTGTTTCATTCTGTTTGATCCATTGGATATACGCAATTCATATCGTATTTTTTGCAGCCAAATCCCTCCATGGTCGAACGGGTGTCCAGTGCATGCCTGATCAAAGGTCCTTGGAGTAGAGAGGTATAAATATATTCTATGCAATTTTTTGATCTATATTTATTGTTGAAATGTGACATATTTTTTCTCGTTTGAAGGAAGACGCTCTTCTCTCGTAGAGTTGGTTGGGAAGTTCGGCGATGGTGAGAAGAAATGGTCGAAAATTGGTGAACAACTTCCAGGCCGGATGGGAAAGCAATGCCGGGAAAGGTAACTGTATTGTCAAGTTGATTTTTTAGTCCTAAACTCGTGTTAATTTTATTTCACGCTCGTTTTTTTATAGATGGTATAACCATTTAAATCCGACAATCAACAAATCTGCTTGGACGAACGAGAACGAAGAGGACAAGATTCTGATCAAGGCTCATGCTGATTATGGAAACAAGTGGTCTATGTTGGTCAAGTTTTTACCTGGGAGGTAGTTTCTTCCATGAATTTTGAATATGTATATGCAAATATATGGAGAGTTTGTTGTGTTATTTATATCTTTATTTTTTGTTGAAATTTCACAGGACTGAAAATTCACACGAGACGAATGATCCATGAGTTTATAAAACTATGATTCAATCATAATTGAATTATATTTCAGGTATGAAACAGTCTCACACAAATTTCTATTAATTTTTGTGTCATTATATTTTTAAGACGATTATAAGTTAAAACTATTTTTGGATGCATTATATTTTTTTCAACAGTAATTAAACAAAACAGTGTTTTACTGTGCGATAATTATTAAGTTGAAAAGTAAATGAGTTCCACCCTTGTATGAATTTGTTTATTTTACGTGTTTACTATTGGACCTATATTAGTAAATACACCCTCATTCTCATTTATTGTATAAGCCCACCTTAGTTTCATATGGGCTCTCCTATAAAGCGGGTTTGGTTAAACCCTAAATCATATCTTGTATAAATATTCATTGTAAATCTCTTTTGTAATTTAATCAAGAAATCATATTTCCAATATTGTTCATCTTTCTATATGGTATCATCGAGTCTCTTGGCTCACGCCTGATCCACACCAGTCGCCGCCGCCGCCGCTATACAGCTCTAGCCGCCGCCGCCGCTGCCGCCACAAACTCCAGCAGCTGTTGCATCTTCTTCTCTGCTGTACTGCCGCCGCCGCATCTCTCTGTGAAACCGCCGCCGCTTCCAGTCGTAGACACCACGCTGCCAGTCGTAGACTAAAATATATAGACTAAAAATCGTTCAAGTCAATGGCGCCGCTGCCAGATCCCAAACGGGCGGTCGATTGGGATCTGGCAGCGGCGCCATTGACTTGAACGATTTTTAGTCTATATATTTTGACTAACTACTTCCCCTCAAGCATAAGGGTTCGTAGTAGTAATGGAAGTATTCGACCAAGTAGTTTCGACCTAGGAGGTGAGTTTGTGCAATGGATCCCTAGAGTTTTGTGTTGTAATAGCTAATGTAACTACGGTTTCGGGTTTATGATTTCTAAAATAAAGCTAAGTTACTACTAAATTTCAAGAAAGTAAACCAAACACCAACCTAGAAATTAACAAGTAAATTAAACTACTAAAAATAAGCAAATATTCAATAAGAGCAATTACTACAACTTAACAAAGAAAATTACTACTAAGCAAGAATTCAACAATTAAAACAAAGAACAACTACGAATATGATTCGAAGAAGTGCAAGGGTGAGAGAATGCTTCGGGTGTTCTACCTAGTGAAATAGAGAGGAATTGCTTTTATTTTGTTAATGCTTTAATCAATATTTGCTAAAAGCACCTAAATGCTAGGATGACAACCATTTCCCTTCGGGTAATATAGCCTTAATTCTAAGGTGTTCCCAAACCCGGTAATAAGGTTTTCTTCCTAATCCTCACCAACTACTCAAACAACCATTCAAGTAATTAATGTCCTTTAATGGGGTCCTAATACGATTAACTCTCTCTCGACGAATTAAAAGTATAACTAACACATTTGCATACCAACAACTCACACCATAAATATAGACATGTCCATGTAACTCTCGTCTACGCTACACATGCATCTAAATATGGATTAATAGAAGTTAACATACAAAGTACACATAATACCCATTAAAAGAAGCAATAAATCTAATATTAGCTATAACAAAGCTCAAACAATTCCAAACTTGATATTCACATGGTTTTAGAACACCCAAAGCATAAATAAACTTAGCCCATGGTGTTTTGAGAAACACCCATGGCTAAAACATCAAAAGAACTCAAGATAAACATGAAATATGGAATTATATAGAAAATGAGAGAATGGTTTGAAGTCACCTTGTTGTTTCTTCGAAATACCTAGCTATTACAAAAGTGTGAGCCTTCTTCTTCAAAAACCTATGCTAAGTACTAAATATTGAAGCTAATCTAGGAATTAAAGTGCAATAAATGTGGAAATGGGGTTAAGTATGAACTAGGGTTTATGGTCTTGTAATAAATGAGGGACCAAGATCCTTTACAAACTGAGTTTGAAGCTATTTAAAGCTTCCAAAAGTGTGTGAGACGAAATTAGCACTTTGGTCCTTGAAGTTCTTCAAAATTCGCGAAAAACCCCGAAACTGTAAGTTCACTCGACCGCCAGTGTGGGGTGAAACGGTCGGCCGAGTGAGAAAAAGTTCCAGAACCAAAAGTGGTTCCAGAACTCACTCGACCGCCCGTTTGGGGTCACTCGACCGGTCGAGTGAAATGAGCTCACTCGACCGTCCGTTTGGGCTCAAACGGTCGCCCGTTTGGAAATTAATTCCAGAAACTCTCCCACGACCAGAACTCACTCGACCGCCCGTTTGGGCTCACTCGGCCGGTCGAGTGAGATGAGAAACTTTGAAAGTTTCTGTAACTCGACTTCACTCGACCGCCAGTGTGGGACTATTCGACCGGCCGTTTGGATCCTGCACTCTTGGACGTTTTCTTCGATTTTTCTTGACTTTCCTTGCTCGTCCTTCCACCGAACTTCTCTTCCAATGCGCCAATGCTCGTTTTCCCTTTAAATGGACTATTTCACCTCGTTTCCTACACTTTGAACACATTTCTTGACAACAAGGTTAGTAGCACCATTTCTAACAATTATGACCAAAATCACATCAAAATGCTACGATAACATAGCAATAGTGAGCACAAAAACGAGCAATCTCACACCCAATCACTGCTATACCAATCACCATGGCCACTTCACCACAGTCGCCTGCTCCCATCACCTTCAAAGGTCTTGCAAACATGTCCCTGAAGCTTACTTCCACCAACTATGGTGTGTGGTCCTTTCAGCTTCGCCTCCTCCTCACTGGGCACAATCTCTTCGGCTATGTCTTGGGCACGCATCCGTGCCCACCTTCCGCAATCCCAGCTGCCGAAGACACCACCACCACCACCATCTCCAACCCTGCACATGACCTGTGGGTGTGTCAGGATAACCTCATTTTCTCAGCCATGGTTGGATCCATGTCTCCAGAACTCATTCCTTTTGTTGCATCGACTAAAACCTCTTGTGAAGCCTGGTCGATGCTTGAGAGCATGTATGGAAAACACTCCAGAGGCCGTATTCTTGCCCTCAAAACCAAGTTTCGCTCTCTGTCTAAAGGTGCTCGCCCGATCTCCGATTTTCTCATGGAAGTTCGCTCTGTGGTCGACGAACTTGCACTCCTCGGCATTCAATCTGATGCCGAGGACGTAACCCTTCAAGTCCTCACTGGCCTTGATGAGTCCTATAATGACATCGCAAATGCCATCCAGGCTCGCGAGCAGCCCATCTCCTTTGCCGAGCTCTGTGACAAACTCCTCAGTGCCGAGGTCCAAATTGCCTCGCGACCTTCCTCGGCCTTAATACCTGCTTCTGCACTCACTGCAGGAAAATCACATCATCGCTCCTCGCGCCCTAACTTCTCGCGACCCGACTCCTCGCGACCTGACTCGAGGTCCAAGCCTTCTGACACTCGTCCTCGCCAGTCCTCGCAAAGGCCCTACCTTGGCACCTGCCAATACTGCCGAGCACCTGGTCACACTGCTCGCACCTGCCCTGAGATTAACTCAGCACCTCCACTCACCGCTCCTTCTATGAGTTCTCGCCGCCCGCATGGACGGTACTCACCACCTCCTCGCCCCAATCGACCAGATGCTCGCCCGGCCTATTCGGCCCACTCAGCCTCCTCGGCACATCCTGCCGAGCACTGGATCCTTGACTCAGGTGCCTCGCATCACATCACCAACGACCTCGCCAACCTCTCTCTTCACTCGCCCTTTGATGGAGCTGACAATGTTGAAATCGGTGACGGTAAAGGTTTACGCATATCTCACACTGGCTCTATGTGCTTTCCTCACCTTACATCTCTCAAGTTTTCGAATGTCTTGGTCGTCCCACACATCTCGAAAAACTTGATTTCGGTCTCCAGTCTCTGCCGTGACAATAATGTTAACATTGTCTTTGATCGTTCTTCTTTTCAGGTGCGGGATGGTCACTCGGGGAGCATTCTCCTCGCTGGGAGTCGTATAAATAATCTATATGTCTGGCCGACACACATGTCCATCACCTCCCCGCAAGCCTTCACATCTCAACACCTCACAACGACCACCTGGCACGCTCGCCTTGGCCACCCATCAACAAAAATCCTCGCTCATACCCTCTCTAAGCTTAGTTTATCTAGTGCACCTTCAAAACATTTCAACTGTAATTCATGCTCATGTATCAAAAGCCACAAACTACCTTTTTATGATTCAAGCATTACATCTACTAAACCACTTGATGTTATTTTCTCTGATGTCTGGTCGTCGCCTGTCTTGTCGCCTGATAATTTTAAGTACTATGTACTATTTGTTGATCACTTCAGCAAGTACATATGGGTTTACCCTCTAAAAAGAAAATCAGATGTTCTCCCCACCTTTACCACATTCAAAACCCTTGTTGAAAACACCTATCAAAACACAATCAAAACCTTTTACTCTGACAATGGGGGAGAATTCATTGCTCTTCGCCCCTTTCTTCAAACCCATGGCATTGCACACCTCACCACCCCACCTCACACACCCGAACATAATGGCATATCTGAACGTCGCCATCGTCATGTGGTTGACACAGCCCTAGCTCTTCTTCACCATGCCTCCATGCCTCTCACCTACTGGCCCTATGCTGTTTGCACAGCGGCCTATATCATAAATCGCATTCCCAAAGTCAACCTCGACATGGCATCCTCCTTTGAAAAACTCACTACTCGCCCCCCTAACCTAACCAAACTCCGTGTCTTTGGTTGCCTCTGCTATCCTCTACTACGCCCCTACACCACTCACAAAATTGATCCTCGCTCCTCTCCATGTGTCTTTGTTGGGTACTCGCCCACACAAAGTGCTTATCTCTGCCTTGATCGCTCCACAAACCGAATCTACACCTCGCGTCATGTTCAGTTTGTCGAACATACGTTTCCTTTTTCAAACCTTTCTCCCACTAATCAATCATCCTCCCTGCCGACATCCACCTCCTCGCCACCTAGCTCCTCGCCCACTCTTATGGCACCTGTGCTCCCTCACCTCGCCACAGCTGTCCTCGACCACAATCCCGTGCCCACCAATCCCCTACAACCAACACTGGTCGACCAACAGCCTATACCCCCATCAGCCTCCCCGCCAGCTGCGACCACACCTGACATCCCTGTGCCGACCAATGCTCCCTTACGACCTCCTGCACCTCGCATGGTAACTCGAGCTCAAAACAATGTGTTCAAGTCAAACCCGAGGTATGGACTTACTTCTGTCATCACCTCTGACATTGAGCCGAGTTGTGTATCGCAGGCACTCAAAGATAAAAACTGGCGAGCAGCCATGTCGGCTGAATTTGATGCCCTTCTTCAAAACGGCACCTGGGACTTAGTTCCTCCCAATACATCTCAGAACGTGGTCGGCTCCAAGTGGGTCTTTCGTATCAAACGAAAACCGGATGGCTCCCTTGACAAATACAAAGCTCGCCTGGTTGCCAAAGGCTTTCATCAACGACCAGGTGTTGACTTCACTGAGACTTTTAGCCCGGTCGTCAAGCCGGCCACTGTACGAGCAGTCCTCAGCATCACTGTCACTCAGCACTGGCCACTCCAACAGTTCGACGTCAACAATGCCTTTCTTCATGGCACACTCTCCGACACAGTTTTCATGGCACAACCACCTGGCTTTGCAGATAAGACTTTTCCATCTTATGTTTGCAAATTACACAAATCTATATATGGCTTGAAACAGGCTCCTCGCACGTGGTACCATGCTCTTCGCTCCTTTCTTGAAGAAATTGGTTTTACCCCCACTCACTCTGATGAATCACTGTTCGTCTACAACAACTCTGGGGTGATCGCCTACTTTCTCGTCTATGTTGACGACCTCATCCTGACGGGCAACTCCACACCTATGCTCGCCCGTGTGGCTGCCGACCTCAGTGCCAAGTTCTCGGTCAAAAACCTTGGCCCTCTATCTTACTTCTTGGGAGTGGAGGTTCTCAGATCTAGAAACTCATGCTTCCTCTCTCAACGCAAGTACATCACTGACCTGCTCGCCCGGTACAACATGCTCGCCTCAAAACCTGTTCGCACCCCTTTACCAACCTCTGCTCGCCTGTCTATCTCAGATGGGTCCTCGCCTACAGATGCCACCCAATATCGTCAGGTCCTTGGTTCCCTTCAATACCTACAACTCACCAGGCCCGACATTGCTTTTGCCGTACATAAATTGTCACAGTTTATGCACGCACCCACTATCACTCACTGGGGTGCTGTCAAACGCCTACTGCGGTACTTGAATGGTACAAGAAACATTGGGGTCACCCTCACCTCTAGTCCATCCCCATCACTTCACTGCTTCACTGATGCCGATTGGGCTGGAGACACAGACGACCGAACTTCCACCAGTGCCTACATTGTCTTTCTAGGGTCCAACCCTATCTCATGGTCGTCTAAGAAGCAAAAGTCGGTTGCTCGCTCCTCGACTGAAGCTGAGTATCGAGCCCTCGCTGCTGCTGCCTCTGAAGTTCAATGGCTCAAATCCCTACTTCAGGAACTTCACTTCCCCACTTCACCTACACCAGTCCTTTACTGCGACAACATTGGTGCCACCTACCTGTGCTCGAACCCTGTCTTTCACTCACGAATGAAACACATTGCCATTGACTTTCACTTTGTTCGTGATCTCATCAAAACTAAACAACTACGTGTGTCACATGTCTCGTCTGCCGATCAACTTGCGGATGCTCTCACAAAACCTCTCTCCAGTACTCGCCTTCAACTTCTCATGTCCAAGATTGGACTCACCAGTGGTGCTCCATCTTGAGGGGGCATATTGGACCTATATTAGTAAATACACCCTCATTCTCATTTATTGTATAGGCCCACCTTAGTTTCATATGGGCTCTCCTATAAAGCCCATTAGGGTTTGGTTAAACCCTAAATCATATCTTGTATAAATACTCATTGTAAATCTCTTTTGTAATTTAATCAAGAAATCATATTTCCAATATTGTTCATCTTTCTATATTTACAACTCTGTTGCGAAAAATAAGTCAAAAATAATAGTAGTAAATTATTATTGTTAGTAATTTATTATTATAATATATTACACAATTGCAAAACTCCACGATTATTAAATTAGGGATTTATATAATTCAGTCATTAGGCTCTTAAAAGTTATACTCTCTCCTTCTCATAATATTCTTCATAAGTAGAACACATTTTTTTAAAAAAAATTGAGTAATGAGTAGGTTATTGAAGAATAATTTAATAATTTTTATGTAGAAAATGGTATTTGTATAAAATTATAGATACGTGTTGTAAAAGTTAAATTTATGAAGGATTTTTTTTATTGAAAGAGTGTGAGAAAATGGAGAAAAATGAAAATATGAATTGAACGAAAAATGAAGGTGTGAAACACTTTTTTACTGGGCTTATAATATAACAAACGTACAAAGTTCTGAGTAATCATTAATAAATAAATAATGATTTTTTTTAAAAATAAATCATATATTTGGAATTTAATATTTAATTTAATCTTGATCTCATTTAAAAATAACACCCAACCCTAAAAAAATTTCTAAATATTATACAGGAAAAAATTATACTACAAAAGATTTGTTATTTTAATTTAATTTATTTAATAATAAAGGAAAAAAAAAAGATGATGCCCTGAGTTGACTCGTAGAAAATTAGATCCATTATATATTAGAGATATATTCTGTTTTCCTTATTTTCTTCTCTCACCTAGCCGTTATAACCTTCTTAATTTACAGATTTTAATTTTGGAAATTCATTTCAAAAGTTTCATCTTTATAAATAAGATTTTTTGTCCGTTGCATTCAAAAACAAGAATTCAAAATATGGACCAAAATGAGAATTGCAATTCTAATGCTCGAACTATTGTTGATGATGGGTTTGTCTTCTTTTTACAATTTTGTTTCATGTTTTAATCAATATTTAGACCTATAATGTACATTATTTCATGGATTATTGTAGTAAATCGCGAAAATCGAACTGTACAAGAAGATCATCCAAGGCAAACTGGACAGAGGAAGAGGTAACTATTTTCGTGACTAGTTATATTTAAGAATAAACTCTACGTCGTAACAAGCATTTACACACGTACGAGTAATCCGAATGTACGAAGTTTATAATGTGAACCTACTCGACTCGATTATTTGGAAGTTTTTTCCTAGAAATTTAGTTGTGTGTGATTGAAAGAGGAGAAATTGTTGTAAAATTGTAACTATGTTATGCCTTATAATTTTAGTCTACTCCTCTGTGAATTTTTTTTACTGTTTACACACATACTGTTTTGAGTTTTTACTGTAAACGTTGACTTGATTATTTGAAAGTTTTTTTTAGTAGAAACTTAGGTGTGTGTGTTGAAAGAGGGGAAATTGTGGTAAGACTGTAGTTATATTTTTCCATATAATTAATTGCATGTATTAAGCAAATATGTTTTGTTTGCTCCTATGTGAAAACAGGATGATATTTTAGAGAAAGCTGTTGAAGAACATAAAGGAAAATGTTGGAAAAAAATAGGCAAGTTTTTGCCTCTTTAGACATCCCTGGATTTGCATTCTGATTGATTTTCTCGTCTTATTTTCTCGTGTTTTTTGCAGCCAAATGTCTCCATGGTCGAACGGATGTTCAGTGCATGCATCGTTGGCAAAAAGTTCTAAAACCTGAACTGATCAAAGGACCTTGGAGTAAAGAGGTCATAATTATACTCTATGCAATTTTTGAATCTATATATGTTTATTGTCGAAATGTGACATATTTTTTCTCGTTTGAAGGAAGACATGCTTCTCGTCGAGTTGGTTGGAAAGTTTGGAGATGGTGAGAAGAAATGGTCCGAAATTGCTGAACAACTTCCAGGCCGGATGGGAAAGCAATGCAGGGAAAGGTAACTGTATTGTCAAGTTGATTTTTTAGTCCTAAACTCGTGTTAATTTTATTTCGCGCTCGTTTTTTTATAGATGGTATAACCATTTAAATCCGACAATCAACAAGTCTGCTTGGACCGACGAAGAAGAAGAGATTTTGATCAAGGCTCATGCTGATTATGGAAACAAGTGGTCTATGTTGGCTAAGTTTTTACCTGGGAGGTAGTTTCTTTCTTGAATTTTGAATATGTATATGCTTATTTTTTTAGAGTTTGTTGTGTTATTTATATCTTGATTTTTGGTTGTAATTTCACAGGACTGAAAACTCTATAAAAAATCATTGGAACTGCACTTTGAAGAGGAGAGTTAGTGCAAATGTTGCAGCAGTTATAAGTACTCGTCCTCGATTCATTGAGCCTGGAACGTGCAATTCATTGAGCCAGTATCGCCCTTCTTCGCCTTTTTTGTGTAACGAGAGTGATTGTCGTCGTTTTACGCGTTGGTCGATTAGGGGAAGACGAGATGAACCACCTGATGGTTTATTACTATATAGGAGGATCAAATCCATATTGAGGAGTGCAGCTGAGAGTTTTGTTAACTACCCGTCTATCATAAGAAAACACGCACGAGCAAATCGAACGAAGGAGAATTCGCATGAGACGAATGATCCCGTGTCAAGTGTAATTGGAACGTGAAAATTCAAACTCCCACGATTCTTGAATTAGCTAGGGGATTTATATTGTGTTTAGATTGAAGATGAACAGTATATTTCAAAAGTATTTATTATTCAAACATATTTGCATTAACACCAAGAATCACATTTAAACTTGTATGCAAATATATATGAACACTTTGTTGCCAAAAAAATAAATAAAAAAGGGATATTTCTTTACACATACTGAAAGAAAAACTTGTAACCATTACAATGGATGACCCTAGTAAGGATGCATGAACCAGAATAAAGGTTAGAGGGAACAGAGCATATTTATTCCTGAACGTATATTCTAAAACTAATCGAGCTCAGTTGGACCATTTCTCGATTTATGCGTCATCCTTGAACAGGGGTCATGCTAATAACTTCGGAGATGTGTGGAATGAAATTGATCTAGTCCTTGTCCTTCTTGGGAAGATCTTTACCAGATATTTCTTTTGGTGTTGCCTTTTCGATTTTTCTGCAATAAGAACAAACACAAATCACCATACAACAGAATGTATTGATTCATATTCTTGAACTAAAATTGATGGAATATCAATTCAAATTTGAATATAAAAGCAAACTTAATCCTATCCTAAATCTGCAAGTCATGCACATCAAAGCAGTATTTCACCATAAATGTTAGTACTCCGTAATTCTTAAATGAACAAACAAATTTCTAAAATTAAGTTCTACAGTAACATTGATTTTTACCAAGCATACGATGGAATCATCGAAATGAAAATGGTAAACAGACGGAGATCCCAAAACAGATAAAAATGAATAATAATAGTAAGCATGTATTGATTCATATTCTTGATCTTATTGAACTAAAATTCATTGAATATCAATTCAAATTTGAACGCAGAAGTATTAAAGTATAGTTAATCCTATCCTAAATCTTCAAAGTCATGCACATCAAAGCAGTATTTCACCAGAAATGTTAGTAATTCTTAAACGAACACACAAATTTCTAAAATTAACTTCTACCAACATTGATTTTTACCAAGCTACAGATTAAAACACTCGCAAACAGATAAAAATGAATATTCATAGTAACAAACAGCTACTCGCATGTATGGTTCATATTCTAGATCTTATTTAGCTAAAATTGATGGAATATCTATTCAAATTTGAATGGAGAAGTATACTTAATCCTATCCTAAATCTTCAAGTCATGGACATCAAAGCAGAATTTCACCATAAACGTTAGTAATTCTTAAATAAACAAACGAATTCCTAACACCTCCAAAAAATTAACTTCTACCATAACATTGATTTTTACCAAGCTTATAGATTATAAAATCGCATTCCGCTAAAGATACGATGGATCGAAATGGTGAACAGCATAAAAATTATTGAAATAAACAATGAATTAATGTGGGTGAGGTGCGGACTTAGCGGCGGAAGCGGATTCATCCTTGAGCCAGTTACGAATGTGAGTGACGTTACGGCGGAAGATACTGGCGGACTGTTTGACGTCGCCCTTGAACAGCAACACCACGGCGCTCACTCCAGCCACCGTCAGTATAAAATTCGTCAACGCCATTTTCCAGTTCCGATTGATTCAGTGTAATTGATAATTATAAAGATTCAATTCGTTTAAAATCGATTTCTAGGGTTGTGGCAGATGAAATTTTTGGAAGAGAAGAAATTGGGGAGGAAGCAGAATTGTATTCTCGACGGAAATAATTCCCGGCCAGGCCCATCTAGATCGTGGGCTTCTTTTGTGTTTTCGGCCCAATTAATTTTCTGTTTTATTTTAATGTTAGAAACTTATAGTATAGTGAAAATTAAATTCAAATTCAACTCTAATTAGGTTGTTTTTACTAGAGCTGAAAAATCGTGCAAGTTCACAATAGTGACACCACAAGATAAAGTCAAACACGAACACGATACGATAAAAATATGTGTTGATATGAATCATAAAATTTTTGTGTGGACACAACACGATAATTTTCGTGTCGACACGAGGTTCGAACATGAGACTTAAAAAGAAACACACTTCTAAGTCTCAAGCCTACACCACTAGGCCAACTCCTTGGGATTGTGTCATTATTTTGCATCTAGTCTAGTATGCACTCGATTGCATGTTGCACTTTTCAGTTTTAGTGACTTACACTTTTTGGTAAATGGTGTTGCACTTTTCAATTATTACTAAAAATATTATTATACAGTTTAATAATTGAAAAGTGCAACACCATTTACCAAAAAGTGTAAGTCAATAAAACTGAAAAGTACAACATGGACTAGGGTGCACAACATGGACTCGAGTCCATAGCAGACAATCCTATTTTGTTATTAACAAACACTTGTTATTATCGTACTATTGGATTGTCTGTTAATTTTATCGACACAAATTTTTCATGTCATTATCAGATCCACATGAATACGATAAAATTAAACACTAATTCATAATTTTCATGTCGAATTCGTGTCGTGATATCGTGTGAGATAAAAATTGTCACCACTATTTTTTTATTTTATTTTAACAAAAACTTCATAAAACAACTTTGAGCACCCTTCTCAAAATAATACTAACAATAATAATCATCTAAAACTTGTTGCCCTGTAAATCGAAATCGAAATCCTCCCACTCGGTGTATATATCTGCATTTTTCTTTCGATTCCTTCGAAGATGCCGCACGGAACGCTTGAAGTTGTTCTTGTCAGCGTCGACGGCTTGGAGAACGCTGATTATTTTTGTATGTTTTCTAATCAAAATCCTCATCGTGTGTGTATGTACGTGTTTCAGATCATTTGATCGGATAAATTTGATTCCTGGTGTGCTAATTCTACTCAATGTTTAGATTTCGTAGAACCTTTTTCTGTAAAAATGCTCTTCGCTGAATCGATCTATTTTTTGTATAGGAGATCGCTAGTTGTTATTTAATAACGATAGTTACGATTTTCGATACAATTCGTGTAAAACTTAACTAATTGGAACTGATTACCGATGATTTGGTGACAATTTGTATAAATTATGTTTCTGTTACGTCATTGATATTGAATTTGGATTTCTACAGCTGGTACTGATGCTTATGCTGTAATTACTTGCCAAAATGAGGAGAAAAAGAGCAAAGTTGCAACAGGTGCATTCTTCTTTCTCTCATGTAGTTTGTTTGCGTTTTTATCATTTTCCTTTATTCGAATGTCGTAGATAACGAATATGAGATCACCTGTGTCAGTTTTAGTGTTGTTATTGACAAGTGTCGTGTTAGAAAATGATCAACGCCTCATAATAGTAGGTGTGGAACACCGAGTAAAATACGAAATGTGAAATAGAAGAATTGACTTGTTGATAATGTACTAAGTTTGTTTCAAAAGTTGCTGATGGTTATGTGTGTCCCCAAATGTTACTTGCAGTAGAAGGATCTACTACGACATGGAACGAAACCTTCATGTTCGCGATCAATGGGAATGTTACCGAGCTAAAAATCAAACTAATGGATCAAGATACGTTTACTGCAGATGATTGCGTTGGCGAAGTCACGTGAGTAACTTAACTTATTTGCTTCTATATATAAAGTCTTGTTAACTGATAATTGAGATGCGTAAGAAATGTGTCTTTTTCTTGTTCTTGGATACTTAGAATTCCCCTGGAGCCTGCATTTGAGGCAGAAAAAGTTCCAGTAACTATGTACAATATCGTCAAGGACGAGGCGTATTGTGGTGGGGTTAATGTTGGTCTCAAGTTCACTCACCAGGTTAGTACAGCCTTAAAAGTTAAAGCTAGTCTTTCATTTACTCGTACTGTAAACCACGACGTGTTTCTTCGTTGCAGAAAACGAGAGATAGGGGGTTTTCGGAGGAGGAGTTTGGAGGGTGGGCAGCATCTTCGAGGGATTGAAGAGAAGTTGCTCTTTCAGCATTTTGAATAACATTCTTGTGAAAACTACTCCTAGCTCTAACTGCCCTGTTTAGAATAGTAATCAAGCCTCAAGTTTTGAGCAGAACTATGGCAGATTTGGTGATTCAATAAACATTGTTTAATAAGTTTGTAGATGTTACATTTTGTTAAAGAGAGACACTACTCATACCTCATATTACTGTAATCACACACCGTAAATTTGAAGACAAAAAATAGACATGCATGAAATGACAATGATATCCCTTTAAATCTTAATTAGATATTGTTCGATCAATTTCAATTGTACGCGAAGCATTCTGTTTAACTGAAGTAAACGTACAATAAGCATTTTGTTCGGTTAAAGTGGTCGTAAACTAAAGTTTGAGGTGTAAGGCCATCTCCAAGAGAGAGGCAAATGTCACATATATGTGGCAATTCCTCTCCAAGGGAGAGGCAAATTGAGAGGCTGTTTGCCATTGATGAATAGTGTGTGGCAAATTTGCCACAACACTATTCACGTGGCAAATGTTTTTTTTTCTTAATTTAGTTTATTATTTTAATTTTAATTAATAATTATTAAGATTTTAAAATTAAAAGCATACAATTTAATTTTAAGACAACATTAATAATTTAAATTACAAAAATACAACACGAAATAAAATATAAATACTACGAATTTAAATTACAATACAAAATAAAATATACATACTACGAATTTAAATTACAAAATGCAATAGAAAATTAACAAAAATACAATAAACACGCTAAATTTAACACAACGAGCATAAATATAACTAAACAAAGGAAATACAAATTAAATATAAATACTACGAATTATAAAATGGAATATAAAAAAGATAAAATTAAAAATATTCTAAGAGAATATTCCCATTGAGTTAAAATTTGAGTTGAATGGTTGGAGATGATTTTACTGTTTGACTTAAATTTGGTGGCAAATTAGGAGTTTTAGTGGCAAATTTGCCACCACCGTTGGAGATGGTCTAAGTAATGACACTCTTTGTTAAATACATCAAATATAGTACTCTACTATACAAAGAGAATTTGAAAACAAAAGAATAACATTCGGTGGCCGTACAATAAGCATTTGGTTCGGTCAAAGTGGCCGTACACTAAGGTTTGGGGTGTGAGTAATGACCCTCTTTGTTAAATACATCAAATATAGTATCTACTGTACAAATCCCGATCGAGATTTTGACAAATGTTTAATGACTTAAATGAACACTTCTTCACAAAAGAATACAATACAAGTTACAACAATGTAGCATCATCTGCTAATGTACATAGAAAAGGCTATGTTTAAAGTGAAAAGGGAAAAAGAAAAAAAAAAGGTCTGGTGATTTTTACGTTTTACTACATTGAAACAAGATAAGAGAGACAAAAAGGAAAGAACATTAGAAATCAATGGATAGAGTTAACCTTTCTAAACTACAGCAGATACACAAGTTACAGAACTTCCAGAATGCTTTTAGAAGCCGGTATCAGAAAGACCACTTTCTTGAACGATTCGCCTTCTTTTTCATCGTAGGAGTAGATAATCCAATCACTTGAAATTGCTCTTCATCTGGTTCCTTGCTCACAAATCCAGTTCCCACATAATGAGCCAATGCAGATGCATCTTCAAGTTTCCTATTAAAACTGAAGGATGTAGACATATAAAGCCTCGATGGTTTCTTTAGCAGTTTCTTCTCCGTGTTATCAAGCTCTGCAGATTCTAGGAACCTCTCTGTTGCAGCCTCCCAAGAGAGTTCGTGCCTCTGCTCATCTGTTAGGGGAGCAGGCTGGTCTTCCAACGCCTTGCGTGTCTCCTTAACAAAGCCCTCACTGTCATCATATACTCGACAATTTGGGAACTGTTTGAAGAACTCGTTTGAGGGATGATTGGCGCACACGACTATTTTGCCCATCGCCAATGCTTCAGCTGTTGTTGTGCAGACTACGTCAGTAGTGCTAGGATTTAAGAACACCTTATAGCTGGATGGGGAAAAAAATGGACATAGTTAAGGACAGCAGTGATGAGAAATCGTGAAGTCAGGCAAAATGAGCATGCTGCAGGAATTCACTTCGTGGTAAAAATAAGAAAAACTGAAAAAGAGACCACTTGTGTCCATCACTAACTCAAGGATTAAATTCAAATTGATCACGCATGAGTTAGTAAATATTAATTTCACTATATAATATAAATAGGAATACAAATGGAAACAGAAAATCAATAGAACGAATGATTTAGTAAAGAAAATTTTGGAAACAGATGATGATGCCTTGCCATCACTAATTCAAGGATTAGATTCAAATTGATCACGCATGATAGCCGCATTCATTCTCCCTTTTCAAACCAAAAAAGTATAAATCAATACCATAGACAAATGTACTTACTCATGAAATAAAGGGTCGCCATGATCACGTCCAGGATGAACCTTGACTGTTATTTCCAGCTCTCCAGCTTCTTCCTGAACTTGATCAGAGTCCTCCCCGGTGCCATATAAATCAACATCAAGTCCAGTTAATTCTTTCTGGTTATCACGCAGCAGATTGAGCAACTCCCTGTAGCCTTTGCTCCATACCATCTTTCCAATATAATATGCACCTTTAGTAAAGGGCTGGGTTCCATTCTCATGCTGCTCTCTTTTCTTCATGCCAATGTCAAGGAATTTCGGATTTACTCCATGGACGTTGCAAACAATAGATCTGGGAAGTTCTTGAGTAGCAGCTGAGAGCCTTATCACCTATCATTATAATCTGGATAAGTTAGCAACTAGAGATTGGACTAGTGCAAAAATAGGAAATATGCTATTACAATCCATAGAATTAAAAATTATTTATGTTTGCTACCATAGCTGGAACATCTCATATAAAACATATAAGTAGGGTGTCGCTTTATAAAGCACATAAATTAAATATGATAGTATAAAATATTACACATGTCATCTTTTTATTGTAGAAAGACATGAATTAAGGGTGGCCATGGTAAAAGAAGGATGAATGATTGTCGTAGTGGCAACTTCAGTCAGGATAGAATCAAATTTCTCATATTTGTCAAAGCTTTTAGGGAACATACCCAAAAACATAAACATAAGATGCTAATAAAATAATGAATATGTTATTAGCTAATAGATATATGCACAATTAGTAACATGCAAAAGGAGTTATCAAGAGGCTTACCCTATGGCAATATATATCGACAACCCAATTGTTCATGTATTTCAGCAGAAAGGCTTGCAATTGCCCATTCTTCTCTCTCTTCACGTATTCTAAATAATTTGTGTGAACAATCCCTATAACCAGTCGAAATTTTAATTTCCACCTCTTTCCATGATGATACCATGTGAGATGCTCAGGCTCCTCTAGAACAGCAATATCCGCCTCTTCATCGGGAATGACTTCAGTAATGTCCCCTACTGCGAGGATGCTTCTTTTACTCAACGAAAACTGCAGCGCAAGATGAAAGTGCATACCATAAGATTTATTCGGTTTCACTATGCAATGAGGAAATAGGTAGGAGCAGTAAGAACTCTCGATTAGTGCAGATACATATATAAATTTTAAAGTTAAACTACATATCTCAGGGCTCTGCACGATGAGCAGGCATTATTGAAAGCACCTCACAATGAATAAAATAAATGAGAACCACTGACTTACATTTTTAATGTACTACATGCACACATTTAAAACTTATTTAATTTGAAACTTATGGCTAAGGACTTACTCTTCCTGGATAGAAACGTATTGTAAAATTTAATTTGAAGTCAGTCCTTTCTTCGAGCCATTTGAGGACATAAGTTTCTTGTTCTGATGGTGATTCAAATGTGATTTTGTTCGGATAGACATGTTCTTGGTCCTTCAGTTTCAACCAAGGAATTACCAAAGTAACTTTTTTTTTATCATCTTTTGCAAGATAGGCTGCACGAAACAGAGGGTTGACAGCAGTCCCAGTTAGCCATGGAAGGCTTGCTGTAGTAAATATCGCAATATGCTGTTTCGTATCCATACATTCATGAACTTCAGCGCCACGTAGATGAAATGGCTACCTTTAATAGGATACTAAGAGATGTCCTGTCTGTATTGATAAGATAAAAAAGTTCGGAATCAACATTCAAGATCCTATAACCATGTAAGGTGAAAGAATTCAACAATCAGAATATATCCAAAGTACCTCTCCAATTCTATATTTCTTGCACAATCCATAAATTCACACAAAAATCAAGCTATTAAAAAATGGAAACATGAGCATAGTTCCAATAATCTAATAACGAACATGCAATTTAGAACACAAATTCCTGTTTCTCAAGCAAATTGATTCATTCAAATACCAGCAAACTCCACTTTCTCCAACTCAATGAAAACAAACAACCGATTCAGGTATACCATAAGAAATTCATAGAAAAGTATGCATCTCCTCAAGCCTTCGTTAACAACAACGCCAAACAATCAAATTTCGCCATAAAAAAAAGAACCGCGTAAATTAATAACTAAACCGAATCCAAAATGAACTACACAACGCATGAACAGGCAGGAAAAATCCAAACGATTAGTAACACAATCAGGCGAAAAAAAATGCATATCAGTACATTAAAAGGAATTTTTTAAACCTGGATATTCTGCGTGCAAAGTAACCTAAGCTTGTTGGATCCGCTACCTACCTAGTTCCTTCTGATCAGGTGAATTGAGATTAAGGTAACAAATTTTGGAATCAGAGGCTGGGAAATCGGGGAAGATTCGAAGTAATAACAATAATTACTCTTGAAAATTTTCCTATTATATGGAAAAACGATGGATTCCACGCGCGGAAAAGCGTGAGTTGTTTGTTTCCGTTGAAACTTGAGGGAAACCGTGATCAGTGAGCTGCCATTAACGAAGGAATATTCCAATGGAGATAAATTATTGGGCCTCAGAGATATATCAATGGAGTTGTATATTACAGGCCCATTTAATATTCAGATTTGGCCCAATACATTGCTCGCGTAAATTATCTGGCCACGGTTAAACGCACACACAGACCTAGTGAAGACACCCATCGTACATTTTTTTCATTCTATCGAATATGCTAAATGTCTCATATACCCCTTATATGATTTTTTTTCAAAAAAATATACACTCACTCATTCCACTTCATTCCAAAATCATACTTTTTTTTTTGACAGAAATTCCAAAATCATACCTACCATTAGGAGTGTTCAAAATAAAACCGAACCGGAAAAAATATCGGAATCGGACCGACCAGTTAGATTTCGGTTCGATCTCCGGTCTGACAATTTTTGAATTCCGGGTCTTCCGGTCCGATCCGAACCGGTTTGGAATGGAATTTTTTTTTTAAATTTTTTTTTATATTTTTTTACTAATGCACCCTCAATTATTTTTCAAAACCAAGTAATTGGTGAAAATGTGTTGAAATATATTTACATTTTTTGCAGATATATAATTTAACAAATATATTTAATTTATTTTTAGGGTCAAAAAATCATTAATAATAATGTAAATAAAATTCACATTTACGTAATGAAGAACAAACACTTTAATTTTCATACACAAATTCATCTTGTTCTTGCTTCCATAAACTAAAAAAAAAAATTAAAAAAAATTCGGACTGAAATTTACCGGTCCGGCCCGGTCTAGAACGGATTAATTACGGTCCGGTCTCCAGTCCGCCCTTTAGCACACATTCCGATCCGGTTTTGGATGCACACCCCTACCTACCATCACCGTCAAAACAACCACCCTCATTCAATAAAAAAACTCTTAAAAACACAAAAAAAAAAAAAAAAAAAAAAACTTAATGTGTCCGAAAACTAAAACAATAATATTTTATACCTCCTATTCAATTATTTTTCATTTTTCTAAATAATATATGTATATTAAATAAATATAGGGAAAAATAAAAGTTAAAAATTTATATGATAAAGTCCAGAAATGTGTTGTAATTAAATAAGTTAATTTTTTGAGTTCCACTTTCCACCCTATGCACGTTTATGCATTTTAAAGAAAAAATTAATGGAGATATTTAGGAATCGATTCTTGTTTAATTGATGTTTAAAGATAGCAGAATAATCACTTTATGTTTTTACTGAATAGTTTTGATCCTTAAAGAAAGCACAACTTTGCATTTTTAATTGGTAGGATAATGCAAGTATCTGTTTTTGGCCTTAGAAATGCAATTTTGTGAAGTAAACAAATTGGAAAAAATTAGCCATCCCTTTTAAAGAGTGGAGAAAACTGCAGATATGAGCACATGATGCCCCTTTTTACATTTTTAGATAGATTATATTCTACTCCATCCATTTATATCAATTTTCACATTAATTTGTGCACGAAAACTAAAAAAAAAAATCGTGATTTTTTTATAGATGCGAATTGTGAATTTTTTTTCTATTTTGGGACCTGAAAATTAATGTAAAATAAATAAAAAATGAAAATGTAAAAACTGGTTTGGAAACCCGAGTAATGTTTATTCTTAAACTTATAGATGTGTCTATTGTCTAACAATCAGAATAGTGTCTCGAGTTCAAGACTTTTATTTTTACTTTTAAGTAATACAGTACAATAATCACTGTATGTTTTATTGGATGAAAAAAAGGGGAAAATGTATACAAAATTGTTTATGTGATATTTATTTTTTTACTCTTGTGCTCTTTGTATTTTCCTTTTTTTATGTGCGTAATTTAATTTTTTAACCTTTTTTTTTATTTGCATACAGAAGTGTACAAAATGGCATTCCGTTACTTCAAGTTTACTTTGGTGGGGCCCACACAGATTAGCCAATTGGAAGCGACCTTTTTATGATAAAACCAAAAGTCAACTACGCGTGGCTGTTTTCAAGAATTTTCTTCTCTTTCTTGGACCTAATTTGGTAGACACATAATAAATGTTACTCTGTCCGGTCAAAATACTCGTTGATTCTTCAATTACTTTCACACTTTTCTTTTCGGGACGTTCCACAATAATTTTCACACTCTTGAAAATGAAAAATCCTTTATAAACTCCAGCCTCACAAATGTCATTATTTTTTCTCCACATATATCTAAAAGTTAACTCATTTATTTACTTTATACATAAAAGTTTACAAAATTACCCCTTAAAATCTCCCACTAAATTCACTTTTCTTATTTTTTTGTGTCTCTTCACACGTGAAAGAAATCACGAGATGGGGGAGTAGTAAGTAAAAAATTTTAAAATAATTTTATAAATTTTTATGCATAAAATAAATAATAAGTTAACTTGTATGTATGTATAAAGAAAAAATATTGATACTTGTATAAAATCGAGAATATTATAAAAAAAGAGTTTATAAATAATTTTTCATTTCGAGGATCATTTTAGATACATGTACATATATTAGGAAAATGATCAATTTCTCATTTGCTCGTTTAAAATGCTGAAATACAAAATTATTCTAAAAGCTGTTAGTGTGATAGATTGCATTAAAACCATATCATCAATATTTACTAAACATTTATAATTGTTTAAAAATGTGTGGAGCACAACAAATTTACCCTTTCTACAATTAAATACCGAAACCTAAAAGTTGATAAATGTGATATATTGCATAAGATTGTGTAATTATGTCAAGTTTGTAGTAATATTTTTTCAATAAAAATCCCCGTTTATGTTATAAATATATAAGTAACAATTGTGTAAAATATTTTACACATAAAACATACCAATTAAAACAGTTTTTAAAATTCGCAAGTCACATTTTACGTGTAAACACTTATATTTTATGTATAAAAAAATATAATTGTTTTTTTAGATACTTATGTGTGATTAATCTAAAATTGAAAGTAGAGTTGCACTCTTATGTACTAGTTACATGTATGTAACTACTATATCCAATCCAATAGTTACATGTAACTACTATATCCAATCCAATATATGTAACTACTATATCCAATCCAATAGTTACATGTAACTACTATATCCAATCCAATATATGTAACTACTATATCCAATCCAATAATCCATTACAAATAACACATGACTCATTTATTATATCCAATCAAATAACTCATTACAAATAATACATGACCCATTTACTATATCAATTTAACACATAAATTTTTTCTTGGGCCTTTATTTTACTTCAATTAATTTTATCATTAAAAAATAATACTCCATTAATTTTTTAAAATTTTATTTTTTATTTTACTCAATTGATATTTATATTTATCTTTTTAATATTATTTTTTTAATTTATTTTTCTTCCTATTTATCATTTGTGTTTCAAATGATAATTTTTTTAACGTACTTTCTTTTTATGTCATAAATAATTATTCTAAAATTTTAAAGTCTAATAAGAAAATTTTAAAAATAATATTAATTGTTTTAAGTATTAAATAGTATAATAATAATTTGTTTTAAAATATAAAACTCGCACCTCTCTTACGCAAGTGTTTAATTTTATTGGTACTATTTTACTTTAATTAATTGGTGTATAATTTTCACCTTATCCTTTCAAAATTTTACTTCATTCCTTACAAATTTCACTTCGTTTTACATTGTTTAATTATTTTTTTCATTTGAACTTTCATTTTTTAATCACTTTATTTTAATTTTTTATGAATATAATTTTTAGTTTATAAGTGTTATGATAACAGTTGATAAGTATTATGATATATTATTAGTTAATATGCAATATTGTATATTAGTTTATACTGGTACAAGTTCTATTTTTTTCGAGTTTCGAGTTCACATATTTTATGATAATAGTTCAAATATAGTATAGTATTAGTTCACATATTGTATAGTATTAGTTCACATACTCTATGGTACTAGTTCAAATATAGTATAGTATAAATTCAAATATTGTATAGTATTAATTCATATATTAAATAATATTTTTATACCCACATTAATCTCTAGTACTATACAATATATTAACTAGTACTATACCATAGACGTACTAATACTATATCGTATTTAAACTAATATTTATATTTAACAAAAAATACATAACTTAACACATTTATAATCCCAGGCATACCATGCAAATTAATACATCAATATTAAAAAATTGATATTAACTAACTAGTAAGAAGAACAAAAGTGAGAATGAATCACACTGAACAGACAATTCAATTAATAGATACGATCACACTCAATAAACATATGAATGCATCAACATGGCGATTACCTCAAAAAAAATAATAAAGCTAATGCAATATTATGCTGGTTTCTTCCCCAATTCTCCACTAATTTAAGTTTCTAAATATAAATTTTATTTTTCAATTAGATTATGTTATTAATTAGTTTTAAAAATAATCTACAACCTTAAAAAATTTGTAACAAATCAGATATCATTTTAGAAATAATGAAGACATAACAAAATAATCTTAGTTATTATAAATTAGATTAAAGCTAGAAAGTGAGTATGTCATATTCATACATTTATACCCAAATTAGAAAAAAAATTGAATTTTTTTAGTTTAGTTTTTTTTTTTCGATTTTTTTTGAATTTTTTTTCTAAATTTTGGTTATTTTTTGAAAAAAAAAAACTGGAAATTTTATTTCATAATTTTATTTTTGAGTTTCATATTTTTTTTAATATTCATTATGTTTTTTATATTTATTTTTTAAAAGTTAAAAAAATAGAATAATATTTGACTTCGTAGTGTTTCATTGGTGAATCGATAGTCGGTGTATAATTATAATTTTAATGAGTTGTATTTTAATTTAATTGATATAATGGTAATATAGTATTTTACATGTATTTTTGTTTTAAAAAATTTAGGGGTGAAATTAATAAAAAAGAAGGTAAATAACTAATAACCCATATAAATAATTGGATTTGGACTTAGTTAAAAAAGAGGATAAATAGCCAGTTACATACATGTAACTGGTACACATGAGTAATTGCCTTGAAAGTATATGTGATTTTGTACTTCCAAACAAAATGCCTGTGGAAACTATAAAATCCGAATTATCTAAAAAAATATATGTATAGATAAATAATTTGTAGGATAAGATATACTAACTGATACACTTTTTTCATCTCGTAATTACATATTCACTATTTTTTTTATTGAAGTCTTAAAATTATATATACACTCTTACGGGAATAATATAATGTCCACCGGTGGGCACTTTTTTTGTGCATATGTATATTTTTCATAAAAATAGGAATACAATCTTTCCTTATTTTTTATTATACATTCAATTATATTTACATGTGAATAGAAATAAAATATTTATATTCAAACCATACAAAAAAATATGCGCCATTAATCCTCAAAAGACAACTTTCAACCCGATTCAGAGATATCCTCTATGAGGTCTGCCATTTAATTTTAATATTTTTTAAAAGAGAAATACAAATAATCTAAATAAAATTAAAATCTTGTACGTTTGAACAGGAACAAGTGACAATGGTGATCACTTAATAATATTTTAATATTTGCTCATTTATATATTATTAACAACATTAATAAATAATATTTTCTTATTTATATATTATTTTAATATTTATTAATAATATTTTAATATTTGCTCATTTGAGTAATTTATATATTTTTAACGACATTAATAAGTAATATTTTAATATTTATTAATAATATTTTAATATTTGCTCATTTATATATTATTAACGACATTAATAAATGTTATTAAGTGATCACCATCGTCACTTATTCCTGTTTTTGAACGTGTGATTATTACATGATTTTAATTTTATTGAGATTACTTGTATCTCTCTTTTAAAAAATATTAAAATTAAATTGCAGACCTCATAGACGAGATGATGAATTGGGTTGAGAGTTGTCTTTTGATGATTAGTGGCGCGTATTTTTTGTATTAGTTGAATATAAATATTTTATTCCTATTCACATGTAAATATAATTTAATATATAATAAAGGATAAGAAAAAATTATATTCCTATTTTTATGAAAAATATACCATATAAATATATAATCTAAAATCAGATATATAATGATGTGGCATGCACCAGTGGGCATTTTATCATTTCCGTACACTCTTAATATTAAAATACTTTATAAACTTACAGTTTACTTTACATCTTATCAAATATTAAAATACTTTATAAACTTACATTTTACTTTACATCTTATCAAAGTACATTAAAATACCCTTCATTTATTTTTTAAAAAATGTACAATCAAATCGTTCAAATTATTCTAAAACGGAGAAAATAGTACTCCCTCCGTCCTGAAAAGTTTTCATACTTTTCTTTTTGGTAAAGTCCAGTATGCACTCAAGTGCATACTGTGCACCCTAGTCCATGTGCACTTTTCAGTTTACTGACTTACACTTTTTGATAAATGGTGTTGCACTTTTCAATTATTACTAAAAATATTATTATACAGTTTAATAATTGAAAAGTGCAACACCATTTACCAAAAAGTGTAAGTCAGTAAACTGAAACTAACCCTTTCTTTTTTGCATACTCTAAAATAGAAATAATCATCACAATCTCACCCTCACAATATACATATATTTACCCTTTACGTAATTATTTTTGGGACCCACCATACACTCAACTCACCAACTTTATTTACCTTATATATAAAAGTTTACAGAATTACCCTTCAACACTTTCATTATTACACTTTTATTTTAAATCATATATCAAAGATTCCCCGCAAATTTTCGGAGACTATACATATGGAAACATGGAAAATATCCAAATGTATTTTACCATAAATAACTCGAAAATTGGAGCGATTGCGTTCCTGTGTTCTCTGAAGCATCGCGTTCGACCAGACCCCACACCTATAATTGGAAGTTGAAAGTGAAATGACATTTATACCCTTAACTGCCCGAATTGTCACCGGGAACCCTACCCTACCATACGTCCATAGCCTTTTTACTCACCTTACAAATTCCCTCTCTTTCCTGCCCGTCTTCTCCGGGCAGCTCTCCTCATTCTTCACTCTCAATTGAACTTTCGAAGACAATCAATCTTTGATATAAAGGGTAAATCCATATATAGATTGAGAATTTGTGCGAATACAAGTTGACCGACAGTGTATATATACACGCGCATCATCATTCTACGTATGTGGAGAATCGAGAGGAAATCGGTGGCGTAATTTTGTCCGGATTTTGTTGAATCATTTCTGTTTTTGGATTTTAGGAGTGTGAAAATGTGGAGAGTGGCGCGATCTGCGGCGTCGAGTCTCCGCCAGTCTCGGCGGCGGATGTCGTCTGCGATTCCTGGGCCGTGTATCGTGCACAAGCGTGGTGCTGATATTTTACACGATCCTTGGTTCAACAAGGTTTTCATCTTATATCTTTTTGGTTGTTGACTTGATTCGATCCAACTGGTGATGTTTAAGATAATACATTCTGTTTCGGAGAGTTTTGCGTCATGCTCTGATTCTGAGATCTATTTAACTTTTTGTACGTATTATGTTTGATTGTTGGAAATTTTCTGAACCGAGTCTCGCTGTATGTAGTTAAATTCATTGGATTAGTGTTGTATCTGATGATTGGCAGCTATTTGATGGAAACTGAACAATCGTTGCTTGGATATGTGAATAGTAAAGAAATCAATAATTGTTTGTACTTGCAAATAATAATGACAGTACATGAAGTTATTTTGGAGCTGTTCATGCTCTGATTCTGAAATCTATTTAACTTTTTCTACGTATTATCTTTGATTTTTGAAAATTTCTGAACCGAGTCTAGCTGTATATAGTTAAATTCATTGGAGTGCTGTATCTGATGATTGCGAGCTATTTGATGAATTATTTCAGGATAAAAATTGAACAATCGTTGCTTGGATATGTGAATAGTAAAGAAAGAATGGTACTTGCAAATAATAATGACAGTACATGAAGTTATTTCGGAACTGTTATTTCTTGTTGAAGATGAAAGGGATTTATAACATCAATTAAAAGAAACAAGTTAACTGCGGCCAGATTGAAAGTATATATTAAAGCTGTCTTTGACCAACGAGATGCAATATATGTAATTATCAAGTAGTGAATTTCTAAAAACATGTATTACACGATATGTTTCTTCACAATGATGGGTAGTTTATTGTATTCGTGGTTTAGGAGCGTGATCAGTCATACTAACCTGATGATCGCCATACTATGATTAGGCTACTGAATGAAATTTAGTTTGTTCTTTCTTTCTTTTTTAAAATTTAAATTTGATGTATAAACTCTTGGAATTGCAAAAATCAGGATACAGGCTTCCCTTTGACTGAAAGAGATAGGCTGGGACTACGTGGTCTGCTTCCACCACGTGTGATATCATTTGAGCAGCAATATGATCGTTTCAGTAAGTTTGCTAATTTCTTTGCTCTCATTAAAGTGGTTATATTCTATAGTAAGTTTGCCTTCTTTACTTGTTGTCTACTCGATTATCTGCCAAAGTTTTTGTTTGTACTTCCAAGTAGACTATCACTTGTTTCACTGAACTCAAACAAATCATGCTAAAGGGAATTATATAGAGTGTTCTTGTTGTAATATATGCCTCATGTTAGTATTTGTTATTTTTTTCAAATATGTCTTTGGAGAAAAATAATTAAAGTGGATTAGTTTAGGGACATAAAATCCAGTAGGCAGATGCTAAATCTAATTAAGATTGGAGTATATTTTATAAATTAAATCTTTTCACTATTATTTGTGTAATATATTAAGCGTGATAGACAGATTCATGATTGGATTTTTCTGTATACATGTCTGGAAAGTTATGTTTTGTTAAATCCGAGGCTTTGAATTTTGAAAATTAATCCTTCTTTATACTTCTTGGTGTTGTTAGTGGACTCATACAGGTCCTTGGAAAAAAACACTCAAGGTCAATCAAATAAAGTTGTATCCCTTGCGAAATGGAGAATATTGAATAGACTCCATGACAGAAATGAGACATTATACTACAGAGTAAGTTTATTGACCTATGGCTTCTATGAATGAAGGACGACATTATGTTAAATCAATAATAACTGGAGTGATCTGTTACTTTACCTTGCAGGTACTTATTGATAACATCCAGGACTTTGCTCCTGTGATTTATACTCCAACAGTCGGTTTGGTATGCCAAAACTATTCGGGGTTGTTTAGGCGTCCACGTGGAATGTATTTCAGTGCCAAAGATAAGGGAGAGATGATGTCTATGATCTATAATTGGCCTGCTCAGCAGGTATCATGTCATAATCAGATGTTATCTTAAAAGTCTTCGTAAATACATACTCCGTAGTAATTTCCACTGAATGCCATATGTTCTATTTCTGAACGATTTACTGATTTTTAGTCCCAAAGATTTTTATTGGGAATGATCTTGATTCTTGAGTATCATTTTATTTATGAAGTGTCACAACTACACCGAAAAAATAAAATAAAAGAAATCTTCCTTTCAGAACACACTAATTTTGTTTGCCAACTATCGAACTACCACCTATCCTTATAGACAAATTTTCATTTCTCCTTTTATGGACCATTTCTGTTTTTCTAAAATGAATATTCACCCATTTCTAAACCAAGTTTTCCGTTGAACATTCTTCTTGTAGGTAGATATGATTGTGCTGACAGATGGCAGTCGCATTCTTGGTCTCGGTGATCTTGGAGTTCAGGGAATAGGTATCCCAATTGGGAAACTCGACATGTATGTTGCAGCTGCTGGCATCAACCCACAAAGAGTATGTCCAACTCCCTGCTCATTTACATGTTTATAGATAACATTAGTATTCACCGATCTTTGTGCATAAACCATATTTATTTTATGTCGACTTTAGGTACCCAGAGAAGCCAAAACCTAAAATTATTCTGCTTATTTATATTTACTGAAGTCTTAGTTTTTCATTATTCCTACATCCAGATATTGCCGGTAATGCTTGACATTGGTACAAACAATCAGAAGCTACTTGAAGATAGTCTTTGTGAGTTGACTTATTTGAGGCTCTTTTTGCTTGATTTGCTTTATGTTCCATTTCCATTTTATATTATTACATCGAGATAAATAACTTTGGTTTAATCATTTGTCTTTTGCTCATGGAGTGATTTTATCTTTGATGTGTTTTATGTCTGATCTTATTACATGCATGTTGCTTGCAAGTCAATATATCTTTGGTCTCATAAGTAATGTATTAAGACAAGTAAACTTGTTTTTAGCACCTAAAGGTTCATGTCAGTTTACCTGAAGATATTTGACAGATTTAGGACTTAGACAACCTAGGCTGGAAGGAGAAGAATATTTGTCCATTGTTGATGAGTTCATGGAAGCTGTTCATGCACGTTGGCCAAAGGCTATTGTGCAGGTCCATTAATTCTAAAAACATTTATTTTAAGGATATTATGGTCAAAGACATCTCTAACAATTTGCGACTGGGACTATATTCTCAGTTTGAGGATTTTCAAATGAAGTGGGCTTTTGAGACACTAACTCGTTATCGCAATAGGTTTTGCATGTTCAATGATGACATACAGGTAAATTGCGGCCAGATCCATTTTCTCTTACTATGATGTAAAGTACATCCTAGAAAATGTGTTTTTAAAGTGCATCTTTAGCCTGATTTCCTTATGCTTACCTTCACAAAATATAGGGCACAGCTGGAGTTGCACTGGCAGGGCTACTTGGTACAGTTAGGTCACAGGGACGACCATTGACTGATTTTGCAAATCAAAAAATAGTTGTGGTGGGGGCTGGCAGGTAGCGTATTGTCTTGGTTTGATAGATCATCTGTTTGTCTAACAGTGATATTTGGAAATTAAATGGTCTGTTGAGAAGTTTATGCTATTTTTTAACTCCAGAGTCGGTATTTCAGTGCAGGACTTGGTGTTCTTAAGATGGCATTACAAGCTGTTTCAAGAATGGCCGGACCAAATACAAATCCTCAGTTTTTCCTTCTTGACAAAGATGTAATGATCCAAAGCTTTTAGAGATTATTGAATTATTATCTTTACGTCTCAAGCTGTGACAATGTTAGCTGCAATGCGTTAGATATGACAATGCGTTAGATATGACTGCTTGTATATATTGTTCATAATTGAAATGCAAAATAGTGGTTAGGGGCTTGTGAATATGTTATTTTAATCTAAGTTTGTTTTAATTCATCGCAATTATATGTCTTCCCTTTGCTATAAGAAAAATAAAGAAACACGCAGAGAGAGAGAGAGAGAGAGAGAGAGTTCTTTCCTTTTTCTTTTTAGTGAATGTGTCGGGGGGGTGGGGCTAGACCTATTGCAGCTGAGAAAAGGTAATAATAAATTGGTTGGAGATATTTGGAATATGAAAGTTGTACTATAATATATGAAGTTTATATCTCTATATATGACTTATTGTCCAAATGATTTCTTTTTGTTACATCAAGTTTGACCATGTTCATCTGCAGGGTCTCATAACGAAAGAGAGAAAATGTATAGATTCTGCAGCTGTTCCATTTGCTAAATCTCAAGGTGAGATTGCAGGGCTTGGACTTCGTGAGGGATCCGGTCTCCTTGATGTGGTAAGTCTCTTCTGCATCATCCCTAACCTATGTATTGTTTAGAGAGGAATTGATGGCAGCTCGTAAATAGAACTACCTTTGCTAATTCTTTCACTTATCACTGATGGAGATTTTCTGCATCTGGATGATAATTGCTGCAACTTAACTGTGATGCAGGTTAAAAAAGTTAAGCCGCATGTGCTTCTTGGTTTATCTGGAGTTGGTGGTGTGTTTAATGAGGAGGTTGGTTCCCAGTTTCTAAAACCTTACGACCTGTCTCGTGCTCCTTTGCATATGTGTGTGTGTTTAAATGACTGACCGATTTCAATGCTGTCTAAAAGACTACATGGTTTGTCTTATTTTAACACAATGGTCTGAGAAATTGCACACTTTTTTGTCCTCTGCATCATTTTCTGTTTTCACAGATTTCCCATCATACCAGTCATTTTCTGTATATACTAAATAAATGATCTATTCCCCCCTGGATAATTTAAAAATTAAATAAATAAGCTCTTCTCTTACTTGTTGAGAATGTAATCAGGTTCTAAAGGCCATGAGAGAATCAGACTCCATTAAACCCGCCATCTTTGCAATGTCTAATCCTACAACAAATGGTTTGTTCATTGTTGTCTACACTTAAATTTTTTTTGTAGTGAACCTCTAATATTTTAATGGGCATGAATTGATAAACTAATATCTGTATGTTTTATGCAACAGCTGAATGCACTGCTAATGAAGCTTTCAAACATGTTGGTGAAAATCTAGTCTTCGCAAGTGGAAGCCCTTTCGATAATGTCGATTTAGGTACTCTTTTAAATTTACTCAAACAATGTGCTAATTCCTCAACTATTATGAGAAAGTAAGGGTATTTTACTCTTCTAGTTTCCTTGCCACATTTTACTATTATGATGAGTCTTAACTTTTTCTATTACTGCAGGGAATGGAAAAATAGGTCATGTGAATCAAGCAAATAACATGTACCTCTTTCCCGGGTCTGTAGTATTCCCATGACTTTGTCAGGATATATATTTTATTGGTTACCTTTTACAATTTGCTAAGTCTGTGTTTCTGCATATATAGAATTGGCTTGGGAAGTCTTCTTGCTGGTGCTCGTATAATAACTGATGATATGCTGCAAGCAGCTTCTGAGTGGTATGCATTAGCAACTTCATTTTCTATGAAACTCTAGCTCTCATATTACACTAGACGTATAACAAGGGTTGAATTTTATTTTAAGGTTGCTTACGTGCTGCTAAGCTACCGATTAGTAGTAATTTAACAGATATATCATATATGTATGATAGTACATATGGTTTTGTGGGTGATTTGGGATTGATCTTTATTAGTTGGCTTGGGTCCGTTTTCTATAAATGTTTGCAAATTCAAAATGCACAACTGATATTACGTCTCAAAAGTAGTGCTTTACATTAGTATATTAAATATCTTAACCGTGTTTGTTCTTGCAGCCTTGCTTCGTATATCACCGAAGATGAAATTCAAAGAGGCATCCTGTATCCATCTATTCACAGGTATGTTATGAGGCACAACATCAATTACTATGGATTAGGTGGAATGCTGGTGTAGTTTTTATTTATAAATGAAGATGATCTAATTAAATTCTCAGTTTCTCACTTTATTATTTATTCTTTTATTACATTTCCCGAACTTATAGTTTTGTGTATGGACAGTATACGGGACATCACAGCTGAAGTCGGAGCTGCTGTTTTGAGGGCAGCAGTTGCCGAAGATGTGGCTGAAGGACATGGCGAGGTTGGGGCCAGAGAGCTGGCACATATGTCAAAGGTAGTATATATACCGCGATATAACTATAGATATATATAGATTCCAGAAAGAATGAGAGATGGAGCAATATATAATTCTTGTTCGATAACTTTGGGTGCAGGACGAAACCATCCGATATGTGAAAGACAACATGTGGTATCCAATTTACAGCCCTCTTGTCCACGAAAAATGATTTGTTGCAGCGATTATTTTTTCTCGACACGGGATATTTTCTGCAGAGCATGATGCATGTTCGAACGCTCTGCAGCCATTGTAAGAACATATATTGAGACTAATTTTAGTAGTCATATAGATGGATCAAAGTAGACATAATAACATTCAGACTTGTTTTTATTTTGTCTTGTAACGTGTATTTCTTATTTTCTATAGCCGTATTCTATACAATAAGACCAGTCTTCGTAGCGTCGCCTCTGGCATTCTTTGTTTTAACATGCGACGACGATGAACTCAACAAATGGCTGTGGGTTTATTTCCTTGAAAATCCGTTGTGCAACCAGTTTTTTTTTTTTTTTTAGAGTACTGAAGATAGGTTTATGTGATTTTGTATATTCATGTTTTGAAATGAGTTAGTTATAACCCTATGTCCCAATAAAAGGTTGAAAATGTCTTGACAGAATATTATATGGAGTAATATTTTATTTAATTGGAGTATTATGGTAAAATCATTTAAATTTTGTTTAATCGATTCTAGTTATCTAAAATTTGGATAGCCATGTTGTTTTCCAGTCCCAATATAGATTATTTATTCAAGAGGCCTGTTTCAAATTAGATGCATTGTTTTCTAAAAATGTAATAATAAACCATGTAACTATTTTAGGTTTATTTTGATGGGGTAGATTAGTCAAAATATATTGGTAATTAGGTCTAACATAGCTGTAGAATTAGTTCTAAAATAAAATTTATGATAGAAATACATTTAATGTGTACATACCACATGATTGAAAATTACACAATTGAGATATTCGATTTTGACTATAAATATCTACCAAATGAGATCTTAAATTACACCTTTTAATTATTTTAAAATTACTTAAAAACCATTCAACAACCCTTAAAAAAGCCATTAACCCTCGCCAAAATTTGAAGTACTTTATTTCTCTTAATACCAATAAATTGTTTTGAGGGGTACTCCCTCCGCCCCTTATCCATTATTTAAGTATTTATAATTTTTGGACACGAATTTTAATGTATAAATTGTTTAGTAGTATTATAAAAGATAAACACATTTAAATAAAGGATATAAAAAATAATAAAATGGATGATTAAGTAGAAGATATAATGATATGGTGTCCAGCAAATGTGAGAAATTTATCTGAAATTTAATAATGTTTGGATAGTTAGTCATCATGTTCTAACTAACGCTATCGTGTCAGCAAATGTGAGAAATTTATTTGGGATTTAGTTATTATTATCAGCTGACAAGATATTATTACGATCTCTTATGTCTCCATTGAGATACTAATACTATTTGAATGATACAAAATTTAATATATATTTAATTTAAAAATTTATTTTTTATTTTCTATGAAGACAATCTACATTGTACACGTACACCCGACAAAACTTGTACGAAAATCAATTTCATAAACAGAAAAACATTTGGACAACGAAAGAAATAAAAATATAATCACACAAACAATGACTTCTATGGACTTTTCACAAGCATAATAATTCATCTCGAGCTCTCAATCTCACTTATCTATGGCGGAAGTTACAACCAAGTAACTAACCACTCTCTCTTGCTCCATTTCCATTTCTAATATTTATTTTTGTATTGTATGAACATGGTGCATGATAATCTTTAATGTGAAATTTCGCTTATTCGAATCATGTAAATAAGTCGTGGATAGTAATTTACGGATCACTGAAGGTCCGAATTCATAATATGAATAATTGTTGGATTTGACTATGATTTAGTGACAGAGGCTTCTTGGTCCAAAGTATTCAAATCATGTAAATAAGTCATGAATAGTAATTCATGGATCAGTGTACTGTAAGTTCCGAATTCATAATATGAATAACTATTGGACTTAACTATGATTTGGTGATAGAGAATTCTTGGTCCAGCTATCTCAATTGACCTATATGTAAGATTGACTTTTCTTTTCTACCGAGATTTATGATTTGTGCAACTTTCTCTTTTCTCTTTTATACCTATAATTTTCTTTCGTTTTCCGTCACCTATTTTCTTTGTTTCCCCTTCACTGGGAATTATGTCTATCATCCATAAATCGTGAGTTTCCTCTACTATATAATGGACGTTAGTTAAAGTGGTTTACCGTACAATTCATAGTATTGCATGATCACGAAAATATAGAGCTACTATAAAGTAGAATTTGGTGAGTGGAAGACTATGAGTTCGTTCTCCTACATTGTGTGACGTTTCACCTAATTTGAGGCGTTTGTGGTTTCACCTCTCTCTTTTTATTTTGTTTTTCATCAAAAATACTCCGTATTACTTTAAAAATAACTATTTATATCATAAACCATGTTCATATAAAGTACATTCTCGTGCAGATATGCTGTAGTAACAGGGGCAAACAGAGGAATTGGACTAGAAATATGTAGGCAATTAGCATCACAAAGTATAACTGTGGTGTTAACTGCTAGAGATGAGAAAAGAGGGATTGAAGCTGTTGAAAAACTCAAAGGGCAATTTGGTCTTTCTGATTTTGTTATATTTCATCAGCTTGATGTCACTAATTTGCAAAGTATTGCTTCCCTTGTTCAATTTGTTAAATCCCATTTTGGAAAGCTCGATATCTTGGTATTGCCTCTATATAGTCACAAAAACTTTTAATTAATATTGTACGTATAATATTAATACAAATTTGGAAAGAGGTAGCAAGACAAATAAAAAAGTTTGCCCTCAAGTTTGTGTTAGCAATTTTTGTGAGAATATTCGTTTGATCTGATTTCGATTCGCGACTTTTTTTTGTCTTATCCAAAAATTGAAGATATTGAATGTACAATATTGCGCATAAGTATATATCCCATATGGCACTATATACTAGTAGTATTTTTTTTTTGCTGACGTGTCGTCTTCTATTTAATTTTACTCGTATTCTTCTTAATTTTGTATCATTAAGTTGTTTGCAATTTGCAGATTAACAATGCAGGGATTGGTGGGGCCCACGTCGACGGTGATGCTCTCAGAGCTTCCATCGGAGCTGCCACCGCTGTAACTTCCTTTATTTCATACTATTATTCATCACTTTTCCTTTGAAAAAATCGAACTTTTAGATGAGATAATATTTTCTTTTTGTAGTGTTAGAGCTTAGCTCGCCAACGTTATGGATTTAAATTCTATTTTCAATAAAAATGAATTTGTTTTACATCTGTCTATAAAATCGGACTTATACTACAGATTAAAGGAGCCAAAATCGATTGGAAAAAGATAATGAATCAGACATATGAGTTAGCAGTAGAAGGCCTTGAGACAAACTACTACGGCGCTAAACGAACTACCGAAGCCCTGCTTCCCCTGCTTCGCCTTTCCGATTCACCACGAATTGTCTTCGTATCAGCTGAAATGGGCAAGCTTAAGGTACTCATATTTTCAATTAAGTGGCGCCTGTAGCTCAATTGGATAGAGCGTCTGTTTCCTAAGCTGAAAGTCGTAACTTACACTTATAATATATTCAATTGTTTGTAACATAGTACGTGACCACTGTGTTACAGAATATACATAATGAATGGGCAAAAGGGGTGCTAAAAAACGTCGAAAATCTTACAGAAGAGAGAATTTCCGAGGTGTTGAATGAGTTCCTCAAGGACTTAAAGGAGGGGGTGTTAGAAGGCAAAGGGTGGCCGGACTTTTTTGCTGCATACGTCGTCTCTAAAGCAGCTATGAATGCCTACGCGAGACTTGTAGCTAAGAAATACCCGAGTTTTCGCGTAAATTGTGTGTGCCCCGGATATGTTGATACTGATATGAACTTCCATACTGGTTATTTGACAGTAGAAGAAGGTGCTGAGACTCCAGTGAGGGTGGCATTGTTGCCTGCTGATGATGAAAATGCCCCTTCTGGCTTGTTTTTTATTAGGACAAAAGTCTCATCTTTTGATGAATAATGAGTTATCAGTTATGTGCCATTGTGTGGTGAATATGTGATCATTTGTTTGTAGTGCTTCATTTTGTATTATATGAACATGGTGCATGATAACTTTTAATGTGAAATTTCCTCATGTCTTATTCGAATCATGTAAACAAGTCATGAATAGTAAATCACGGATCAGTGCAAGGTTCGAATTCATAATATAATATGAATAACTGTTGGACTTGAATTTAGTGGCAGAGACTTCTTGTTCCGATTATCTCAGTTGTCCTATATGTAAGATTGACTTTTTTTTTTTAGTTAGATCATGATTTATGCAACTTTTTTTTTTTACACTTATAATTTTCTTTCCTTTTCCTTCACCGATTTTCTTTGTTTCCACTTCATCGGGAATTATGGATATCATCCATAAATCGTGAGTTTCATCTACTATATAATGGGAGTGAATTAAAGTGGTTTACAATACAATTCATAGTATTGTATTTTCTTTTTGTGGATGAACATTTGTATTTTCTTTTTGTGGATGAACATGTGGGGATGAATATGTGATAATTTTGGAGGATTTGTTTGTAATGCTTGCTATTGTAATCTTTAATTTTGGAGGATTTGTTTGTAATGCTTGCTATTGTAATCTTTAATTTTGGAGGATTTGTTTGTAATGCTTGCTATTGTAATCATTCGATTCTGGAATAACTTTTCCACCTTTTTTTTTTGCATAGGTCGTAATAAAATGTCATTACTTTAAGTTTATATTATATGTACACACAATTCAACCAATTTTTGCATGTTACTCCCTCTTATAAAAAAGTTTGTCTGAAACTGAGTATTTCATTTCACAATAATTTAATCGGTTGAATTCCTCCATGTCACTTTTCATGTTTAACACGTGTCACCCTCAATGCTATAGGACGTTGAATATTTTTTAATATAACACGTGTCAATCATCCATATAGTGAAATAAAATATGAAATATGAAAAATAAAATAAGTGACGCTCCTAATTTAATAAATCACAATCTAGATTGTGTACTCTAACCATTTGAACTGTAACACTAACACTTTGTAAATAGTTCAACAATATTTCAGACTCATTTTTGAGTCATTTGACAAAACCTTTAAATAGAGCTCTCCTAAGAAAAATAAGAGAGATAAAGAAAAGGCGTAGATATTTCTGGAAAATCTACAACACGTGGGCATAAAATAATCTTATATTGCCGATTGAAATTTAGTTTATTGTTGCAACTATTAAACGAAAACGAGTATCAAAAAAAAAAAACGAAAAACGAATGTTCCGATTGAAGCTGAGAATGAAGAACTCATCAGCTGCTTCATCAATGGCTGAACTAGCAACAAATGCCGCTGCAATTAAGAAGTAATTCCCCTTGAAAATTTCTTCAATTTCTCGACTATTTTTTCACTTAACTGTTTCCGATTTCAGGTATGCAGTTGTTACCGGAGGAAACAAAGGGATTGGATTGGAGGTGTGCAGGCAATTGGCATCTCAAGGCGTTTCTGTGGTGCTAACCGCTAGAAATCAGAAAAGAGGACTCGAAGCTGTTGAGAAATTAAAAAAATCTGGTGTTTCTGATAACGTAATGTTTCATCAGCTCGATGTTACGGATTCAGCAAGCGTTGATTCTTTTGTTGAATACGTTAAATCGCAGATTGGAAAGCTTGATATCTTGGTATAATCGCTAACTTTTTCTGTTTCCCTTTGCCTCATTTTGAATATTGCTAGAATTTACTCATAATACTTCCTCCTTTCCACCATTGTTTGCACTAGATTTTTGATACATAAATGTGTAATGTGTGGAATGTTGAGGGATAATTTTGCAAAACTTTATGAATGAAGTAAAGAAGTCGATTGGATTGAATGTAACAGTAGCTACATATTGTGTAAAATGTAAATACGTGAATATTGTGAGTATTGTAAGGTTTGAGTTTATGGAAGAGTTTACTCATAATACTTCCTCATTTCCACGATTGTTTGCATTAGATTTTTGGTACATAAATGTGTAATGTGTGAGTGTTGAGGGATAATTTTGCAAAAACTTTATGAATGAAGTAAAGAAATCGATTGGATTGAATGTAAGAGTAACATATTGTGTAAAATGTAAATATGTGAATATTGTGAGAGGGTTGAGTTTATGGAGGAGTTTACTTTTTGGTGTGTGCAAACAACCTTTGGACGAACGAATAAGACAAATGTGCAAACAATTGTGGGACGTAGAAAGTATGAATTTGTTTGAGCGGATTGAATTGATTGAAGCTTCGAAATTAGTTTTCTGCTTGAGTGGTAATGTGCAGGTGAATAACGCTGGAATTAATGGAGTCAGGGATAGCGAGGTAAGTTTGTATTATCAAATTAGGAAAATTCTCAAGTAAAGCCATATTTTTGTTTAAATATGTACCTATTGTTTTTAATTGTTGCAGAATACCAAAAAGACTGCATATGAATTAGCAGTAGAATGTTTTCAAATAAACTATTATGGCACAAAGAGAGCTACGGAACGACTGCTTCCCTTGCTCGAGCAATCTGATTCTCCGAGGATTGTTAACATTTCCTCGACTATGGGGATGCTAGGGGTACTATTCTTGCTTTATATATACCATGCACTGTTTAAAAATACACACAAAATGCAAACCAGTTGTACAGTAAAACTGTTCTGGCACCATGTATTTATGAGCATTGTTTATAGTGAATGAATGAGTCTAGCCATTTCCGACCTCTTTTTTTTCACAGAGTATACGGAATAAATGGGCTAGAGACGCGCTTAACAACGTCGAAAACCTTACAGAGGAGAAGATGGACGAAGTAGTGAATGAGTTTCTTAAAGACTTCAACGAAGGGTCCCCAGAAGGCAAAGGGTGGCCTAGTTATTGGAGCGCATATTGCGTCTCGAAAGCAGTTGTGACCGCTTACACCAGGCTTGTCGCGAAAAGGTACCCGAGAATGATGATCAACTGTCTGTGCCCTGGATGGGTCAACACCGATCTCAGCAACCATTCTGGGCCAATGACACCCGAACAAGGAGCTGAAAATGTGGTGAGGCTCGCGCTCTTACCTGAAAATGGACCGTCTGGATTGTTTTACGATCAAGCACATGTTTCATCGTATTAGGAATGATCATGTCTATGACTTACATATTTTACCTGGATTGTTTTACAGTTAGTTGTGTTTTACATTACATGAATCATGATGCTTAATTAAAATGTCGTACATGTAATTGTATTTAACAAAACCTATATAAATATAGAATCTATATATTACTCCATATGATAATCAAATAAATTCTAAATTGGAAAATTCATAAAACTGGTACCATACCCAAAAATAATGTTGCAGTTGGGACCCAGAAAGCAATGTGTAATCATTTATTTGTGGTGAGAATTGGATATATTTTAGAAAAGAAAATCCACATATGTATCTTCCTCTACATTCAATGGCACAGACACCCGTTATCTCTGCAACACACAGTCACAGGTATCAATGGAAATTTTGACATTCTAATTAATGTTTACTCGTATAGATTAAGTGTCCAATTTTACCATTTAGGACGTCACAAACTAAGTTACAGTAAGTCCTATTTACTTGATGGGTTGAACCGTGGTGGCGGGTGTAAGCCTTAAAGTTATATGAACCCATTTCATATTTGTTCACTTTTTCACGTGTATAATTTTTTTGTCATACAGGTATGCAGTGGTTACAGGGGCGAATAAAGGAATTGGATTTGAAATATGTAGGCAATTAGCTTGCAAAGGAATCATGGTGATATTAACATGTAGGAATGAAACAAGAGGCATTGAAGCTTGTGATAAACTGAAGGAATTAATTGGAATTAATTCTGAAAATTTGGATTTTCATCAACTAGATGTTGTTGATCCTGCAAGTATTGCTGCTGCTGTTGAATTCATCAAAACTAAATATGGAAGGGTCGATATTCTGGTAATTTTACAGTATAAAACGTGTAGTGAGTAGTTGATGTTTAAAAAAAAAAAGAAATAGGAATGAGAAAAGTTAGAAAAATAGATTGAATTTTGTTCATTTAAAAAAATGAGAAGATTGTAACGGAACACCCAAAATAGATAAGTGAAAAACTTATGGTGGGACGAAAGGAGTATAAGAAATCGATTTGATGCAGGTGAATAATGCAGGCGTTAATGGAGTAGAAGTGGATGGAGATGTTGCAGCTTTGGGAGAGTTCATCGAGGCGGATGTGGCTACAATTTTACGTGGTGGAAAGGTTTGTTTCCAACTTACACACTCATACGAAAAATAAAACAGGGAAAATGAACTTGATTAGGGGTAAGGTTATAATATCACTTATGCCAAATAATCAATGGTTAATTGTTTATACCATACCAACACGTGTTAATGATACAGAGTGTAGAATGCAGACTATGCAGTGAAATACGAAAAGTGAAAATATCAAACTGATTTTTCTTGGTAATGGATGCAGCAAGAACCGTTTCAACCGAAAGCAGATGGAAAGCTTATTGAGACATTGGAGGGTGCAGAGGAATGCATTCAAACTAATTACTATGGCATGAAAAGATTAACAGAAGCTTGTATTCCTCTCCTACAATTATCTGATTCACCAAGAATCGTTAATGTCTCCTCCACATTGGGGAGTTTAATGGTAATTATGTCAATTTCAAAGTACCGTTTAAAGTCAGAGTTTTGCGTTCTGTATAGACTGGTTCAATAGAAATTGCTAACTAATTAAAATTTTCAGCTTTTATCAAATGAATGGGCAAAGGGAGTGATGAGTGATGAAGAGAGGCTAACAGAAGAGAGAGTAGACGAAGTTGTGCAACAATTTCTTAACGACTTCCAACAAGGTTTGTTGGAAGTGAACCACTGGCCTAGTCACTTTGCGGCGTACAAAGTGTCGAAAGTAGCGATGAATGCGTACACACAATGTGCAGCCAAGAAGTATCCGAGTCTCTGCATCAACTCAGTTTGTCCTGGCTACACTAAGACGGATATGACTCACAATCTTGGGGTGTTAAGCTCGGACGAGGCTGCTGAAGTTGTGGTGAAGTTGGCCCTGGTGCCGGATGGAGGCCCGTCCGGCTCATTCTTCGACTTGTTTCGAAGACAAGAGGTGATATCTTTGTATGAAAAATGAATGATCAGTTTTGTGATGATATACTTCTTTAGCTACACTGTTATAGCTCTTCTCTTGTGGAGCATTTGGCCTATTTGTATGTTGTTCTTTGTTGTAATTGTGCATGAAATTTTGTCATGGTTTGAAAATGTTACGCTGAATTCTTTTGTGGTTTTTAAATTGCACAAAACTTTTATGATTTATGAAATTAAACAATTTTTTTTTAAACAAGTAAACAATGACACGTTTTTTTTGTGAGAATTCGAAATTCTCTCAATTTTAACTTAAAAAAAATGGTTAAAATATAAGTATTTAAAAATTCATTCATTTATTTTTTAATTCAAACAAATGAAAATAAATTTTAATTGTGAATTTAAAATCCATAGCCTAAATTACTATATCCAAATGGAACCTCAGAGTGTTAATAGCAATAATGAAAAAAAAAAAAGATATATTACTACTCCATATGATAATTAAATAAATTCTAAATTTGAAATTTTATAAAACTGGTACCATACCCAAAAATAATGTTGCAGTTGGGACCCAAAAAAACAATAATGTGTAATCAATTTTTTTTGTGTGGTGAGAATTGGATATATTTTAAAAATGAAAATCCACCATACTAGTACATACCATCTCGTATCTTCCTCTACAATATTCAATGGCACATACACCCCTTATCTCTGCAACACACAGTCACAGGTAAATAAATTTATGACATTCTAATTAATGTTTACGTGTATAGACTAAGTGTCTGATTTTACCATTTTGGACGTTACAAACTAAGTTATACTCCCTCCGTCCGTCTATAAGTTTTTCATTTTACCATTTTGGTCTGTCCGCCTATAAGCTTCTCATACCTTTTTTGGTAAATACTTTTTCTTACACTTCACTTTATATTTTACTTTTTCTCTCTATCTCTCTCCTCTCTCAATCACATTGTATCTGTTATTTAATCACTTTTCTTAATCTCCGTGCCAAAAAGTAACGTGAAATTTATAGGCGGACGAGGGAGTACAAAACAGTAAACCTTATTTGCTGGATGGGTTGGACGTGATGGGTGTAAACCTTAAGTTATATGAACCCATTTCATATTTGTTCACTTAGATTGGGAAGGAGCGTGTAGTTTTGTAAAACTTTACGTGTAAAGTAAATAAATGAGTTGACTTTTGTGTATGTGTAGAGAAAAAGTAGTGTCATTTATGTAAAATTGAGGATATTGTAAAGGTAGAGTTTATAAAGGATTTTCCATTTTAAGAGTGTAAAAGTTATAGTGAGAGGGAGATAATTTTTTTTTGTTACAGGTATGCTGTGGTTACCGGGGCGAATAAAGGAATTGGATTTGAAATATGTAGGCAATTAGCTTGCAAAGGAATCAAGGTGATTTTAACATGTAGGAGTGAAACAAGAGGCATTGAAGCTTGTGATAAACTGAAGGAATTAATTGGAATTTATTCTGAAAATGTGGATTTTCATCAACTAGATGTTGTTGATCCTGCAAGTATTGCTATTGCTGTTGACTTCATCAAAACTAAATATGGAAGGATTGATATTCTGGTAATACTCCCTCTGTCTCGTAATTTTTATTTTTTTTTGCAATAGATTAAAGAATATAATAAAATAATAAATGCAGTACAACAAGTATGTGAAAGAAAGATAAAATAATAGATAAAATGTTTGACAAAAGTAGAATAAGTAGGAGTATGGATTAGTCTTATATAGTAAGGAATCGAGTTGACTAAGTCAACTTTCCATTTTTTATTTTTGATAATTTTTTCCCGAAAATGTGTATGTTAAAAAGTGTAGGTCATTATAACTAAAAAGTGTAATACAATATTACTAAAAAGTGTAACACATTTTTTTATTAAAAAGTGTAAGATATTATAATTGAAAGTGCAACAGCAACAACACAGTTTTTAATGAAAAGTGAAAGACATTATAACTAAGTGCAAGTTAGTATAACTAAAAAGTGCAACACAATATTATTAAAAAGTGCAAGTCAGTATAACTGAAAAATGCAACACAATATTTAATTAAAAGTGTAAGTTATTATAATTGAAAAGTGCAACATATAATATTACCAAAAAGTGTACGTCAATATAACTTAAAATATTATTTTAAAAAATGTAAGTCATTATAATTAAAAGTGTAACAAACAAAAAACAGTTGACTTGATCATCTCAATTTCTTATAAGAAATCAATTCTATAAAGAGACCTACCCGTAGGAGTATATATGGTAGAACAATATATACTACTTTCGTACTGTTATAAACTTTTCATTTATTTTTTTGCACAAAAATTAAAAAATATACTCCCTCCGTCCCACATGAATTTGCACACTTTCCATATATGGATGTCCCATACCAATTTGCACACTCCATAAAAGGAAATATCTTCACAACCCTCACTCTTGAAATATACTCATATTTACCCATGTGCCATTACTTTTTCACACTCAATCTACTTTTTACTTTACTTTATTTATAAAAGTTTACAAAACTACCCTTCAAAACATCAATCATTACACTTTTTTTTACACATTTCTTAAAATGTGTGCCGGTCAAAGGGTGCAAGCTCCTCCGGGACGGAGGGAGTAATATAAAATTGTAGAAAGTAGTTGAGGTAAGAAGAGGTATGAAAAAAGAAGAAAACGTAGAAAAAGATTGAAATGTGAAAAAGTACAAATATATAGTTAATTATGTCGTTTAAGAAAATAAGAAAATTGTTATGAGGCACCCAAAATAAATAAGTGAAAATTTTATAGCAAACCAATGGAATATTATAAATCGATTTGATGCAGGTGAATAATGCAGGCGTTAATGGAGTAGAAGTGGATGGAGATGTTGCAGTTTTTGGAGAGTCAATCGAGGCGGATGTCGCTTCAATTTTACTTTGTGGAAAGGTTTGTTTCCAACTTTACACCCGTACAAACTTATAATTCAACACTCAACACGAATGTGATCACTTGTTCTACTTTTAATGTTCCATGATGTATTACACTAACTAACATGTAGTAAAAGATTAAGATTGTAGAACATGAAAAGTGAAACAGGAAATTGAATTGGATTAAGGGTAAGGTTATAATATCACTTATGCTACTTTCAGTGTTTCACCTTATGTTTCACGGTCTGAATGTATGACATGTGGATGGTATAAAAATAATCAGTGATAAATTGTTTATAATTTATACTATACCGACAGTTGTTAATGATAAGAGTGTAGAACACAAAGTGAAATACGAAAAGTTTAAATATTGAAGTGATTTTTCTTGGTAATGGATGCAGCAAGAACCATTTCAACCAAAAGCAGATGGAAAGCTTATTGAGACATTGAAGGGTGCAGAGGAATGCATTCAAACTAATTACTATGGTTTGAAAAGATTAACAAAAGCTCTTATTCCTCTTTTACAATTATCTGATTCACCAAGAATCGTTAATGTCTCCTCCAAATTGGGAAATTTAGCAGTAAGTATTAGGAATTAATGTACAAGAATTAATTTTCCACCTCTCTATAAGTTTGAACTTTTAGACGAGACATAATTCTTCCAGTAATAACTTGCTCATTTTTCAGCTTTTATCAAATGAATGGGCAAAAGGAGTGTTGAGTGATGAAGAGAGGCTGACAGAAGAGGGAGTAGACCAAGTTGTGCAACAATTTCTTAAGGACTTCCAACAAGGTTTGTTGGAAGTCAACAACTGGCCTAGTCGCTTTGCGGCGTACAAAGTGTCGAAAGTAGCGATGAACGCGTACACACGTTGTGCAGCCAAGAAGTACCCGAGTCTCTGCATCAACGCAGTTTCTCCTGGCTACACTAAGACGGATATGACTCACAATCTTGGGGTGTTAAGCTCGGACGAGGCTGCTGAAGTTGTGGTGAAGTTGGCCATGATGCCGGATGGAGGCCCATCCGGCTCATTCTTCGACTTGTTTCGAAGACAGGAGGTGATATCTTTGTATGAAAAATGAATGATCAATTTTGTGATGATATACTTCTTTAGCTACACTGTTATAACACTTTTACACAATATTATTTTTTATTTTTAGAAAACTTTTGACTGAAAAGTGTAACATAATATGTTCAAAAAGTGATACACAATATTACTTTAAAATGTTTATCTCTATAATTGAAAAGTGCAACATAAGAACCATGGACCTAAAGGTTAAGAAAGGGATGTGCTTTCGCTTACCAATAGGGCTTCGAGCTAAAGTTAACCCTAAATCTTAATTACTCATTTCGTCTCATACTGATTTGAACATCATAAAGTTTTAAGGTAGACGTTGTTTATTAGTATTAAAGTGATACAGTTGTTTTGTGGAAGAGTACAAACTATGAAGTATGATGGTCAATTAAAATCAATAAGATTAAAAAAAAAAATATATATAGTAAAACCTCTATTAATTAATACTCTATAAATTAATAAACTCTCTAAAATAATAAAATCTTCCGGTCCCGACTTGGGCCTTTGTAAAAAATCATCAAATTCGATAAGATAATAAAATAATAATTTTTCGGAAAATCCCTTTATAAATATTAGGTCCCATTAAAACTCTAAATTAATAATTCATAAATTACAATTATAAATATTATGGTAATTTGCTAAAATATGAATCTATTGTACCTTGACTAACTTTCAAATGATATTTTTCATTAATCCACTCTTGTAAATCTTTTTGAGTGCATGTGAGATGGTCTCTCTTATACTCACATAATGTTTTAAACATTTTATCATTCATGGATGATTTTGCGATGTCTTTTAGATGAGAAGACATGATTGAGTGTTATGAATTATTTTATTTCTATATTGAGATTTATATAGTGGAGTATATGTTTCATTCACCATGCATGAATATATTTAAGTGCAACAAATTAGTGTAAACATGTATACAATGAATATATTTAATTAGTTACAAAGAATTGGTTGATGCATGAATATAATCAAGTAAACATATATGAATTCATTTATTTTCAATACATATGCACTAAATTTGCTGAATTTTAAAACTCTCTCTTTTAATTAATAAATATTAATTTATCGATAAATTAATACCTCTTTAAATTAATAAATTTTCATGTTATTAATTTATAGAGGATTAACTGTAGTGTGAAAAAGTATCGATATAAGGTATACTTTTAAAATGTTTGAGTGAGATAATTAATCGAACACGAAACTAAGGTAGTGTTTTTTCCCATTTAAAGGAGGTTACCTACACGCTAGGACCATTGTAACATCTACGATACATCCAAAAACAATATTGACTAATTTTGCATTTGGGACCATTTTTTTCAAGTATAAGTAAGTTTAGAAAACTATCTTACCAAAAAACAGTGTGTAATCAAAACTCTTATCTTAATTTCTCTAAATTCAATGGCACAAGAACCCCTTATCTCTGCAACACAAAGGTAATTAATTAAACTTAGATCAATTTGGAAATTATTAAATTCAAATTAATGTTTATAAGTTTTTAGAATTTTTTTTTGTTGTTGTTGGTGTCGTTGTTGTCGTCGTCTTTATAAGGTATGCAGTGGTTACGGGGGCGAATAAAGGAATCGGATTCGAAATCTGTAGGCAATTAGCTTGCAAAGGAATCATGGTGATATTAACATGTAGGAATGAAACAAGAGGCATTGAAGCTCATGATAAACTGAAGGAATTAATTGGAATTTATTCTGAAAATTTGGATTTTCATCAACTAGATGTTGTTGATCCTGCAAGCATTGCTACTGCTGTTGAATTCATCAAAACTAAGTATCCAAGGATTGATATTCTGGTAATACTCTCTCTGTCCCGTTATATATTACTGTATTTTATTTTGGATGTGAATTAAAAAATATGATAAAATAATAAATGGAGTACATACTTATGTGAAAGAGATTGAAAAAATACTAATAGTTAAAGTATAATAAAATAATACTCCCTCCGTCCGTCTATAAATTTCTCATTTAACATTTTGATCCATTCGACTATAAGTTTCTCCCTCCGTCTCAAAGTAGAATAAGTAATATATATGTGAAACAAACTGTAATACTATACAATAGGACGGATGAAATATTATAAATGTCTAAAATTAATTACTATACCCCGGTGAATATTTGATTAGGAAAATATATACTTTTTCCGTCGTTATAAACTTTTTATTTATTTTTTACACAGAGATTAAAAAATATAGTACAAAATTGTAGAAAGAGGTTGAGGTAAAAAGAGGTAGGGGTGGGTAAATATACCGAAATTTCGGTATACCGAGCTTTTCATACCGAAAAAATATCGAAATTATCGAAGTTTTCGGTATACCGAAATTTTCGGTACGGTATGATATCATACCGAAATTTTTGGTACGATAACGGTATGGATAATGACCATACCGCGATATTTCGGTATACCGAAAATTTTTCGGTATTCGGTATGAAACGGTATATCGATATACCGAAATACCGAAACCTTAATAAAATAATAATTTTATAATATAATTTATAATTTTATAATATAATTTATAATTTTATATTATTTTTAAATTAAAATAACTTTAAATAAAATAAACCTTAAATAATTATCTTTGATATAAAACAATGCTTCAATATTTTCGGTATGAATTGGTATACCAGTATTCGATATGAAATTATGATTCAATATTTTCGATATGAATAGGTATACCGATATGGTACGGTATACCGATATACCGTACCGAAAATTTGGTATACCGAAATTATGGTACGGTATCGGTATGAATTCTTACATACCGAAAATTTCGGTATACCGAGATTACGGTATACCGAAATTTCGGTATGATAATGGTATGTATTTTTTCAATATCGAAATTTTTGGTATAATAACGGTATGATTATGTATAGTCGGTATACCGTACCGAACCACCCCTAAAAAGAGGTATGAAAGAAGAAAACGTAGAAAGAAATAAAAATGTGAAAAGGTACAAACATATAGTTAATTGTGTCATTTTAAGGAAATGAGAAAATTATGACAAGGCACCCAAAATAAATAAATGAAAAAGTTATAGTAGAACGAAGGGAGTATAAGAAATCGATTTGATGCAGGTGAATAATGTCGGCGTTATTGGAGTAGAAGTGGATGGAGATGCTGCAGTTCTGGGAGAGTTCCTCGAGGCGGATGTGGCCACAATTTTACGTGGTGGAAAGGTTTGTTTCCAGCTTACACGAATGTGATCACTTGTTCTACTTTTAATGTTCCACGTTGTATTACACTATTTAACTCGATTAAGGGTAAGGTTATAATATCACTTATGTCAAATAATCAATGATCAGTTGTTTATACGATACCAACACTTGTTAATGATACCAAGTAAAATACGAAAAGTCAAAATATCAAACTGATTTTTCTTGGTAATGGATGCAGCAAGAACCATTTCAACCAAAAGCAGATGGAAAGCTTATTGAGACATTGAAGGGTGCAGAGGAATGCATTCAAACTAATTATTATGGCATGAAAAGATTAATAGAAGCTTGTATTCCCCTCTTACAGTTATCCGATTTACCAAGAATCGTTAATGTCTCCTCCACATTACGGAGTTTAACGGTAAGTTAGAGTTTTGCGTTCGGTATGGATGGACCCTATAGAAATTGTTTGCACCAGTTGATATATACTCCCTCCATCCGTCTATAAGCTTCACGTTACTTTTTGGCACAGAGATTAAGAAAAGTGATTAAATAATAGATATAGGGGGTGTTTTCAAACTCTACAAACTGCTTTTAGAATCACTTTTTTTAAAGTTGCCCTCTCACAACTTTTACTTTTAAGAAGTGCTTTTAAGCAGTTTATAGAATTTGCAAACACTCCCATAGTACAAGTGAGTGATTGAGAAAGGAGAGAGATGGAGAGAAAAAGTAAGATATAAAGTGAAGTATAAGAAAAAGTACTTACCAAAAAAGGTATAGAAAAGTTATAGACGGACAGACCAAAATGGTAAAATGGAAAGCTTATAGGCGGACGGAGAAAGTATATAGCTAACTAATTAAATTTTTCAGCTTTTATCAAATGAGTGGGCAAAAGGAGTGGTGAGCGATGAAGAGAGGCTGACAGAAGAGAGAGTAGACCAAGTTGTGCAACAATTTCTTAAGGACTTCCAACAAGGTTTGTTGGAAGTCAACAACTGGCCTAGTCGTTTTGCGGCGTACAAATTGTCGAAAGTAGCTATGAACGCGTACACACGTTGTGTAGCCAAGAAGTACTCGAGTCTCTGCATCAACGCAGTTTGTCCTGGCTACACTAAGACGGATATGACTCACAATCTTGGGGTGTTAAGCTCGGACGAGGCTGCTGAAGCTGTGGTGAAGCTGGCCCTGATGCCGGATGGAGGCCCGTCCGGCTCATACTTCGACTTGTTTCAAAGACAGGAGGTGCTATCTTTGTATGGATAATGACCGATCAATTTGGCCGATTTGTATGTTGTTCTTTGTTGTAAATGTGCATGAAATTTTCTCGTAGTTTGAAAATGTTACGCAAAATTCTATCATAGTTTTTAGATTGGACGAAACTCTCAACAAAGCTATCTCTAAAGTCTTGTAAAACAATAAAAAACAACCATTTCCAATAATAATAGTGTTACACCTTTTAGTAACCATGAATAACACGTTACCATAATATTTTATTGCACTTTTTAAATATAACTAATACTTTTACATAATACTCCTTCCGTTTCTCAAAAATTTTCATATTTTTCGTTTTAGTTTGTCCTTCAAAAGTTTGCATACCCCAAAATAGAAATAATCATCACAATCTCCACCCTCACTATATATATCTCCACCCTCACTATATATATATATATTTATTTATTTACGATTCATGTCATTACTTTTGGGGCCCACAATATACTCAATTCACCTACTTTATTTACTTTATATATAAAAATTTACAAAATTACCCCTTAACACTCTCATCATTACACTTTTTTCTTAAATCATGTGTCCAAGATTCTTCGTAAACTTTGAGATGTATTATTTTTTACTTTAGGAGACTTTTAGTTGAAAAGTTCAATATATTATCATTTAAAAGTACAACACAATATTACTTTAAAATATTTATTACTATATTAAAAAGTGCAACACAAGCACCGTACACCTAAATGTTAAGAAAGGAACGTGCTTTCGCTTAGGCTATTGTCACACCATTTAACTAGGCTTAGTCCTATAGAGCTTCGAACTAAAGTTAACCCTAACTCTTACACCTTTCGTCTTGTACTGAATTGAACATTATACGGTTTGCACAAATTTTAAAGTGATAAAATTGTTTTTTTTAGGCGAGCATGAACTCATTTCTAAAAAAAAAAAAAAAGTGAGTATGAACTACGAATTATCACATTTTACCCTTTCAATTTAAATGGGTGGAGTTGCTTTCAGCCGGAATGACATGTGGGCGTGAGCCTTGAGACTCTGATACCATAAAAAATCTCATCTAAAAATTAGAACTTGTAGAAAAGTGGAGAATTAATTTTTATATATTAATTTATAATATGAGGTATAATTTTAAGATGTTTGAGTGAGATAATTAACATGAACAAAGGTAGTATTTTTTTCAATTTAAACGAGCTTACCTACACACTAGGACTGTTATAACATCTATGATACATCCAAATACAATGTTGACTAATTTTTCAAGTACTAAGTAATTTTAGAAAATATCTTACCAAAAAACAGTGTGTAATCAAAACTCTTATCTTAATTTCTCTCAATTCAATGGCACATGAATCAGTTATCTCTGCAACACACAGGTATAATTAATTAAATTAAACTTAGATCAATTTGGAAATTATGAAATTCAAATTCAAATTATGATATTCTGGTAATATTATTTCCATTTTGAGACAGACAAAAGAAAAAGTTTATATATAAAATTTGGACGGAGAGAGTATAAGAAATCGATTTGATGCAAATGAATAATGCAGGGGTTTTTGGAATAGAAGTGGAGGGAGATATTACAGTTTTTCAAGAGTTCATCGAGGCGGAAGCCGCTACATTTTTACGTGGAGAAAAGGTAACGAGATCACTTGTTTCACTTTTAATGTTGTACGTTGTACTCCTTCCTATTCAAAATATATGTCATCCTAAGCTCATGCACACATATTAAGTAAAATATTGACTTCCTACTGTGCCCTTAATTAATTACTTTGTGATTCTTGTAAAATTTTGAAAACTATTACTCCCTCCGTCCACAAAATGTAGTCTCATTTGTCTTAGGGTGTGTTTGCAAATTATAGTGTTTGATTCAAAGTGATTAAAATTGATTTTTGCAATAAAATTAAAAGTTGATAGTGTTTTAAAATTAAACACTTTAAATCAATTGTATATATGTTGTGGTGTTTACAAAACAAACCACTTTTTTTTATAAATTTACAAAAAACACCCTTATTACATTTGGATACATAATGTGTAAAAATGAAATATTATTTAAATTGTGAGGATAAGATTGTAAAATTGATTATTATAATGATGAGAAGCACATAGAAGCTATTAGAAGTAGGTGGAGGGGTGCTTCATCAAAATCACTTTTAATAAATTAACTTAATCACTTGGTTGGGTTTGAAAACACTCCAAAAGTGATTCTATTTGAAAAAAAAAGTGCTTTTAAGCACCTTATAGTGTTTAAAAACACCCACTTATATTCTTTGTCTACTAAATGTAGTCTCATACACTTTATGAAAACTATCACCCTTCAACCATCACTTAATTACTCAATTTGTCATCAACTTTATTCACAAACAATCACTTTATTCACAATGGACCCCACAATACCCTATAATACCCTTATTTTATCTACTTTATCTACCTTTTTCTTAAAACTTGTGCCCTCCTCCATGGGACTACATTTGGTGGATGGAGGGAGTATATATTATCTAAGTACTCCGTAATTATTAATGAGTTAAAGGGTAAATTGAGAAGAAGCACATTTAATTGACATTGAAAAATGCAAAATGACTTTTAGATTGAAAATAAAATAAAAAGTCATAACGAAGTTTAAATTGAATAGGTGGAAGTATTATATTAATTGGCTTATTGATCGATAAAGGAATTGAACTAGAGTACTAAGGGTATGTCACCTCTGGATGTATGACATGTGAATGATGAAAAAATAATCAATTGTCAATTGTTTATACAATATCTACACGTGTTAATGATAGAGTGTAGAACGCAAAGTGAAATACGAAAAGTTAAAATATCGAACTAATTTTTCTTGGCAATGGATGCAGCAAGAATAATTTCTTATAACAATATTGTCAGTTTATATCGAATGAATGGGCAAAAGGAGTGGTGGTGAGTGATGAAGAGAGGCTGACAGAAGAGAGAGTAGACCAAGTTGTGCAACAATTTCTTAACAACTTCCAACAAGGTTTGTTGGAAGTCAACAGCTGGCCTAGTCACTTTGCGGCGTACAAAGTGTCGAAAGCAGCTGTCAACGCGTATACACGATGTGCAGCTGAGAAATACCCGAGTCTATGTATCAACTCAGTTTGTCCTGGTTATACTAGGACGGATATGACTCACAATTTCGGGGTGTTAAGCTCGGACGAGGCTGCTGAAGTTGTGGTGAAGTTGGCCCTGATGCCGGATGGAGGCCCATCCGGCTCATTCTTCGACTACTTTCGAAGACAGGAGGTGTTGTCTTTGTATGGAGAATGACTCCATTTGTTGCTATCAAGTATGTCTTTGAAGACATTCACAAGTAAAATGCAGTGAACATGGATAGCATGTTACCTTTAAAAAAATGTTAATTTATCGTACTCTAACTGAGAATATTGTTTTTTCAATTACTCGTTTTGTTGAATAGACTCACCAAATCTTGTGGTTCGTTTGCAATAATGAAAACTACAGTGATTTAAAAAAAAAAGTGATTATACATGCATTTCCACTCCACATGTATACTTGGTCTTTAATTGTTTAACTTATTATAATATTTTTCATTTTTCTCATCAATAAAATAAATAAAATTTCATATGTCTACTGATTAGTGTGAAAATTGCTTGAAATTCATGTGTTTATTTTGCATAATTTTGAGAATTTTGTTGCATTATTCACTAATTGCACTTGAACTGAGAAAGGTATGTGTTTTGCTATTTTTTAGGTAAATTGAACTTATTTGGAAGTAAAATACGTGTCTGAGAATTCATGAAGTCAAGACGACAACTGCACCATTAGATGCGTCTCGAAAAACTGAGTGGAATGAAAAAAAGAATCAAGTCAATCGGAGGTCGGGAGCTCAAGATATGATCGAAACAAGAAAGTGTGAAACTGTAACAGATTCCACTCGGGCAGCCGAGTCAACCCACTCGGTTGACCGAGTGAAATCTGCTTCCAGAGCAGTTTCTGGACTTCCATCTCACTCGGTTGACCGTTTGAGGTCACTCGGTCGACCGTTTGAGCCCGTTCCTGCGCGAAAATTCGAGAATTTTAAAGGATTTCAAGGGCCTAAGTGCAAATTTCGTCTCCAACACTCTTCCCAACTATAAATAGCTCCCCAAATCAGATTTTTGAGAAGTTTTGCCTCACTTCTACACACTCAAGCCCTAGTTCATTTTCCTCCAACATGTGAGAAATAGAAGAACAATTAGCTTAGGTTTGAGGAGCTTATCTCCTCAAACACACTCTTCATTTTTATCCTTTCTTAGTTTAGAATCATTTTGGTATTTTATTTTCATGTAAGAATGGAGAAATTACAAGACTCTCAAGGTGCTATTTTTCTTTTATTTAAGCTTTGTTTGGTAAATTTCATTTTCATGTTTTATTTTGTTGTTTTAGCCATGGGTGTTTCCTCAAACACAATGGGCTAAGATTTTTATGCTTTGGGTGTTTAAAACCATGTGAATATTTAGTGTTGGAATTGGTTTATGCTTTGAATATTGTTGATATTTAGATTGTTGCTTCTTTTATTGAGTTTTATTGGTGCTTTGCGTATTAGCTTCTATTAATCCGTATTTTGAGGCATGCTTAGCGTAGACGAGAGTTACATGGACATGTTTAAATTTATGGTGTGAGTTGTTGGTATACAAATGCGTTTATTATACTTTTAATTCGTCGAGAGAGAGTTAATTGTATTAGAACCTCATTAAGAGACATTAATTACTTGAATGGTTATTTGGGTAATTGGTGAGGATTAGGAAAATGTCGTAGTACCGGGTTTGGGAACACCTTAGACGTAAGGTTATAGTACCCGAAGGGAAAAGATTTTCATTCTAGCATCTTGATGCTCTTAGTAAGTCCAAATTGAAGCATATACACGGTATAAACAATCCCACTCGATTTCACTAAGTAGAGAACACCCGAAGCATTTCCCACCCTTGCACTTCTTCGAATTTCATTCGTAGTTGTTATTTATTTTTAATTTTCATTTTCTTGTTTTATTGATTAGTAGTTCATTTAATTATTAGGATTGTGTTTAGTTAAATTTATTGTCTTTAGATTATTATTTAGCTTTAGTTTTGCATCCAACTCCCGAAATCGTAGCTACATTAGTTATGACGACGTATAACTCTAGGGATCCATTGCACTAGCCCACCTCCCGTGGTTCGATACTACTTGGTCGAATACTTCCATTACTACTACGATCCCTTATGCTTGAGGGGAAGTAGTTAGTCAAATATAGTGACCAAAAATTCGTTCAAGTCAACTACATTTAAAAAAAATTGTTATATAAAGTAATATTTCATTTAATAGCACTAGTAGTTCAATTAGTAGTCGGAGAAAAATATGCAATGGGCGAAGCAGGCGATCCAAGCCCTAGATTCTTCGTTGCCGTGTACGCCGGCGCCGGATACCACTCGCCGTCAAACGGAAAAGCACTCCGATCCGCCATGAAACGCGCCTACCAGGCCGCCGCTTCTATTCTCAGCAAGGTCCGCTTCTCCGTCATTATCACTCGCACAAGCATCACTTGCTTTTCCATATTCAATGAAAATGAAACGCCGAGCATTTCTGAAGATCAGAAGAAAAAAAATAAGTAAATAAAGGAACTATGAATTTCAATTATGATGAATGTTTAAACACTGAATTTTCCCCGTGGTCCTTGGCCTTAGAATTTTAATTGAACTAGTATTAAGTGAATTGCTGTTATATCTGCTCACTAGCTCAAGGATTATTGTTTCATTTAGGGCTCTGGTGGATGTATTGATGCTGTTGGAGCTGCAATTCATGTTTTGGAGGTATAGTGGTTTGTTGCGAATATTTATATAGTAATTCCTTTGGTTTCATTTTGGTATTTACTCCAGTTGACAATGAGCTTTTGACACATAGATTAAGAAATACGATAGAATAAATACAAGTAGTTTGCTAAAAAAGAGAATGAGTAGCTTTGGTTTTATTCAATATCAATACTGTGATCATCTTAGGAAAAAAACAGTATGGAAGTTCAAAGCTCTCTGTAAGGTACTATAGTGTAATTTTTTTGTTCTTAATATTGATTAATTGAATTTGACCTAGTAATATTTTCTTAATTACCCACACATTCAATAAAATATGTTAACCTTGAGAAGGAAGGAATTAAATACAAATTTGTGATATGCATGGCTGGTTTTGTCTTATTTGGTTAAGAACGTGATATGCACATGTTTACCATTTCAATACGTATTAATTAAATTCATTCTAACACTGTGTGACGGACAGGACAAAAAAGTGTGCCAGAACTTTCAAATAAGTCTGCTTTGTTTATTCCTAGTTGATAATATAATAACTTGGAAATTCCGGATTTTTCATGATGAGATTTGGTTAAAGATCAAGTCTGAAGGCAAGACAAACAAAGTGTAAGAAGTTTGAGACCAAGAACCTTTTCAGCTCTCCTCTCTACAAACAATGGCTGAAGCAATTATCAACCCTGCAACACAGAGGTGGAAAATCTCAAATTATTTCCATGGCAGTAGCTACCATTTATTTATTGAACTAGTTTTTGTTTTTTCATCCTCTTCAGGTATGCACTGGTTACAGGGGCGAACAAAGGAATCGGATTCGAAATCTGTAGACAGTTGGCTTCAAGAGGAATCATGGTGATATTAACATGTAGAAATGAGCAGAGAGGCATTGAAGCTCAAAAAAGACTCAAGGAAGAATTTGGCGTTTCTAAGAATATCATCTTTCATCAACTTGATGTCGTTGATCCTGCTACTATTGATGCTGCTGTTGATTTCATCAAAACGGAATATGGAAGGCTTGATATTCTGGTAATATTGTTACTTAATTCGCGGTTTGGATTTTCTGTTAAATAATAGTGTAATATCTTCGATTATATATATTATTTGATTATGTCCATCTAAAAAGCGATGTAACAGAATATGTTACACCGTTGTGCAATAAATACACTATTGTATTCGATCTAGATTAGTGCAAAATAAAAAATATTTTGGATCGAAAATTCTCCTCTAGAAAGACAAATGAAATGGGTCGGAGGGAGTATATATTTTGTGTGCTGTTCTGTCATAAATTTCTGATTTTTTTTGGATCAGGTGAATAATGCAGGTGTTAATGGATTACAAGTGGAAGGAGATGTTTTTATTCTTCAGGAGCTTATCGAGGCGGATGCTGCTTCACTTTTTTCTGTTGAAAAGGTTTGTTTACACCTTATATTATCCATCGTACAACATTTAGGGCTCGTCTGCTTAGTGAATTTAGAGGGTAGGTTAGGTATGGAAACGAGCCCTTATCCTGTATGTAACACAAACAGAATGCAACTTTTATAAACTATAAAGTGAAATTTTCAATTAGTGATTATGATTTAAACTGCAGCAAGAAGTGCAGCTGAAATCAAATGGCAAGATTATTGAGACATTGAAAGGCGCAGAGGAATGCATTCAAACGAATTACTATGGCTTAAAAACGTTAACAGAAGCTCTTACTCCTCTCTTACAACTATCTGATTCACCAAGAATAGTTAATGTCTCATCCACATTGGGAGCTTTAAAGGTATGCAAATGATTTTTCGTTGGACAATTTGTATTAGTTTTGATGATTAGACTAAAACATTTTGTAATAGTGATTTTTGTATAGATCAACTGATATTGTTTTTTGACTGCATAAAAGTTTTCTAAGTTTAAAAAACGAGTTTTCATAATCAGACAAGTATAATCTAGGGGTTTACATGTTTTCTGCACTCAACTTATTTTGATAGTTGATCAGCTTTTATCGAACGAATGGGCACAAGGAGTGCTTAGTGATGAAGAGAAACTGACAGGAGAGAGAATAGACGAAGTTGTGCAAGAATTTCTGAAGAACTTCCGGGAGGGATCATTGGGAATCAACCACTGGCCTAGTCACATTGCTGCGTACAAAGTGTCGAAAGCAGCTGTGAACGCGTACACCCGATGTGTAGCCAAGAAACACCTGCGTTTCTGTGTCAACTCAGTTTGTCCTGGTTTGACCAGGACTGATATCTCGTGCAATCTTGGGCCGTTTAGCTCGGAGGAAGCTGCTGAAGTTGTGGTGAAGCTGGCCCTGCTGCCGGATGGAGGACCGTCCGGCTCGTTTTTTGAAGCCTATCGACGAGAGGAAGTGTTGTCTTTGTATTGACAATGGGTCCATTGTTGTTGTTAGGCATATGCATCTGTGAAGACTTTCATTCATAAGTGAAAATGCAGTGGACATGAATAGTATGGGATGAAAAATAAAGTGATTTAATTACGCATGAATTGAGATTTTTTGTTCCATTCATATACTCCCTCTTATTCAAAAATTCAAAGTATATGTCAATCTAAGCTCATGCACACATATTAAGAAAACAATTTACTTTTCCCTTAATCAATACTTTTAATTTTCATTTTAAGGGTAAATTTAGAATAAATGCAATTAATTTGCATTGAAAAGTGTAAAACAACTTATATTTTACAAATAAAACGAAAGGTCAAAACGATTTATAAAATGAATAAGAGGGAGTAGTTTGTACTAAACGAGTCTCATTTAATATATTATGGAGCCTCGCTAAATGTAGTTCAATACACTTTTATAAGTACAATATTTAATTTCATATACCATTGTTTACATTCATAAAATCTCCTTTACATCTAAATTTAAATCTTTCACTCCTAACTTGCTTCATCAGAATTCTCACTTTTGAAATCTTTAAAATTATAGGAGCTTCTATTTACTCTCTTTGTTTCACACTAACTTATACATTTTTTTTTTTTCGAAATGTTCTACAATAATTTTTATACTTTTAAAATGGAAAATTATACATAAACTACATCCTCACAATATTTTCAATTTTACACAAAATGTTATTATTTTTTGGTCCATACATACACACAAGTGTATTCTCTTCTTTACTTTACTTTACTCATTACAGTATTATACTTTCTTAATTTTCGTGTCCACATATGAAAGTTATTTCGAGACGCTCAAAACTCTACTCATTCCAGTATTATATCTTCTTAATTTTCATGTTCACCTACATATATGAAAGTTATTTCGAGACGGAGGCGGTATATTTTTTTGTCCAACCGACTTAATCAAAACAACAAAAAGATTTTTTGGTATAATCTTTTTTCAACCCTGCATAATATACGAAATTACTCTCTCTGTCCGATTTTATTATGCCCACTTCTTCGGGCACGAGTTTTAATGAATATTGATTAGTTTATTCATAAAGTAGATAAGTTGAGGGTATGATAGAATATTGTGGGGTCAATTTGTAAATAAATGATTGCTTATGAATAAAGTGAATGAAAAAGTTAAATAAGTGATGTAGATATTGTTTTCAAAATGAGTATAATTAAAAAAAAAAAATTGAAAATAATAAAATTTGACTTAAGGAGTATGTATTACTGCAATCTATTTTTCAACCCAATGCGCGGGTTTTGCACCGATAATCGTATAAAGTAAAATATACAGTTAAAATGAAAACTAAAGCAGAGAATTAATTTGCAGTCGGAGAAAACTACGCAATGGGCGAAGCCGGCGATCCAAGCCCTAGATTCTTCGTGGCCGTGCACGTCGGCGCCGGATACCACTCGCCGTCAAACGAAAAAGCACTCCGATCCGCCATGAAACGCGCCTGCCAGGCCGCCGCTTCTATTCTCAGCAAGGTACGTTTCCGTCATTATCACTCGCACAAGCATCGCTTGCTTTTCCATATTCAATGAAAATGAAACGCCGAGCATTTCTGAAGATCAGAAGAATAAATAAATAAAGGAATTATGATTTTCAATTTTGATAAATGTATACACTGAATTTTCCCCGTGGTCCTTTGCCTTAGAATTTTAAGTTGAAGGACGTTGAATTGGTTTTCAGAAACGAAGTGAGAACTACTTTCGTAATAAGTGAATTGCTGTTATATGATCTGTTCACTAGCTGAAATACTATTATTTAATATAGGGCTCTGGTGGATGTATTGATGCTGTTGGAGCTGCAATTCATGTTTTGGAGGTATAGTGTTTATGTTGTAATTCATTTGGTTTCATTTTGGCAAATAGTAGTCAATATAAAAACTGTGATCAACTTAGGAAAATACAGTATGGAAGTTCAAAGCTCTCTGAAAGCTTATGGTGTAATTTTTTTGGTTCTGAATATTGATTAATTGAATTTGACATTTTTGAGGAACTTTTTTTTTCTCCTTATAGGATGATCCTTGCACAAATGCAGGACGAGGATCAAACTTAACTGAGGATGGTCATGTGGAATGTGATGCCTGTGTAATGGATGGGGATTCTGGAGCTTTTGGTGCTGTTGGAGCAGTGCCGGGTACTCAGTTTTCAAACTATCTAAAATGTTTCATTCGGAGTTTAGTATTTTCGTTATGGACTAATATTGGGCCATAATTTGGCTTCTGTTTTCATAATTGGTTTGCATTCTTGTGAAGCTAATGGTTGCCAGGTGTTAGAAATGCCATCCAGATTGCTGTGTTGCTAGCCAAAGAACAGATTTTGGGTTCATCACTTTTGGGTCGAATCAGTCCCATGTATGGCTATTCTCCTTTTGTGTTTCAAAGATAGTAATATCGGTTAAACTTATACAAGTTAATGATCTTTGTTACCACTGCACTTATACTTTTTCAAAATTTGCTGCTGTATGTCAGTGTTGCGGTTCTATAGAAAGATAGCTAAAACAGCTCTTTCATGGCATTTAGAAAGCATAGAGATATGGTGTTGAATTCTAAATCATTTCTTCCTTGTTGATAAATGACTTCTTTGCTTCTATAAGGATATGCTTCATGTGCTGCTTTCTTCTTATAGAATGAATTGTATAATTGTTGCATATATATGTTTGTATGTACTTATTTATCATCCAACTAGATTTACACATTAAGAGTGTTAGCATTCAGTACGAAGTTTGAACTTCAAAAGCTTTCATCCTGTAATTGCTGTCGGGGAAATTTTGACATGATTAACTGATTTTGATCACTTCCAACTGTACACTATTGAAATAATTTCAGTTATTGATGTAATTTTTACTACATGGGTTGCCTCAGGCTCAGGCAACACTTGTCGCATCATGTTATTATCTGATGAAAAGTTGCCTGATCCATGTGACCACATTGTGTATTTGTTTGTCATGCCCTGCCGTTTATTCACTGAATCTCTTGGAAGATGTGCTGCTAACTAGAGATGTCATATTGGTTAGGTTTTTGGTTGGTGAAGGGGCGCATATGTGGGCAAAGTCCAAGGGTATTATTTCAGATGACACTATTGAAGAGGCAGATGAGGTAGTCCTTTCATGTTTTTCCTTCCTTAATTATGATTTTAACTGGTCCTTCTGCCAAATTTCAGTTATTCGTTCTTCTAAATGTGTAGTTTTATTATTAATACCAGTTCTTCCCCCATTTGACTCATCATTTTTTATGCATGCATGGTGCAGTGGTTGGTGACTGAAAGAGCTCGAAATCAATGGAAAAGATATAAATCAATGCTTGATGAGGCCAAAGCAATGACTAAAACCGCTGTATCTGGTACCAGTCGTTGTCTTCTGAACTAGTTGTATCTTATTTTTTTATATCGTTTTTACCTAATTCCTAGAAACTATTTTTTCTCTGCAAGATTTTAACATGACAAACCTTATATCGTTCAATATGGATATACCCTATAGAAGATGATGTTTATGCAAAATTGATACTCCGTATTTCATTGCTGGCTAATTGATCAAGCATCTATACTTTTGGGATAGTCAATTTAACTCATTAACACCTTTACTGCTAACTATTTTGGAATTATTGGCAACTTGGCATAATTTGTGATTTTGAATACTGAAGCCAGGACCCTTGTTTTATGTTCCAAGTTATTCCCAAATTTCTGCAATAAGTTTCTTGTTTGTGATTTGCCATTATTTGTTTACCGCAAGCAGAGGCTCAACCACACAATCTTTCGAAGGCAATGGAACTTGGGACTCAATCTTATCCTTTGAATACACTAGAAGAGGATGCTATATCAGACACGGTAGGAGTGATTTGTGTTGATTCAGAAGGGCATATAGCTTCTGGAGCCTCAAGTGGTGGTATTGCCCTTAAGGTGATCCTTCTAACAAAATTTATTCAACTCTTCATGACTCGAGTGATCTAGAATGTGTGCTTGGACAAATTTATTTTCTTTTTGTGTTAGCAGTTCATCCAATAACCATTTATCTTTATTGAGTTCTTTGGTGAAATTTTTGCTCATTTTGCAACGATCACGCAGGTTAGAGGCCGAGTAGGATTAGCAGCAACGTATGGCTCGGGTTGCTGGGCATCCTCAAGAGGCCCTATAGGATCTCCTCTTATCGTTGGTTGCTGTGTGAGTGGTGCTGGAGAGTACCTAATGAAAGGATTAACCGCTCGTGAATGCTGTGTATCTTCATCACTGTATGTTCTTCTATCAACCTTTGTTGGTTATTATTCATAATCTTTTGAACTATTTCTAGCATCAGGGTACTCTGTATTGTAGGTCCCAGGCTGGTCCAGTTAATGCTTGCTCGAAAGTTTTGCGATATGTTCTTGACGAAGACCGATGTGGCAGTGAAAGGAGTGCTGGAATATTACTTGTACAAGCTGAAGCTTCTGCTCTGGTGAGATTATAGACTTAGCACGTCATACATGGGATTCTGTGAAACAATATATGTATCTAAGTGGTTGGCTGCTTCAGGGTCCTGGTATTCGGGCAAAACTGAAGGCTGTTGAAATTGCGGCTGCCTACACTTCCTCGTCTTTTGGAATAGGTTATTTTGGGAGCTCTATGGAGCGGCCCAAGGTATGAACAGATAACTAGTTGACACCCTTAACGTTTCTTCCTGTTTCTAATGTAATCTTCACTGTCCTTGTTTTATGGCTGTGGTCTACAGGCATCGATTCTTCGAAGTACGAAGCTGCAACGTCAAAATGGAGTTGATGAGTTCATTGCACGAATTAACCTTGATGGATGCTGAACATTTATAGTTAATGCTGCTGATGAGAGATGGTTTTGAGACTGAGCTTGATTGTTGTTTTCACAAAGCACAGAACTTTTTTTTTTAAAACTTATTTATTTAAATTGAATGGAAATATAGGCTTATGGCCTAGTTGATTAAGTAGATTCAAGTTTTTTTATGGTCTGGATATAATGCAAATCCAGAAGGAGAAAACAATTTTACGGTTTTTCGCCCAAGGATTTTGATCATTAGCAGGAGAAAACAAAAACAACTGACTTGCCGTTATAATTTGCAGGAGGAAAAAAATATTTTGACGAATTGGGTGCTTGCAAAGCATAAATTGTGCTTTTAACAATTGTGAGAATCTTTGCTTAATAGTATGAAATTCGTAAGAAAAGATGTTGTCGAAGATGGTGCTCGACTAACGAAATTCCAGGGCAGAAGAAATTAGAGCCCTGCAAACTTCCGTTCCCATTTCAGAGATCAAAATTGCCACCATCCAACATGCCGGGAGAAAAAAAAAACAGATTTCAAATGGATCCTGACACTACTAATTCTCATCACATTGAACAGAATGAGAAATATTCGACATTATTTGAGGTATTTATACACTAACTGATGGCTCGTTTCGCTGCAGCAAGGGTGTTAGAGAGCAGCATTGCTATGGTCATAGGCCCAACGCCCCCAGGAACAGGGGTTATAGCTGAAGCAACTTTGCTAGCCTCCTCATAACAAACATCTCCAACAAGCCGATAACCGCGAGGGCTATTAACATCCTATCACATTCAAATATTTCTTAATCAATAAAATAGAGTAAGAGAAAAACTAATTCGTATATTAGAAAGAGAAGGTTAGGTTTCTCACATTAACCGGATTGATTCCGACATCAATGACAACAGCCCCAGGCTTGATCCAGCTACCTCTCACCATGTTTGGCTGCCCCACAGCAGAGATTACAATGTCTGCTTCTCTAATTATCTCCTCGGGGTTTTTCGTTCTTGAATGGACTATAGTAACAGTGGCATCTTCTCTCTTCAATATCAAGCAATAAATTTTAGAATAACGGTCAAATTGGATCAAACTGATAAGTATGATATACGGTTTTGATTAGTTTGAAAATGAAAATAGTATATTTACCTGCAAGAGAAGGGCAGCAGGCATTCCAACGATATTACTCCTGCCGATTACAACAGCCCTCTTTCCTTTGATAGGTACGTTATATCTGTGCAACAACTCTATACATCCTTTGGGCGTGCATGGAACAAAGAGTGGCTCTCTATCTCTCATTGCTAGGCGACCAATATTCAGAGGGTTAAATCCATCAACATCTTTCTCAATGCAAACAGCATTCAAGATATTCTGCTCATTTATATGCTGGTAAAAACATATCGTCCATCAGACAGTTATACACAGGAATAAATCAGACAACTCTAAACTCTCCTCAATATAATAACATTCTGGAACAAAAATCAGAAGGGCTATCAAATTATGCTTAGAAATATAAGGTGATGGCAATCCACAAAGGCAGACAACAATAGGAATCTTGACAGTTCATTAAAGTAAGTCACAACTTCTAAAATATTTAGATTGGAGGCTTACGGAAGGCAGAGGCAACTGAACAAGAATACCATTAACTTCTGGATCATCGTTGAAGCTTGAGATATGGTTAAGCACTTCTTGCTCTGATGAATCTTCAGGCAAGTGCACTTCATATGACTTAATCCCTACAGATTCACAGGCTTTCTTCTTATTGCGTACGTACGTTGCAGAATCTTTCCTGTCTCCAACGAGAATGACAGCCAGTCCAGGAACAAATCCAGTGGACTCCTTCATCTTTGATACTTCCACAGCTATTTCCTCTCTGACTTGCTTGGCAACTGCTTTTCCATCAATAACCTTAGCAGAAGCCTCAGTGACCATTGCTACAAATTATGTCCATGGGGAATCAGAATTCGCTCCAGTATATATATTATAGAAACATCAGAACTCTACGAAAAAATGCAATAGCATGAAACTTCACTACAAATCCATATTCTAAACCACTAACAAGTAAGTTCATCTAAATGAAGCTCTGAAAAACGACAAGTTCACATGTGTATGTTCAAATGAATCGAGTATGAACAAACTACTAAAAGTTAAAAAACGAGTGCCCGATCTTAAGCTTGGATCCTTTATTTTGCGTCAAATGAAGCACAAACTAAATTGTATCGTCCTACTTATTACTGATTGTCCTTAATTTCATCTATGGTCTCTTATCTCATATGATTGAGTGTTTGTAAATGCATGCATATGACAACAAACAATTCTATTTGAAAATAAATTAATGAGTAAAAATCAACGTGTACTCACCATCGACAACGGAGGAAGAACACCGAGAGACAGTTATACAATCGTGAGAGTTGATAGTTCTACTTGTTCGCAGAAAGGCGGAGGAGCTCTGTATAGGGCGTATCTGGACGGCGGCAGCAACAAAAACTCTGCGCGAGCAGCCATCGGCGGCGGCGGAGCTGAACATCGCGGCGGCATGAGAGGTGGTTGCGGCGGAGGCCATTCTGCGACCGAGGGTTTGGAACTGGAGTCTCAGCCCTATGCTTGCTGTTTCAGTGTTTCGCACTTGCTTTAATATTATAAAATTGGAAAAAATATGATTTGTAGGGTTTTCCCGTTGAAGAAAAGGAAAGCGGAAAAAGGCGAATAAAGGTAAAGGTAAAGGTAAATGTAACCGAACCGAATAACGAAAACCAATATAACCGAATTAGCGAAACTGACCCGAAAAAATGTAAAACCGACTTACAACCGAACCCAATTTCACTTGAAAGTCCCAAAATACATAAAACGATTAAAACCCCTAAAATAAAATAAAAAAGCTTACCTCTTGTGGCTGCTGTGCGAAATAACAGAGGAGAAGAGTGCAGCACCGACGACAGAGGAGGGGGTCGTGCGTAAATGAGAAATAATTTATTTTTAAAATATATTAATAAGATCCTACTCTTGATTGAAAGAGCAAAAATAATTTGCCAAAAATAAAATAGAAAACTTATTTGTGGAACATCCAAAAAAAGAAAGTGGAAAATTTATAGTGGAAGGAAGTATTATTTATAAGATCCGTATTTTTTTATATTCTAGGAGAATTCTCTTATTCACGAAATTTATAAATTGGTACTATTATTCAAGATAGTTTGAAAAATCAGTTGAATATAGTTTACGCATGACTTCTAGGATATATGAAGCTTATAGGTGAACTGACCAAAATAGTAAAATGAAAAGCTTATAAACGGACGAGTTAGTCTATTCCAGGGCCCCACTTATTTTTTAAAATAATTTAAAATATTAAATAATTCAATTTTTTTATTAATACTTTGTAATTCCTATTTTAGTAATTCATATGATAAAGTTAGAACTCATGAATTAGGAGAAATGGGCTTGATCAATGATTATACATTCTACATCATTTAATTGAAAGAATTTCAGAAGAACTTTGTTACTCTAGCAAACGACCTAACTTAAAGCTTTTGCAGGATACATTGCAATTCTAAAGCAAAAGAATATCAATGAAGGATATCTGCAGAACAAGAAACAGGAATATCTACTGAAAAACTGTCGATTTCCCAGGTCCTCGTTAAACATAAGAAAGGTTCTACCTTCAAAATTTTGAACCAAAGGAACGACGATGACCCCGAGTCTTTCGGTTTCATGTAGATGCTGATGTAAATATGTACATGTCTTTTTACCATTTGGGGGTGAAAATACTATACAATCATTACCTCATTTTCATGGGAGAACAAAAATCCCTTATTTCTACTCTTTTTGCTTGTATTTCATATCGCCAGTGTTCCTTCAGTGAAGTGGTTCTCGTCTGAAGAGTCCGAAGATGGAGATTTAGGTTTAGTCATCATTCGAGAGTAACCATAACCAAGAGAGCTTCCACTGGATTCAGAGAGCTGCATAGGGAGACGGATCATATCACAACTCTTGTATAATACTAATATCTACAGATGATACGTCAAAAGTAGTGAAATATACACGAATGTTTTAAGTTTGCGTACCTCTGTAAGCTCAGAGAGGTGGCGAGATCTGAACTCGTTAATTGTAGTCACTATCTCTGACATAGGCAATTTAGCCTGAAAAAAGTGTCATTATACATTAACTATTAGAAATAGCTATCAAAGTGTGCAATGCAAAAAAAAATAAACTAGTTGGCACATGAAGTACGAGCAGATATGAATTCCACAGATCGAAAACTGATTTTTTTTCCGTAAGGGACTAAAATTAGCCAAATTTATCCAGTAAGCAAACGTCGCAATATATGGGAAGAAAATTTGTCATCATTTTCGCAAGGATGAAGTTTGAGTATTCTGTAATGGTCAATCTACTTACTTGTGCAAGGACAGCCGCTGCTAATTGCAAACTTGGCTCCAAAGTCTCGGGGACAACCTGTTAAGAATTTTATAAGTTTGCTTACAAGTGAAAGCTCCAGCAGCAATGATCCATATTTTTTTTAAATATCATGAACTACTTAAGTATGAACAACTAGATAAACAGATGGAAAATTAATGAAAGGAAAATACCGCAGTGGCTCCAGCTTTTTCTAAATTGAGACCATGATCAACATCATGGGCACGCACAAATGTTTTGACATTGGGAAAATACTTGCTCAAAGCCCAAACAGTTCTGTAATTAGCCCCGGGACTATCTAAAGTAATTGCAGCTGCACATGCTCTTTCGGCACCAACTTTATGGAGGACCTAAATGACCAGTAAAAAGAAACAAACAAGAAAGGAGTGGACTAAGTTCATAAGATCAAAACACAGGAAGGTCAACAAATTCCAAAAGTTTGATCAATATTATGTACTTTTACCGACTTTTTTTGAAGTCATTAAATTCTAAAAGACCATTATCAGATCTTGATTATTTTGTTACCTCTCGGCTACCGGCATCACCAAAATACACAGGAAGGTCAAGTGCACGTCCAACTCCAACTCGATCACTGGAATCATGAAAGTTAACACTTAACAGTAAGCATATCACAGCCAAAATCAAGGGCCAGATCACTCAAGTTACGCCTTTCTTTTTCAGAAACACGACTTGTCTTCTTTGGCCTTAAGTTATAATGTTATATACACACAAAAAGGAAAAATGAAAAAGATATCAACAACTTAAGAAAAATGATCCTTTGTTTGTTGCAAAAATAAATAGTAAAAAGATCCTTAAGTTATAATGTTATATATACACACAAAAAGGAAAAAGACAACATAAGAAAAAAAGATCCTTTGTTTGTTGCAAAAATAAATAGTAAAAAGAACAATAGAATTGTGGATATATACTACAGGAAGCACTTTAGACATATGGCATAAATCCGTGGAGAAAATGACTTCAAATTAACTAAAAAGATACTGCAGTGTATGAAACAGTAGTACCTCCTGACATCAAGTGCTACAAATGGAATCAGTCGTTCTGAGAGAAGCTGGGCAATGATCTGTAAGTTTAAAGTGAAAATCAAAAGGTGAGATTTATAGTCACAAACTAGTGAAAATAACAGTGGTATTAGTGCATGTTATAGAATTTAAAATTGAAAGAGTTATGATACCTGGCCAACGCGTCCAAAACCACATATGATTATATGATCTTGCAAATCATCCGTCTGAAGGAATCCAAGAACAAAGAAAATATCTCAGACTCAATAACGTAGGAATATGATCTTGTTCCTTTAAGGAAGACAAGTGAATCAGTAGAACTTTGATTGCCTTTTTCTGAGAAGGAAGAAGTAGTTTCACCCACACTATAATTGTCAATTCTTCTTATTTGTGTGTTTTAATTGGTTGGACAACTTGGGCATTATAATTTGGGGTATGCATGGGCTTCAATATTTATACACAGACTTCTTGAAATATTTATGGGCCACGCCCATAAACAATAAAAAAACCTAACCTGGTATGTTTCATAAAAGCGGATAAAACCACCGGTTCACCCTTCAGAAAAAACGTATATAGCGCACGCTTTAAGCGCTTCACAGACTTCGTGAAACACATTATTTGCATCAAATCATATGGAGTAATAGTTTTGGCAGCTTACCTCACTTTCAACAGGCAGCAGATTTCGAACATCATGCAGCTCAAACCGAGATGCTATCAATTGGCCTCCAGCAGCTAACCATGGAGTGATGGCCATCGAAAGTCCAACCACAAGAAAAAGCAGTGATGATAGCTCTGAGGACATTATACCCTGCAAAGGACAATTCTTTAACAGTCGTTTTAAAAATTAAGAAGTTGTACAATAGTTATACGCAATAGCTTCCAGGAAATCGTCACTGCAACATATCAGAGGCTAAGCAGTCTAATGATGAGAGGAGGTATTATTTGATAGATAGATAGATAAACCTGATTAACAGCTTCGCCAAAAGCTACAAAAGCAAATTCTCCACCCGGTGCAAGAAGAAGACCAGTTCTTAAAGCTGATACGATTGAAATGCCAAAAAATCTGCCAATTAGAGCAACCAAGATGGTCTTGCCAACAATAAGAAGACCTAGAGTTCCTGTAATAACTGGGAAATTTGAGGCAAGAAGTTTCGGATCAATGGACATTCCAACCTGTGAACAAATAATACCTTCTGTAAGCAATAACAAGAGAGAAAAAGTTGTGAAAACTCATTACAAAATGGAAGGTCAAATCAATTCACAGCAAATGAGCAACAGATGTTCATGGTAGAAGCAATAGAATTAAACAATGAATCGTGTGATGGAAAAATACAATTACGTAGATTGGAGTAATTTGAAGCTAACAATTACAAAAGCGCATGAGTAAAACAAACGAAATAACCTAAAGATCAGTCAATATATTATAAAGTGCTCAAAGTTTTTAAAAAAAAAAAAAAGATAGTTTTGAACATAAACAGCAAATAGTCTATAAAGTCACACCATATATGATCATACCGTCATGAAGAAGAGGCCCAATAGAAGGCCACGATATGGAGCAATATCAGATTCAACCTGCAAGGAGAATTCAGTTTCCGCTAGAAGAAGGCCAGCCAAAAATGCCCCTAATGCCATGGAAAGACCAGCCTGTTTTTAGATAATGAATGAGAATTATCAGGATATTTTGGGAGTACCAAAAGCTACCATAATAGACATGTAAGTAAGAAATAAACATCATAAGACGAATTTACTTACCCTGGCAGTTAGGAGACTAGTACCTAATATAACAAGCAGAGTATTTGCAGAAAATATTTCTGCATTTTTGTTCTCAGCAATTTGCTTATAAATTGGGCGAAGCAGCTGCACAACAGAAAGAAGATTGACCATTATTTAAAAAGAACAAAAAAAAAAAAAAAACAGCAATAGCATACTGTAGGAGCAAATCTTAATTAGCAGAGTGCATCAATAGTATAAAAATGCATTCAATTTATCATTATTCAAGAGATTAGAGAAAAGCTTAAACAAAAATAATCATTAATCTGCTCTAGTTAAGATCAAAGCTCCACCACCAGGAGTAGAGGATGGCCAGAAATGCCTGAAAGAATTAGAATACTTACCAAGCGTCCACCAGCAATTATGGCTGATATGGCAACAACTGCCTTTACAGCAGCCAATCCAAGAGCTTCAGCAATGGCTTGGAAACCGACCTAAAATCCCCCAAAAATAATGGTAATTAAAACAACATCAACCAAAGTAGCAAGTACACTTATGATAAACTGGATAAAGAAAGTAGAGTGATAGCCACTTGTTAAAGTAATCTATCATGTTAGATATCCATTTCAATTAGCAATAGGCTGAATATGAAACCATTGAACATAAAAGACAGAGCATCATATCATAAATATTACAAAATTGTTACCCCTCCTTTTGATGAACTCGGTGAAATAAGGGGTATTAGTATAAGCAAAACCACCACAGCCAAATCCTGTAATAAACATAGAAATTGCATAAATGGGGGGCATGTAACACAAATAATCTAAGATGAGTAAAAATCAGGACAGACCAGAATAAGTGTGAGGGGAGGGGGGTTGGATGAAAAAAATGGCTAGAACATAGATACCTGGAAAAGTAATACAGAAAATGTAGCCCGACCATGGCGTGATGAGCTCTCACCACGTTCCTGCAACACCTATAGATACCCCACATGTATCAGGTTAGCTGCTTATGTTTTGCTTTAAAAGGCTAATCCGGGGAGTTGCTAATAAATTTAAAGAAAAATATTAGCAAACCTGAAAGGCAAAATATACAAATAGAAAAACAAAAAAAAAAGGACTACATAAAACGCCAAAAGTCCTCACCATACAATAGGAAGAACAGATTATGTTTACCTGAAGGACAACAGCAGTTGAAGATAATGCAAGGCCATTCCCAATGACAATAGAAGCAGGACCAGCAAGACCAGCAGCATGATGAGCAATCAATCCAACAGTTGCAGCGGTCATCAACACCTTCATTCCATTATGAAAGTCAGTAACTTATGGAAATTATGAATGATGTCACGACCATTCAGCGTGTCAAAAAAAAATTAACAAGATTATGCAGTTTGCACTTTGGAGTCACCTGAGCCGAGCCAAAACCAAACACGTATTTCTTCATGGAACTTAATCTTTCAACAGAGAGCTGTCATTAAATAATAGATTAAAGGTCACAACCAGTGCACACATAGCTGTCAGGTGAAAAATAACAGCTTTTTTCAAGGCCAAATATGACAATTTTATGGGTTCTACCTCAAGGCCAATATTGAATAGCAAGAAGACAACCCCAAATTCAGCAATTGCTTTAGTTCCATGTACATTGCGAATAATAGAGAGACCATAAGGTCCAATCAAAATTCCAGCAGTTAAATATCCAAGAACAGGACTGCCTAAAATTGCAGCAGAGAACGTGCAAATCAGAAAGCCATCAAGATATATAAATCAAATTGAACCCTCTTTTTTGCATATGACTACTTGCATGCTGCAAACCCCCTTTTTTTTCTAACTAAACCCACAATTCTTGGGGACGAAACACTCATTACTCTTACCTCCTGGGATTTTCTGGAAAATAGGCACAAATATGACACTTGCAAGCAGTAACCACAACATGTCAAAGAGGGAAGCTTCTTCTTCGTTTATCTGGATAAGTTTTTTAAAAAAAAGGTAACTGTTAATTGAAAAAATACACACACACGTATCATACTGAGGCACAAGATTGACAATCTCTTATACTAGACAAGTGAAATATCAACAGAAGTCATGCCTCTTGATGAGGAAGCATCTCCATTAGTTTCTTCATTTTTGCAGGGAGTTTTCTTATTTGTTGGACCAGAGGCTTTGCAGTAGTTGATACTTCATCAATACCAATGGTGATGATGTTTGGCTGTTGCAGTTGCTGACCAACTCTTTGCCCTCGGTTGACATAAAATGCAATTCTGCAATTAATTTTAACAGTGCTTAAAAGATCAGCATGCTTGTTGCATATACAGAAAGCAAGAGAAGCATATGTTGCATTATATCATTTTTATTTTCATTGACGCATAAATGACAATTAATTTCATAGAAATTAAAAGCATGAACTATATAAGAAATTTGTCCTTTGGCAGAATGCACTGGAACTGTCAAATACAATATTGAGCATACCCTGCTCCCACAAGTAGTGATCCGAAAACCAGCTTAGGCAATTGCTTTGTTGCAAACTCTGCAAGACCTTGAAAAACTGAACCTGGTGCGAACTCTTCCTCATCTGCGTTAAAAGAGAAGAAAGATGCAGAAAAGAACCGAGATGATTTCTTCAGTAATGCTTTTGGAGCACTTAGAGGAGAAGTCTCCTTTGTCGATTCCTTCTGCATTTCCTGCATTCTACTTTGAATAGATTTTAACTTCTCTTCATCTGCATCATTCTCATTCAATAACTCCCCAGTTGGCTTTCCATTCTCTTTATCACTCTCATACGGCAAACTTGATTCCTCAGGCTGGCCATCCGATAAAGGTTCAAGTAACTCTGCAATCTCAGCTGGCATTTCCCAGTCTTTATCAACAACATCTGCAGCACTTCCTTCAGAAATCTCTACATTGATGGTTCCCTCAATGGCAGAGTCCAAAGTCTCAATGCTAGAAAGTGAAAGATTCTTTTCTGCCCTCTGTAGTGCAATATCAGCCTCATCAGCACACTGTGCAGCCTCAAGTTCGTAAGCGACAGCTTGCTCTGCTAAAAGCATAATGTTTGCCACATCTTCCTCTGCTTTGTTAGCCTTGGTTTGTGCTTGCTCTGCAACTACATTCAAGCGGTCCACTTCCTTTTGTAACTCTTCTTTTCTGCTCTGCACCCTTCTGAGTTCAGCCTCACAATTTTCTAAATGTTCCTGACAATCTTTTACATCCTGCTGAGCAGCCATGAGTGTTTTCTCTTCACTTGATTCTTCCCCTCCATTATCATGCTCAGAGTCACTCTCATTAGAAGATTTGGGAGACCCATTTTTTTCTTTTGCAATCTTCTGTGAATCAAAAGCCATGTTGAGTCTTGCCTCGGCTAAAGAAAGGGCCATTGTCGCTTTCTGAACCACTTCCTTGGCAATACTCTCTTCATTTATAATATCTTGGATGTTACCGAGGGCTACATTTACATCATTCCAAGCATTTGTTGCTTCATCCTTCAATGCTATAGCAGCTTCTGATATCCTCTGAGCTCTTTCCTCAAACATTGTACTGCTTAGCCGTGCAACTTCTAATTCTTTCTGTGCCTTCTGCAAAGCTTCCCTCAATTCATCCAAACTAGGATCCTGAACTCCTTCCTCCCCAGTTACTCCAGAGGCATTTGATTCAAGGCTGGTCTCATTCTCATCAGCCTTAATGACTTCGGTTTCTCTGCCGTTTTCGTTGAGATAAGCTACTGATTCACTTCCCTGACATCGTGGCACCCCCACATTCTTTGAAAATGTAATACGATTTCCAGGGCCGTAAAAGGAAGAACCACTATAGCACCAACACCAAAAATTGCCTCTATTAAGAGTTCTGGTACTGGCTGAGCAAACACAATATGTAGTGATTTTCTTCAACTTCTTCGGTGAATTTGTTTTCGAAAAAATTCTTGAATCTCCAAAAGATTTCCTGTGAAAACACGTATACTTTGAACTAGTTGTCAAGTTCAATTGATCCAGTGCCCTGCAACCAGCAACTTCTCCTCCATAAAGCACATTTGACCGAGATAGACTACATGCAACATCCATCGCTCCTTCTATTTTGGCAACAGAAAATATTCATCAGCATGTCTACATTTACATTCTAAAACTAAATTAGCTTCAGGTCAATCTGAAAAAATGAACAAAGGAAGAAGCAAAATGAAACATAAACTTCAAGGGCCTATAACAAAGAATTGAATTGAGAATGCATCTCTCTATCAGTAATAATTGCAGTTCTTGTTCTACTTCCATGAGGATTTTTCAATATAATGCATCTATTTGATCATTTCCATGCAATAACTAGCACACACTCATTAAAATAGACAAATACTCATATCGCAATGCCGGAAGGAACATGCACAAACTATCAAACTTTTCAGCATCTCTTTAAGTACAATAAGAGCACATAAATAGAATATGTCCATTTAAGCATAAAAAAATGAACTTCAAGAACTATAACAATGAAATGAACCGAATGATTCATTTATAATTTAGCAATTGCAGGTTCTACTCTACTGACATCAGGATCTTTCAGAATAATACATCTATCCAAGTAGTTTTAATGCAGCCATTAGCGCATGCAATTTTAAGTTGAGGAATACATATATCATAACACAATCAAAATCACTCAGCATCTCTCTCTGTTAATTAATTCATTCTCTCTCTCTGCACATTCTTCATCCGTGTAAGTAAAGTCATCTTGTATTTTCCCAACATGTTCTTCAGCTGCTTATCATCGCGATTATCACAATCAAACATCAATGCTCTCTCATTGACCTTATATCAAACACTTGGCGCGCAACTCAACTCCGAGAGTTTCACACAAATTAAACACCGAAATCGAATCAAACTTTTTCTCAAAGCTATTTTAAATCCAAAAAATCACAGTTACCAATCTCCAAACAGTTCAGAAATCACGAGAGCATAGCACCGAAACAAAAACCAGCTGCGATTAAGTGCGTGAGAGAGGAAATGGGGAGAGAACTTACCAATGGAGAGCAGAGACGAGCAGGAATTGAAGCGTGAAAGTGAGGTGAAAAAATGGAGGCGGAAATATTGAGGGGGAGGAGAAAGTGACGGAAGTGTTGACGAAATTGATTTTCAGAACGGCCAATTTGACGGCAGATTCATTTGCCGTCCGCCTTATATTGTTGCCTCCGTTAACGAAGGTGAATATGAAATAATATAAATATATTTGTAATATAGTAATATTGGCGGATTAATAAAGAAATTTAAAAAATTGCGTGGACCCCGTGAAATTTTTTTTGTCTGCGCAACTTTTTTTTTTTTTTTTTTCATGTATATGTATTTTGGCCTTTGCAATTCATGTAAAGACTGTTTTTTTTTATATAATTACTTATATGGCCCCAAGGCCAAGAGTCACGTACGCTAATATCTCGATTTGGGGTGTGTGTGAAATCGTACAATATTAAAAATTGTGCAATATTTTATGGTGGTGTTTACAGAGATTATGGTAAATGGTAAATGGTAAATTGGATTTGGATTGAGGTTGAAAAAATCGTGATGTTTGGTTAAAAATTATGGTGAATTGAATTTAGATTGAGTTTGAAAAATGTGGATTAGAGTAATTTATAATTAGTAATTATGTTTAAATTATGTTTGGATAGAGATTAAAAAATAGTACAGGATATAATTTTATATCAAATTAAAAGTGATGTAGTAATTAATTCTCCACTTTTTTAATTAAAATTTTTAGATGAGATGAAATTATTTAATAGTATCAAATTTTAAAGGTGACACCCACCAATCCTGAGTTCCCTGCATATATGAATTAAGGGTATGTCTCATTTCCTATGGAATTGAGCTTATATAAAAAAATTGATTAGGTCTAACTTTTTTTTTCGATTTTTTTTTGTTACACTTTTCAATTGTATTGACTTAAATTTTTTAAAATAATATTTTTCAGTTATATAGAGGTACATTTTTTTGGTAATGTTTTTATTGAACCTTTTAGTTATATAAACGTGCACTTTTCAATAAAATTGTGTTGCATTTTCAGTTATAATAACTTATATTTTTTATTAAAATATTATGTTGCACTTTTCAATTATACTGACATGCACTTTTTAATAATATTGTGTTGCACTTTTCAGTTATACTAACTTGCACTTTCTAGTTATATTGACTTACACTTTTCATTAAATATTGTGTTGCACTTTTCAGTTATGTTGACTTGCACTTATTAATAATATTGTGTTGCACTTTTTAGTTATACTGACTTGCACTTTGTAGTTATAATGACTTACAATTTTCATTAAAAATCGTGTTGCACTTTTAATTATAGTGACATACACTTTTTAATAAAAAAATGTTAATATTGTTACAATTTTTTTTTATAATAATTTACACTTTTCAACACATACGTTTCGGGAAAAAAATTATCAAAAAAAATAAAATAAAAAATTAATCAAGCCAACAATCAATCATTGACCATTGATCCAATCAACTCAATTTCTTGTATAGAAATAATAGAATTGATTAAGAACAATCCATGAACTAATTAATAAATTCCAACTAGACAGATGGTTCCAAATAAAATTTATGTTCGAGTACGATAGTAAAATATCTCAAAAGGAAAATATTGTTGTCATTTGTCAATTTGTTGGAAAGTGTAATTGTATGAATATGACATAGAAGCATTACTAACCACACCCACCTAGCTTAATGAAGTATATTCTTCGCAACTAGTTTTTTATTCTTTACAATAAATTCATTAAAAATAATATACCGTAACACATCTAGGCAGTTATGATCCTATATTTCAATTTTTTATTCAATTTTGTGGTCTATGGTCTTTTTTTAATGTACCTAATAAAGCGATTTACTTAATTTATAGAAAAAGTCCCAAAAAAAAAAAATCTCATGAATCCCACCTAACCTAGCCTCTTAGACTATTTACTACCCAAATTCAACTATATTAGTTTTTTTTTAACAGAAATTCAACTATATTAGTGATAGGTACAAAACATGTAATTAATGAAAATATTAATTAATTAATCTACTAATAATAAGTTATTTTATTCCACTTTCATTTATCATTTTATGTGAAGTGTCATAATATGTATTTTAATATTCAAGTGAGAATTATTTGATAATGAATTTGAGTTGGTGATTGAAAAATTTATCCTTGATCATGGTCTTTTATTAGTGGGTTGGGGTATATACCCCTCCAGCTTTGTTAGATACACTCCCCTTCATTTTTATTAATTAAATATTCATACAAAATACAAATTTTAACCTTGTACTAAAACAGATTAAGATACATACACCCCCCCTTACAATTTAAACCCTAACCCTAACCCTAGAATTAGACATCCACTGCCTCCACCACTCGGCGCCGCCGCCGCCAAATTTAGAAATTAAAAAAAAAAAACTTATATTCGACAAACCAGTGTCGATCAAAAACCCTCTCGTCAACACTGGTTTGTCGATCAAAAACCTCCCCGTCGACACTGATTTGTCGACCAAACATATCCCCGTCGACACTGGTTCGTCGAAAGAATTTAAAAAATAAAAAATTTCGACAATAAAGGGTCGACCATAAACATTCTCATCGGCCATTGAGGGTCGATGAGAGTGTTTATGGTCGATCGACCTGCCGAAAAAAAAAAAAAAACCAAAAAAATCTGGACAGAAGCGGAAGTGGGAGGGAGGCGGCGGGAGCGTGGCTGGTTGGGGGAAGAGCCGGCAGCGTCGCTCGACAAAAGAGGCGGCGGTGCCGCCTGTTACAAAGACGAAAAAAAAAAGGAGTGTGACGGGGAGGGAGGGGAAGATCAGGCGGCGCGAGGGGGGGAGGGGAAGTGCGACGGCGAGAGGGGGAAGGAGGGGGAGTGCGACGGCAATGGCGAGGGAGGGGGAGTGAGACGGCGAGGGAGGGGGAGTGCGAGCGGCGGCGACAACTGGGCATGGAGCGGCGACAATGGAGGAGTGAGGCGTGAAGAAGGTAAGGAGAATGGATTTGGGGAAAAAATGAGGAAAAATAGGGTTTTATGGGGTGTGTGCATTTATCACACTGAATTTTAAGATAAAGGATATAATAGATAATTTAGGGGGAGTGCATCTATCGCAGATGTGTTTTGAGGGGAGTAGTTGTATCGGGGAGTGTATCTAACAAAGCTGGAGGGGTATATACCCCATCCCTTTATTATTTCCTACAGGTTAAAGACACTAAATGGGCATTGTGGGCTCAATCAAGCAATTGAATAATGGCCCAGGGTAGTTACACACTCAGAATTAACTAATTCACCGTCACACGCCGTAGGATTTGTATACCCACCACGAGCTTTCTAAAATAACTTATCCTAATTATAATATAATCTTTTTATTTGTAATTTATTGTTAATTTGATAGGTGAACTAATTGATTTCAAAGTTAAAAAAACCTAGGCCTTGAATAATGATCTTTCCTTCTGATGCGTCGAAAAAGAACGCGCTCGGATCTCAGCCGTTCCTTTGCGAGCACTATCGATCACGATCTCGATCACTCGTTCGCCTTTAACAATCCTCGTGTGAATCTTCTCGTAAGTCCAAATTTGGCCTGCAAAGTACACCGGAGGGGGCCTCCGGCGTAGAAACTCCGACGCTCAAGTCAGAACTTATCGTAGGCGAAATCAAAGAGAAATTCCCCTGTATATCTAGGGGAATTCCGGCGAATATCGTGAAGTCTCCCTTCACTATTAGCGTAGATTTTGTATGGCAGTGTGTATATTCAGTAAAATGTATGTATCATAATAATAACTTAATTAAGAATATAGAAATAACCTTCTTTATATACCTGGCCCCTCTCTGCGGAGAGGGAGAGACCTATTCTCCCTGAATTCTCGGCGTATATCTAGGAATTCGACCTCAAATCTCCAAGGACTCGGCTGATCCCCCTGAAGACTCGGCTCTTCAGCTTATCCAGTCCTCTTTTCGTGGGTTTTGAACAATTCCCAGGACTTAGCCAAGGAAGACAGGCTATAATTCCATTCTTGGGCCAAATCTTCCCCAGCCCAAGACCTATTAATTTCTCCATATATGGGCCAAAGGCCCAATTTCTCTGATTCCTCTAATTCCTCTACTCGAACCCAGGGGGTGTATTAATCCTGTTTCTTCAATATATTAACCTAATTACAACTATCATAACTTATCCCGTTTCCACGTGTCGACTCCTCCGAGAGCGACATATTTATCTACATCAACCACTCCCCCCTACTCTCATAAAATGAATAATTTTTAGGAGAGTAGGAAAATAATAACCCTGGGATAAATGCCAGAGAAATATTTCATTTCCTTTCTTAAAACTCAAAATACCTCTCGAAATATTCTTATTGATTTGATTCCCTCTAGTAATAATTACTTCTCAAAAAGCGTTGGGTCTTTTACACTTCCACACGCAACTGTGCCCTTGAATTTCGTAATCACGCGCCTATATCCAACATCAAGCCGCCGTTTGTCTTTCACGCGTTTTTTAATTGGGAGGATCATTTAATTCTCCTCGATTCTCCCTCTTCTCTTTTCAGCGTAATCATTCAAAATTCATCTTTTCCACCAAAACCCTGTTTTCCCTTCATTTCAAATTTATCTATTCTCTATCTTCATTTTCACCTTTGCGATCTTAACTTCTTCGTGCACGTCCAGCGGCTGTTTCGTCGTCACTCCTTAAAACCGATCTTCCTTCAGGTACCTATTCCTTCCCTTTTACTCTCATTTATACCATGTCATCTTCTTCAGATTTCGTTTCAATGGAAAGTTCAACTTCCCATCCTCTTTCTATGTTTCCTGTAATCGACCCTGCTTTAAAAAACACCATCGCTGGTTCTTCCTTGCTTTCTTCTGAGCGTGTTGCCGCTTTTCTCCGGTCGGGAATCTTTCCCACCGATTACACCGTTAGGGCCGCCCATAGGAGGGAACGCCCGAATTTTCCTGGTACTAACACCTTGGCCTTCTGGGAGGCTCAGTTAAAAGCAGGACTCCGCTTCCCGATTCACCCTTATTTTTCTGAGATCTCTACTTACTTGCGCATACCCCTCAACCAATTCACCCCCAATGCTATTCGAGCAATGCTAGGTTTTTACATTTTGATGAAGGGGAATGGTGGCGAACCCTCAGCCCAGCTTTTCCTAACTCAGTACATGTGTAAGTATGCGGATGGGTTTTTCTATACTTCTGGCCGTCCTTCCAGGGCTGGAAAATTCATGGAGAAGCTCCATGAAGGAGTCCAAGACTGGAAGGACTATTACTTCTTTGTTACAAACCCCGTTCCTTGGGATTTTCCTCATGAAGGGTGGATTTATGAGAACCCTGGGGTGCCTCGTCCTCCTCTCTCTGTTTGCTCTTCTCTGAATTTGGAAGTGATGAACCATCTAAATGACAATGTTTCCGCTCATGGCTTTTTCGATGTAATGAGCATTTGCAAAAATCCTAGAGCCCTTTCTCATTTTGGTTTCGGTCGCCCCGATTACCCCCTAGGTCCCGACGATGGTAATACCATCTCTTTTTCCTTAGTATTGTCTTCACAATTCGAACTGCAGTGTTTATTAATGTCGTTTGTATTCCTTTATGCAGCTATGAGTTGGTTAACCCAAATTTCTCGCGATGCTGCTCCTCTTTCGATGGTTGCAAAGTCTCCAGCCCCTGAAAGCTCTTCAAAGGCCCCTGTCATTCCTTCCTCAGCGAAACCTGCCACTGGGTCCGTTGCTAAGCGCACCCGTTCCTCTACCGAGAAAACCATGGTCTCCGTCTTGCCTCCTGTCTCCGATGCCTCTAAGAAGAAGAAATCCAAAACCAAATCTTCCATGCCTAATGTTGCTCCCGATGCTCCAGACGAAGTCAATGTTGGCCATCTCTTGGCCTTTATAGAACGTTATACTCCGACTCCCGCTACCGAAGCCCTTAATGCTCTTTCTCCAGAAGAGCGAATTGTGCACGCCGCCCACAATTTCACACAGGTAGGTTTTCAATATGGATATTGCTTTGAATGACTCATAGAAGAGAATATAGATACCTTACTTCTCGATGTTGTTTCTTGTGTAGTTTGGTCTTCTGTTTTCCAACATGTCTGAAAGAGCCCTCCAGTCCCTCCAGCAGGTAGATGACCTCCAAAGTCAGGTAGAGCTGGAGAAGGTGAAGAAGGAGATACTCGATGCAGAATTACGGGACGCTAATCAGAGGTGTAAAACACTCCGAGCGACACTCTCTGGGGAGATTTCTTCGTTGAAGGAAGAGTTCGGTAAACAGGTTAAACAGCTGGAGGTTACTCTTCCCCTGACTGGTATGAAATTATGCATAGAGTCCTTGTTTACCTCTGCCATAGGTCAACAATTCCTAGGTACCTTGCATCAGGAGTGGTTGGAGGCCTTTCTTCAGAGCAGCAGTTTCCTAGGGGCCATGGGTGCATATATCCCTCACTTCATTGATCATGGGTTTTCTAATGCTGTGGCTGAACATTCTGCCCCTGGTTTTAATGGTCAGTATACCCGTGCTCTTCGACTGGATGAGCTGGATACTCCCCCTAAGTTCCCCGGAGATGCGAAGGAAGATATCAACACTCCTTGGTGGTTGCCGGGGATGAGGAAGGCGATCTTGGAGCTGAAGGGTGCTGCTCGGAGTTTAGATGATTTGGCACCGGCGAAGGACATGACTTTTCCTGTTCACGTAGATAATCCAACTCTGGTGACTACTGTGGCAGCACACGCTCTGGTGGAGAAGGCAGAGGGGGGTGATTCTAGCGGGCAAGCTGAGGAGACAGGAGCAGGTTCTGAGGGGAAGGATACCATTCCCCTCTCTTGATAATTTCTCTGACAACAGTTTGATACTTTAAGACACTTTTTATTTTGCTAAGGCCTCTTTTGGTATTTTCCGGAGACTCCACACTCCGGGGTTTTCTTGTGGAGGGCCTAGGCATGGTGCCTTAGGTCTTTGGATATTTCTGCTTTTCTTTTGATATCGTACCTGCACAATTACTGTTTGGCATGCATACATATATCTCTAATTCTGTTGATTAGATATGTAACATAATATTCATCCTGCTTATGCATCTAGCATGTTTTCAGCATTTTATTAACACGTAAAGGCTCTAAAGCTCCTAGAGGAACCTTAATGAGGAGATAGGGTTGATATCCCTGTACTTACTTGGCGATTTTAGTAGGGCTCCTAGTCTCTCCCTTAGTACTAGGGTTTTTAAAGATTACATCCCCCAGAGGTTAGGATCTCAGGGATCGTCTTTTCCCTTAGGCTGTTTATACTCGTAAGAGTTAGTTTATACTCGTGAGAGTTAGTTTATACTCGTAAGAGTTCGTTTATACTCGTAAGAGTTCTTAGGGATTATACTCTCCCTGAAGTTGAAGTGTTTATACTCGTAAGAGTTAGTTTATACTCGTAAGAGTTCGTTTATACTCGTAAGAGTTAGTTTATACTCGTAAGAGTTCGTTTATACTCGTAAGAGTTCTTAGGGATTATACTCTCCCTGAAGTTGAAGTGTTTATACTCGTAAGAGTTAGTTTATACTCGTAAGAGTTCGTTTATACTCGTAAGAGTTAGTTTATACTCGTAAGAGTTCGTTTATACTCGTAAGAGTTCGTTTATACTCGTGAGAGTTAGTTTATACTCGTAAGAGTTCGTTTATACTCGTGAGAGTTAGTTTATACTCGTAAGAGTTCTTAGGGATTATACTCTCCCTGAAGTTAAAGTGTTTATACTCGTGAGAGTTAGTTTATACTCGTAAGAGTTCGTTTATACTCGTGAGAGTTAGTTTATACTCGTAAGAGTTCGTTTATACTCGTGAGAGTTAGTTTATACTCGTAAGAGTTCGTTTATACTCGTGAGAGTTAGTTTATACTCGTAAGAGTTCGTTTATACTCGTGAGAGTTAGTTTATACTCGTAAGAGTTCGTTTATACTCGTGAGAGTTAGTTTATACTCGTAAGAGTTCGTTTATACTCGTGAGAGTTAGTTTATACTCGTAAGAGTTCGTTTATACTCGTGAGAGTTAGTTTATACTCGTAAGAGTTCGTTTATACTCGTGAGAGTTAGTTTATACTCGTAAGAGTTCGTTTATACTCGTGAGAGTTAGTTTATACTCGTAAGAGTTCGTTTATACTCGTGAGAGTTAGTTTATACTCGTAAGAGTTCGTTTATACTCGTGAGAGTTAGTTTATACTCGTAAGAGTTCGTTTATACTCGTGAGAGTTATGTCTTCCACTGTACCCCCTCGTGAGGGTTTTGAGAATCTTCTGGGATAGGGTTTATCGACAAGTTCATTATGTCTTCCGCTGTATCCCCTACTCCCCCTAGCTTTAGAGGCTATCGTGAATAGGAACTTTAGGAAATATTCTTAGGTATTCTCCATTCGAGCGTTTATGAGTCGGTGTAAATTTCTCTATCTTTGCAGTATCTCTAACATGCTATATTTCAGTTCCCAAAATATATTCGTTATTTCAGCACTCATCATGCAGGCTTTCAACAATTATCTTAACACGATATTAACATATGAGAAACATTTCATCATAAAATTAACGCATAAGAGTCATCTCATCACAATATCAACATGCATTTAGGGAAATTGCTGAAATTTTATCAAAACCGATGCTCCATTGATCGAAAACGTTTATCAACATAGGCAAATAAGGGGAACCTATGCCGGCCTCATTAAAAACCTCTCCGTGGTAAAACCCCAAGGGGAAACCCACGTAGAGGGAAAAAGAGTGCCGGTGAAGCAATTATTCGAACGAGAAGTAAATATTCAAAATTGTTCATAAAGAAGAAGGAAGCAGGGGAATTACACCTTCCTCAAACATAAAATCTCTTCAAGTGGCACACGTTCCATGGCCTTAGTATCTCTTTCCCTTTCATGTCTTGGAGCTTGTATGCTCCACCTTTGAGTACCTGTATGACCCTGTACGGACCTTCCCAATTGGGTTCCATCTTTCCCGTGTTTTTCAAAGCATCTGCCCTCCGAAGGACTAAATCCCCAACTTTAAAGGAGCGAGGGATTACCCTGCGGTCATATGCTGCTTTGATCCGACTCTTGTACCTTTCTGCTTTTAATCTCGCCATCTCACTCTCTTCATCTACTAGGTCCAGCGCTTCCCTCATCAATTCTTCATTTCTCTTTTCTTCGAAATAAGTGATCCGGTGTGATTTGAGTCTGGCTTCAGGAGGTATCACCGCTGCTGCTCCATATACCAAGTAGAAGGGAGATTCACCTGTAGCTGTTTTAGGGCTGGTTCGGTAGGACCAGAGGACGTTGTCCAACTCCTGCACCCATTTTCCTCCTACCTCTGTCAATCGTGTTCGAATACCATCGACCAGGATCCTGTTTGTAACCTCTACCTGCCCATTAGCTTGGGGATGGGCTACTGAAGTAAACCTCTGCGTGATGTTCCATCTCTCGCACCATCTTCTTACTTTCTCTCCATTAAATTGCGTCCCGTTATCGGAAACCAAGATTCTAGGTACTCCAAACCTGCAACAAATATGTCTAGCAAGAAAAATAATTACATTGTCCTCTTCGATTTTAGCCAAGGGCACAGCCTCTACCCATTTACTGAAATAATCCACGGCTACAATTAGAAATTTTCTCCCTCCTGGTGCCAAGGGGAAGGGTCCCACCAGATCGATTCCCCATTTAGCGAAGGGACAGGGCGAGTACATAGCCCCCATTTCTTCTGCCGGTACCCGTATCAAGGGTCCATTCTTCTGACACTTCTCACATCTCTTCACATATTCTCTAGCGTCTCTGATTATATTAGGCCAGTAGAAACCTGCCCTAAATACTTTCTTCACCATGGTCTGGTACCCCTCATGGCTGGATGCGCAGCCTTCATGGATGTCCTTGATCACTAGCTCTGCTTCTCTTTTTGAAAGACATTTCAAATAAGGTTGAGTGAAGGACCTCTTGTACAATTGGCCTCCTAGGATGCAATACTTCCTTCTCTAAGTCTTTGCCTCTCTGGACATTGGGGTTACTGGGCTCCTATTCAGTTCTTCCCATATTTCTTTCCTCCAATCATCCCCTGCTGTTATCTCTCCAATCAGGGTTTCCGTAGCTACTTGATCTGCCACCAACAGGGTTACCTTTCCATCTCCCTCGAATTCAGTGGAACTAGCCAGTTTTGACAGTCCATCCGCTTTCGTATTTTCTTCTCTTGGTACCTGTACCACTTCAAAAGTATGAAATTTATTTTTTAGTTTCTTTACCTCTTCTAGATAAGTGATCATTCTCTCATCCTTGGCGAGGTACTCCCCCATGACCTGCTGTACTATCAGCTGTGAATCGGAGTACAGGGTGACCTTTTGTGCCCCTAACTCTGCAGCCATGCTAGCTCCTCTGACCAGGGCCTCATATTCTGCTCCATTGTTTGAGGTGGAAAATCGGAATTTGACAGCCACCTGTATTTCCTGACCTTCAGGGTCAATCAGTAATATCCCTGCTCCACATCCCAAGGCGGATGCTGAGCCATCCACATATACCTTCCATCCTTGTTCTTCTTCCACTCTGGTAGACTCTTGAATAAAATCTGCTAAAGCTTGAGCCTTGATGGCTCTCCTGGGTTCATAATCTATATCACACTCCTGTAATTCCACTGTCCATCTGACCATTCTCCCTGACAGATCTGCTCTCCCTAATGTCTGCTTCAAAGGGAAATTAGTTCGCACCATAACTTTATAGGAGAGGAAGTAGGGGCGTAATCGCCTAGCTGTTACCACCACCGCCAGGGCTGCCTTCTCTACCTCTGAGTACCTCATTTCCGCTCCTTGGATGACCTTGCTCACATAATATATGGGTTGCTGTGCAGAACCTTCCTCTTTCATCAGGGCGGTGCTCAGGGAGTGTTCCCCTACCGAAAGATATAAGAGCAATACATCTCCCTGAGAGGGCTTTGTCAGCTTCGGAAGCTGTTCGAGGTGAAGCTTGAGTTCCTCAAAAGCTTTCTGACACTGGTCGTCCCATTCGAACTTCGACCCCTTCCTTAAGGTTCTAAAGAAGTGATGACTCTTTTCTGCTGACCTTGATATGAACCTACTGAGAGCTGCAATCCTGCCGTTCAGGGTTTGCAATTCCTTCAAATTCCGAGGGGGTTGCATGTCGAGCACCGCCTTTACCTTAACAGGGTTCACTTCTATCCCCCTTTGAGTCACCATATATCCCAGAAATTTCCCTGACCCTACTCCAAAAGAACATTTAGCAGGGTTCAATTTAATACCATTCTCTCGAATTACCTGAAATATCTCCTTCAAGTCGTCAATATGTCCCTCTGCCTTGACACTTTTAGCTAGCATATCGTCCACGTAAACCTCCATGTTCCTGCCTATCTGCCCTCGGAACACCGAGTCTACCATTCTTTGATAGGTTGCTCCTGCATTTATCAGTCCAAAAGGCATACGTACATAACCGAAAGTACCACATGTCGCTATAAAGCATACCTTTGGTATATCGAGGGGGTTCAACTGGATCTGATGGTACCCCTGATATGCGTCCATCATGCTGAGTAATTCAAACCCAGATGTGGCATCCACCAATTGGTCGATCCTGGGCAAAGGGTAGTGGTCTTTAGGGCAGGCTTTGTTCAAGTCCCTAAAGTCAATGCACATCCTCCACTTGCCAGCTCCCTTGGACACCAACACTGCATTCGAGAGCCATTCAGGGAACTGGACTCTTTTCACGTGCCCTGCATTCAACAATTTATCGATTTCCTCTTTTACTATGAGGTTCTTCTCTTTACCGAAGTTCCTCAACTTCTGTTTCACGGGCCTGGCTTTGGGATCCACATTCAAGTGGTGCACTGCTATTTCTGGAGGGATACCCGTCATATCCGTCGCTGTGAATGCAAAGATGTCTGCATTTTGCTGGAGGGCAAGTATCATCTTTCCCTGGAGCTCAGGGTTCATGTTCGTACCTATCCTGGTTGTAAATCCCTCCTTTCCTGGGTAGAGCTCGATGCTCATTAGCTCCTCGTCTGCTTTAACTTTGGGTTGCTCTTGTACTAGCTCACCCACTTTCTGTCTCTTCAATTCAGGGTCTTTTCCCTTAAATCTCTCAATTCCTCTGAACACGGCCCTGTCTGCTATCTTGACCGATTCCACATAACACTTCCTTGCCTGATACTGATCACCACATATCTCTCCCACACCCCCCAAGGTAGGGAACTTCATCTTCATGTGGAAGGTGGAGATCACTGCCTGAAAAATATTCAAGCTTGGCCGTCCCATTACTACGTTATAGGAAGATGGGACGTCTACAATCAAGAACTCTATGACTTGTACTCGACGATTAGGGGCAACTCCTAACCCTACTTGTAGTAACGCTGAACCAAGGGGTTGAATGGCTCCCCCTGAGAATCCATACAGAGCTGTTTCCACCGGTCTAAGCTTTATATTCAAGTCCATCTTCTTGAAGCAGTCGAAGAGCATGATGTCGGCAGAGCTTCCAGTGTCTACAAAAATTCTTGCTACATCGTATCCTGCTATATCCGTGGTAATGACCAGTGCGTCATTATGAATTTCTCTAGGCTCCCCAGCGTCCTCTGGCCCAAAATGGATGTCTGGGCCCTCTGCCATCTTTCCCACTTCATGGTGCTCTATATTTCTCTCATTCTTCAGCGACCGAACGCTCTGCTTTCTCTGCCTGAAGGAATCCCCATCAGCAGGGCCTCCCATTATCATATGAATAGTTCCCCTCTTCTGAGGAGGGGGTGGTGGCTCCTCATTGCCCTTCCTCTGATCTCTCCTGTCGTCTTCCTGCTTCCCCTCGGGGTCCTTTCTCTTTTGACCCCTGGGGCCTTGTCGATCTCTGAAAATAAACTCTTTGAGGTGGCCTGCCTGAATCATCCTCTCTATCTCATCCTTCAGATGCCAACATTGGTTGGTATCATGGCCATAATCGTTATGGAACCTACAAAACTTGTTTGACTTTGGGTTTTGGGGACCTCTGCTTCTTGAATAGGGGAATTTCATATCTGGATGGTCCCCTGCCACCTCTAGGACTTCGGCTGGTTCTATCTTCAAAGGGGTATATCTCTTCGCCCCTCTCCTGGGATTCCAGGGTGCAACTTCCTCTCTTCTCACGTTTTCCAGTCTCCTGGAGCTCCGATGTCTCTCTGGACTTGGCCTTCTAAGTGGAATTTCTTTCCTCCTTTCTCCATTTCCCACTATAGCCCGGGTCTCCGATCGTTTAGCTTTCCTTACCTCCTCCAGGGTGAGGTATTTTTCTGCTCTCCTCAACAATTCATCGAAGGTCCGAACCGGCTTCTTAGCTAAAGAGGTGAATAGATCTCCGTCACGCAACCCGTTGGTGAGGGCATTGATTTTAACCTCCGAGGAGGCTGTAGGTACTTCTAAGGCCGCTTGGTTGAATCTTTTCAAGAAAGCCCGTAAGCTCTCATTCTCTCCCTGACGCATGTTGAACAAAGTAAGGGTAGCTCTAGGCTGTCTCCTAGCGCTGGCGAATTGGTGCAGGAACAATTCGCTGAATTCGGACCATGAGTGGATAGTATCGGGTCCTAACTGCGTAAACCACTGCTGTGCAGCCTTGGACAAGGTAGTCAGAAATACTCGACATTTGACACCTTCTCCATACCGGTGTAGTAAGGCCGCGTTCTCAAATCTCATCAAGTGCTCATAGGGATCCGAAGTGCCATCGTATTCAAAATTTAAAGGTTTGAAGTTAGAGGGCAGTTCGTCTTGTAAAATAGTAGGTGAAAATTGATATCCAGTGGTATAAGAGGGTTTACTTACGTTGTCAGTAATATGTCTCTGCATATCCCTCATCTCTTTACGCAGGGCTTGTATCTGATCACTGACGGCCCCTTGATATGTGTCGTCCGTGCTTTCTCCCATCCCCGTATTCAGGGTGATATCCCCAAGGACTCTCTCTGCATCCCTCCGAAGGGGTCTTTCCAGGACGCTTCTCTCAGCCTGGGAAGGTACTTTCTCTTCTAGGTTTCGAGGGAGATCTTCGTTCCTGGAAGGGACTGGGACCGAATCAATGACATGTTCGGGTGGATTTGGTCGTGTGCCCTTATGAACAGGTTCGGGAGGGCGAAGTCCTCGAGCAGCGATTATCCTCTCCACTGATTGCGCTATCATCTCATCCAACTGATCTCGAGAGACGGTCAAGAGTTCTGGTTGAGTGTTAGGGTTATCCTTATTGATCCCACTCCCTGATGCTCCTGAGATACCTGGTGTGTCTCCATCCTGAGTGGGAGGGATATCCTCCGGTACGTGGTCTACCGGTTGTTTCCCTAGATTTCGGTTTGAGGGAAAACCTGGAGGAGGGATATCTTCTGATGTGTGATCCATGGGACATTTCCCTAAATTCCGATTTAAGGGAAATCCTGGAGGGGGCGAAGGAAGAGGAGGCGGAGGAGTGGAATCTCCTTTTTCCTTCGTCTGCTTTGTTGGATCTTGTCCTCCACCCATATTAGTATGGAACTTTTCTCACGCCTCAGCTTGAAAGTTTCCCACAGACGGCGCCAGTTGATGCGTCGAAAAAGAACGCGCTCGGATCTCAGTCGTTCCTTTGCGAGCACTATCGATCACGATCTCGATCACTCGTTCGCCTTTAACAATCCTCGTGTGAATCTTCTCGTAAGTCCAAATTTGGCCTGCAAAGTACACCGGAGGGGGCCTCCGGCGTAGAAACTCCGACGCTCAAGTCAGAACTTATCGTAGGCGAAATCAAAGAGAAATTCCCCTGTATATCTAGGGGAATTCCGGCGAATATCGTGAAGTCTCCCTTCACTATTAGCGTAGATTTTGTATGGCAGTGTGTATATTCAGTAAAATGTATGTATCATAATAATAACTTAATTAAGAATATAGAAATAACCTTCTTTATATACCTGGCCCCTCTCTGCGGAGAGGGAGAGACCTATTCTCCCTGAATTCTCGGCGTATATCTAGGAATTCGACCTCAAATCTCCAAGGACTCGGCTGATCCCCCTGAAGACTCGACTCTTCAGCTTATCCAGTCCTCTTTTCGTGGGTTTTGAACAATTCTCAGGACTTAGCCAAGGAAGACAGGCTATAATTCCATTCTTGGGCCAAATCTTCCCCAGCCCAAGACCTATTAATTTCTCCATATATGGGCCAAAGGCCCAATTTCTCTGATTCCTCTAATTCCTCTACTCGAACCCAGGGGGTGTATTAATCCTGTTTCTTCAATATATTAACCTAATTACAACTATCATAACTTATCCCGTTTCCACGTGTCGACTCCTCCGAGAGCGACATATTTATCTACATTACCTTCCAAAGTTAAACAATGTATTAATTTGAACCGGGAGCATACTCATTAAATGGTTCTCTTGCTCTTCAGCCAATGTAACATCTATTTCACATGAGTGTTGCTCGATTTTTTCAAGTTAATCCATGATTAATTTTTTTTGTTATTTCAATTTTAATATTTTATATTTCATATATTTCATACTATTTAGATGATTGATATGTGTAATATTAAAAAATAATCAACGTTCAATAATATTAAGAGGTACACATATTAAAAATTCAGTAGAATTGAATATTCGTAAAATACGAAAAGTGGAATAAAGAATTTTTAGCACGTGTGACATGTTGCTCCCAATATTACAGAATATTGATTATTTTTAAATATAACACATGTGAACCATAAAAGGTAAAGCAATACAATTGAAATATGAAATCTCATTTCATATAATAAATTGAATCTACCTCTCAAAAGTACATATTATTATGATCTTATACATAAAGAGTAAATTAATGCACCATAATCGTAATAAGGCATACAAAATCAAACAACAAAAATGTCACATCGGTCGATAACAAAAAAATTGAACTTGGAAATTAAATAAAAACTTAGATAAAACTAAAAAAAAAAATCCTGAAAAATTATTTAGTGGTCTTGTGACTCTTCTGGGTCTTCAGAATCTGGTTTAGCGTCGCCGTCGTCGCCACCGCCGTCTTCAGGAGGTTGCTCCTCTTCGATGTCGATGCGCTCGACAGCGCTCTTTCGATGAGTAGCAGCTTCTAGAACATGCTGGTAGTTTCCTTTCTCCATGAAAAGTTGCTGAAAATGGTGCTTGCAGTAGAGGACTCCATCAAGAGCAGCATAGGATGCGTGTGTAAGAGAGCACCCTCCATGAGCACATTTGAAGCATGATTTGTGGAATGCTTCTCCCTCCATTACCATCTGATTAAACGACGATAAAATGAGAAACGTAACTTTTCAGACTGACAATTTATGATAGGTAAAGTCTAGTATGCATTCGAGTGCATGCTTTGCACTTTTCAATTTTACTAATTTACACTTTTTGGTAAATGGTGTTGCACTTTTCAATTATTACTAAAAATATTATTATACAGTTTAATAATTGAAAAGTGTAACACCATTTACCAAAAAGTGTAAGTCAGTAAACTGAAAAGTGCAACATTGACTAGGGTGCACAACATGCACTTATGATATCGAATAATTTAAGAATATAAACTTTTAAAAGTCACGAATTGAGGTCGAATCAACCCAATTCGGTCCAGTTAGCCTGATTTGGATTTATTCGGGTTGATTTGACGTCAATTTGCTCATTTTAAAAGCGAATGCTCTTAAATTGTCAACTCGAAAAGTTACGGACATTAGGGATGACAAAATGAGAATAGTAACTTTTCGCATCGACAATTTAAGGACAATAACTTTTATAAGTCACAAATTGTGGTCAAATCAACCCAAATTGAGAAAATTAGCCTAAATTGAATTTATTCAGGTTGGTCTGACTATCAATTTGTGACTTTTTTGCGATGGGAATTTGAGTTTCATCGTAAAACATTAGCGACGAAAATATAAGTTCCATCGCAAAATATTAGCGACGAAAATATGAGTTTCATTGCAAAATGTTTGAAAGGAAAATCTTAAAAGTTAATTTCCTTAAATTGTCAACTAGAAAAAATTACAAACCTTAGGAGGTGACAAAATGAGGACAATAACTTTTCGAACTGACAATTTTAATGACTGTAACTGTTTGGATGGACAACTTAACAACATTCACTATTGAAAGTCACTGAATTGTAATTAGCCTGATTTGGAATTGTTCGGACTAATTTAACCTCAATTTGCGACTTTTAAAAGTTAATGTCGATAAATTTCTAAACCGAAAAGTTACCATCCTTTAAAAATTGGAAGATTAAGGTATAATTGTGTTACCTTCTCCAATGGGTAGACAGTTTTCTGGCAAGCATGGCATTTATCTTGGGTTCCACAGAACATTTCAGACACTTTGCTTGGTGCCCTTGACTGCTAATATGTATAAAGATATTTAATCTTGTAATCTTGTAAAATAATAGATGTGTATAAAATGAAGTATGATAAAATATAAGTAATGTGATTGGAAAAGAGAAAATAAAATGAGAAATTTATAGTGTAATAATGGAATGAGTATATATTTTGTTTATTTCATCTTATATTTCATTAGTTATCTTCAATTCATGTCATGGGGATACTAAAGTGGTAAGAAATTAAATTTATCCCAATATATAAATCTTTTCATAAATGTAGAATTAACTACTTACCATAGCATCGCCGCTTTTCTCGTGCTTTGCTGCTCATATAAAATTCATCAAAAACCAAATAAAAATCAGCAAACACCAAATAAAAAATAAAAAAAAGGATTTAGGTAAATTATTTTTGTAGATTATGGAGTAGAATGCTTTTATGTGTATATATATATTTACCGAAGTTTTTACTAAAATTTCCAGATTTCTTGAATAGTTGTTCGAAATGAGTCTTGCAGTAGAGAACTCCATCCATGGAAGAGTAGTTACTCATCTGTCAATTAAAATAATTGTGACAGTTAGCGTAAAATTTTGTCACATCATCGTATCATGAGTCAATTATCGAATAATCAATTTATATAGATTACTTCAGTTATGAGGATTAAAGGCTCGATGAAAAAAAAAGATGGAAAAATAGGAGGGTTGCAGTCAATTATCAAATAATTGGTTCATGTAGACTACTTCAATAATTTAAAATTAAAAGCCCGAGAAAAAAAAAAAGATATGATTCACATACGTCACTTGATAATATGAAAATGATCATAGTCCCTTTGTAGAATATATTTATAAATATATCATTCTCATACACAATTCCGCCAGGGTGTTATCTTATCCCTATATGTCACAAGCAATAAAAAAAGTGTTTGAATAATTGGTTCATGTAGTCTACTCCAATTATTTAAAATTAAAAACCCATGAGAAAAAAAATACCATTCCCATTCATCACCCAATAATAGGAAAATGTTCATCGTCTTTGTGTAGAATATTTATGAATATATTATTCTCATACACAACTCTGTTATCACCGTCTGTCACAAGCAAGAAAATGGGAGGGTTGCAGTAGATTTGCAATAGCCAACGTAAAACTTTGTCACATCACCACATCATAATTCTCATATAGCTAGCCTACCTTAATTATTCGAGATTATGTCTATTGAAGAAGAAGATATCATTCTCAAAACTTTTTAAGAATGTGTGATCATTTATTTAGACCTAAAATGAATATTGTTGAAATCATCATAAAGTAATTCCCATCAAATATTTGTGACAGTCACCGTAAAACTTTGTCACATCACCATATCATGAGTCAATTATCGAATGATTGTCATGTAACCTACCTCAATCATTCGAGATTATACGTTTAAGAATGCCTCAAGACCTAAACGGACATTGTTGAGATCATGATAAAGTAATTCTCATCAAATATTTCTAACAAGAACATAAATTATCATAAGTAAACCAAAATAATCAATTAAACAAAATATATAAACACACACCACAAGAGTTCCTTTGCAATGGCTGCATTTGAAGCAGGATTTATGATAAGTTGCTCCATCAGCAGACAACAAATCCACGAAATAAACAGTCTTGTCACAAGCCTTGCATTTATCCAAAGTTCCTGTGAATGATGCCATTTTTTTTCCCTTTTTTCTTTATTACAAACCTCAAAATCTCAGAAAAAAAACACACCAAATTTATTAATAATATTACAGCAGCTCTGATTAGAGCGAAAGCAAAAAATGAATATGAAAGTAAAATAATATATTTGTTGCTCCTATTTTTGTGTACGTTAATCCTATTATTAAAATGATGACACGTGGTTGGATGTCCCAATTTGATTATTAGTGCTCTTATATTTTAAATGGAATATCCGATTAAATTGGAGAGAAAAAAGAGGTTCATGTTTCTGACTTTTTCCCCATCTAAATTATGGGAGGACCGTTTTTTTTGGAGGGAATTATAATTTTTTTTTTCCTTTGTCTTGGTAGTTATGTTAGTTCCAAATCGTGTTTTCAAAATAAATAAATATATGATTTGCTAAAAAAATAAAATAACAATTCGGTTTATATTTTTAGTCAAAATTGCTCAATTAATGGTCATGTTATCTAAAAGAAAAGAAAAAAAGTAGAAGTGAGGAGATTAATGGAATATAATGTATTCAATCAAATTTAACTGAAGCCCGTAATATTTTATTTTAACCTTGAAAATTACAATATTTTTGGGGTTTCTCTTTTAAACAATTCATGTATCAATCCTATCACTAATATGACAAAACAATGCAATGTTTTAAATTTTTTTTTCTTTACACTAGCATAGATAATTAATTAATTATTCATCTAACATGAAAAATTGTAGTCAAAGGACACAAAGCTATATCCCCCTACTGAAGCCAAATTTGTACATTGTGTTTATTGATTGAATTTGAAAAACTGCAATTAAGGATGGATGGTCATTTAGTCTTTATGAGTTTTTTTCTAAAAAAATTAATATAAAATATAATTATATAAGTATTATTATTTTCACTGCAAAATTATAAAAAGAATTAAAAGGAAAAAGAGAGCCTAGTCTAAACAGCTCGCCGTTGACGGCACAAATAACTAGTATATGACCATGGGAAGGCAAGGCACGTCGAAAACGACGCCTTTCCCCATTCCATGAAATTCAATTTTATTTTATTTTGAATTAATGATAAATTACAATTACGTGGTTTTGCTCATTTATCGTTTCATGTGCGTATATGTATTGTTGAGACTTGAGAGTGATTTGGGGGGATTTAAAAATTAATAATAGGTTGGGGTATTAAGCAAGTTTGTAGAATTCAAAAATTGGTAGTTGGATAAATTTCACCCTTTAATTCATAAAATTTGGTAAAAATATCATTCGTCATAGTAAAATCATGAGTATTGTTTAAAACTTCGTATATCCGTTTAAATCGATTTTTCACCAAACAGACCTAGAGGAGTAAAATCGAGTTGGCTAGGGGTTGCCTAGCACCTAGGCCGATTCGTGCAAGAAAGGATTATTAAGTGGACTAAATCATTGTAAATTTGAAATTGACTATCTGAGTGTATCGAGGCTATGTCAATTTATCGAAAACATTACATAGAGCCACAAGGGATGACAATTTCAACTCGTCCTGCCCCTAACCCGTAGTGAAATGAGGCGAGTATGGATATCACTCTCGTCCTGTGTCGATTCGAATTTTACTTTGTGACCCGTTCTTATTATTAATTTATATAAGTATTAAAACATCGTATGCTGCCAATGCGAAATTTACTTTGTATAGAGTCACATGGAGTCACATACAAACAAATCATTAGAAAAATAGTCATTAGAAAAATGTAAAGTTTAGTATGCACTCGAGTGCATGCTGTGCACCCTAGTCCATGTGCACCTTTCAATTTACTGACTTACACTTTTTGGTAAATGGTGTTGCACTTTTCAATTATTACTAAAAATATTATTATACAGTTTAATAATTGAAAAGTGCAACATCATTTACTGAAAAGTGCAACATGAACTAGGATCGAGTCCATAGCAGACCAACCCCTAGAAAAAGGATGTCACGTCAAATCAGGACGCTAAAAAGAGCAGCTCGAAAGACTAATTTGTAACATCAATTAAAATTTATTTTATTTGCAATAATCAAAATATTTAGATTATATTTACAAATTAATCTTTGATATATTTACCGAGGAATATCCTTGAAATTAATCAAAATACTTGAGTTGGATATTATACTTAGCATAGACATTAGACAAGAACAATAAAATGGACAGACCAAAAAGTACAAAAACGATTCCACATCAATAATGAAAATAAAACACAGATTACCTCGATAATACAGCAGCAGCATAGACAATAGAGAAAGGCATTTCTACCATTAAAAAAGTGTATAAAAGTACTCATAAATCATAACTAACTAACAAGAATTTTGCTGTAAAGGCCAGAAAATGACAAACAAGTATACACAATAAAGATATTAAATTGCTTCTTATTTTAATACTTATGATACTTGTCACAGTATCGTAACACCTATAAAAGCACTAATTAGCTCAAAGGCTGATACTATTAGAGGGAGTCATGGAGGAGGAAGATGGAATGAGAGCGAGGAGTTTTCGATACGAAGACTACAACACGAGACGGGTTTTCTTGAGAAGCTATCCGCTTCACTGGGGGGAATCGGAAGCCGAAGAAAGCCCGGCCTCGTGTAGACAAAAAGAAGAAGAGACTGCGAAAGTCGGAAACAGAACAAGTACTGGAAAGAAACGTCCGGTTAAGAAGATAATTCTTGCGGTTGTCCAGTGGGGAGGGGAGAGGGTTCTTGTTTTTAGAAGGATTAAGCATAAGATTACAATTTATGTTGTTAATTGTGTGCCTCTAAGTTTCAAAGTTCCAACTGCTTTGATTTCTATTAAATGAATCTTTGTATAACATCTTGTGTAAGAACTCTTTATCATGATTATATGCTAGAAAAAAGCAATCTTTAACTATGGCAAATCGTTAGTTAAACGATTTTGGATCGTTATTGCTAATTTGCTTCTTGAAATTATGGTAAAAACTCTATTCGTTATCATATTGTATTGGTTTGGGATGACATGAAAAAAATGTAGTCGTGGTAAAACTATTCAACTTTCATTTTTCGTTCATCCCAATAAAAATTACTACACCCGCGTTTCGTTATACTATTATTTTTTCAATCACATGATTTTCAATATATATATTTATTTTACCATATTCTTTTATTTTTGTGACCAAAGTTCATGAACAACTTTAATCGGGATGTAGGGATGGTAGTTGAAGCTATTGGAGATGTGTAAAAAAAAAAAAAAATTTATAAGTTAGAATAATATGCTCTTCTCATCATTAAAAAAAACCCAATAATAATGAAGGACTTGACAAAGTGGAATAGCTTAGAGCAGTTCATTGTGTATGTATGAGTTAAATAATAATTACATTTTGTAAAAAATTGTGGTGTGAAATTCATAGAGATTTTTTTTGTATGTATGAAAGTAAGTGTAAAATAATCGCGATTTGATCTCAAGTTCATAACCTCTATTGGGCCGAGCCCATTTGCGGCATAATTTGGATTGGGAAGAAGGCAATATCGGGGGGCGTTGGCTATATACCCCTCCAGCTCTGTTAAGTATACTCCCCTCTCCATTTATTAATTAAATATACATATTAAATACCCAATTTACCCTTTATACAATATTTGTTAGATGAATACACCCCTTTAACTCTAAAAAAATAATTCTAACCATAATCCTAATTTTTTCAGCCACCACTAACCCTCCGGCCGCCGCCGCCTCCAGCAACCCTTCCGCCGCTGCCGACTCACACATCCAAAATAAACATTCAACATATTTTTTAACATTGAACAAAAAATAAAAACATTGACATATTTTCGATAAACCAGTGTCGATCGAACTAGTTTCGGTCGACATAGTTTGTTGACAAAAAATACTCTCGTCGACACTGATTTGTTGACGAGAAACATTCTTATCGGCAATTATTCATCGAAAGAATTAAAAAAAAAAAAAAGTTAAAAATTTTCGACAACTGTTAATCGACAATATATACTATCGTCGACAATTAGTTGTCAATGATAGTTTATATTTTCAATTAAAGGTCGTCGAAAAAAAAAAAAAAAAAAAAGGGAAAAAACCCTACCTGTGTTGCAGACGGCGGCGGCTGGGGAAGAGGCCGCGCGCAGGGGCGGCGGCTGGGGGAGGAGGTCGCGCGCAGGGGCGACGGCTGGGGGAGGAGGCCGCGCGCAGGGGCGGCGGCTGAGGAGGAGCCCGCGCGCAAGGGCGGCGGATGCTGGCGGAACGGCGGCGTTGCCAGCGCCGACGGCTGTCAGTGGAGAAAATGAAGGGTTTTTTTTTTTTTTTTAAGGAAAGAGGAAGAAGAAAGATTGGGAAAAGTGATATTAGGGTTTTGAATAGGGGAGTATATTAACATTTGTCCATTTTAAAGAAAAGGATAATTTTGGTAATATTAGGGGAGTACATCTAACATTTATCATATTTAGGGGAGTACATTAATCTGGGGAGTATACTTAACAGAGCTGGAGGGGTATATAGCCAACGCCTATCGGGGTCCATTTTTGGGCCCCTATTTGGGCTGCTCGGCCCAATAATGCGCCAACAATCGTCTACATTTCGAATCCATGAGAAATTGCGAAATTCATGACGTGGCAAAATGTGATTGGTTAGCCGATGAACTTTCCCTTCCACGTCGGCTTTGTAAACTGTAAGTCTCACCCTCTCTCTCACACAGCGCACACACACAAAACCGTTCCGATCCTGAACTCAAAAGACTGCTCCGATCTTTTGCTGCAATTTTCGGTGCAAATTTGAGGTAATATCTCCTCCATGTCGCTTGTGTACTTGCAAATTGTTATTAATTTTGTGATTCCAGAAATTTCTAGTTTTTTTTCTTAGTATTTGATTCGAGTTTGAGGTTTTGCCTGCACTCTACATGTTCTTAGTGTTTGATTCGAGCTTGAGGTTTTGATGTTTCTGTTTCTATACATCTGCTCGTTTTTTATTCGAGTTTTTTTTGTTTTGTTTAAATATGTTTATTTGTGAACGAATGGTGGAACGTGTTGATATTGCTCGATCAGAAGTTGTCGAACATGATTTTGATGTGATTAGCCGTGCCAATTTCAGAATTCGTTATCATATTGTTATCAACAAGTTTAGTGATTGTTTGTTGATTTCACACTGGTATTATTGGAACTGGAACTGGATGAGGAATTATAAACATTTTTTTCCAATGTTAGTAGATTATTTTGTCTATGCTTGATGCTTATTTTTCAACAGAAAAGGAACCTTTGAGTTAGTGCTAGTTGTATATATTTGAATTTTGTGATTTTTGGTCTTTTTCCCAGTTATTACTTCATTTATGTGTGTGAAATGAGTTAATGAGACCCTTCAGTTTTTAGGCATTCTGGGTGGTGGGGAACTGATACAACGAGGATAGTTTAATCATGGTAAGATGATTTGTCGATTCTATAAGGATATTTGAGTAGCATTATGATTTCGAGGTTCTTTTATTACCACGTAAGAGTATGTATTGACTGCACTTAATGATTTTCAGTCCGCGCTCTTCAATTTCCATTCGTTCCTGACAGTCGTGTTGTTAGGCATCTGTGCCTGCACATATGTGAAGATTCATTTTCCAGCACTTTTTGAGCGGAGAACTGGGTAAGTTTTTTGTATTGATTGATATTTTGTAAACCTTTTGTTTGTAAGAAAAACAGTTTACCAGTTTCTTCTAACACGGAAAATTTACTATAGGTGAGTTGGGTATTGACTATTGACCATTACAAATGAAATACATATATGCAACTCACATTAGATTGTGTTAAATGCATTATCTAAATTGCAAATTCAAACTTGAACATTTGAAAATTTGATTCTTGAGTTGTTGCTCCGTGCCTGCTCTTTGATTGTGGTGCTTTACACCGATATTTTGATTAAAAAAAAAGCTCTTCTGTATTCAAATGATCAAGGAGAAGGCTGCCTCTTTATAATTTTGGATTTGTTCCTAAACTTTTGAATCTTATACATGAAGTTTGTTCTATGATTGTTTATTTTGCATAGCTTATGTCATTTTCTCCATAATCCTGTGTCTATTCACACTCTAATATGGTGCTCTTATGGCAGGTTTCGAGGTGTATTCTGGAAGGCTGCTAGAATAGGTGCCGTTTGTTAAATTGATTAATAGTTGCAGCATTTGATTGTTTGTTCAGAACATAATACTATTTCTGAAAACATAACTGTTGGAACAAGTCTTATAAGATGAAAAATGACTAGGCTTAATTTCTAAGAACCTGATGAGCTGAGTAAATTTTATCTTTTTCCAAGTTGAGCACGAGTCGGGTCTTCCTAACGTGAATTGTTTTCGATGCTTTTCTTTAACAGGAGAGAGACTGAGTCCTTGGATGGCTATAGGATGCTTCTCGATGGGGGTTTCAATAATCTTCTTCTGAACAAGGATTTATGAATGTCGTTTTCTACAAATCATGTACTTTGTTATATAGGCGAAAGTTGAACTAAAAATTTATTTGTATGCCACGAGCACAATGTTTGATTTTGGCTTTTGTAATACTGGTATGAGTTGATCACATTGCTTCTTTATTCGCGAATTGAGCGTACGAATTCACACTTTCTAATACACACTTTCTAATACAATCAATTATCTTTCGTTAAATTTCACTTTCTGGTTACCATTACTTTCATATGAAGCACGCAGTATTAAAAATTTGTAATAATGAGTATAGTTTTGAAATGTGACCACGCAGTATTAAAAATTTATAATAATAAGTAGAGTTTTGAAATGTAAGCAGGTAAATAAGTATGTACTATAATGTAAATCAATTAATTATTATTATTATTCATTTTGGCTGTGTTTTACTACTGAAATCTTAATGATAATTACACATTATCATTCAGGAGTAGTTCATAATCTATCTTTGATGAATATGTGTTAAGTTTGAAGTAGCTCAACGTGGTAAAGTCTAACAAATTTTACTCCTATGAATTTGATGTGATAACCTATTTTATCATTTTAGTTGTTTCTTACCTATTGACTCATTACCTAACATCATAGCACTTCTAAATATCACTATTTTATTGCACTAAATAGTAATTTTATTACTTACTCCGTCTCATACTTGAAGGCTCAAACCAATTGAACACGAGTTTTAATGAATAAATTGTTTATTAATATTGTGTAAGATAAAGTGGGGTAGTAAAGATTTTTCAACTTTATAAAGTTGTGACATTTGTTGTAATATTGTGATGTTTTAAGGAGAGTGTTTAAAAGTGTTTTTGTTATTTTAGGTAATGTGCCTTCAAGTATGGAACACCCAAAATGATAAAATGTGTCTTCAAGTATGAGACGTCCAAAATGGTAAAATGTGCCTTCAAGTATAGGACGGAAGGAGTACTATTTATAAAGTTAAAAAATCTTTACTACCTCGACTTTTTATAATAATAATACTAATACACAATTTATTCGTTAAAACACGTGTCCAATAATGTTATGCCATCAAGTAGGGTACGGAGTGAGTAATTAAAGTAAAAACAAAATTAGATGGTACAGTAATTCAACTCTTATTCAAATTAATGGAAAGTTAAAGCCTAAAACTATCTAGTGTCAAAAAGTTAGTAGCTGAATGAGATATCAACTGTATCCAAATTAATAGCCTTACTTCATCTTTAAATATCTCGAGCCAAAATTGTTATTATTACTATCAGTTAATAAGAAGTAAGTGACATTCTTGACTTTCTACAATGTACATGAAATCGTACATTAGATATTTTTAAAGATAAAATACTAATTTTATCCATATTTTATAAAAATAATTTAAAAAAATTAAAAATATTATGGAATGTATTTAAAGGAGGAGACTTTGAGTAGTGAGTAGTGACCACTTTTGATAAAGTATCCATGTTAGAACTCTCTTGAAGAGTTGCTGAACTTATCCAAAAACAAAAAGGCTCATCAATCAGAATACAGACATTTTATTTCCTCCTGTCTTTTTTGCAGTTAAGATATCAGAACCAACTCACAGGTGTTCATACTTTCTACACACACACACACACACAAAATTAAAAAGAAAAAGAAAAAAGTACCCCTCAAAATTCTTACTTTGATTGTGTGAAATTCTCGTACTTCTTGATTCACTCAGGTAAATGTGCTTCATAACATTCTCTTAGATTCTTGCAATATAATTCTCCTCGTTTGTTAACTCAATTGTGGGGTTCTTGAATTCTGTTTGGTAAAATAACATTTTGTGATTTTTTTACTGCAAGAGTTAAATGATGTAGAAAGTATTCATAATTTAGCAATTTTTGTGCATTTTAGAGAAGTTGGATGATGAAATTACTTAGTTTTTTCTCAGAATTCTGCATAACTTCTCCTTGTTTGTTAATTGAATTGTGGGGTTCTTGAATTTTGTTTGGTAATAGCACTTGAGATGCTGAAATTTTGTGATTTTTTTTAAAATGATATGGAAAGTAGACATAATTTAGCAATTTTTGTGCATTTTAGAGAATTTGGGTGATGAAATTAATTAGTTTTTTCTCAGAATTCTGCATAACTTCTCCTTGTTTGTTAATTGAATTGTGGGGTTCTTGAATTTTGTTTGGTAATAACATTTGGGATGCTGAAATTTTGTGATTTTTTTTATTGCAAGAGGTAAATGATTTAGAAAGTATACTTAATTTAGCAATTTTTCTGCATTTTAGAGAAGTTGGATGATGAAATTAACTAGTTTTTTCTCAGAATTCTGCATAACTTTCTTTCATTTTACTATCTTGCAGATGTTAATGTGTGCAAACAGTTGAAATGGCTACTGTATCTCTAATATCTGGGAATTGTGGGATAGGAAAGGGGGAGGATAATAATGGGTTTACTTCACGTGATAATCGGTTATCACGAAAAGTAAACAACGGTATTGGGTTGAAGGATTTGGGTAGTTCAAAGAGGAATTTTGGTGTGGTTTGTGGAGTTAGGAAAGGGAAGAAACACGACTATCCGTGGCCGGATAACATAGACCCCGAAAGCAAGTCACCGTTGGCTTATCTTTCGTATTTTAAGCCTCTTGAAGAGAAGCCTAAACCAGTAACACTTGCTTTTGAGAAGCCATTGATTGATTTGGAGCAGAAGATCCTCGAGGTTGGTTATTCAAGCCATCAATTGATTTTCGTGTTTACGATTTTTTGAGAGTTGTTTATACGTTTTGTGCTCCGTTTTTTGGTCTCTGTACAGGTTGAGAGAATGGCTAGTGATACTGGGTTGGATTTCACTGACCAAATTAATGCTCTGGAAAATAAGTATCAACAGGTAGATTACGAAATCTGATTAATTCGTGTGGTTTTGAAGCAGCGAAACTCGATGAATTCGAAGAAATACGTTCTTTAGTACATACAAGCTTGCACTTTGGTTGTACTCTTGTGTACCAGTTAGATACATGTAACTTGTTTCTATTTAATATTTGAACTAATACTATACAATATGTGAACTAATACTATACTGTATGTAACTGGTACACACAAGTATTTAAATACTTGTTTTGAAACTGTTGTAGCATGCTACTATAAAAACCCACCATCTGGTTCGATATCAAAACCGTATTCGTGCAATTTTGTATATTTAATCTTGACAGCAAGTAGTTCGAAGTGTTAAGTATTGCAGCATTTTTTCAGGCTCTCAAGGATTTATACACACATTTGACTCCCATCCAACGCCTAAGCATTGCTCGTCATCCGAACAGGCCGACTGTCCTTGATCATATCTTAAACATCACAGAGAAGGTACCTTTTCTCATCACAAACTGTTTCTTACATAAACGATGGCCTAACTGAATTTGTTCGTCGAAAAGTGGGTGGAGCTCCATGGAGATCGTGCGGGATACGATGATCCAGCAATCGTGACTGGTATAGGAAGCATAGAGGGTCGAAGCTACATGTTCATAGGACATCAAAAGGGACGGAACACAAAGGAAAACATCATGCGAAACTTTGCAATGCCAACTCCTCATGGGTACGTTTTCGTAGCCAGTTTAAGACCCGATACAACAATATTTGGTAATAGTAACTGAAAGAATTTCGTCTCATCTAAAAGTCCGAACTTGTAGAGAGGTGGGGAATTAATTCTTGTATATTAATTCCTAACACCCAGGTCGTTTTGCCTGGTTTGCTCTGATACCAAGAAAGAATTTCGTCTCATCTAAAAGTCTGAACTTGTAGACAGGTGGAGAATTAATTCTTGTATATTAATTCCTAACACTAACACTATTGGATGGAGCTTGTTCAGTTATAGAAAGGCGTTGCGGATGATGAAATACGCTGATCATCACGGGTTTCCCATTATTACATTTGTCGACACTCCTGGGGCCTTTGCTGATCTGAAATCTGAAGAACTTGGACAGGTATTAGTTCGTCAGTATTAATCGTTTTCACTGAACAGTATTAGTTGTTTTCATTGAATAGTAATGTGTAAAATCCGTAGGGTGAAGCGATAGCGCAAAACCTGAGGACTATGTTTGGCCTTAAAGTTCCGATTGTCACTGTAGTAACGGGGGAGGGTGGTTCAGGTGGTGCTCTTGCAATAGGTTGCGCGAACAAGTTGTTGATGCTCGAAAACGCAGCCTTTTACGTTGCGAGGTGAAGCTTTTGTGACTCGTACGTGCATTATCTCTGTAGCAAAAATCGTTTATATTCACTTTTTTCGTTGGCTGCTTTGTTAGTCCTGAAGCTTGTGCTGCTATTTTGTGGAAGTCGTCGAAGGCAGCTCCTAAGGTAAGTTTCCTCGAGACGAATGGCTAATTTTTCGTGCTGTGTAAATGAGATTTTTATGTATGCAATTGATTAGGCAGCTGAGAAGCTGAGGATTACTGCTCAAGAACATTACAAGCTAAAGATAGCAGATGGGATCATTCCCGTAAGCACAACGATCCAATGATACGATTATAAGCGTACGACGAGATTATCGAAAAATACATTGGTGTGATTTGTTGTTTAATGATGCAGGAGCCTCTTGGTGGTGCACATACTGATCCAGTTTGGACATCTCTGATGATTAAAGATGCTATTCTTAAGGAAATGGAGGTAAAATCTTTACATCTTTTTTAAACTCCGTCTCGTTTTTTATGGTGAGGATTCGCTGGTGCAGGAGTTATCGAGGATGAGCACCGAAGAGCTTCTAGAACACCGAAGGCTCAAGTATCGGTCAATTGGAAGTGTGGGGGTCGTAGAGGGAGTCGAGGTGGAACCAGAGAGGAGACGAAATATGAAAAAGTCAGAGTTGAACGTGCCAAAGTTCGCTGACATTGAGTCCGAGCTCGAGGACCTCAAGAAAACGATACTCGAGGCGAAGGAACCGTCTGATCCGATTACACATCAGAAACTCGAGAAGCTTGAAGAAGATCTTGATGAAGAAATGACGAAGGCGTTCGTTTCCATGGGATTAATGGACCGGATTGAATCTCTAAACTTAGAGCTAGCTAAGTCGCCTAACCCCGATCAAGCGTTGATCGAAACTCTAAATGAAAAAGCCGATAAAATAGTACAAGAGTTCAAGAGGAACCTATCGCGCCCAGGCGCGTATCTTGGGTTAAAGAAAAGGCTCCAAATGATGGAGATTGTTAGCAAGATTGTTGAGACGAAAGAAAACGGGGAGAAGCTGAAGAGTGAGCTTAACCAGAAGCTTTCGTCGGATATAAAAGCTAAAATGGACGTGCTGAAAAGGGCTAGAGAGAAGCTGTCGAGAGGGGATCCATTAGACGAGAGTTTAGCAGACGAGGTTGAAGATGTTAAGGAAAAGCTCGAGGGTGTTCTAAGATCCGCGAACTTGGAGGTCGTGGGGACCACGAAAAGGGACGAAGTGAATCCGTCCAATGCACTGAGAGAAGAGAAGGCGAAAATCGACAGAGAGATCAAGAAGGAAATCGAGAAGGTTATAGATGAAAAGGGACTTGGTTGGAAAATAGACGAGTTGAAAGAAGAAGCTATGAAGGATCCCACATCGGAAAAGGCGAAAAAGCTTGAAGCAGAGATCAAGGAAGCAATAAGTGATGCACTTAGTGACACCCCCCTTAAAAAACGCCTCGAGAACTTATACGAATCGTCTGAAAACGAAATGGTGGAAGGAAAGCTAGGTGTCGATAATGGAAGGTGGTGAAAAACTCGAAACGAGATTGAGGAGGAATGTGCCACGAGTATATACACGAGTATAATTACGTATGCGCGCGTCTTGAGTTGTATCGACGCGCGTTGCAACACGTTGTATTTCTATGTTTGCAGAGTTTTATTGCTTCTTTTTTTTGTTGTTGTATTGTTGTATAGACCAGATTGCAATAACTTGTTAAGTTTTGTGGACAAGATTTGCCTGATTTATGTAAAACCTTTCATGTTTTCAGTTCATATTTGCTGATACAATTTGATCATGCATGATTTTGGCTGTGAAAATACACTCCAAAATTTTCTACACACACCTCACGATGTGTTCGGCTATAATTGTAGCCGTTCTTCAATTTGTACGGTGACGGACCCATAAATTTTGGATTGGGGGGACCGATTTGCAATACTATAAATAAAAAATAATATTATAAAATTTTATATCTACAAACAAAAATTCATTATAAAATTTTCAATAGACCTCATTTTACTAATTTAAATTTAACGACTTTTGTTATGTTTTAAAAAAAAATTAACTGTTTTAACTCATAAGTCATAATAAGTGAAACAATGTTAAAATTTAACGTGCATTCTCGTTGAGACATTAGTCAACAAATGTAGAACTTAAAATATATCTCCCTATTCAAGTGATGACTTGCCTACCTTAACAAGTTCACTTTTGAATTTTTAGTAATGCGTGAGGTCGTATTTTGAGTGATTTAGTGAAATTTAAAGGGAGTTTAGTGAGGTTAAATAAATGAGAAGTATTTTGGTTGATTTAGTGCGATTTAAATGTGATCTAGTGGGGTGTACGGAAGAATGTGGATCCAAAATGAATGATAATTTTAAAAGTAAAATAACGTAGGAGAGTATATTTTTGGGTGATTTAGTGAGGCTTAAATGAAATTTAGTGAGTTGTAAAAGATAATTTAGTGAGATGTATGAAATAATGTGTGACATGTAGGAAATAATGTGGATTCAAAATGAGTGACAATTTTGAAAATAAAATAATGTAGTAAGATTATTAATTTTGTAAATTATTTACGTATTATAAATGTGTAAAGTACCTTAGATGTCTCAATAAAAAAATAAACGAATAATTACGAAACGGAAGAAATATATATATATATATATATAAAATATAAAAAAAATCAGTGGGGGCCATGGACCCCTGGTCACTACCTAGGTCCGCATATGCATATGACCATACATTATACATTTTGTACGACTCTAATGATTGAACATTAATTTTGTGCATATTTTATAAAAGTAACTTAGTAATTTTATTTATATCTTTTTTTTTTTTTGTTAAAAAATAATAAAGTATGTTTAAAGTATTATAGCGTGTGAGTACTAGTTCTATTTTAATATTGTATATAAATTAATGCACAATGTACATGTGGGTAAATTGATATAATAAAATACTAAGTCAACATATAAATCACAAATAGCTTGGTCAACTCAACTTGATTCTAATTTGAGATTAATTGATTTATGTACTATTACACATTTTTGTGACAACATTTGTTAGGGGTGTTTGTTTTGGGACTCACACGTGTTCGGATGGGGACGTAACGTTTTTCGTTCTGTTCTAGTTCGTGATTTCACACTTGAATATTCACCATTCAACTTCATTCACCCTTAATAATACATGGAGTATATATTATACTACTCCATAATACAACATCATACATTTTTACACAATTGATTTGACATAAAGTTACATTATATAATATTATAATAGAACATCACCCATTTTTACATAATTGATTTGACATAAAGTTACATTATATTTATAATACAACATCACACACTCTTACACAATTGATTTGACATAAAGTTGCATCATATTATACACAAAATTTCTAAACAAATACACATAATCAATATTTGTCATAAATTTCTCCATCCAGAATTTTTCCATCCGAATTTCCCCGTCCTACATAATCCCAAAACAAACACCCTCCTTAAAGATTCAGTGAAAAGTAAAAAATGATACATATAATGAATATCCCATTCAAATTATATATTTTATGCAGATTTTTTTTATCAAACAATAAATTAATATTATAGGTGTTGTGTGTTGCTCTAAAAAATAATAAATTTGCATTAAAAAAACTTATCTAAATCCAAAAAAACAGAATTAAATTAATGTTCAAATAGGGACTTATGTATAATAATATTAAAATATAGGCCCCATTTAATAATTAAATAAATCTCTCTCACGCCCTAGAATGGTCGCACCTTTTCAATCACTCCGTTTCAACGCTCACTTCTTTCTTCGAGAATTTCAAGATTTGTTTCTCATTTCTCATTTTAAATTTGCAATTCCAATCGTTTAGGAATTTTCGCAAGCATCTTCAAGTTCTGTATAAATTTCTCGGCAGAGTTTGTAGATTACACGTAGATTTGTGCTAACTTTTGTTATTCGATTAAATTATTTCACCAGTTAGTTACAATTAGGTTTAGTGATGAGTTCGAGAGCCAGATATCCGCCACCGGGGATGGGCGGCGGCCGAGGAGGCGGCGGAGGCGGAATGAACCCGAACATGGGGCCAAACCCTAATTTTCAACCGAGAAATATGAATCAACAGTACGTACAGAGGAGTCAAGCGCAAGCGCCGAATAATCAATTGTTTCAAAACCCTCAACCGCAGCAATGGCTACGAAGGGCACCGACTGACTCCTCCGTCGATGAGGTTGAAAAGACCGTACAGTCGGAAGCAGTTGATTCGAGGTCAATATTTTTTTCTTTGTCCTCTGTATTGAACTGCACTTACTTGGAAGTTTGCACTGGGTCGTTCTTTCTAGATGTTTAATCAAATTGGATTCCTGATCTGTTAGTTTCTCTTACATAACTGTTCTTCTTTCATAATTTATCTGTATATTATTAGGTTATGCATAAACGAGTTTCTGGGACGCCATTAACTAAACATAATGCAGAACCTAAATAAAATAAAAGCGAAGGTAAACCCCATTCAGCTAGATATTTCACTCAATCAAGTTAAATGCCTTCATTTGGATACGAATTTTGAAAGAATTTAGTGTAAGTTGAGTCGTCTGACCAATGAATTCATTTTTCCCCTCATGATATTCGTATACATAAACTTCCATGGAATGAAATGTACTATTCTTCTTGCCCACGATGAAGTTAGATATACTCTGTGATACCTTTCCAGAGATATGGGAAGATCTGTTCTTGCTCTAAAATGGTTTCATTAACCTTCCAAAGTAAAATATGGTGGTTTGATGGCATCTGATGGTGCGTAGAAGGGTTTGGATGGCTTGCTGTTTTGGATGGCATTAGTAGTGGCTACTGATTAGTCGAGAAAATTCAGCTGATGGACTCTCTGTATTGAATTAATTTTGGCTCTCTTGTAACATGAAGTTTGAAGAAATATTCATTTTTTTTTTAAATAGGTTTGATTTGGTAGGCTACATATGATTAGTATAGTAATACCGAACTGAAAATAAAATACTGCATGCCAAATACTGAAGTGAATTTCGGTTCAGTCGTTATTCCACACTGTGCACACCCTAGATGACCATGATCAGTACATCTGCATTGCGTCTTAGTTTTAGGTGTCAGGGTTTTGGTATTATTAATTTATTAAACTCCTTAACAACACATGACTTGAAAGGTTGAATGTTATTATCTCTTTCCCTGACTTTTATGGGTGTAATAAGTATTATTATGGGCAGTATATTTATGCTGTGTTTTTTTATAGCCACACACTCTTTCGTTGTTTCGTATACTTGTCTCTGCTGGTATTTTAATATTGTATATGATTTAATTTAAACATACACTGTTCCTTACTTCTTGATTAGTTCTCAAGAGTGGAAGGGACAATTAAAGTTACCACCACAAGACACCCGTTTCAGAACTGAGGTAAGGTTTCAACAACTTGCATTTTATGTTGTAATATATGGTTGGAATTGGCTATTAACGTTTCATGTGAAGTTGTCAAATTCAGTGTGCTAGTGAATGATTTTAGTCTGCGGATAGTTAATTTCTTCGAAATAGCTTATTTTGTAAGGTTCTTCATTAGATGCCAAAGCTGTCTAGATCCAGTCGGATAGGTGATAGTGCCGGAGGACACATCATGTATTATTTTTTCCAGATATTCAACAAATCAAATCTGTGTTTTAGCACTGTCAATAGTATACTGTTTGTGGCATTCCTTCCCAATAATATATTGGCATTGCCCCTGGGAACTGGGATGAACATGTGTTACTAGACTTTAGATTCTTAGTAGTTGCGATTATCAGTTACATATCTGTGTGTAGTTTTCATTTGTTTCACTATGCTGCAGTGGACCAGTATCCTTACTTCTGTTTGGATTTGTCTTTCAGGATGTTACAGCTACCAAAGGAAATGAATTTGAGGACTACTTTTTGAAGCGTGAACTGCTTATGGGAATATATGAGAAAGGGTTTGAAAGGCCATCCCCAATCCAAGAGGAGAGTATCCCAATTGCTCTCACAGGAAGCGATATCTTAGCCAGGGCAAAGAATGGAACTGGAAAAACTGCTGCGTTTTGCATTCCTGCCTTGGAGAAAATTGACCAAGATAAAAATGCTATTCAAGGTTTGTTCTGTAACCATTTATGTTCCTTCAGATTTTGTACCTCTGTAGTTTCTTGGAAATACGGCCTTGCGTTTATATGCTAGACCTAATGAATTTTGGCGCTGAAACTGCGAACAAGAGAAATTTGGTTCATAGTTTTAGTTTTTTCCTTTTCACCTGGGGTTGTACAAGTCAAGAAAAATGTAAGCATTTGATGATACATGAAATGGTTTAATGTGGATGTATGATACCGAGACTCTTGTGGCTGGAGTCTTGGTCTATGGTAATATTAGATATTTTCTTATGCTGAAATTGGCGACTTTTAAGGGAATAATGTTTCATACAACCTTTTATTAGTCTTGTGTTACCATATTTGTCTTTCAGAATTTCTGTATCTGCTATTTTCAAGTAATTGTGCCAGTTTTAATACTCACAGATGCATTCGTCAGTTGATTAATAGTGGCAGTGGTTAACCTTAATAATATTCAACACTCATCTAGTCATCTTGGTATGTTACTCTTTGCAGTCGTTATTCTTGTCCCAACAAGAGAATTGGCTCTTCAAACGTCACAAGTTTGTAAAGAACTTGGGAAACACTTAAAAATTGAAGTCATGGCTACAACTGGTGGAACTAGCTTAAAGGATGACATAATGCGTCTCTATCAACCAGTTCATTTACTTGTTGGGACACCTGGGAGAATTCTTGATCTTGCAAGAAAAGGGGTGTGCCACTTGAATGAGTGCTCTATGCTTATAATGGATGAGGTAATCAAGTGTTCCACACAATTTTTGAGCTGTTTTTGGAGCATGAATTTTGGAATTAAATAATTCTCATTCTGTCAGTTTTAGCTCTAGTTTCTATTTATTGATTCATATCCACCACCTCATGTGGTCCGAAATGATGTTACTGGCTGTTACGATCCCTACGATGCGTGTGATAGGATTAACCATAGAACTTTTCAAATGTGGCATATTAGTGCTATTGTACCCTTAGATGTTGAGGCTTTTCACAGGGAGTAATAGGTTGAAATTTGTAATGACAAAACGTATAGAAAATCAAAGTTCTCCGTTCTTATGAAGAAATAAAAAAAGAATATCAAAGTTCTCCATAGTGTGGAGGGGTCCTATAGGATCTCTCCTGTAAGGAAATCAAAATTCTTGAGGATTTCTTATTTTGCTGTCTGTTTTGCCTCATTTCAACCTTAGGAACAATTTGATTATTAACATGTTGTAAAGTGGGCCAATCTTACCTCTTTTTTGCTAATATATTTCAGGCAGATAAGCTTTTGTCTCCAGAGTTTCAGCCATCTATTGAGCAGTTAATTAGCTTTACGCCTCCAACTCGTCAGATACTTATGTTCTCGGCTACATTCCCTGTCACTGTAAAAGATTTCAAAGATCGATACCTACGAAGACCCTATATCATCAACCTTATGGATGAACTTACCCTGAAGGGTATAACACAGTTTTATGCTTTTGTGGAAGAAAGACAGAAAGTTCACTGTCTCAACACACTCTTTTCTAAGGTTCCTATTTCTTAACACCTTTTCTTATGTCAGTCTTGGAGGATATGTTTCCGGCCCTTTTTTTTTTACCCCTTTGTCTTGACAATTCATCACTTCTGGCTACAGCTTCAAATTAACCAATCAATTATTTTCTGCAATTCCGTGAATCGAGTTGAACTACTTGCCAAGAAAATCACAGAGCTTGGCTATTCTTGTTTCTACATACATGCTAAAATGCTCCAAGATCATAGGAACAGAGTTTTCCATGACTTTCGCAATGGTGCCTGTAGGAATCTTGTATGTACTGGTACGTTCTCTTGATCTTCTTTACACAGAAAATCACAGAGCTTGGCTATTCTTGCTTCTACATACATGCTAAAATGTTCTGGGTGGAATTTGTTAGCAAAAAAATCACTTTGCATTCATGTTATTATTATGTTACTTTTATTGATGGCATTGTTAAAACATTTGTAGTGATGTAACATTCCCTTCTCTTATGTGCAGACTTATTTACAAGAGGTATTGATATTCAAGCTGTAAATGTCGTCATCAATTTTGACTTCCCTAAGAATTCAGAAACATATTTACATAGGGTATAGTTCTTCAAATTTTTACTGTTTTGTTGTTCACTATCCTGTTTCTCTTTTCTGTTTTATATATGAATCATTATTATTGCTACGTGCAGGTTGGTCGATCTGGAAGGTTTGGACATCTTGGGTTAGCTGTGAATCTGATCACATACGAGGATCGCTTCAACTTGTATGACAGACATCAATTCAGATTTCCTTATACTAGTTTACTATGTCATGTTTTCATTGGATTTTGACCTCCACCTCTCGTATTTCAGGTATAGGATTGAACAAGAGTTAGGGACCGAGATAAAGCAGATTCCTCCACATATAGATCAAGCTATATACTGCCAGTGATCTGTGGTGGTGGCTATCGTGCTCATGGTTGGAAGTGGTAAAACTGGTGGGTCATACTTCCCTCCGTTCCAATTAACTGTCGTTTGAATTGTTCTAAAATATCTGTTATCTTCTCGTATTTTCTTTGTGGACAGAAACAGTTGCCCACCCGGGATGATGTTTGCGCTTGTGGCAGAATTTTATTAGCACTCGTGTATTAGTGATGAAAGACACTCGTATTTTGCCCCCGAGGTTGATGATGCAAGAATTTCCCTGATAATTATCGGCCCCTTTTAAAAGATTTGGATCTCTTCGTATTGCCATTGGATGGATGCTTTCACTGCTAGAGCCTACTTTGTTTGAACCATTGGCTATATTTGCTATGATATTCTGTTGAATAAAAAGTTTGCTTTAATTTTATTAGCTTTTATGCCAAGGGAATATTGCCCTCGTTAATTAAACTTCTAACCGTCATTTTCTCTTATTTTAAACAAAATTCCTGCTTTTTTTAAGTTTTTACAGTGTTTTTTGACTGTCCATTTTGCATTTGGTGTTGGGAAACCTTTGTATATTATTGAATTGAAGACCTAAAATTGGTCAAAATGTGAAGAGAGTTCGTGATAATTTTCACACTTGTTTTCCCTAAATTTTGCATATTTCGAAATTTCTGAACCTTCCACAAATTTTGCTCTCATAATTTTGCGCAAAATCTTATTGAAGATACAAAAAAATCACTTCACTTCAACCATTTCTTCATTTAATATAAATTTTCTTCCTTGTGAAAGTTATCTTGATTTTTTTTTTCGTCGGTTTAAATGAAAGTTATCCATTTTTTTTTATAAACTATTCTCCTTTCACATTTCATTAAAGTCTTCTTTCTCTCAATAATCACTTCTAATACATCTATTTATTTTATCATACTGTATTTTTTAACTTTCATGTCCAAAGCTGATGGGTAGCTTTCACCCGTATAAACGTAGCCGAAATTGCCCCCAAAATTCAACTTAGACAAATTACTATCTCTCATTTCATTAAATTATTCATTTTTTTCAATGAAATCACTTCTAATACATCTACTTATTTTATCATACTGTATTTTTTTAACTTTAATGTCCAAAGCTTATGGGTAACTTTCACCTGAACGGATGGAGTATAAACATAGATGAAATTGCATCCAAAATTCAACTTAGACAAATTACTATCCCTCACATTTTATTAAATTCTTCTTTCTCTCAATCAAATCACTTCTAATACATCTACTTATTTTATCTATTTTTTTTTAACTTTCAAAATGCCCCCAAAAATCAACTTATTATTTCTATATTTTTTTTATTTGTATGCCCATTTTGAGGTGTATATAAATAAGATCTTTTAAAATACCAAAAAAATTATTCTACTTAAATCGAAGAAAAAAAAAGGTGGGTTAAAAAGAAGGTTTATTTTAGGAAATGCAAAAAAGGAGGTATAAGAAAGTGAAAAACATGGAGGTGCAGAAATAGAAGTGACAGGACAGAAGAGTCGTCTGAATCTAAATGATGCCCCCATTGACTTCAATAGTCCAAATATTTTACTGTTTCTTGTTTTACTGTGAAACATCAAATCCATAACAAGAAATTTGTACCGTGAAATCAGCTAAGCAACCAGACAAAGGAATAGAGTTTCAACGTTCCAAACTTTTCACACACAGAAAATCTTTTACTCACTCAGTCCCGTGATTACTTGTCCACTTTTTTTATTGAGACGTTCCAAAATTACTTACACACTCTTAATATGGAAATACCCCCACAAAACTAATAACCTCACAACATCATTTTATTTTCAAATTTGTCACTCCTTTTTTCCATACATTTTACTTTACACATCATCAAATCCACTTTACACATCATCAAATTACCTAAAATACCCCTCCTTTATCTTACATCATCAACCACTAAATTCACTTTTCTTAAACAATGTGTCGGTCAAACTATGCAAGTAATTCTGGGACGGAGGGAGTACTAATTTTTTATTGCAAATTTAGGAGAAATCACAAGAAAAAAGGATGTCAATTTAATGCATTTCCTGGTGTCCGTACACTTATCTTATTGTATGAATAATCTCTGTCCACACACATTAATGCCTTCTCTGCATGTGTACATGTGTTTGGAATGGATCAACATCTCTCGTGACATAAGGTTAAAATTTGTGAAATACTCCCTCCGTCCGCCTATAAGCTTTCCGTTACTTTTTGGTACAGAGATTAAGAAATGATTAAATAATAAATATAGTACAAGTGATGTGGTTGGAAGAAGGAGAGAGATAGAGAGAAAAAGTAAGATATAAAGTGATGTGTAAGAAAAAATACTTACCAAAAAGGGTATGAGAAGCTTATAGACGGACTGACCAAAATGGTAAAATGGGAAGCTTATAGGCAGACGGAGGGAATACTCCTCTCCCAAGATTACTTTCATAGGTGTAATAATGAGTGGAGTTTCAAAGGGGTAGTTTTATACTCAAAATTTATGTATAAAGCAAATAAATTATTTGACTTCTGTGTATGTGTGAAGAAAAAGTAATGACATTTGTTTAAAATTGAGTATATTGTGAGAGTTGAGTTTATATAGAGATTTTTTCATTTTAAGGGTGTGAAAGTTATTGTGAAACAATTCGAAAATGAAAGTGTGAAATTAATTGTGGGACGGAAGGAGTAATAAAAATAAATTTTAACAAAAAATTTATGTAGAATTGAACAAGTTTTGTGTTTGTGATAAATTTATGTAAAATGTAATGCACTATTCCCTCTGTTTATGTTCTCTTAACTTATGGACACCAAAGTTAAGAAATATAATAGAATAAATAAATATATTAAAAATAATGTAATTAAAATAGGGCAAATAATTACGGGACAAAGTAAGAACTATTTATTGATATTTCTCATAATTTAATGACATTTTATTGATATATTCCAAGAATTATTGGTAAAAATATAGCGAATAAATATTGTATATTAAAGGGAAAAAAAGTCTAAAAATCAAGTCATAAGTTTAAAAGTTGAACAAGAGGTCGGAGCGCCATTAAAATCTTGTCCGAAAAAATTCTTAAAAAACAAAACGCGGGCTAAGAAAAGCTACACCCCTTTAAATTTACATTCGAAAAGTTAATCAAAATCAAAATGATTGAAACGAGAAAAAGACTTGATCCCTACTACTCCCTATGTAACTTTGATCCATTTAAAAATATACATCAGATTATTAATATGAATTCATATATGAGTGTAATTGGATCACGAAGCTTGAAAAAATTATACTCCCTCCGTCCGCCTATAAGCTTCCCATTTTACCATTTTGGTCCGTCCGTCTATAAGCTTCTCATACCCTTTTTGTGGTAAGTACTTTTTCTTACACATCACTTTATATAATTTTTATCTCTATCTCTCTCCTCTCTCAATCACATCACTTATACGGAGTACTATATCTATTATTTAATCACTTTTCTTAATCTATGTGCCAAAAAGTAACGGAAAACTTATAGTCGGACGGAGGGAGTATAATACTTCCTAAGTTTCGTTGTAAACTTCTCACTAGTCTATTTATAGGTCTCATCATTAGCATTTATTTTTTTTAAATGACAAAATTCACTATCTATCTACGTGATCTTCTTCTTTTTACATAGCTCTATTTCAACTATCTACTACACATTTTACTATATTTATTAATCTTCGTAAAAAAAACGAAGAAAAAACTTATGACGCGACGAGTATAGTATGAAATAAACGTCATAAAGGAGAAGGAGGTGTCATTGAATGCATAGGGCAGAGTATGTCCTTTCACTATTGAAGAAAGGCAATTAAATGCAATTTTATCTCCCATTTGAACTGTTTTTATGTTATCTTTGCATTTATTTCTCACTACCATAGTCTACACATACTACACACACAAACAGTGCCAAATAGTACTGTTTCAGATCTTGAATTTTCAATATCTTTGCCTTCTCACCTTTTAAATTTACGGCCCCAGCACCATTTAACACCAAAAGCAAGCCTTATGCACCATTAATTTTCACTCTCTTTTCCGTCCGTCTATAAATTTCTCGTTACTTTTTAACATAGGAAATTAAAAAATTGATTAAATAATAGATATAGTACACGTGATGTGATTGATAGAACTAGAGAGATAGAGAGAAAATGTAAAAATAAAAAAATTAAAATTATTTACCAAAAATGATATGTGAAGCTTATAGGCGGACAGACTAAAATGATAAAATGAAAAGCTTATAGACGGACAGATGGAGTATATACTAGAAGACTTGTCCATGAAAAACTTGCATTTCATAGCACGAAATTTAGGAAAAAAGTGTAATGATTAGAATTTTGGAGGTAATTTTGTAAATTTTTATATATAAAGTACAGTAATTGGAATGAGTTATATTATGGACCCTAAAAGTAATTACATGAAGGGTAATATATGTATACTTTGAGAGTGAGTGTGTAAGCTTCTTAGGGACGGAAGGAGTATTTTTTTTAGGGTTTACAAGATCACTTTCAAATACATAAATACATTCTTACGCACGAGATCTTCAAATTGAGATAAATCAATTTGGTGTCGTTGTCCGCACCAATCGTGAGAAGTTGAAACGCGAGTGTACACATTGCATCACAAACCATAGATTTTTCTCCGGTATAACAACTAGACAAGCTCACACTAAAATAGTCGTGTTGAGATAAACAGAAAAATATAGTCCATGATTATTTACACGCTTTTTTTATTTTTATTGAGACGTTCCAAAATTATTTGCACACTCTTAATATGAAAATATTTCACAAAATTAATACCCTCCCAATCTCATTTTATTTTCATAATTGTCACTCTTTTTTTAAATACATTTTACTTTACATTTCATCGAATCACCTAAAATACCTCTCTTTTATCTTATCTCACCCACCACTAAATTATCTTTTCTTAAAAATTGTGTCGGTTAAATCGGATAAATAATCCCAAAATGGAGAGAGTATAATTTATATTGACATTTAAATTAAATAAACTAACCAAAATAAAAAAGTGGTGCATATGCAAGTTTTTTTTAGTTTGACTTTGACTTGATTGATTAGCCCGGTTAGATAGCACATCACATCAAAATAAATGGTCTGTAGTGTTAGTACTACAAATAACGTTGTGGTCATATATTTCTAAGTTCAATTACTCAACTAAAAAATAAAGTTCAATATTTTTTTTAAGGCAAATAAAGTTCAAAAAATAAATTATAATTATATGATCTTTAGTTTAAATGAGATAATCTCAAAAGACACGACCTCTATTTGCAAACAGTTCAATTTTATTTCGTGCATTTTACATGCACTAAAAAAACACTGTAATATTCGGTCACAAATGAGTTTTAATCGAGTTGAGCTTAAATAAATTGATACTTCACTTTTTTTTTTCACTTATTCAACTCTATATAAAATTAAGATTCAAGCTCATTTAACATTTATATTATTTTAAATTCAAATTTTTTTTCAACAAATGAACTTTAATTGAGTATCAAATATCTTGATTTACAAAACATATCAATGTCGAGATATCATTTAATATATATATAGTTTGTCACGTAAGCTACTCTATTTATCCACCAAATTTGTTCTAATATACTCCCTCCGTTTCCACAGAAATTTGCACACTTTCCATATATGGATGTCCCATACCAATTTGCACACTCCATAAAAGGAAATATCTTCACAACCCTCACCCTTGAAATATACTCATATTTACCCATATGTCATTACTTTTCCACACTCAATCTACTTTTTACTTTACTTTATTCATAAAAATTTATAAAACTACCCTTCATAACATCAATCATTACACCTTTTCTTACACATTTTTTAAAATGTGTGCCGGTCAAAGGGTGCAAGTTCCTCCGGAACAGAGGGAGTATTTTTTAATCATCACTTAATTATTAAAATTATCATTTAACGTTATTCACAAACAATAATTTTATTTATAACGAGTCCACAACATTCCTAATTTATCAATTTAAAAAAAAAATGTTTATTTCAATGGATACAAAAAAACGAGACACTTAAGAAAACGATCATACTCTAGTGAGCAAGCAATAAATAAAAGAATTTATTGGTTCCATAGTGGCAATCATTCAATATCCTCGTCCATAGTCTTGAATGTTATTCCACCAAATATAACTCCTCCATCCGTCCCGTGATTACTTGCACACTTTCTTTATTGGAACGTCCCAAAATTATTTGCACACTCTTAATATGAAAATACCCCACAAAATTAATAACCTCACAACATCATTTTATTTTCAAATTTGCCACTTATTTTTTCCATACATTTCACTTTACACATCACCAAATTACCTAAAATACCCTTTCTTTATCTTACATCATCAACCACTAAATTCACTTTTCTTAAACAACGTGTCGTCGGTCAAACCGTGCAAGTAATCTTGGGGCGGAGAGAGTATTATTTTTACATACATATGCATCAAATAAAAATAAAATAATAAAAATGATAGTACCCTATATATGACTATATGAGTGTAAATGAGAGCATTCATTGCCCTCTCAGCGCAGAAGCCGCTGCTGTGAATTCTATCTTACTTTGTTTTGGAGGGAAAAAACACTTATTTTCACAGTTTTTTGTTCATGTTTTAGTTTGGTGGGTGTAAATCCTAATTTAATGGGTAGAGCGCCTTGTTGTGACAAGAAAGGGCTGAAGAGAGGGCCATGGACTCCTGAAGAAGATGAAAAGTTGGTGGACTACATTAACAACCATGGGCATGGCAGCTGGAGATCCCTCCCCAAACTTGCTGGTATTTTTTTATTTTTTATTTTTTGAATTTTTTTTTTGAAAAAATATGAACATTTGGGGTAAATGTGTGAAAAATTTGATGTTTTGAGAAATTTGGTGAGTTACATGTTTTTCTAGGTTAGATTTAGATTTATGTGTATGTTCTTGCAAAAGAGTACATAGATTTTAGTATAAGATAAAAATAGACATAAAATACCCTTTTTAACCTCAATTATGGAGTAGATTGTTTGTCTCATTTCGATAGTACACTAATCATTTTGTTCGGTCGAAGTGGTCGTACAATAAGCATTCGTCGGACCTTAGGGTTTGGAGTGTAGTGTGGTTAGAGGATTTGGTGATATGTGTTTACTAGGGATTTGCATTTTGTCATAAGGGTTTAGATCTTTAATCGAGGGAGATTCGATTTTCGGGTGTTGGATTCCATAAGAAAAATAAATTATGATTGTGAGGTATAATTAATAATAAGGGGAAAAAAACTAGTATGAGATCGTCTCACGAAAACCCTGATTCGATTATTGTCGTGTGTGGGATTATAGGGCTTTTTCGATGTGGGAAAAGTTGTCGTTTGAGGTGGACGAACTATCTCCGGCCCGACATTAAACGCGGGCCCTTCACATCCGAGGATGAGAAGCTCGTGATTCAGCTTCACGCAATACTTGGAAACAGGTGATTATATAGAGTATTATATATATAGAATTTTGTTTATTTATGACTTCAATTTTTTTTTTAAAAAAATTGTCATTTTGTCCACTTACGACGAAATTCTGGATCCGTCCCTGTTTACAATCCTTGTTTCGATCGGATCATTTTGTTGTAATTCTTGGAAACTGGTGATTAATTTATAACTAAATTTCAAAATTTTCTATTATATATAGAAATTTGTTAATTTATGACTTCAATTTAAAAAAATTGTCAATTTTTGTCCACGTACGACGAAATTCTGGATCCGTCCCTGTTTACAATCCTTGTTTCGATCGGATCATTTGTTGTAATTCTTGGAAGCAGGTGGTTATAACTGAATTTCAAAATTTTCTATTATATAGTGAAATTTGTTTATTTATTACTTCAATTTATAAAATTTTGTCAATTTGTCCACTTAGACGAAATTCTGGATCCGTCACTGATTACAATTGGATAATTTGTGATTCAGGTGGGCTGCAATTGCCTCCCAACTCCCTGGAAGAACGGACAACGAGATCAAGAATCTATGGAACACGCATCTGAAGAAGCGATTGATCCTAATGGGAATCGATCCAATGACTCACCAGCCCACTTCGTTATCCAACGGTGGGCTGATGATGGACAGATCGTCGTCGTCCACTCGCCACATGGCGCAGTGGGAGAGCGCTAGGCTGGAGGCGGAAGCTCGTCTCTCCAAAGAATCGCGCCTCTCTTCGTTGGGGAAATCAGGGGGGGACGACTTCTACTTGCGCCTCTGGAACTCCGAGGTCGGGGAGGAGTTCCGTAAGTTTAAGAACGGTAACAAGACTAGTGATGGTGATCAAAGTCGTGTTTCGACGAAATGTTGCTCGATATCGGAGACGACTAGCGAAATCGGGGAGAGTAGCAAGTCGTTTAGTGAGTTGTTGATGAAGGGAGGGACGGATTCGTGTAGTGAATCTAATGAAGTGGAGGAAGATTGTACATTGCAACTGCTTTTGGATTCTCCAGGCAGTAGTGATATGAGCTTCTTGGAAAGTGATTCTTACAACAGCTTATATCCTCCTACTAGCTTTTTGCATTGAAAGAAAGTAGAAGCTGATTTTAATTAATCACTTTTTTTTTTTTTGGCTATGAAATTATTGTAAGAATGCTTACATGGTTTTGTATTAGTAACTAAAAATGACTAGAATGGATTAGGTTTTAGCTACTATGAACATGTAATGGATGCTTTAAATTTCATGAATGTTGATTCATGAACAATGAATTTTTAGGAATATAATTGTTTATGTAGTTATATCTTGTGTTTCTTTGAATGAATAGAAGATGCATATATGCTTATAAGGTATACTAAAACGTCCTCCATTAAAAAGTGTGTTTCTTTTTACAACAATTTTACAATACTCTCTTACTTAATCTATTATTTTAAAAACATGACAAAAAAATTGAGTATACTTTTCAGAGTCACACTCCAAAAATTCAATTCAACAATTAAAATTCAATTACATGTATACATCCAATTATATCCAAAAATTTGCCAACTTTTCATGGACAAGCGGAGTAATAGAAATTTATAAGCCACCCTCTTAATTCCAATTTTTTTCATTTTTTTTTGCATGTCTTAAAAAATTTGTATCCAAAAATAAAAATAATTTTCGCAATTATAATATACCTATATTTACCTTTCATTATCTCTCAATATTTTAATCATTAGAATTTTTTTAAAACTATATTGTCAAGATTTATCACAAACTTTGATGGAGGGACTATTAGGTTGTGTTTGGATTGAGGGATTTGATTTGGAAAGGTATTTCAAATGAAAGGTTTTGGAAACATATGGATTTCAAATGACATGATTTTAGAGAGGATTTAAAATCCTCTCAATTTTAACTAAAAAAATATGCTTAGGATTTTAAATCCATTCATTTCATTTTTAATCCAAACAAGGGGAGTGGATTTGAATGATGGATTTGAAATCTATAGATCAAATCCCTCCATCCAAACGTAGCCTTATATTATTTTGGACATTGTTTTCTAAATATTTATTGCTTTACCAATTTACCAAAAAAAAATTGAGAATGAAAGCATGTGTCTTTGCCATGATAATATCATGTTTTGTCTTATGGATGAATAGTTATGGTTTTCTCACAATAATGGGCCTAAGGGCCCACCTATAGGGTTAAATGATGGGCCTAAGCCCATCAAAGAACACTTGAAGTAGAACAGAAAGATCATATGTAGTATGCTGAAATAGTGAAATGGTAGATTTTTTTTTGCTCTAAGCTATTATTGTCATTCTCCACAACACACAAACAATATGCTTTACATTGCTTCTGGACCGGACAACGAGCGACGTCACGGTGGACTTATTCAAGCCATTGTTTTCTCACGAATCCAGAAGGACACTTGCTCGATACATCACACGAAACTATACACAAACGAACGAGAAAGCAAAGGAAACAAAAAACGAAAGCTCAAGCTCAAGTTTTGATCGTGTGATGATTCACCTAAAGTTTAACCTCCAAAGCATCCGAAACCCTTACTAGGAACTTGCCCCGTTGCTCTGTACTTTGCAGCCGTCTCCTCAGCTTTTAGCAAGTCTTCTCCACGTTTGGCTTCGACATTCGCTCTCTTCTCTTCAGCTTGTTTGTGAACTAGTCCTACCTTGTTTTTTATTTTCTCCGCGTATTCTCCTTTCTTTTTCTCAAATTTTTCCTGCAAGCATTACCGATTCACATTCAGTATTCGTGACTAAAGTGATCGTCTACTTTCCTAATAAAATCGTATATCAATTTACACAATTCAATTTCTAACATCCAAAAAAGTGGAACACTAGAACTGACACAGATGATATCATTCGCAATCTACACGTATATACATGTCTGAGGACCGACGTGTGTTACCTCAATGCTCTTTAGCTCGCTTTCAAGAGACGCCTTCTTGCTGTTTTCCCACGCAGCAACGTCCGAGAGCTTCTTTTGAGCCCTGTTTCATACGCGTATAAGTATCATCTTTCCATTTTCGTATTAGCTTCTTTAAATTAAGACAATGTAATGCTAATACTGATGTCCAATTGAGTGAGTCGACGAGGGAGGTGAAAACCTTACTTGTTTTCGACTTTAGACTTTTCGTTTTCTTCCCATGCCTTGATAAAAGACAACTTCTTGTCACCCTCAAGTTTTGAAAGAGCAATATCTGTAAAATCACACAATTTTTACTTTACGATTTAATTCTCAGTTCATCAAATAGCCAGATTAAGGCTTATACATTATGATGATAATTGATAATTGTAAATTAAAAATAGCTACCTCTATCAAGGGATCCTCCTTTTGAGTCTTTCTTGCCAGGAGCATCAGGAATCTCTGCAGAGTACGGGAACATTGTTAGAGAATTAATATAAATAAATTAATTTAACACCTTTATACAAGTTCCACCCGTCCTGAATTCAATTCCCGTTAAAAACAAACTTCACTAATACTCCCTCCTTCCAATTTTATTATGTCCATTTCTCCGGCACGAGTTTTAATGAATATTGATTAGTTTATATATAAAGTAGATAAGTTGGGGTATGATGGGATGTTGTAAGGTCCATTTAAATGGTAAAGTGATTGTTTGTGAATAAAGTTAATGTCAATTTGAGTAAATAAGTGATGGTTGGAGGGTGGAGATAAAGTAGTGTGAATAGTATTATTTCCAAAAAAAAGAAAAGAATGACAATCAAAAAAGTAAAGTGGGAATAATGAAATTGAACGCAGTAAGTATTAAATTGTTCATTTGATGGGATTGGTGTTAGTGAATTAATAAGTTCTAACTTTATCTAGATAAGACTGAATTCTTTCATGGTATCATAATCTTCGGCTCACGCCCACCCGTCCTGAATTCAATTACCTCTAAAAAAACAAACTTCGTTCATATTAAATTGTTCACTCGATGCTCTGAAAACAAACTTCATTCTAAATTGTTCACTGTCGATTCAGTCTAAATTCTTTTAATGGGAAACAAAGTCACAACTTCAATTTCATCAAGAACATCACTAATTGAGATTTGTGTAATCAAAGTTTGATTAAGGAGACAACAAGAATCGCCAATGTTGGCACAAAACCATAAAAATAAATAAAAATCATGATCATACACATTAGAACCCTAACTATCAATAACAATTTCACAAATTGTAATTTAATATTTCTCGGAATAAAAATCTGAAAATCAAATAATATATAAATATAGCGAGAGAGGAGGGTGAAAAGGTAATTTTACTTGCAAGAGCCATGGCGTCGTGGTGAGGTGGTGGAGCAAGGGGCTTATCCTTCACGACGACGACGTCGTTTGGGTTCTCCGTCACCGACGCAAGCGGTGGCTCCTCCGCTACAGGTTTGTTTAAAACAACTTCCTCCGCCACTGCTGTTGCCATTTCGATTTATATATATATATACACACACAATCTCTCTCTCTCTTCACACTTTTCTCTTCCTATCTCTCTCCTCAATGGCGAATAAAGCGGAAACTAAAGGTAGCTATATTTATGAATTATTATGAGTGGCTGGCACCAACAACTGTGTGTATCTACGTCGGCAGTCTGGATTTTGTGTTATACGGAGGAGTAATTCTCTGCTTCGCCGATGCATGATTGTACAATTTGTAGATGCCACGTATGCGCGTTCTACTGGTGCGTGAGGTGGGTGCAGTGAAAGAGGTGTGGGTGAGATGTAGACTGGAATAGCCCATGCCGACAGGTTGCAATCTTGATGGTGGATGGCGGTACAGCTGGACGAGTAATTTGTAAATGTACTGTCCTTATTATAAGATTTTTTTTTTTTGTTGAATGAATTAAGATTTTATCATATGATGATAACTGGGGCTGTCAAATCGTGCTATCGTGTCGTGTTTCGTGTCGACATGATAAGGTCAAACACGAACACGACACGTAAAGGATCTGTGTCGACACGAACACGATAATTTTCGTGTCGACGTGACACGACACGTAACACGATAACAACACAATAACGACACGATAAGAAAATAAATCAATTTAAAATTGTATTAAATATATAAAAAATAATATATTTATATAAATATAAAAAATTATCGTGTCATTATCGTGTTATTATCATATACGTGTCATTATCGTATCGTGTCATATCAGGTTAACGGGTTGTTAACAGGTTAATGGGTTACCTGTTAATTTTATCGTGTTTAACGGGTTGACACGAACCCGACACGAAATTTTCGTGTCGTTATCAGGTCGACCCGATAACGACACGAACCCAATAAGGCCAAACACTAACTCGCAATTTTCGTGTCGGATTCGTATCGTGCTATCGTGTCGTGTCGAAAATTGTCACCCCTAATGATGACATTAAAAATTTAAAATAAATCACTAAAGGCAAATCAAAATTTCATTTTAACAGATTATAAAAAAAAAATTAATTGATTGAAAATGTATGGGTCATGATTGTGTTACTCTAATTCAATACATCATAATAGGAAATGTTGAGCCGAATTAAATTAAAATAAGATGGTTTAGTTTTCATTATTGCAAACGTAAATCGTAATAGGTAGTCAATCCACACTGAACGGATGGTCTATTCAATAAAACGAGTTATTAAAACTCCGGGCTTCTGTACCTATTTTATGCGCCAAAACATTAACACACCGCTTAAAAAATGTTAATAATATTAGTGAATTTGGTGAATAACTTCCTACAGACTATAATATAATCTACGAATGTTGAATCAAATGTATCCTTAGAATTAATTGCATCAACAATGACATTTGCATCCCCTCGATCACATAGATGTTCAACGACTGGGCCTTCAACCACGACAACGCCTCAAAAAAGACTATGGCTTCCCCTATCACTACATCAAATCGCCCTTGGAACACCATTGATTTACCCATCGTGTTATTTTTGTGATTATTCCTTAAATCAAACCCCAAACATATACTATATTTGATTTGTGTTACTGAAAAATGAGGCATCGATGTTCAATTTAATTACCTCCGACGTTAGGGCATACCAAGCCAAGCAACAAACATTTCCCGTCACATGTGATCACTTGGGCATGTTTGTTTTGGGACTCACCCGTCCGGACGTGGGACGTAACGTCCCACGTCCTTGTTCTACTTCGGAATTTCACATCCGGATTTCTCCATTCAACTACAATCATCCCTAAAAATACCTATACATCCTACTATTACATCTTACTATTACATCTCATCCAACCACTCTTACACAATTTGATTTGACATAAAGTTACATCTCATCCTACTCAAAATCCCAAAACAAACACACACAATTACTATTCATCAGGATTTCCCCATCCAGGATTTCCACGTCCAGGATTTCCCCCATCCTACATAATCCCAAAACAAACATACCCTTATGAAATTAAATTGAACAATTAAAAAGTAAAAATTTTAATTAAATAATTATAAATATATATAATCACTTAAAATTCAACTACATATAGTATATAAAAAATTGCATATATAAGTATTTGATATTGCATGGTAGTACATTTTTTAGGGCCATTTGGTACATACATATTAGTAGTATAATCCGTTTTGTACCATGCCCATTTTATATAATTTTTTCTTCATTACTCCCTCCTCCCATTGAAAGCTATTCAACTTTCTTTTTTCGTTTGTCCCAATAAAAGCTACTTGTTCTTCTTTTAGCAAACTATTCCTCTCACATTTCATTATATTATTCTTTTTCTCAATCACATCACTTCTAATACATCTACTTATTATATATATATTGTATTTTTTAACCTCTGTACCCGAAGCTCATGGAGAGCTTTCATTGGGACGGAGGGAGTATTAATTATTATAACTCATTATAAACCTTTTATATATATATAGAAATATCTTGTTGATTGATTGTAAGTTGTAACAACATGTGATTATCAAATATGGCTCCACAATGGAACATTGGAAACAGCGATCGAGATTGAAGATGCTTGCTACTAAGAAATTGCTTCACGATTACATATCATAATTTATTTTTTAGCCCCACAGAATCAATACTCCGCGAGGGGTAGTTATATACTATTAGTAGTTATTTCGTACATATAATTTAAATATAAAAAAATAAAATAACGTTGGAAAGTTTGCTATATAAGTACATATATCTAATTTTTTTTAATTATATTTTTTTATTTATTTAAATGCTGGCATGAGAACTATCATTATACCTATTTAATTAGTACTCCGTATTTATTTTATAGAAAAGGACATCTTTTTATTTCTTTTTTATGTTTGCAATATTTCAAACTAGCATAAATTATAATTTATTGCATATGAATTATTAAGATCGACTTTTGGTGAAACCATTTATTGCAATGCTGCCACTTGTTCATATAAATGTGCATATTTTTTATTATTTTTAAAATATATCTTGCTAAGCTTATTTTATTTCATTTATAATTTATCTACTTTACTCTCTACTTGAGCTAGTTTATGTAAATTTGTACAAAAATAATCAAAGAATAGTTTATGTGGATGGAGGGAGTAATATACCAAAATTAATTTCACACTTTTTTACAAGTTGAGACTTTTAAATAAGACATACTCCCTCCGTTCCAAGATTTTATTCACATTTTCTTTAACGGGATGTCCCAACGTTTTTTGCACACTCAAAAAAAAAAAAAACAATAATACCCCTCCTTTATTTTACATTTAGTCAAATCTCATTTCTCTTTAATCAAATTTTCACTCACTTTAATCAATGAATTATCAATAATACCCTCATTTATTTTATCATGCAAATCACTTTATTTAATTTTCTTAATTTTCATGTCGGTCAAAGTGTGCATAAAATTCTGGGGGGGAGGGAGTAATTCTCTCATGGTATCAGAGGATTCAGAGTTTTCAAACAAACAACTTGACTTCGTAATTTACGTAAATAATTGTTTGAAAATAATCAGTAGCGCCAGTGAAGCGTGATTCGTGAACGTGAGATGTTCATAATAATTGGCGTCCCCTGCACGTCTGATATGTCAAGTTAAGTGCATAACATGATGTTTGAGATTTTTGAATGGATTCATCTCTACAAAAGTCCAAATGCTATAACCATTCTATTGACTTAATTTGAGCCACAAAGATGTAGATTTCACCATTCGTACGTACTATCATGTTGACACAATAAGATAGATTAAATATGAATACGATACGAACACGATAAAGTTAAATAATAACCTGTAATTTTAGTTTTGTTCGAAATTGTCACGAGAGTATAACCCATTGAAAAATAAAATAAATCTTACACCTACGAATACATATATAAAAATTTAGATTTTTTTCTTGTGGGGACTGGGGAGAGTGAATAATTGGGTTCTTGGTCGTATCCCATTTTAATTGATTGTATATGGGCCTCTTTTTTCCTTATCCATATTATCTACTAGGATATTGATTGGGTGGGACCTACTAAAACCAAATTTGCAGAAGGGTTTTACTATATGCACCTCCATTTCGGAGAGATACACTTCCCCGATTTATACAATCCTACAAAATTGGCACATTCACATTCTTAATTGTCATAAATACCCCTCCCTTCATAAAACTCATATTACTACCCACACCCCCCCCAAACCCTAAATTCATCTTCATCTTCCTCCTCCATTTTTCTCCTCCCATTTCCCCCAATCCACCCCCTCCTCACCACCACCCCCGTCGCCGGCGGCCGGCCCCTCCTCTCGAGTTTTTTGGGAAAAAAAAATTGCAGATTTCGCGGCCGCCCCCTCCCTCCTTCCTCGCCGTCGCGTCCCCGTCCTCCCCTCCCCTGTTTTTTTTCTTCTACGTTTTTTTTATTCACCCCATCCCCGTTTGGCCGCCCCCTTCCCAACCACCGGCCTCCGATTTTTGGGCACCAGGCATGACTTCCGATTTTTTTGGCACTTTTTTAGGGTTTTCTGCATTCGCAGAAAACCCTAGTTTTTTTTATATTTTCGAGACTGTAATGTCGACCAACTACACTTTCGTCGACAAACGGTTGTCGACGATAGTGTATTTGGTCGACATTACAGTGTCGTTTTTTTTTCGACCTTATTAGGTCGACCAAATACACTCTCGTCGACAAACGGTTGTCGACGAGAGTGTATTTGGTCGACACTGTTTTGTCGAAAAATTTAAAAATGGTTTTTGAGAATTTCTAAATTTTTTTCTAATTTTTTTTTTGTTTGGTGGCCATCGGAAACGACGACGGCGGCGGCAGAAATTAGGTTTAGGGTTTATAGATGGAAGTGGGGGTGCATTTAGTAGTGTAATACTACTCAAAGGGTATTTTGGGGTTTTTACACTATTATTAAATTAATAAAGTGTTAGGGGGAGTGCATCTCTCCGAAATAGTCAGACCCTTTGCAGAATTGATCACTGTTCCAGTCCAATTACCTATTCAAAATCGTTTTTGAGATTTAACCGAGAAAAATTTATCAAAATCGGTAAAATCAATTGAACCCTTTTTTTTAATTAATATATTTGTGATTTAAGGTTTTTTTTTTTAATCATTTTTACAACTAAATTTTTTAGATTAGCTTATTTTTTACAATTCTACTACAATATTTTAATTTGAGAACTCGTTATGGATTATGAAGTATGACTCATAGTGTAACCTTTAATTTGAGCTGTTTCGTGTTTAAATCTGTTGTACTTATTTTAGTGCGAGTCTTATAATTTTTAAGTGTTTTTTTTTTTTTTAAAAACCAGCATAAGAAATACTATTTGATGTGTGTAGTATTTTTTTTTTTCAATTCCATATACTTATAACCATTTAACTTTAGGATCCCCGACAATTACGCCTAAATTTGAAAGCATAGGAGGAGGGCAGGCCGGCAGGGTGATTGGTTCCCACATGCTCTTACTAGATTTGACTTTTCTATTTTTCGTGTTTCACTTATATTTCTTTTTATTTAATTATTACTACTCCGTTCTCCTATAAATTTCTCATTTTACTATTTTTTCTGTCCGCCTAGCCTATAAGCTTCTCATACCTTTTTCGGTAAGTATTTTTTCTTACACTTCACTTTATATCTTACATTTCTTCTGTATCTATTATTTAATCACTTTTCTTAATCTTTGTGCCAAAAAGTAACGTGAAACTTATAGGCGGACGGAGGCAGTAGTATATAGATGTTAGTAATTATATACTTTCTACGTCCCACAATTATTTTCACATTTTTTCAAGATTTTTCACAATAACTTTTACACACCTAAAATGTAAAACCGTTAATAAATTTCACCTTCACAAGTCACAATATATCAATATTACACAAATGTCATTATTTTTTCTTCACAAATACATAAAAGTGAACTCATTTATTTATTTATACATACTCTTTTATAAAATTCCCCCTTAAAATTTTCCATCTACTAAATTCATTTTTCTTATGTGTCATTTCACACATGCAAATAATAATGGGATGGGAGGGAGGGAGTATATAATAAAATAAGTTTGCAAATACCACGCAATATAGCCCTTTTTAGATTATTTAAAGAGTACGCTAATATAATAAACACGATTAATTGCACTGTATACGTGTTATTTTGTGTAACAAAGATATTGCATTATTGTGTAATATGAGCAATTCCATTCAACATCTCTATAGATACTCGTTTTTAATTAAATAGCATCTTGTTCATTTTCATGGGTATAATAGTATTGATTTGATTCTTCATCATCATGCAAAATAAAATAAAACAATTATAATGTATTCGATAAAGCATATTAGACAGGTTGTAAAACCCCACTAATATGATTCAACTTTTGAGATGGGGACCTAATCTTGAGTCTTGTTCTAACAGCATAATTATTAATTATGTACCCCACAATTTAATTAGTTGTGAAGTGTTATATGATATTTATTAAAAAAAAACCTCAATATTCTACTTTGAGGTAGATGGTCATATTTTTCTTTATCCAAGCATATATGTTTGGAAACGACGTTTGACATTGATTCCCAAGCGGATTAGCTAGGAAATCACACTGATACCATTCCGGTGAAAGCTATTCATGAGATTTAGATACGAAGGTTAAAAAATATAATAAAATAAGTAGATGTATGAAAGGTGATGTGATTGAGAGAGAAAAATGAATATAATGAAATGTGAGAGAAGATTTTTGTAAAAAAAAAGAAACGTGTAGTTTTCATTGGTACAGACGAAAAAAATAATGTTGAATAATTTTTATCGAAACAGGAGAAGTAGGATTGGTCTGCTATGGACTCGAGTGCATGTTGTGCACCCTAGTCCATGTTGCACTTTTCAATTTACTGACTTACACTTTTTGGTAAATGGTGTTGCACTTTTAAATTATTAAACTGTATAATAATATTTTTAGTAATAATTAAAAAGTGCAACACCATTTACCAAAAAGTGTAAGTCAGTAAACTGAAAAGTGCAACATGGACTAGGGTACACAACATGCACTCGAGTGTATACTAGACTTTATCGGAGAAGTATGTACTCCCTCCGTCCCGGAGGAACTTGCACGCTTTGACGGGCACACATTTTAAGAAATGTGTAAGAAACGGTGTAATGATTGATGTTTTGAAGGGTAGTTTTGTAAACTTTTATGAATAAAGTAAAGTAAAAAGTAGATTAAGTGTGTAAAAGTAATGGCATATGGGTAAATATGAGTATATTTCAAAGGTGAGGGTTGTGAAGATATTTCCTTTTATGGAGTGTGCAAATTGGTATGGAATATCCATATATGAAAAATGTGCAAATTGGTATGGAATATCCATATATGAAAAATGTGCAAATTCCTGTGGGATGGAGGGAGTATAAAATTGCAAATTTAAATAGCTAAAACGTACGTATGTGATGAATATCAACTCCTCCGTCGGCGCTGGACACGAGTTAAAAAAAAAAAGTGTGTTTATATAAAAAATGGAAATTTAGATATAAAGTAGAAATAATTTTTTTTTTATGAAACAAAAATTATAGAAAATGCACAAACAAAAAAAATGAAAGTAACGATCTTCGTAGACATAATCCTTTTATCTCAATATAATTATCATTTTGCCCACGCTTATATAATTACTACAGCAATATATTAAGTAAATGGTAATAAGGTTACATTATACATTTGTGGTTAATCTAAAAAATAAGTTTCGAAAATAAAATATGGTGCAACGACTCTGCAAGGAGTCAATGGGTGTACAAATAAAGTTCTATTGGGTAGAATTTTTATTTTTTGCTTAAAAAAATGTATAATTTTAATTTAATTAATGAAAGGGTACTATAGTCTTTTTACATATATTTATTTAAAAAAAAAAATAGTGGTGAAGTGATAAAAAAAACTGGGGGCATTTAGCCGTGACCTAATGGGTATTAGCTGGATTGGGCCTGTTACCCAATGGGCATTAGCTGGATTGGGCCTGTTACATAGTGGGTATTAGCTGGATCGGGCCTGTTACCTAATGGGCATTAGCTGGATTGGGCCTGCTATTCTTGATTAATAAGCCCATTAAATGTCCCCGTTACTCCGTTAGCGGTTACCCACTTCTTCAACGGCGCCGTGCGAATTTTCCATCCAATTGATTCCCGCCCCGAAGCTATTCCTCCGTCGCTGCCGGAAACGATGTCGTGTTCGCCGCAGAATGTGCCGGAGAAGCCGTGGGGAGACAAAGTTTCAGAAGCAGTAATGTCAGTTTACACTTCCCTCCCCAAGAAAGGGAAGCCTCAAGGCCGTGAAGTAACTGTTTTGGCCGCCTTTCTTCTTTCCAATCCTTCTCAAGGTTTGCAACTTCGGGATAATCAGCATAAATTCATGATTTACCAGTTTAATTTCTCGATGAGTAGTATGATCTTACCGTTTTCGTTGATGTTTATTGTTTGTGTTGCGTGTTAAGAGTTGCAAGTGGTGGCTATGGGCACGGGAACGAAGTGTATAGGGCGAACGAGGCTGAGTTTCAATGGCGATGTGGTGAATGATTCACATGCTGAAGTTATCGCCAGAAGATCTCTTATGAGGTTTGAATTCCAGTTTCTGAAATTATTGTTCGGATAGGCATATAGAATTGTAAATGTTCATTCACTTTCCCGATGAATGCCACACACACAAATATATGTTGCGCAGGGTAACGCGACGATGTTTGATACGACGAATGATGATAATATGTAATTAATTTTCTTCAATTTACTAGGTATTTCTACACAGAGATTGATTGCATCACAAAAAAGTACAGGAACCATAGCCATAATAGTGGGGGTATGGTTTTGCAATGTGATGACATGATCAACTCAATTTTCCAGCTGAGGTCGGATAAATCTGGCCAAGAAAAATTTGGATTGACACCTGGCTGGCAGTTGCATTTGTACGTTTCGCAATTACCATGTAGGTAGTATGTGTTTCACATGAATATATCTGCTCATGATCTCACCTTGACCTGATATATTATACTTTTTCTTTCTCAATAGGTGGAGAAGCATCACTCAATTCTCACATGTTCACTTCTTTGAGTAGTACTGCTGTTGAAAAACCAAATGCAGAATATATTCCTTCTGAATATTCTTCTCGGGCGAATGGTAATCCTTATTTTCTTTTAGGGCCGCGGACTGTAACTTATCTAATGGGTTAAAATGTTTTTTTGGAATGTTGGAAACACACATTATATAATTCGGCTCCTGATTTTCTCCTTTTGAACTGGCAGTTGATTTTGATCATATGAATTAATTAATTTATTTTTGGTCCAGATGCTTGTTTTGAAGTAACTGGTACAGTTCAGAGGAAGCCTGGTCGAGGAGATACAACTTTGTCTGTAAGCTGCTCTGACAAGATTGCTCGCTGGAGTGTCGTTGGAGTTCAAGGTTACTTGGATTGTGATGATTTATTCGATGCTGTTTTGACCTTTAAATAGGATATGACACATGCCAAAGTTAAATACTTATATAGTTATACTGTGCATCCTGGCAAGTATGCTGGGGACAAGACAATATTGAAGTATTTCAGATGTTGTTTTAATTTATAAGTGGTTGTTAAGAGCAATTTGCATGCAAAAACCTACATGAGAGTCCCGTAGAACAATACAGCTTGAAAGCTGACTATATGTATATGGTAAATTCAGGAATTACCCCCCCCCCCCCCATACCAGTTACTTCAGTAAACAACTCCAATATAGTTCAGTTTCTGTTTTAAAAAAGTTGTATTTGTTTCTTCTAGTCCGTGTTAGAATATAGAGTTGTTATTTATAGACTACACATGTGTTATGAACTTACAAAGATATGCTTTTCAAAAATAAAGAAGAAGTTTGGTATTTAACTTATTCTGATGGAATTTTTTGGTTTTTGTACAGGAGCTCTACTTTCCTGCTTTCTGGAACCAGTTTATATTTCGTCTATGACTGTGGGTCTATCGCAAGCTGATTCTGTGAATTCTCTTATGGCCAATCACCTTACAAGATCCGTACATGAGCGCATTATTTCATTGTCTGATAAGCTGGTGGAACCTTTTCAAGTGTCTAAGGTCATAATGTGAATCTCAACCTCTTCTTTTGGCCATATAGCACAATACTACTCAATCCTTCTTTTGGACTTAGATTTAATAAATTTTATTTTCTTTGTCATTTACAGCCACTCCTCTATGTAGCTCCAGTGCCACCTAAGGAATTCAAACATTCTCCGACTGCTCTTGAAACCTTAACATGCGGGTGGGCGTGATCACAAATGATCTTTGCTTGTTGGAACTTTTTTATTCTTGCCATTTGTGTTCAGTGAAGTCACACCTTCTTTAATTGTAGTTATTCATTATGCTGGAATAAATCTGGTCTCCATGAAGTCATTCTTGGAACAACTGGTAGAAAGCAGGGAACTTCTGCAAAAGGTGCAATGTCTCCATCTACAGAATCATCTTTATGCAAGTAAGAATCATTAAATTATAGAGAATATCGTCAAAAGAAATAAGTGTGCGTATATGCTTAATGTTAGACTATTAGGATGGGTCCTTCATTACATATGTTCAAGACACAATTGATTTGGCTTCATTACTGAATTATCATTTTGTCATAAAAAGTCTCATCACATCTGCTTCCCTTCTATTCCCTGTGCGTTCTTCATTATTTAACTTATAACTAGTAGATCACACTTGTTTGTAACTCAACTGAATGTTTTGTCCGTAGGAGACGTTTGTTGGAGTTATTTGTATCGCTCAAGCAAGATAGCTGCATCACTAAAATCCCTTATTCAGAACTGAAGGTACATTAATGTACATGTTGTCAGCTTTGTGCATATTTCTGGTAATAAATTTCCTGATACTCGGGAACCAAGTACATCTTTATGTATAGGCATAATGTATCTAAAGGTCCCTAAACTATTTTTGTTTTGAAGAGCCCTTAAACTATGTAAATCTTGTTTCACGAGGCCCTTATCGTGCATGAGTTTGTATGAGTGGTTGTGTATTTAATATAGGCATAATGCATCTAAATGTCCCTGTGTATTTAATATAGGCATAATGCATCTAAATGTCCCTAGACTATCAACTTTTGTTTCAAGAGGTCCCTAATCTATTTTTGTTTTAAAGAGCGCTTATACTATATAGTAAATCTTATTTCATGAGGCCCCTAGAAACAACTCATGGAACTTGCTGAGTCACCCATGCGTGTGTGACACTTGCTGACGGACCGTCAAAAAAGAGTCTAGTGAAACAAGATTTATATAGATTAAGGACTCTTTAAAATAAAAAATAATTAAGGAGCCTTCCAAAACAAATTTGGATAATTTAGGGGCCTTTAGATGCATTATGCCTTAAATATATGTGTAACTGTATCCAATTTTATATGCATATATTACTGGTTGAATCGAAGATATAGGTAATTGAAGTTAATGTATACGGTTGCTTTATTGCAGGAATGGGCTAAAGAATATAATGTAGCTTCAAAGGCCTTTAAAGCTAGCCCACATTTTAGAAACTGGCTTTTAAAACCCCAAAATATGGAGTCATTTTCATGTCAGAGACACTAGAGCGAGTCACAGAGTATTGCAACAAATTCATGATCACTGGTTTTGGTTGTGATTCTTGCCAAAATTGATAATTTATAAAAAAAAATCTTAAAAATTTAATGGCAAGAGAACCCGAAGCTACCAAGAAAGAATTTGCAATGACTCAAACTCGTGGCCTACGTCTCACGCTTACTGCTCCACCAGCTTGGACGCTTCATCAACTTGAAAACTACAAAGAGGTAATAATGCTTCACCTTATACCAATTGCCCAGCATATTTAACTTATTTTTATTGTGTAAAATTCAGATAAATTCATCATTTTGTGCAAAAATGCATGAGGTATATTTTAACATGTTGAAACGGCTCGAATATTGGAAGTTTTGACTCCTTAATTTTATAGAGTAAGTTCTAATAACCGAACAATCTTGAAACTTTTATATTGAATTAGTTAGTAATAATATGCTTAATTATTATGAGTCCATGATATAATAATCTTTGAAAAGGTAAACCCTTAATTTTAGAAGCTCTAGTTTCTGGGAAACTTTTTATACTAAGGCACGGCTAAATGCACTTCCATTTTTTCTATACACCCGACAATTACTTAATGTATCCATTTAAAATAAAATATTATTAAAATCTACTATACATACCCCATAATTTGACCAATGTACCCTCACTTTTTTATATAAGAAAAAGAAAAACCTTTCCTCCCCCAATTAGCCCTCACTTATTTATTTAAGAAAAAGAAAAACCTTTCCTCCCCCAATTAGCCTTACTCTTAATTGTTAAACACACCCTACTAAGGTGATTCTAAGGTGTATATGAACCATATTATAATATACTGTGTTACAATTGTATAAAAAATTGGGATTTGAATGTTGAAATTGCAATTTATGGGTTGCATGCGATGTGTTTGATCGTGAATGCGACTGTACACAAAGCTAAGTGCATGTTCGTTCAGCCGTATGCAAAGCTAAGTGCACGGCATGTACATCCCGTTCGGCCGAAAGTTCATGCACTGTAATACATTTGTTCGGCTGAAAGTTCAATGTAACACAGCCGTTCGGCCGTAACACTTGATGGATTTTAAAAAAAAGTCACTATATTTGAGCATTAGGCCATATAATTTGTTTGATCACGATTACAGCTGAACAATGACACGGCTAGTCTAAAAAAAATGTAACCTAATTTTTTTACTTGTCCCTATTTTTGTAAAAATAATGGGGTGCGTTTATAATATTATATGGGTTGTGCGCAGAAAACATGAATTTCAGGCCACAATTCCGCAGTCGTCAACCGCCCCCTTTTTTTCTGTGAATTATAGTATTCCGTAATTTGACCAATGAATTATTATGCGTGTTTGGTCTTTTTCTTCAGTTTGTTATGATCTCACTAATTTCAATATTCGTTATGTAGCAGAGAATGGGTCTATAGGATAATCTTAAATTATCTGATTATTTTTGTTCTTATCTGATTAATGGGATGCCTAAAAAAATTGTGATTTTCGCTGATTACACAGTTTTCCTCTTATTGCAAATTTGCAAGGCTATTTTTACACGTCATTTCTTCTGTCATTTGTGAATATATATATTTTTTAAATCTTGGTCTCCGAAGAGTTTCAATTAATTTATTTTTTAGCATTTTTTTTACAAGGAAGAAGATGATGGGAAGGAAGGTGGAATGAGAGAAAGAGATACAGTATATACTTTACTCTATAATTTGTACCACCGTTTATTTGTCTATTTTTTTTTCAATTTGATTAACACTTTTTTTTATTCTTCAATCAATTATCTCTCCTATCTTTCCTACCATAAGAAAAGAGTATTTAAAATAAATAAATAAATGAGGGTGACATTGTCTAAATTATTTTAACTTCCTTATATTTTTTTGTAAATCACTAAAAAGACATTTAGAGTATATATATATAATATTCTGGGGTGCATTTATTTAACTGTGATATTATTGTAATTAATTATTATGACAGTCTCCAATATTTGGAATTTCGACCCCTGATTTTGAAGCTCTAATTAGTGGAGATTCTCGGAAACTTTTTATACTCAAAGGTTGTGTTTGGATGGAGGGATTTGATCTATGGATTTCAAATTCATCATCCAAATCCTCTCCACTTGTAGTAAATGAATGAATTTCAAATACTTAGTATATTTTTTAGTTAAAATTGAGAGGATTTGAAATCCTCACTAAAACCATGTCATTTAAAATTCATCTATTTTTAAAACCTTTCATTTGAAATACCTCCTCAAATCAAATTCCTCCATCCAAACGCAACCAAATATTACTTGGATTAATTTTATGAAAATAACTATAGCAGAACTTTTAAATTCTGGACTACAACATTGAATTTTGTATAGTACTTAATAAATTTCACAGACACACTAGCGTAATTTCGAACAACGACATCGGAAAATGTAAAGTAGTAATTTATTTTTGGAAATACGTGTATACTTGGTATTTTAGTGAAAAGTAGATGGCTGAAGCCTGAAAGTACTGAGTGTCTCAAAATAGGGCTGCAAATATCAGCTTACTCTTTATGTGTTTTGATTTTGAAAAATACTCCAAATCAGTTTCACACTTTGCTATTTTATTTTTTTAACTGTTCCACATTAGTTTTTACACATGAAAAATGAAAGTTTTTCACAACTCTTACCCTTAAAATTTCTACTTATTTACTCTTCATGTCATTATCTTTTCTTATGCAATACTTGTACTTGATCACTTTAATAAAGTTGGAAGGGCCCAAACGTTTCTTTACTATATCCATTTTTTTTTGTTTATGTACCTAGATTCGTGTGAAAACTGATTTGAGACGGAATGAGTATTTAATAAGTTAATCTGTGCTTTCTTTCCTCTGATTGCATACCTACACATTCATATGTATGTAAAACTATATTGAATTGCTCTTGTTAGTATGTAAAACTGAAGGGGAAATGGTTATTATGTGAGGGGTTGCCAGTTTTCCAGGTTATGCCTCTTGCTTCTTGTTTGTAGGCAGTAGCATTTTGCATATGAAGCAATATAACTGCAGTCAACCCTGGAATGGGGGCTACTTCACATGTTAAAAACCCCCACTGTCACACTTAATTTCACTTTGCCTCGTTTTCACTTCATAATCCTTCACGAGAAACTATGAATCCAGTTTTCTTTTTTTTTTTTGACTTTTTTCCATCACTGTTGTTAGATAGCTTAAACTATTTGAGGGGTTGAAGAGAATAAAAAATTATATCAGGGGCCAAAAATTAATAAATGATACTGTAATATTAATTGGAAAGTTTTATGAATATTATCTTGAAGTTTGACTTACGTGAGTAGTGTACACTTAGTCGTTCTTGATACTTGTTTCCATTTATGACAAAACGTATTTTAAAGCCCCTATGGTAGTATTAATTGTTTTTTATGTTTTAAATGGTGAGTATTGAATTGCACATATTTTATATCAATAGTAAAGGTAAGCAATTTAATTTAGTTTGGAGTGAAATCTTGAAACAAATAAGTAGTGGTTATTATATTACCTTATAAGAGTATATGTTATTTAAATTAGAAAATTTGATATTTATGACCAACCCTACAAGTAATTAATTCATTTTATTCAGGTTCCATGTACATATGAGACAATTAAATTTGGAAATCCGAGGCACAATATGAGGAGAGTTTGGAAATTAACGTGATGAATACTGAATAGACTTTTCCATATGTCATTCTTTTTTCTAGATTGACAGCAGAGAATTGTTCATATTCTTCCTCTCACTATAGCTCTTAAACACACATTAATTCCACCCCACCCCACCAAAACACACACATTTATTTGGTGTTATGTTTTAATCACATATGTTATAAATTGGTTAGCAGAAGCTAAGGAGGATGAAAGGGCACGAAGAGAAGGTGATGAAAGAATTTTGGCTTAGGCCTGCTTTTCAGAAACGTTCACCGGGATCAAATTGGTTGAAGGGAGATTCTTCGACATCCGTTCGTCTCTTCTTCCTCTTCCTCGTCCTCTTGTTTTCGCTCCTCTTTTTCACCGGTTGGTTTGATCTTGTAAGTTTTCTTTAAACTCTTCTTAAGAATTTTCACAGAATCTATATATAAATGCATGAATATATGCTGTTTCAATGTGTGTGAAAAGTTTCTATTGGTTTTGGTTTCTGGGAGGATCAGGGAATTAAGATGAATCTCTGCATATACTCATCTTTATTAGTCATAAAAGTATTATTGTCTTTTTTCATAAAATTCTGTCACTGGAATTCAATTCATTCATCCTTTTTCTGATTTGTGTGCGTTTATTTTATTAATAGATTGTGTAAACTGGACCAAAATTAGGCGTAGAAAGTCAATGAATTGGAATTGACACAATCTCAAATAAAATACTATTCTTACCATGTCTGATTTAATTGCAATATAGTAATATAGAAAATTGGAATAATGTAAATCATTTACGAACTTTAAAATTGTTGGCTTTTACGAGTAGCTTCCTTTGTGCTCGTGTTTGCTGTGGTTTGTTAATGTGAAACCCCCTTAATTCAGGTGACATTGTTTAACATAAGGGGAAGCCAATTAAAAATGTCGCTTAAGAGCACAAATGAGGCTTGCCAAAAGTCTAATTTACATAAACTCATATGCTTGTTTTGGGACGGGTGTGAAAGCCCTGATTAAGAATTTTTTGAAGGTGAATTTGACATTTGTGTATGTTTGGATGAAAATTCTGATTGAGAAATCTTTAAATAGTATAATGGTGAATTTGATTATATGAAAAATAGAGAATGAAAATGGTGTAAGAATTATAAGTTAGATTACAGTGGATTTTGAAATGTACCCTATATAATCCTACAAACAAATGTAGCATAACTTTTAGTAATATAATTCACCATTTTTTTTGGATTAAGCAAAAGATTATTAGCTTCCAAAAAAAAAAAAGCAAAAGTTTATTGGGATTTTTTATTTATTTTTGGATTAAGCAAAAAGATTATTGGGATTTTTTATTTATTTTTGGATTAAGCAAAAAGATTATTGGGTTAATAAAAGGGTGAGGATCACTTATTTTAATTTGATATTTTATGGGATGCAGCAAAAACATTAATGAAATTATGAAAATACTCAATTCCTATATTAAAATATCAGATATTGGTAGTTTCGGCTCAACTAGGAAAATATCATGTGGGACACACAAACACCCACACTAGCTAATACACAATCCACGATTAAAAATAAATTTTAAAAAATATGGCCATTATTCATTCAAGAATTTTGTGTCGGCAGACTAAATAATAAACAAACTATATACTCCGTAACATATGGATTTTTTTGTCAATGCTACACAGTATACACGATAAATGTTGCCTAATTTTGAATGAATTTACCATATACTCCGTAACATATGGATTTTTTTTGTCAATGCTACACAGTATACACGATAAATGTTGCCTAATTTTGAACGAATTTTTATAAAATTTATTGTGAATATTGTAAAAATAAAGTTTATCAAGTGTTTTTCGTTTTAAGTATTGTTAGACGGTGTGAATATATTTTACGGTTTTACCTCACTAATCAGTATCATTTCTTTTTGAAGACTAAATACGCGGGATACTCTTCCCAAAAAGCCCCCAGTTTTTTCAACAAAAAACCGACGAGTACCCTCGAGTTCCCCCTGGACTGCGCCGCATGGAATCGCAGCAACACCTGCCCAAAAAATTACCCGAAAACCTACAAATCTTCTTCGTCGGAATCGGCAACTTGCCCGGAGTATTTCCGATGGATTCACGAAGACCTACGGCACTGGAAACAAAAGGGAATAACGAAAGAAATGGTGGAAAATGCGCGGCGGACGGCGCATTTCAGGCTCACGATTTTGGACGGGAAGATCTACGTGGAGAAGTACCGAAAATCGATTCAAACACGCGCTTTGTTCACGTTGTGGGGAATTGAGCAGCTGGCGAGGTGGTACCCCGGGAAATTGCCGGATTTGGAGCTGATGTTTGACGCTGATGATCGCCCCGTCGTACAAGCGAAGCACTTCCGGCAGCCGGATTCCGCCGCTCCGCCTCTGTTCCGGTACTGCTCTGATTGGAAGAGCTTGGACATCGTCTTCCCCGATTGGTCGTTTTGGGGCTGGTAATGCTTAATTTTCCGTATTAACCTATTTTTAGTTCTGTTTCTAATTTTGCACCATACCATATCATCTAATGTTGCTCTATTTCAATTTCAATTTAGTAGTGCACGTTTTGAGCATGTTACTTAATAGTGTTATACTGTGAAATATGAAGTTATATATCTCTTATATATGTCACGATTATTGATCTTGTATATACAATTTCTAGCTATGTGTTGGTGTATAAATTAGATGTGTAAAGTAAAAAGTGAAAGAGCACATATTAAGTTTAGACGGAAAAAAAATGAATACTTACATACAAAGTTTGGACGGAGCAACTATTCGCTGTCGACTCAATATATATACACACATGTAGCCATGTAGGGGGCTTGTATGTTTGATGATGTTGAATGTTTTTATTTGTCCTGTGTAGGGCAGAGATAAATATAAAGCCATGGAGAAGTGTGTTGAAGGAAATAAAAGAAGGGAATAAGAAGATAAAATGGGAGGATAGAGAGCCATATGCATATTGGAAGGGAAATCCTCATGTTTCCCCCTGGAGGGGTGACCTTATGAAGTGCAATGTCACACCTCAAACTGACTGGAATGCTCGACTTTATGTTCAAGTCCGTCTCCCACTCATTATTTTATGTCGAATGGATCTTTTTTATATTTTGATCGTAAATAAGATCTTGTTTTGTTTCGTTTCAGGATTGGATTGCAGAGTCCCAGCAAGGATTCAAGCAATCAAAACTTGGTGACCAATGCACCCACAGGTTAGAAATTGGCCATAAAAACTTAACTATGTAGTGTGATTATTTAAGATATAATCCATTTGACATGAAATGAATGAATGGATTAGTTCTGCTTGTATAAAATTCTTTAAAGGGTAATTGTATGCATTTTAGGTACAAGATATATATAGAAGGATTCGCGTGGTCAGTGAGCGAAAAATATATTTTTGCATGTGATTCTCCTGTGTTGCTGATGACGCTGCGTTGGCATGATTTCTTCATGAGAGGCATGGTTCCTCAGCGCCATTATTGGCCTGTTAAGGACAATGATAAATGCAAGTCTCTCAAATATGCTGTTGATTGGGGAAACAATCACACAGATAAGGTGAATTTCTCCATTTTTTACTCACTGATTATTATACACACACAGACATAAGTAAATATGAATACAGGGAGTAATAAATATATGTAATTGATTCTGGTTACATGTCGTTTATCCAACTTAGTCCTTTTAAAATTAAAAGCGAATGAAAAAGAAATAGAGTAGTACTGACTAATAGATTAATATTGAACTGTGGTTGGTAGGCAAAGGCAATTGGGGAAGCTGGGAGTAGGTTCATACACGAGGATTTGAAGATGGAGTATGTTTACGATTACATGTTTCATCTGTTGAACGAATACGGGAAGCTAATGAAGTACAAGCCCACCATTCCTCCAAACGCAACAGAGCTTTGTTCGGAATCATTGGCGTGCACTGCAGATGGGATTTGGAAAGAGTTCATGGAAGAATCGCTGGAGAAGTCGCCCAGCAATTCCGACCCATGCGCAATGCCCCCACCTTACGAGCCTCATCAACTCGAGGCTTTTATCGATGGAAAGGTCAAAGGAACTCAACAAGTTGAGGGGTGGGAGAATGAGTATTGGGATACACAAAACAAGAATCACCAATAAGCCTTCTATTACTGAAAAAAGAAAGAAAAAGAAAAAAAAGAAGAGGGAGACCCCCCTGATATGTATGTTTGGTAATCGTTATTTGTTTATAGAGGATTTTTTTATTTAAAAAATGTAAGAAATTTCAAATGTTAAATCTTTAGTGATTTCATGACTTGTACTTTTAATTATGCTAATTACCTGACTTTTAATTCTTTACCGTGTTTTCCACATGGAAAATATGACAATGTTTTTTGGTTTAATATCAAAATACCCTTTTAGCAAAGTGAAATAAAATGTGTGAAAACTGAAAAGTGATAAATAAAATAAGAGTGATAAAAAGAATTGTACTACTAATGAGTATTGGAGAGGGTGTGGTAAAAATAGAGTTTATATGTAGGGGATAATCATGTAGGGGTAGATTATTGAGTTTTTAACTTAACAATAAATTGATTTGTAAAAGTGTGCTCCTATGTTTTATTGATTTTTTTTTTAAGAGAATTTTTATAAAAAAGGTCATTTATACACCTACCTTCTCAATAAAGGACAACTAATATAATTTTTTTTAAAAAGGACAAAAACGCATGTTAATAACCCATTATGCCCTTATATTTAAATATGAAAATTAATTTATTAATTAAATAACAAATCGTCATCTTCCTTAATTGTCGCCATATATTCAACCACATTTCAATTAAACCAATCACAGTTATTCTCAAATTCAATCAATTCCATAATTCTGAAAAATCGCCGGAAACAAAGCCGTCGACGGCGCCGGAAACTTCTCAGCAAGGCCCGAAGTTCGGGATAACGACTGTTTGCGGACTAAGAAAAGATATGGAAGACGAGATTGCGATTCACCCTTCTTTTTCTAATTTTTCTGACTACTTCGGAGTTTTCGACGGCCATGGCTGCTCTCAAGTAGCGCCGCCGCCAAATGCCGATGTGAGATGGTATCTTCAGAGTGCAAATTCGTCGGATCCACCGCCGTCGTGGCGGTGGTTTCACCTCATCAGATCGTCGTTTTCAATTGCGGAGGTTCTCGCGCTCTTCTCTACCGAAAATGCGTCTTAATCCGGTGAGATGAAGAGTTTTGCCCTAATCCAATCTCACCTCATCCGTCGTGGCGTCTTAATCCGAAGATTTTTTGCCCTAATCTGTCGTGTCGGTGGTTTCACCTCATCAGATCGTCGTTTCCAATTGCAGACCTTCCTTGCCGGGGTTGTTCACGATCGAACCCCCACCCAATCTCATTCGCGGCGACGTGACAATACAGACACGGTGCAAGTGACTAGTTCATTATTTGTTATTATTATAGGGTTTTCTGCATAATGATATTTGCATATGCACATAATTTACTGAACACTTCTGCATTATTAATATTCTAATGCAACTTTTGTATTTTTTTTGCTCGTGCTTTTTCTCTTCTTTACTCGTACACTCATCATTTGTTCAATGCAATTCAGAGATGGACTTATTCAAGACTATGTCTTCACCACACAGAATTTTGCTTGTGGGCTTTCCTTGGTGAAGCGGATGATTCAAGAAAAGATCTAATTAGCATTAAATTCATTTTTCTGCATAATGATATTTGTATATGTACATAATGTACTGCACACTTCTGCATTATTGATATGTTGATGCAACTTTAATTCTGCATTATTTATATGCTCATGCAATTTTAGTTTTTTTTTTCTGCATTGTACGATTTTCCTGCAGATATTTCTGCATAATCAAGTCAGAGATTTTTCTGGAGAAAATATCTAATTTGATTTGACGATTTTTGTGCAGATCTTCAAGTCTGACAATGAAATTGAATATCAGAGCTTTGGGAAAATGCGATATTTGTAAAAGACTTCAATATCAGAGATTTAGGGAAGAATTGAATACCATATCTTTGGGAAAGTCCTAAAATTGGGGATGTAGAATAATCATACAAAGATTTCTTCCCCAAAATTCTCCAAATCATTGACCGGAGCTGTTGAGAGTAATTTTGGAAGGCGTTAATGAATTAGCGTAATTCACGGAGTTGATAGACATTGATTTAAATATCAAACATTTATTGACTTTCTCTACATAAATTCCGAAAATTAAATAGTAAGGGCATGATGGTACATTTATGTTACATTTTGTCCTTAATTTGAAACTATTTGAAATCAAGTCTTTATTTAAAAAAACACTAGGTGAAAAGACCTTTTATGTGAAATCCCCTTTTTTTAATGGTCAAACTTTCATTTATTAGTTACAAATGCAAGACTCAACCGAAAGAGGGAATTTTTTATTTTAGTCATATAAGTTTGAAACATTTCAAAATAAATTCTTTAGGGCAGGTTTATTTTGGGATGGGAAATCTGGATTTGGGATTTCGAAACTCCATCCCGTTACAGTTTGAGATTTTGATTCAAAATTTCAGAATCTCATCCTATAAATACCTATAAACCCTATAAAAAAGTTAACCCTATAAATACCTACAAACCTTATATAATTACCTATAAAATCTATAATCCTATTCTATAAAGTTAAATTCTAAATCTCAAAACAAACACAAAACATAAAAAGCATTAGGATTTTAAAATCCACTAGATTTTGAAATCCGAATTTCAAAATTCTCAAAATCCCAAAACAAACATGCTCTTAAGTTTCAACTTTACAAAATAAGTCATTTACCTTTCAATTTAATCCCCTTTTACATCAATTTTAATCCTTTATGTTTTGAAGTAAAATAAAAAAATTCCCCCCGAAAGACAATTCACAAACATTGAACGCTGGATCCAAGGGCTCGAAAGTGAAATAGCCATTCTAGCCATTTGATGTGCTATGCTGGTTGGCATCTCTAGGAATCCCTGTCACCTTCCTATGGAATACGGAGTATTATAAAAGTTTGAAAAAATGTAAAATATGGTAGTTTGACTATTTTACAATAAATATATGTATATTATGGCATTTTGACCATTTTACACATCTATATGGATGGAGTAAATCTACTTAATTAATTCACACTATCACATAAAGCAAACTAAAAGATTAAATTGAAATATGATATTTAATTAATAGTACTCCGTACATCCACATAAATTTGCACACTTTCTATAAATGGATGTCATATATCAATTTGAACATCCCATAAAATGAAATATCTTTACAATCCCCTCAAAATATACTCTTATTTACCCATATGACATTATTTTTCCACACTCAATCTACTTTTTACTTTACTTTATTAATAAAACTTTACAAAATTATCTCTCAAAACATCACTCATTACACATTTTTTAAATAAACTGTTGCCCATCAAAAAAACAATAAAACGTAAGGAGTAACATTGACTTTTTAAAATATAATATTGTGAAATTTGCCGTAGAACCGGATTTAGATTTCGAAATCCAAATCCTATTTAATTCCAAATACTAGGATCTTCAGACATAAATCTCAGTCCCCATCTGCTGTGTTTTTTTTGCATGTAAGAGAAAGTTGAATAATCATCAAGAATGGTAGAAAGACAACGCCCAAAGAGAGGCCAATCAACCGTTGTCTTATTGCTTGCAATTCTCCTCCTCGTCGGCTTATTTAGTCAGTGGGTTGACCTTGTATGTTAATAATTTCATCTCCCAATCTCATTTTAATATACAGTTTTGATATGAACCAGACGATGTGTTTCTTATGGAATCCACCACCTGCATAAAATATTTGTAGAACAGTTATGCAGTCGGTGAGTTTCATAAAAAATATAACTTTGATTCCATATAATATATGTGTGTATTTTAATATGAAATTAAATTGTGGGTTTCTTATGAAACTCAAACGTGCATAAAATTTGTACATGTTAAAATGTACAAGTGATTCATACATGTGTGACTTGTGAGTTATATAAGATATATACAGTTTTGATATGGAATCAGACGGTGAGTTTCTTATATAGGTGGTGGTTTCCATAAGAAACATACAATCGATTCCATATCATATATATATATAGATATATAGACACAGAGTTTTGATATGAAATCAGACGTTGAGTTTCTTATGGAACCTATTACTTGCATAAAATACTTGTACACTTTAGTATGTACAAGTGATTTATGCAAGTGGTGGTTTCCATAAGAAACTCACCGTCACTTTCATATCTTCGTATGTTTACTCTTATAGTATTATTTATCGATTTTGATATGAAACCAGATGATAAGTTTCTCGTCTTTGCAGTCAATAATCACAGGATCATCACAACAAAAGAGGTTTAATCTCCAAGATTCACCCCATTTATATTCACAAGATTTTGATTGCTCTCTCAACTGCTCACAAATCCCACCACCTTTTACAAAAGATGTACTAATAAACAGAGAATCAACAACAACAGAATGCCCTGAATACATGAGATGGATTCATGAAGATTTAAGGCCTTGGAAAGAAAAAGGGATCACAAAAGAAATGGTTGAAAAGGCTAAGAATGTGGGGCATATTAGGATCACAATTGTGAATGGAATACTCTACACAGCCAAGTATAAGTATGTTTTTCAGACAAGAGATTCTGTCACAATATGGGGGTTACTGCAGCTTCTTAGGCTGTACCCGGGCCGGATTCCGGACGTGGATCTCGTGCTCGAGTGTGGCGACAGGCCCGTGATCAAGAAGCGCGATTACGTTGGCAGTCGGGATCCGATTATTCCACCATTGTTTCATTTTTGTGGAGATGGCTACACTTATGATATTGTGTTTCCTGACTGGTCCTTTTGGGGTTGGTAAACTCCATTATCTGGCCTTATTGTTTTAATTTTTGAGTAGTCTTGCATCAGATCGTCTCACCGTGAAACGAATTATAATTTGGACATATGATACTTTTAACACTTTGAAAATAATGTGTGTTAATTTGTGCTAGTCAGACTAACCAATGGATCATCATTTGGGCATATGATGCTCTAACACTTTAAAAATGATAGTGTGTTAATTTGTGAACAGTCTCACTAACGGATCATAATTTGGGCATATGATGCTTTAACACTTTGGAAATGATTGTGTGTTAATTTGTGCTAGTTTGTAATTAGCCTCACTGACGGATCATAATTTGGGCATATGATGCTTTAACACTTTGGAAAATGGTGTGTGTTAATTTGTGCTGGTTTGTGAACAGTCTCACAGACGTATCATAATTTGGGCATGTGCTACTTTGATACTTTTGAATGTTAATTTGTGCTAGTTTGTGAACAGTCTCATAATTTGGACATATGATGCTTTAACACTCTAGAAACAACGTGTGTTAGCTTATAAACAGTCTCACCATGCGACCGTCTCACACAAGTCTTTACCTTTCGTTTTATAGAAAAAAGATTGAATTTTTGATTGATTGTTGTAGGCCAGAGGTGAATATCAAGCCATGGGGAGAACTGAAAGAGGATATTAGGGAAGGGAATCAAAGAATCAAATGGGAGGACAGAGAGCCTTATGCTTTTTGGAGGGGAAATACCAATTTAAGTTATGTAAGAAAAGAATTGGTACAATGCAATACTTCTGAATGGAAAGCTCAAATCTTGGAGATGGTATGTATATACACAAATCTTTAGGCCAAAAATTTCATTTAATTTCTTGAAATTAATTATCAATATATTATCTTGACATTTAGGATTGGCTTGAAGAGAAGAAACTTGGGTTCAAGAGTTCTGATTTAGCAAGCCAATGCACTCATAGGTATGTCGACTTTGAAATTAGTCATCTACGTTTACGAAATTCAGTGTTTTAGTCCCTTTACTGTCTAACTTTAAATAAGCTAAAAAACGTGTTTCACTAAGTAAAAAATCGGGCTAGTAAAGTGACTAGAGCACTGAATTTTTCAAAATCGAAAAATTTAGAAGACGAAAAACGTAAAACAGGTACAAGATTTACGTGGAAGGAGTTGCGTGGTCTGTAAGTCAGAAGTATATATTAGCTTGTGATTCCATGGGTTTAGTTGTAAAGCCACGTTACTATGATTTTTTCACAAGGAGTTTGCTGCCGTCTGTTCATTACTGGCCGATTAGCCATAACAACAAGTGTGAATCTATCAAATTTGCAGTTGAATGGGGCAACAAATACAAAGACAAGGTAATTCATTATGGTATATTAGTGGATGACTTTTCTCGATTTACGTGGCTTTATCCTCTGCATGCTAAGTCTGGTTTTTATGAGGTTCTGGTTCGGTTTCATGCCTTTGTCTGTAATCAGTTTTTCAACACTATTAAAGTTTTTCAGAATGATGTTTATTAATGAGTTTGTCTTAAGCGTGCTTCACATGTTTTAGATTTCATTCATTGTGATCTATTATGTTATATTCGTCGATGACTTTTCCTAATTTATGTGGCTTTATCTTTTTCATGCTAAGTATGATTTTACGTGGTTCTGATTCGGTTTCATGCCTTTATCTGTAATCTGTTTTTCAACACTGTTAAGTTTTTCAGAGTGATGGTAGCACTGAGTTTGTTGATGATTTTTCTCGATTTATGTATCTTTATCCTCTGCATGCTAAGTCTGATTTTTATGAGGTTCTTGTTCGATTTCATGCCTTTGTTAAAGTTTTTCAGAGTGCTGGTAGTACTGAGTTTGTTTGTAAGCGTGTTTCACGTGTTTTGGATGTAATTCATCGTCACTTGTGAGGTCCGGTCCCTATTTATTCTAATGATGGTTATTTTACTATGTTATATTCGTCGATGACTTTTCTTGGTTTACGTGGCTTTATCCTCTTTATGAGTATGGTTTTTATGAGGTTTTATGCCTTTGTCTGTAATCTGTTTTCCAACACTGTTAAAAGTTTTTCAGAGTGACGGTGGTACTGAGGTTGTCAATAATCGTGTTCATCAAAGATTCATCCTTCATTCCCTATTAGTACTAATGGGGCTACAAATTTTGTGTGTTCAATTCTTGTACTAGGCACAAGAGATTGGGAAGAGAGGGAGCAATTATGTTGAAGAAAGTCTTGAAATGAATAATGTTTATGATTATACTTTCCATCTCTTAAATGAATATGCAAAGCTTCTCAAGTTCAAGCCTAGTGTCCCCGAAGAGGCGGTCGAAACGTGCTGCGAGGCTCTGATGTGCTCGGTTAAAGGACAGAAAAGGCGATATCTGAAACACTCAATGGTGAAAAGCCCGTCACATTCGCCTCCGTGCATCTTTCCCCCTTCGTACGAAGAAGCTGATATTCGAGCTTTCTTTGAGAGGAAAGAAAATTTAACAAAAGAGGTTCCATCATGGGAAATTAGAAGTGAAAGCAGTACCATTTGAATGATCTGTAGTTATATTACTATTTCACAGAAAAAAATCAGACCCCATTTTGTCAAATTAGTAGTAAGATTGATGAAATAATAGTATTATTTGTATAATCGAATCTAAAATAAGATTTCTATCCAAAAAGCAAAAACACGCTTCATTGTGTGCATAACAAATTATCAAAAAATACATAATTTACAATTCAATCTGGGCCGATTGAAATATCCGGACCTGATCATAGATAATCTAAATACACCAACTTTGCAAAGAATTAAAATTCATATCACATAGATGTTCTTGAAGGCTTATTACAAACACCATTAGGATGAATCTCTTTGAAAAGAATCATTAAATTGTCTCAAAATAAAGCACATAATTAAAAAAGATAGCCACAAAAAAGATGTGGCTACCTAACTAATACATTAATATTCCATCAAAAGAACAAAAAAATTGAAAATAATAACAAAGAACATAGATGGTTTTTTTTATCCCTCTAGTACTAGTACTAGTTCCAAATCCTAATCAAATTCGAAAAACCGAAAAACATGAATCGTAAAGATGGCAAAACGAAGCTCAAAGAGCCCGCGCTTTGAGAATATCCCAGCTCATTTCACTAGGATCAGTTGCTTGAAGCTCCACCTGAATTCCCTCCAACTCCCTCTTGAATCTGTCCTTTGAACTTGCATAAAGCATCTTAGTTCTCACCCTTGCCGTATCCGGTGACCTACATTGTAATTCGTACAATCAAGAAAATAAATCGAGTTAAATATTACTCTCTCCGTTCAGTTTCATAAACTGGAAACTGAACGGAGGGAGTAGTACTATTAAGTACATGTAAAGTTACCATGCAATGAAAAAGATCTTGCTTTTGTGGCAGTTTTCGTCAGTGGTGAAGTCGTAGTCGTAGACAGCGTATCGACAGTCGGACTCAGGCAACGCGGCGTTGAAGTCCTCGTACGTGTCGCCGTGGTTGCCCACCTTGTCTACTGTCACACTCTGGAAATTGTCATCAATCTTGAAAGTGATAAATCTGTAGTTTCGTTTTGCTTTTAGCTCGATGAATGTTGCCTTGCATTCATCGCTTACAGCAATTCCAGACGCTGAATTTGCCTGTATTACGATAATCAAGCGAACAAGCAAGCATGTAATTATAATCGAACCGAAAAAGAAATTAGACTTATTTTCGTAACAAAATTTGTACCCAATATGATCACATGGCCTGCCTTAGCATATTTTAAGCTGCAATTTTGACTAAGAATGTTGACTATATAACAAAAATGCACCATCCCATTAAACAATTCGATTTCTCTGATCTAATTTTCGTATTCCACCTTACTAAATCATATTTTCATCACCATTCATTAAAAGAAAGAAAAATTATGCAAGATCTAAAACTATGTAACATCAATATTATATTAATTAATAACAAAAAGAACAAAATGCAGCATCCCATCAAATAGTTCGATTTCTCTATTCCAATTTTCGTATTCCATCTTACTAAATCATTTCAGATACACTATAAAACACAAAGTGTAACAACAGATATGAAACAAATGATCTCATTCAACTATCAAATTTGAGATGCATGAATGCAAGAACATACCATGTTGCCTTTCTCTGATAAAAATGGAGCTTCAAAAATGAAAAAAAAAAATGGAGTAATGATCAAATGAAAGGGAAAGGTGGATTAGAGAATGAAAAAGGATCCTTGTTTTTTGGTTGAATAAGTTAATTAGAAGAAATATTCCAAGGATGGGAGATTTTGCAGGTGCATTTATAGGAATATTAAAGGCACATCTCATTTTACCATTTTTAGGATATTAATTCATTAATAAAAATAAATTATATTCATCCAACATTATGATTTTAACTAGAAAACGACTATAAAAATTTTGAAACAAACCCATCCATGTATTATTAAAATAATGATTGTTTTAATATAAGAACATAATTTAATTATATATTCCAATAATTACTTTTTATTAATATACAAAATTATTACAGTGCATACAATAATTCAAAAACCACTCGATATATTAAAATTATGAATTATAATAACGTATGTGTGTGTGTGTTTTTTCAAGTAATTGCAACGTACTAACATGTGGTTTTTATTTTCTCCAAATGATGCCATAAAATCTACATTAACTATATGTGTGATCATAAAATAAAGAATTTCCTTAGTTTATCTCCAACTAAAATATATACAAATGCATTTGGTATCCCTTAGTTTTAATTTTTGTTATTTAAAATTTTCAACTTTCTATTAGTATATTTACAAAACTCAAATTTTTAGTTATTTTATCATTAAATATAGATTATTTTTAGCTTTTTTTTTTTTTAAGATCCTCGCTGTCGCTATCTGAGTTTTAACACTATCAAAATCATCAACACAATCTAATATATCATCATCCTCTGATCGAATGTGTGATATCCATTTGTTGAAAAAAATGAACTTTGTAAACATAAATGACAAATTTTAAAGTCGAAAAAACCCTGAGACAAAATTGAAACTAGTATTCTCCATGTTCATTTTTATAATTCTCATTTTTTTTTTCTATCTCTCCATTTTTTTATTTTTGAATTTTCGATATTCGATTCAATGATCAACTAATTTGAGGGATCAAAACTCATGGTCCATTAGCAAAGGTCTTGCATAAAAGCAGAGCTAAACTCTGTGTGGACTAGCCCCTTACAAAATTGTTTATTTCAACCTTTTTCCATGAATTTTTTTTTTTGTCAAATTCGTGTCCAACTAAAATGAACAAAAAATGTATTTATAACAAAAAAAAAATTTCCCTCCGTTCCGTGATTACTTATAAAATTTTCTTATTGGGACATTCCAAAATTATTTACACACTCTTAATATAAAAATAAGGTAAATACCTCCACAAAATTAATAATTTCACAACATTATTTTACTTTTAAAATTGTCACTCATTTTTTCATACATTTTACTTTACACTTCGCCAAATTCAATTTACATCTTATCAAATCACCTAAAATACCCCACATTTATATTACATTATCAACCACTAAACCATACTCCCTCCGTCCCATAAATACTTTCATAGGTATGCATATTAAGAAAATTTAATAATGAGTGGAATTTTGAGGGATAATTTTGTAAAACTTTATGTATAAAGTAAAGAAATGAGTTGACTTTTTGTGTATGTGTGGAGAAAAAATAATGACATCTATTTAAAATTGAGAATAATGTGAGAATGTAGTTTATAAAGTGTTTTCCATTTTAATTTTAAGATTGTAAAAATTACTGTGAACGCTCCCGAAAAAGAAAGTATGAAATTAACTGATGAAATACTCCCTCCGTCCCACAAAGATAGCTACGTTTTTTTTTTTTGATGTCCCAAATTATAGCCACGTTTCCTCTTTTACTTAAGCATTAAATGCTTTATTGACAATTTTACCCTTAATTAAACTCACTTCGTAATTACTCTTAAAACCCAACTGCTTTGGAATTTACACCAAATTTATGGAATATCAAGGGGGTGTTTCTTTTGGGCTTTGGGTGGTTTTAAAAACCAGATTTTTGAAATCCTGGTTTTTTAAATCCCCCGATGAATAGTAATATGGGTGTTTCTTTTGGGTTTTGGAATAGTGAAAGATTTAACTTTATGTCAAATCAAGTTGTAAAATTGAATGAGTTTGTATTATTATATTATTGTTTGGTGAGATTATAATGATTAGTTAATTAAATGTATTATATTATTGTATTATTATAGTATTATAGTATTATTATATTATTGTTGAAAAAGAATATAATGATTGGAGTAATATTATATAGATATAACTTTATGTCAAATCAATATGTTTGATAAGGGTGGTTTTTAGTGGATTTTGAAAATCGATTTTTAAATCCCGAAGTAAAACGGGTTTTGGATCTTGAAATCAAAAACCTGGTTTTTAAAATCAAAAGGAAACATCCCACAAGGGTAAAATAGACATATTAGTTAAATTTGAATACATTTATTGATTTTTTTAAATCTAAATCTAAAGTTAAATGTAATTATGTTTGTGGGACGGATAGATGAAGTATTTTCTAAAAAAACGTGTCGGTCAAACTTATGAAAGTCGGAAAGGTGTAAATGAAACATTAATGGGCTAACCAACCTTTTTGCTCTATAGAGTGTAGACAAAGGCCAAACCCATCTTCCAGAATGCCAGTACAAATCGGAGGGAATCGAACCGAAGAAAGAAAGAGTGAGCTCACTATGGATGATCACGCCGCCGCCGCCGCTGCTGCCTCAGATACTTCAGGCGAGCCTCAGATTCTCCCTTTGTTGCTGTTTTTCTTGTTGATTTTTGAAAATTATATTTTGTTACCTAAGCAAATCGAAAATCGGGGTTTTTTCATGAACGAATTGATTCCTTGACATTATGCTATGTTTAGTATCGATGTTTGTCCGGCTAGGGTTTTTTCTGATGGATTTCTCGAATTCTAGGTTTTATTTATGTATATAGTATTTCATGTTCGCTGAAATTTTTATGCATGTACATTTCTTCATGAATTTCAGTGATACGCACACATATTGCATGTATTATGTATACCTATGTTCATTTCAATAGTATATGTTAATGCTTATTGTCTTCGCAGACTGTTTTTTCTTTTTTTAGATTGTAACAGTGAGAATTGAATTACACTATGCAGTAGAGTTTGGGGATATTAGGAATTTGAGGGAGTTTTATGACTTGCATCCAATTATGAAGTCCATCAGTCATGAGTTGGAACATTGCAATGACATAGATCCCTTTTTTTCCCATACTCGTCGTGAAAGATCGAAACAGAGACCAGCAGGGGATATTAAGTATTTGAGGGCTTTTTATGACTTGCATCCAATTATGAAGTCCATCCGCAATAATTTGGAACATTGCAATGATATAGATCCCTTATTTTCCCATACTCGTCGCCAAAGATCAAAACAGGGATTTTCGACTGAAAAGAAAACAACAGTGAAAGATACCAGTATGTTACACCATAGTTTGCCCTTTTGTTTCCTCAAAAACTCCGTTGTTTCTCTGTTTATAATGCTATGTTTTATGAGTTCAACATGCTTGCTTTCTTTTGTAGGAAATCGTAAAGGAACCACTGTGGAGACAAGTGAAAGTGAATGCAATAAGTTGGAACATTGCAATGATATAGATCCCCCTTTTTCTCATACTCGTCGCCAAAGATCGAAACAGGGACTTTCGACTGAAAAGAAAACAGCAGTGAAAAATACCAGTATGTTACACCATAGTTTGCCCTTTTGTTCCTCAAAAACTCCGTTGTTTCTCTGTTTATAATGCTATGTTTTATGAGTTCAAAATGCTTGCTTTCTTTTGTAGGAAATCGTAAAGGAACCATTGTGGAGACAAGTGAAAGTGAATGCGTCATTATGACTAATCCACACAAACCTCAAAATAAACGTCCACTGAATTGTGTTAGAAGATCAAGGAGGCTGCATCATAGAGCCAGTGATGATCAAAAGTTGGGGAAGTTAGATTCAGAAAACTTTGAAATCTACATGGAGTAAGATTGTTTATATTGTTACTTTAAAGTAGGATTATTCGTGTAGTTATATCCCGACATTTTATCTCATCTTGACCTTCTGGTTTGGTTGATGCAGGAAGGTATGGGGAAGGTTCAGCAAAGAGAAAAAGAACGCATTCACTTATTTCGACTCCTTGTGGTTTTGCATGTACACAGAAGGACTTCTTAAACAAAAAGTGTTGAGTTGGATCAAGAAAAAGGACATATTCTTAAAGAAATATGTTTTTGTTCCAATTGTTCAATGGTACGTGGTGCCATATTGTGAATTAAAAATAGTATTGACATGATCATTCCATCAAGAAGTTGATGATTTGTTTGATTACTTATATCCATCTTTCTTTGATTGGTGTTCTGTTTTGCTAGGAGTCACTGGTTTCTTTTAATCTTCTGCAACTTTGGTGAAGATCTGCAGGCGAATAACGAAGGGCGCTGCATTTTGCTGCTAGATTCACTGGGAAAGGCCAATACTAATCAGCTAGGACCTACAATTAGACGGTATTTTCTTAGATAAACACTCATTTTATTCTTGTTATCAGACTTTAGTAATTTTTCTTTATTCTCTTTTCAGATTTGTCTCTGACATATTTAAAAACGAAGGACGACCAGAGGAGGAGCACCTAATCAGAAATATTCCTCTTTTAGTTCCTAAGGTTACATTACTTACCTGACCTAATTGTCATGATTGAATCTATACTCACTTGATTGGATACGTATCCAGGTGCCACAGCAGACACTTGGACACGAATGTGGTTTTTATGTTCTCTATTACATTAATTTGTTTCTACAAAGCGATCCTGAGAATTTAACATTTTCCAAGGGCTTCCCAGATTTTGTAAGTTTTCTTATGTCTTCACTCATTGTGTTACACTGTACAGTAATACTCCTTTCAACCAAAAAAGAGTCCTAATTCTCCAAGGTACAAGTTTTTTTTGGTCAATTAAATGAAGGCACAACTTTTTTTAATCCATCAATTTTCACTGTTGCCTCTCCATTGATTTGGTAGTTTAACTATGGGTCACCGGCTAGTGTTACTCTTAAGCATTTTTTGTCGAGGGCTATATATAAAATATCAATTAAAAATAAACTTTGGTTTTCAAACATGACTCTTTTTTGGGAACAGTTTTATAAGCAAGGCTCTTTTCTTGGATGGAGGGAGTATTTAGGTTCATGTTCTCATGCTTTTTATATCGATGATTCATTTTTAGATGAAAGAAGACTGGTTTACACCTGAAGATGTGGAATGCTTTGCCAAAGAACTGATTTCAATGAACGGAAGTAGTTCTAACTGTTGAAGTTGACTATTTTTCGGCAGTAACGTCTTTCAGTAAGTTTTAGGGTTATAGTACGTTCTAGCAGTGAAACAGGATGGTAATTCCCTCTTTCCTTGCTTTTGTAACTTAGTTGCATCGTAATGCTGTCTTTTGGTATGCAATTTTCTGCCTTTTCTTTTGGTAAATTGTCTTGTTAGAGAAAAGCAAGCATTATCAAATTGGAGAAGTAGCTTTTCTATCTTTGTTGTTTCTCATGGGCACATTATCTCCCCGGGACCCATTGTGGAATATGCTTGCTACTTGTAAATATGGTGGGTGGTCACAATCAGGCACACCAGTAGTGCTAGTATGACTTATTTATATCTATTGTAATTTTCGATATCACGTGACTTTTTTGGCTGAACCGAAGTGCGGAAGTGGGTTGTTTCGTCTTTCGTCTTTCCTTTTTTGTTAAATTTGTGGCACTAGATCTACCTTGAATTTGTTTCTTTACTCAGTTTTTTTTTTATAAATATGGACTCTACTTGCTCCTTCCTCTCAGTAAAAGCTACCCATGAACTTTGGGCAAATATGATAGAATAAGTATGTATTAGAGGTGATATGATTACAGAGAGGAGAATATAATGAAATGTGAGAGAGAGTAGTTTGCTAAAAAGAGAATTGGTAGTTTTCGTTGGGACGGACAAAAAAAGAAAGTTGGGTAGTTTTCACCGGGACGGAGGGAGTATATGACTGCATGTGTTTGTTGTATGTGTATGTCTTCTATGAATGTGTGGGGATGGAGAAGTGATATTGATAGATGACCAATGCTTTTGAGGCTCTTTACTTTATGTGGACAGAATGATTGTTACTTGCAATTGAAGTACTAACTTTTTTGTTGGTACAATAATATACAACTCTCTTGCTCATATAATAAAATTAAATATGAATGAAGTTGTACATGTTTTTCACATGAATGTTATGTGTGATATTCATGTAGAATAAAGCTCGAATATACCAAATAAATTTAAAAGGGAAATTATTTCACTTAGGCGCGTTTGCAAAAAAAAAAATTTTTTTTTGGAAAGGGTTCTGTCTCATTTTGTTGACTTTGTAAATTATTTAGAAGTCACACAAGTCAAGTCATCTCAAGTATTATTTACTACTCCTTTTATTTCAAAAAGTTAGTTGTTTTTGTTATTTTGTATAGAGATAAAAATTAATATAGAAATAATTAGAATGTTGACTTACCTTCTTAAGAGAGAAAATAAGATACATTGAAATAAATAGGAGTAGTTTAGGGAGATTTGTGGTAAAAATGATAAATTTTTTAAAATAAAATTTAAAATCAAAAGTGATTTAATAATAAATAAAACAATATATATATATATATATTTTTTTTTTATGTATTTAGTTCACTGGAGTTTTATATAGTGAGCTTAGTAATACTGTATATATAAGAAATAATACTTAAATATCATAGTTTATTGTTTTTAAAAAGAATAATACATAAAATTAAGTGTTTTTAATACATAATATTTCATATGATAAAATATCGTATAAGAAGGTGATTCAAAGTACACCAATTAGTATATGTAAAAATTGATTATTATGTCACACATATAAAATAAATTATTTCTTATATTACTTTTAATTAATGATTGTACATCTTATAAAAAAAAATACATTTATAAATATTTAGTGATCTTAAGATTAAATTTAAAAGAAATATAATTAATTTGCATTGAACACATATAATTTACAAAGAAAATGAAAAGTCAAAATTTATCCAACTAAACTTAGAAAATTTATTTATTTTAAAAGGAAAAGAAATTTGTATATTAATAATACCTGTAATCAGCCAACACTAAGTCACTAATAAACACTTCATCTGAATTTATTAATATCTCAATCCAATTTATTAAAATGCATTATTTAGTTTCTCCTAACGCTATTAAATTTATTTATAAAATTTTGTTGTTATGGATGTTGAGAAATGCATGTGAAATTTCATTTGTACCAAGGGTTAGCCCTACTTTATTTTTTATTGCTCAAAATAAAAGCGTGTCACTTTGAGAAAAATCAACCAACGCGTATCATCATACTATTAATTTATTGAGTTCTACTTTCCAGACACAGTTGATTTTTGTTTGGTCTTGTATGAGTAATGAGTATGACACATAACTTAATCTACTCCATTCATATCTAATTTAATTAATTAAAATACATCCATGTATATCTATTAATGAAATATAATATTATTCATAACTAAATTAAGGTACAATATCATTGTAGTAGTTAGTAAAGTTAGGTATTATATTATCAATATACCAGATAGGATTATTTATTTTAACACGGTAGCATCAACCAGAATTTAAAATGCCACAAATGTAACAAAATTTTATTAATTTTAATAAAACAAACACGGTAGCATCAACCAGAATTAAAAATGCCACAAATGTAACAAAATTTAAGGATTCGTTGGTTAAAAGTCTAGATCTGATCATTCAACAAATTTGTGGAAAACAAGTAGTACATGTTTTTATTACAAGATTAAAATAAGTTGGTACAAGATTAAAATATGATACTTTGAGATTAGAATACAATACTACAAAAACAGTAACATACATTTAAATTTTTAGACGAATTCACGGGGTCGTAAAATAAAAAATATTATGCTACCATAAAATCAAAATACCTTACTATAAGGTTAAAATATGCTGTTACTGCATGAACAATTTGTGCTACTGTAATTCTTCAACCAGCATCAAACAACTAAGCTTTTGTTAATATTTTTACATACGACAATAACATATTTTAACCTTATAGTAAGAGTTCAATACTTGAGAACGAAAAAACTCGTTTCAATTAAATTTGACAAGCGTTGACCTAATGATCTTTTGTTCTAATTTATCTTAACTAATTATTCACTTCTATCCACGTTTATAATTTTCACTTTTCTTTCAATTTCACCATTCTTATTTTTTAAAAATAAAATATTACTCACACACAAATAGGAGTACTACTTTATTTCCCTTTCAAACTTTTAATTTTACATAAACAATTAGTTTTTCGTAAATTAGTGTCAAATTCAAATGAAAATTATAAAAATAGACAGAATATTTTATGTATGAGATATTGTATATAATTTTTTTGTAAAAATATAAACCATTTTCCATATAGTGATTTTGGGTGCAATACAAATAAAACCGTGTAAAATGTAAAGTTAAAGATTAAATTGAATAAATTTTTAAGAGTAATAAAATATGTATACGCGCGTTTTGTTTAAACCTAACAAGAAACGAAACGCCTTAGGAAAATACACGAAACGTTCTTACAAGACTTTTCCACTACAGCCAACTCCTTTGTTTCTCTCTCGTCTTCTTCCTTGAATTTTCTTTATTTTTCAACCGACTCTATTTATAATGCATGTAGGGGTCTCCGTTTCAATCTTACCATTATTATCAAACTTCTATTAAATAAAAACCAATTATTATACTTCCCAAACCAAACGTCGTTTCATCTCTCTTTAAACTAACTCAAAGATTTCACAAGGAAATACCAAAATTACAGGTACAATTTCTTTAATTCTTGCTTTTCTTGGTGTTTTTTGTTGTTTTTGAGGTGGGTTTTTGTTATGGAGTGTAAAGATTCCAGCTTTATTGTGGGGTGTGTTCTGTTTTTCTGCCCTTTAAATCAATAATCTTGAAGAGAGAGAGAGAGAGAGAGAGAGAGAGAGAGAGAGAGAGAGAGATTGTTGATCAGTTTTGAAAAGTGGGACTTTTTGTATGGAGTTATATATATATATTGGCTAGTGAAAAGTAAGAATTTATTCCAGATTCTGCATCAAAAAGATTTGATTTTTTTTTAGATTTATACTCTTTTATTACCTATTGCTTGTTGAAATCTGAGATATTGGTTTGATTGTTTAGTTCAAATCCTGTTAATGGTTAGTAAACAGAGGAAATTTGTGCTTAATTTCAGTTTCTCAACAAAATTTGATAAAACAGAATGTAATTTGATCAAATTTGATAGTGTTAGGAATTAATATCACTACAAGTTCGTACTTCTAGATGAGATGAAATTCTTTCAGATAGTAATTTCTGTTGTTGACTCTTGATCATAGCTTTATTCTTACAAACAGATTGGTAAGAATTACGAATTTCGTTTCGTGACGAAAATTATGAGTAATCTTAAGCTAGGAGTGGAAGTTGTGAGAGCACACAATCTTATGCCTAAAGATGGGCAAGGCTCATCCAATGCATATGTGGAAGTTCACTTTGATGGTCAGAAGTTTCATACCACAGTTAAAGAGAAGGATCTTGATCCTTTCTGGAACGAGACGTTTTATTTCAACGTCTCAAATCCGGATGACTTGCATAGCCACACTCTCGAGGCTCACGTCTATAATAGAGACAGCAACTCCAAATCTTCACTTGGAAAGGTTCGATTGACTGCCACTTCGTTCGTCCCCTATCCTGATGCTGTCGTGTTTAACTATCCGTTGGAGAAAGGAAGCTTGTTTTCACGTGCAAGAGGCGAACTTGGCCTCAAGGTTTATGTTACTGATGATCCTAATATCAGGTCTTCTGTCCCTCTGGATATGGATTCTTCGTCTTCGTATTCAAGCCCCGTTTCTAGCAATGGCAAGAAGGGGACGAAGAGGACTTTTTATAACCTTCCTAACTCGAATGGCTCGAGACAACAACAACAACCGTTGTATGGAGTTAATGAAATGAGGTCTGCACCTCAAGGGCCACAATTTGTGAGCCAATATGCAACTTCATCTTCACATATTCCTGATTTTGCGCTTAAGGAAACGAGCCCTTTTCTTGGTGGGGGGCAAGTGATTGGAGGGCGTGTGAGACGTTCAGATAAGCTGTCAAGTGTGTATGATCTTGTTGAGCCGATGCAGTTCCTCTTCGTTAGAGTTGTCAAAGCTCATGAACTTCCTTCTAAGGATGTTACGGGGAGTCTTGACCCGTTTGTTGAAGTCAAACTCGGTAACTACAAAGGTGTCACACGACACTTTGAGAAGAACCAAAATCCTGAGTGGAATGCTGTTTTCACATTTTCGAAAGACAGAATGCAGTCGTCTTTTTTGGAAGTTGTTGTTAAGGATAAGGATATGCTGAAAGATGACTTTGTTGGGCTTGTTCGATTTGATCTTCGTGACGTTCCCACACGCGTCCCACCTGATAGTCCATTGGCTCCAGAGTGGTATCGTCTTGAAAACAAGAAGGGCGAGAAAAAGGAAGGAGAACTGATGCTAGCTGTGTGGATGGGGACGCAAGCTGACGAGGCTTTCTCTGATGCTTGGCATTCTGATGCAGCGAGCCCCGTTGATGGATCAGGCTCGTCTACACACATTCGCTCGAAAGTTTACCATTCACCAAGGTTATGGTATGTAAGAGTGAATGTGATTGAGGCGCAGGACTTGGTTATGGTGGAAAAGAATCGTTTTGCGAATGTGCATATTAAGGCACAGATTGGGAACCAGATTTTGAAGACGAAAAATGTGCAATCACAGAGTATGAATGTTTCTTGGAATGAAGATTTGATGTTTGTTGCTGCTGAGCCTTTTGAAGACCATTTGATACTTACAGTTGAAGATCGCGTAGCTCCAGGAAAAGACGAGGTTCTTGGTAGGCTCTTTATACCGTTGGCATCAGTTGAACGTCGAGCTGATGATCGAATTGTACACTCTCGTTGGTTTAATTTACAAAAACCGAGTGTGAGTGATATTGAGGAGCCGAAGAAACATAAGTTTGCTAGTAGGGTCCATCTTCGTGTTTGTCTCGATGGGGGGTACCATGTTCTCGACGAATCTACGCATTATAGTAGTGATCTCCGTCCTTCAGCTAAACAGCTTTGGAAGCCCCCAATTGGGACTCTTGAGCTAGGCATTTTGAACGCGGATGCTCTTACGCCCATGAAAATGAGAAGTAATCGGGGCACTTCTGATACGTACTGTGTTGCTAAGTACGGTCAGAAGTGGGTTCGAACGAGAACGATTACAGACAGCTTAAATCCCAAGTACAATGAGCAGTACACTTGGGATGTTTTCGATCCAGCCACAGTTCTTACTATTGGTGTTTTCGATAATGGCCAAATTGGGGAGAAGGATTCGAATGGTCAACGAGATATGAAGATTGGGAAAGTCAGGATTCGAGTTTCGACTCTTGAAACAGGCCGTGTGTACACTCATTCTTACCCGTTGCTTGTGCTTCACCCCTCTGGTGTGAAGAAAATGGGGGAGTTGCATTTGGCTATTCGGTTCTCGTGCACATCAATGACGAACATGATGTGCTTATACTCCAGACCCCTCTTGCCGAAAATGCACTACAAGATGCCATTGACAATGGTGCAACTTGACACGCTTCGTCACCAAGCTGTCACTATACTGGCTGCGCGTTTAAGCCGCTCAGAACCCCCTCTCAGAAAAGAAGTAGTCGAGTACATGTCAGACGCGGATTCGCATCTCTGGAGCATGAGGCGTAGCAAGGCAAACTTCTTCAGACTGATGTCGGTTTTCAATGGAGTTCTTGCTGTCGGGAAATGGTTCAAAGAAGTTTGCGCGTGGAAAAACCCGATCACGACTGGCCTAGTGCACGCCCTCTTCATCATGCTAACATCTTTCCCCGAATTAGTCCTCCCGACGCTTTTTCTCTACATGTTCTTGATTGGTCTTTGGAACTATCGCTTTCGTCCAAAGGTTCCACCTCACATGAACACGCGTCTGTCCTGCGCTGACGTGGCGCACCCTGATGAACTAGACGAGGAATTTGATACGTTCCCCACTTCAAGGAATCCGGATCTTGTACGTTTAAGGTATGATCGATTGAGAAGCGTTGCTGGTCGAATCCAGACCGTGGTGGGTGATATTGCGTCACAAGGCGAGAGGGTTCAGGCGTTGCTGAGCTGGCGCGATCCTCGTGCTACTGTCATATTCATGTCCTTTTGCATTGTGGCTGCTACTGTATTGTATGCTGTACCTTTCCAGTTGCTGATTGTGTTAACTGGTTTATATGTTATGAGGCATCCCAGATTTAGGCACAAGTTGCCCCCCGCGCCACTCAGTTTCTTCCGTCGTCTCCCTGCCATGACCGATAGCTTGTTGTAAGTTGCTCGTTCGTTTTACTCCCCGTATAGTTCGACTATGTTTCTTGCAAAGTGTATACAAGTTTTTTTGTTATGGGATCCCTAAACCATGTATAATGTGCACATTTATATTTCTGATGAATTTTATTTATCACTGATAACATGATTTAGTAAAATTTACATCATTTGATACTGAAATACTACTAAGCATCAGTCCAAGTGATGTCGAAATCGCCCCAATTGCCTTCTGGAACGCCCAAGGCTTTCCAGACGGCCTTTGAGGCGTCGACAATGTTGTTAGGACAGGGTGGCTGGTAGTCGTGATCCTCGTCACATCCCATCGTGGAATCACACTCGTCTACCACCATTGCTGTGACACTTTTTCCATTACCACTTATGACTACATTTTTGAGACACCTGCTGCCTCCACTGTACCATCCAGTTGATAAGGCGACGACTGGTGTGTCGTCAGAGTGGTACTGATTGTCACACTCTGACGGGCCACCACCATCTCCGCCCTCCTGGAAGCTGTTGAGGGTGAGATGTGCGTTCGTGTTGCCAGAAACGGGAGGGGAGCACGTGTAAGTGGTGTAGAGCTCCCCTGCTTTACAGCAATCGGAGTCGTTTTCTGTGTTACATTGGCCTTGAGGTGGCGTTGTTCCTCGTATTTTGCCACTTGGGTTGCACGATTGGAGTCGTGCACCTAACGAATGTGCAGCAAGGACGAGTAGCGTTGCAACGAAGGCTGCGTTTCGGAGATTCGTCATCGTGGATCTCGATCTGTTGCTTTAAACTTGTTGAAACACTGAATGTTGGTGCAGAATTGGGACAGAGAAATTTGTTTATATAAACTTTTTCATAGTAAAAATGCCAAGAAAGTGCTCAATGCATGTAGTTTAGAGTTATTTAAAATTATCTTTTATATATATTTAATGTAATTACAATATTCATATATTCCATTGGAGAGTTCAAATAGTATGCCAATAGTATATTTTCTCAGTCAAAGGAGCATGTTGATAACTTAACGTGCCATTGAAGTAGATAAATCTTGGCCTATCTTATCTATTAACTTGCATGAAATAAAATTTAAGCTTTCATGTTTTGACTATCGATTCAATAGATTTCTGGCTTATTACATGTCCATACGGTTTGACCATTTTACAATCGAAATCGCAACCGCATAGGTTACGGTTTTGAATTGCCGGTTCATCCGGTTTGGTTTTTTTTTCTCCTCATTTTTTAAGAAAACAAACTACTATTCGCCTATAAACTTCCCATTTTGTCATTTTGGTATGTCCACCTATAAATTTCTCATACATTTTTTAGTAAATACCTTTTTATTTTTACACTTAACTTTATTTTCTCTCTATTTCATTATCTCTTTCAGTCATATATCTATAATTTAATCACTTTTCTTAATCTATGTATTCAAAAGTAATGAGAAGCTTATATTCGGACGGATAGGAGTACTACATAAGAGATGAGAGGGGTTGATGTGAAAAAATGAGTTGAAATTGAGTTATTTATAGAAGAATGTTAAATAAAAATAATTTTAAAAAGGGGCAAAAACACCGGTTTTGCCGATTTAACCGCTGAGCCGTCGAATTTGATTTTGAATTTTCATAATCGAAAACGAACCTTAATTTTAAAACTATGATTCAAAACTGCCTGGTTTCGATTTCAGTTTTGCACATGTGTATTATTTAGTCTCTAACCGCCCCCAAAAGGTCGATTTTTCCATGAAGTCTTCCTATGAGATTTTGTTCAATTAAAAACCCAATATTTATACTATTCACAAACGGAAACCTCGTTCTAGTCCTCGTATATTCATTAAACATTCTCAAATACAAAGTGTCTATCTGTGTCTTGATTTATCCACTAAACGTCTTTATACCTTTTTTTCATGTTGAATTTTGTTCTCTAAATGTGGTTAGTTCCAATATCGTTATTCTTCACCTATATTTCAAGTATGAATATTTAAACCGTGTTTATCATGAAGTTAATTTCTACTTTATTTTTTAATCTGCTAAAAGTAGAATAAATTTTGCTTTCTTATACTCCCTAACTTTTTTTTGTCTTTTCAAAACAGTGATGAAAAACTAATAAAATTTATATTAGTAGAATCTAATAAAAATAAAAATGCATAAGATCAAAATTTAAAATTTTGTAAAGAATACAAAAATTAATAAAAGCCAAATTAATAAGAGAAAAGGAAAAGTTAGAAATTAACGTGGGAAATTTTTGAAAGGGTTGGGGTATATACCCCTCCAGCTTTGTTTAATACACTCCCCCTCAATTTTTTTTAATTCAAAATATAAATGAAATACCAATTTTACCCCTTAGTAAAATAATATAGATACATACACACCCCCTTCTAACCCCTAACCCTAATTTTTCTCTATCTTCTTCCTCATTCTCTCTTTTTCTCCCACATTTCTCCACCTTCTCATCCACCGCCGCCGCCACCACCTATCCACCGCCGCGGCTAACGCCCTTCTCTCCTCCTCCTCCACACTCGTTTCGCGCCTCCTCCTCGCCACCGCCCATCTTCTTTCTCTTTTTTTTTTGTAATTCTTGCCGCCTCCACCCAGCGCTCGCCGCCGCCGCCGCTCCGGCTCTCCCTCGGCCGTGGCGGCCCATCCCCAGCGCTCGTCGCCGCTCCGGATCTCCATCGGCCGTTGTGGACATCCCCATCGCTCGCCGTCGCGGCCCACCCCAGCGCTCGCCGTCGCGGCCCAGCCCGCGCCCACCCCGGCGCTCGCCTTCGCGGCCCAGCCGTGCCCACCCCAGCGCTCGCCGTCGCGGCCGCCGCCACGAACCTCCAGCCGTTTCAGTCCCCCCCTTCCTCCGCCTGAGAACGCCTGAGAACACAGGTTTGTTATTTTTTTTTTTTTAATTTTCGACCATTATTGGATGCTCAAAAACACTCTCGTCGACAATAGGGTGTCGACGGGAGTGCTTTTGAGCGACCAATAATGGTCGAAAATTTCAATTTTTAAATTTTTTTTTTTTCTAAATTTGGTCGACAAACCAGTGTCGACCGGAGTATTTTTAGTCGACAAACCAGTGTCGACCGGAGTATTTTTGGTCGACAAACCAGTGTCGATTGGAGTGTTTTTGGTCGACAAATCAGTGTCGACCGGAGTGATTTTTTAAAATAGTAAGTTTTTTTTTTCTAAATTTTAGGTGGTGGCGGCGGCGGCGGTCTAATTCTAGGGTTAGGGTTTGTTTAAATTATGGGGGAGTGTATGTATCTGCCATTTAGAAAAAGGGCAAAATTGGTATTTCATATATATTTTGAATTAAAAAAAATTGAGGGGGAGTGTATTAAACAAAGCTGGAGGGGTATATACCCCAACCCTTTTTGAAAGGGCCCATTTATAAAAAAATGTAACGGGCCTAATAGCGAAATTAAATGGGCCAAACAATAGGGCCCAGAGTGCACACTCCCTTTATAATCCCTAGTACACTCAAACCCTAATTCATATTCTCCTCTTCTTTTACTGTAACTGCGCCGCCGCAGTCCCACTGCGGCCGGCGCGGCCAGCGCCTACACGCCTGGGGTGAGTGTCCGATTTTCTTTGTATTAAAAATCTTCTCCTTTTCTTCGCGTTCAAAGTGTCCGTTTTTCTCCGGATCTGTTTTCCTTCGCGATCCAGAAATCCGCATTCAATTTTTTAGTCCCCATTTCTTGCTGTCGTGAGGCGCGAGATCTGTATACGAGATAGCTGATTCCTGGCCGTGCTTTTGCTAACGTAAGTTTTACTTACATACCGTAGGAATTACGAACTTTTTTCTGCAGCTGTGTTGTTGGATTGTTTTAGTAACCTATGTGTAAATCTCTACTCATTGAGGGTTATAATCGTTGTCGTTTGGCTTAGTCCTTTATAAAAGCTTTAATGATTTTATTTGGTATATAAATCCATTCCCATTTAGGTTAAATTGCATATTTGTTTTTAATTTTTCGTAATTTTCCTGAATTATTTCCATATTTCTATTGTGCGAAAGTGTTTTAATGATGAGAACGATTTTCTATAGCATGCTATCATGTGCGTTTGTGTTAAGTAGTTTATAGTTGTTTTCTGCTTTGTTTGATTACTGATTGATTATAATTTTTGTTGAGGATTTATGTTACATTTAACTTGAATTTTCTAATATCTGTTGCATCTGAGAGAGTGTTAATTTAATTATGCAGAACTTTGTGTTCAATTATTCATTCAAGTTTTTTTAATTTATAATAACACTGAATTGATCTGATGCAGTTGTTGTAGAGGAGACAGAGCTCGTCAATGAAAGATCCACTGACAAGTATTTTTCTTAGAAAAGGAGAAGCAAACAATTCATTCAAGTGTATGATGTTCATGAAGTATCTCATTTTGTGATGTTGTCCTTTTGAGTGGGGGTGCCTCCTGAGTCTCAGTCGTGACTCGCTCGACGGGAGATAGACACCAAGCATTCGTGTCGACGGGAGAAGTTTTTCCAACCATGAGTTGGACATGTTCGAATTGTTAATCTGGAAATAGCATCCATCTTTTGGTCTAAAGGAAACAAGATGCCTTTGGGGCATCGAAGACCACTCGCACGTGTCCCGATTTTTATCGACAGAGATTTCTGGATAAGTGCGAGTGGTTTTCGATGCATCCAAAAGTCTCTTGCTTTCGACAGGCCAAGAAGATGGATGGATATCTACCCTGTTTTTTATCAACAATTTTCACATGTCTTGACTTACAGTTGTGTAAATGATCCCCTGTTCATCACAAATCATTTCTCCTTGAAGGGGAAAGGTGCTTGCTGTCTATCTTCTGGCGAGCAAGTCCCGTCTTGGATTTGGTAGGCGTCGAGCAAGTCCCGTCTTGGATTTGGTTGGCATCGAGCAAGTCTCTTGCTTCTCCTATTGTATACATCTTTTCTTGTTGTTTATAAGTGTAATGAGCTTGTACTGGTTTTTTTGGTTTATGTATTTCAATTTTCTTAATGATAGTGGAAACCAACAATCAAGACTTCAAACTTGAATTTTCTTTCCTACAACATAATTGGTTGATTGTTCAATTTAACACAAAATATCAGCTTCAACGGCAAATATTTGAACTCTCCTATGGAAATATATGAACATAGGGGTGTATATTCACTGATCTCTGTCTTGGCATTTTTACCAGAAAAAAGACTATATAAACAGATATTTTCATACCAATTCTGCACCATCATCCATTGTTACAATAACTGAAATCCAAGATGATGAGCCTTAGAAATGCAGCCTTTCTAGCAGTGCTACTTGTCCTCGTTGGACAGTCGTTAGGGGCACGTCTCCAATCGTGCTACCCAAGTGGCAAAATACGAGGAACAACGCCACCTCCAGGCCAATGTAACACGGAAAATGTCTCCGATTGCTGTAAAGCAGGGGAACTCTACACCACTTACACGTGCTCCCCTCCCGTTTCTGGCAACACGAATGCACATCTCACCATAAACAGCTTCCAGAAGGGCGGAGATGGTGGTGGCCCATCAGAATGTGACAATCAGTACCACTCTGATGACACCCCAGTCGTGGCCTTATCAACTGGATGGTACAGTGGAGGCAGCAGGTGTCTTAAAAACGTAGTCATAAGTGGTAATGGACGCAGCGTGACAGCTAAAGTGGTCGATGAGTGTGATTCCACGATGGGATGTGACGAGGATCACGACTACCAGCCACCGTGTCCTAACAACATTGTCGACGCCTCAAAGGCCGTCTGGAAAGCCTTGGGCGTTCCTGAGGACAACTGGGGCGATTTGGATATCACTTGGTCTGATGCTTAGTTCTGTTTCTAATTATTATTTCTGTAAATTGCTTGTTCAAATGATGTAAGTATATGTTCTACTACTTATTATATCACGTCATATTGTTATGCACACACTGTAAAACCCGATTTTCACTACTTATATTTCTTTCACAACCAGTGTCCTAAACTTTACACTCCTTCCGTCCCTCGTTACCTCACTACACATTAAATACTATATTCCTTAAAACCTGTACAAAAGTAACTTAACGGGGGACATAGGGAGGGGGACATAGGGAGTATTGTTTATTACAGTAGACCAAGGTTGTAGAAGTCGAAAATCGATAGTAGGGGACATAGTAACGGGGACATAGGGAGTATTGTTTATTACTGTAGACCAAGGTTGCAGAAGTCGATAATCGATAGTAGGGGACATAGGGAGTATTGTTGAAAATCGATAGTACAAGGTTGTAGAAGTCGAAAATGGATAGTAGGAGACATAGTAACGGGACATAAGGAGTATTGTTTATTACTGTAGACCAAGGTTGCAGAAGTCGAAAATCGATAGTAGGGGACATAGGGAGTATTGTTGAAAATCGATAGTAGGGGACATAGGGAGTATTGTTTATTACTATAGACTAGGGAGTATTGTTGAAAATCGATAGTAGGGGACATAGGGAGTATTGTTTATTACTATAGACTAAGGTTGCAGAAGTCGAAAATCGGTAGTCAGACGGATTTATACTGACGAGCGTATTCTCAAAACATTAATATTAATATTTAAACTGTTAGTAAAGGCCTTCCACATAATCCCCACCGCCACTACATTCCCCTCGGCCCCCTTATATTTCTCTTTTATTCTTATCTTTCTCTTTTATTTATTTGATATAGATAAATTAAATTTTAAAAAAATATTGGTGGATAAATTTTATTTATATATCTTTAATATTGTTAGAAATACAAATTAATTAAATATATAATAATAAAATTATTAAATTAAATTTAGGGAGAAAATCGTTTTAAACGTGTCCCTTCTTCTCTGCTACACCCTGCAAAAGTCATATTGGATCCAGAGAGAGTTAGTAAAGGCCCTTTAATTTATTACAATTAAAACTTGCAAAAATAACTTGCAAAAATGATGTCAAAAAAAAATGTAGTTTTCACCCCTAGACGATAGAATTTAAAAAAAAAAAAAAAAAAGTTATACATCATGGAAAAACCACGTGTTTTGCTCCGAGCGTCGTATCCACTTAAAAAAGTGTGCTTGATTGCTCGTACCGGACTTCAACTATGAAAAGTCTAATTAAAAAGAAGAGAGCCTAGTCGAAATCGTTGGGCAGGCGGTAGACCGAGGACTAGCGCGCCTAGTCGGGCCTAGGCGTCGGCTTTTGCAACAGGGCTGTAGACTGTAGTTCCTGTTAATTTGCCGGCATGAGCATCAAAATAAGGGTCGGCAGTAAAAATTAAAACCAAATTTGATGAGAAATCCACAAGAATATACAGTTAGATTTCACTTTCATGAATCACAAACTAAGATTCTTTATTCTATGACAGCCTACAATTCTTGTTTATTATGTCACAACAGAATCTTTAGTAAATTCCATCAAAACAGACAATGATTTTTACTGTACTAATCACTATAAGTACCCTTAATGAATGTCACAACATATTCAACAATCTAAAACAAGAACAAGAAAATGAAAATTTTCTTTCTTTTTCTCATCATGGCCTTTATTATAACAGTTGCAGCTCAATCCTGCAAACCGAGTGGCAAGCTCAAGGGCGAAAAACCGCCTAAAGGCCAATGCAATCGAAACAACGACTCCGAATGCTGTGAAGCAGGCAAGTTCTACGACGTCTACAAATGCTCACCTAAAGTTGCTTCTCACACAAAATATTTTAAGCTCTAATCCTGCAAAATTGGTTATTATTTTCTATCAATTTTGATGTTGCTGTTAGTAAATCCGTCATTAACAGAAAATGTTTTAAGCTCTAATTCTTTTTTTGACACAATTTCTCCTATCAAATTTTGATAGTAATTAAATGTGAATGACCAAATCCGAAAAGTGGTAAAGTTCAGTAACCAAAAGTGATATTTCCCCTTTTTCCAATGCAATCGAAACAACTGACCCCGAATGCTGTGAAGCAGGCAAGTTCTACGACGTCTTCAAATGCTCACCTAAAGTTACTTCTCACACAAAATATTTTAAGCTCTAATCCTGCAAAATTGGTTATTATTTTCTATCAATTTTGATTTTGTTGTTAGTAAATTCCGTCATTTACAGAAAATATTTTAAGCTCTAATTCTTTTTTTGAGACAATTTCTCCTATCAATTTTGATAGTGATTAAATGTGGATTACCAAATTCGAAAAGTGGTAAAGTTCAGTAACCAAAAGTGATATTTTCCCTTTTTCCAATGCTGTGAAGCAGGCAAGTTCTACAACGTCTTCAAATGCTCACCTAAAGTTACTTCTCACACAAAAGAGTACTAACTCTCAACAGCTTCGAGAAAGGTAAAGACGGGGGTGGGCCGTCTGAGTGCGACAACAACTACCACTCAGACGACACCCCCATTGTGGCGCTTTCGACTGGCTGGTACAACAAGAGTAAGAGGTGTTTCAAGAAAATCAAGATTCATGGGAATGGGAAGAGTGTGATTGCTAAGGTTGTGGATGAGTGTGATTCCACAATGGGGTGTGATCTAGATCATGACTATCAGCCCCCGTGTAAAAACAACATCGTCGATGGTTCTAGAGCCGTCTGGAAAGCTCTAGGCGTGCCTCGAAGCGACTGGGGCGAAATGGATATCACCTGGTCTGATGCTTGATCAAAAACATTGTAAACTAATAAAAACTTCCGTTTGATAATATGTACTGTATCATCATGTGTATAAGAAATAAAGACTTCTCTTCATAGAAATTTTGTCCTGTATTTGACAAGTCTTTTTTCTTTTGAACGGAACGTGAAATTGGAAAAAGGGAAAATATCACTTTTGGTCACCAGAATTTACCACTTTTCAGATTTTGTCATCCACATTTAATCACTATCAAAATTGGTCAATCAGTTATTATTTTCTATCAATTTTGATGTTGCTGTTAGTAATATCGTCATTAACTAACTGTTGCAATTCTCTTTGAATAGGCTTTTAGAGGTTTAGAATGCCACTTTTGTGTTTATTTAAGAAAATAGAAGCCTTTCAAAGCACTGGCTTCAAGGTATCAGGGTTCTTAGTTTTCTTAGCTTTCACTGATCGATAGAAAGTGACATTTAAAAGCTGTCGTTCAGGCGTCCTGTTGAAAATAAATTAGTCAGAAATCTATTGAATTGATAATCAGAACATCAAACTTAAATTTTATTTCATGCAAGTTAATAGATAAGATAGGACAAGATTTATCTACTTCAATGGCACGTTAAGTTATCAACATGCTCATTTGACTTGTAAAATAAACTATTGGCATAATATTTGAACTCTCCAATGGAATATATGAATATTGCAATCACATTAATTATACAAGATAATTTTGAATTAAACTAAATGCTTTGAGCACTTTCTTGGCATTTTTACTGTGAAAAAGTTTATATAAACACATTTTCTCAATAACAAGTTCAAAGCAACACAAATCCAAGATGATGAACCTCAGAAAGGCTGCTTTTCTCGCAATGCTACTCGTCCTCGTTGCACAAACGTTAGGGGCACGTCTCCAGTCGTGCAACCCAAGTGGCAAAATACGAGGAACAACGCCACCTCCAGGCCAATGTAACAAGGAAAACGACTCCGATTGCTGTAAAGCAGGGGAGCTCTACACCACTTACACGTGCTCCCCTCCCGTTTCTGGCAACACGAATGCACATCTCACCATAAACAGCTTCCAGAAAGGCGGAGATGGTGGTGGCCCGTCAGAGTGTGATAATCAGTACCACTCTGACGACACACCAGTCGTCGCCTTATCAACTGGATGGTACAGTGGAGGCAGCAGGTGCCTTAAAAATGTTGTCATAAGTGGCAATGGACAAAGTGTCACAGCAATGGTGGTTGATGAGTGTGACTCTACGATGGGATGCGACGAGGATCACGACTATCAGCCACCGTGTCCTAACAACATTGTCGACGCCTCAAAGGCCGTCTGGAAAGCGTTAGGCGTTCCAGAAGGCGATTTGGACATCACTTGGACTGATGCATAGTTGTATTTACTTGTTTAATCATGTAAACATATGATATGCCTATTAAATCAGTATTCATTTTCAAATTATATTGCACATGTGGAGAAATATATGACAATTTCTGTGTAATCCTCTATATAATATATAGAATCAAAACAAAAGCCTCATAGGATACTTATATTCAAGAACAAAAGCCTCTTTGAATAATATGTTACTAAGATTTTCTCAATTACGAACTCTATTTCAAAAGTCGACGCTTATGCGCTAGTCGTTGTTCTACCAACTCGATTTTACTCAAATTGGTTAAAAATATCGTCTGGCTCATAAGATCGTGTTTATCCATGCCCAGTCATGACCGGGTCATCAAATATAAAATTAATTTCTCTCTCCACCACCTACACATTTTACACCACAAACCAAACTCATCTTTTTTTTACACTTTATCCATAACCACCACAACCCCAACCAACATTTAATAAATTATACTCCCTCCGTCTCATATTTGAAGGCACATTTTACCATTTTGGACGTCCCATACTTGAAGGCACATTACTTAAAATAGCAAAAACACTTTTAAACACTCCCCTTAAAACATCACAATATTACAACAAATGCCACTACTTTATTACACTAAAAAGTAACTTTATTACTATTTATAAAGTTGAAAAGTCTTTACTACCCGCACTTTATCTTACACAATATTAATAAACAATTCATTCATTAAAACTCATGCCGAGCCTTCAAGTATGAGATGGAGGGAGTATCTTTTATAATATAATAATTATATCTATTACTCCCTCCGTCCAATTTCATTATTCTCACTTTTCTTTTTTGTTTGTCCAATTTTATTATGCCATACCTTTTTTGGAAACAATACTATTCATACTACTTTATCTCTACCCTCCTATCATCACTTATTTACCCACTTTGTCATTCACTTTATTCATAAACAATCATTTATTTATAAATGGACCCCACAATACTCCATCATACCCTCAACTTATCTACTTTATCAATAAACTAATTAATATTCATTAAAACGCGTGCCCGAAAAGTGGGCATAATAAAATTGGACGGAGTGAGTATTATTTTTTTATAATATTTAAAAAATATATACAGTTATTTAATATTAAATATATATAATTATTTAGAAGAGAAAAATGATAATTAACACAATTTAGAAGAGAAAAAAAATTAGGCAAAGAGAAAAGAGAAAAGGAGTGTATGAAATTGTGATCCAAAACATATCTATTTATAGAGAATTTAATTTTATGAATTTTGATTTTTTTTTTAAGTAAATAAGTGAAAATCGAAAATTATCTAAATAAAATATAATCGACGAGTGAAAACTGGACACGTGGCATACTTAGACTTTTTGGGATAAAAAAAATACTCCATCCAATGCTTTGGTTGTTCTCGGTTGTGCCACAACCATGGTCATCAAAAAATATTTATTATTATTATTATTTTTTGTCCTATATGGATAACCAGGTTGTCCATGGACCGATAAACATGGCCTAAGGCACCACCTAGGTGGGCCGATTCCCGACTAGTCGACCCTTTTTTTTTAACTTTCCAGTGATGAAGTCCGATTAGAGCTATCGCTGAAGGATGAAAACTGCATTTTTATATTTTTCGTCATTATTTTCACATTTTTTTTGTTTTTAGGGACTTTTATGCCAAATCTTGATTTTGTTAAATTAGAGTATATGTTTTTTTGCTTAAGTGCACAGGAAAAAAAAATAGGTGGCCTAGGCGCTAGACGAGTGAACCGATTTTCGACTTCTGCACACGTGCTTAAGACTGAATAATTAACCACAAATCTATCAAAACATCAAGCTTACTAGATAGGCCAAAATATCAGTAGAGATCAACTTCAACGGCACATTAAGTAAGTTATCAACATATATTATAAGTTGCAATGACTGATAAAATAAACCATTTGCATGATATTTGAACCCTCCAATGGAATATATGAATATTTAATTTGCAATATACACACATAATTTAGACTAATTAAGTCAAATGCATTGAGCACTTTGTTGGCATTTTTACCAGGAAAAAAAGTTTATATAAACACATTTCTTTGTCCCAATTCTGCACCAACATTCAGTGTTACAATAACAAGTTTAAAGCAACACAAATCCAAGATGATGAACCTCAGAAAGGCTACTTTTCTCGCAATGCTACTCGTCCTCGTTGCACATTCGTTAGGGGCACGTCTCCAGTCGTGCAACCCAAGTGGAAAAATACGAGGAACAACGCCACCTCCAGGCCAATGTAACACAGAAAACGACTCCGATTGCTGTAAAGCAGGGGAGCTCTACACCACTTACACGTGCTCCCCTCCCGTTTCTGGCAACACGAATGCACGTCTCACCATAAACAGCTTCCAGAAGGGCGGAGATGGAGGGGGCCCGTCAGAATGTGACAATCAGTACCATTCTGACGACACACCAGTTGTCGCCTTATCAACTGGATGGTACAGTGGGGGCAGCAGGTGTCATAAAAATGTTGTCATAAGTGGTAATGGACAAAGTGTCACAGCAATGGTGGTTGATGAGTGTGATTCCACGATGGGATGTGACGAGGATCACGACTATCAGCCACCGTGTCCTAACAACATTGTCGACGCCTCAAAGGCCGTCTGGAAAGCGTTAGGCGTTCCAGAAGGCAATTGGGGCGATTTGGACATCACTTGGACTGATGCATAGTTGTATTTACTTGTTTAATCATGTAAACATATGATATGCCTATTAAATCAGTATTCATTTTCAAATTATATTGCACATGTGGAGAAATATATGACAATTTCTGTGTAATCCTCTATATAATATATAGAATCAAAACAAAAGCCTCATAGGATACTTATATTCAAGAACAAAAGCCTCTTTGAATAATATGTTACTAAGATTTTCTCAATTACGAACTCTATTTCAAAAGTCGACGCTTATGCGCTAGTCGTTGTTCTACCAACTCGATTTTACTCAAATTGGTTAAAAAAATCGTCTGGCTCATAAGATCGTGTTTATCCATGCCCAGTCATGACCGGGTCATCAAATATAAAATTAATTTCTCTCTCCACCACCTACGCATTTTACACCACAAACCAAACTCATCTTTTTTTTTACACTTTATCCATAACCACCACAACCCCAACCAACATTTAATAAATTATACTCCCTCCGTCTCATACTTGAAGACACATTTTACCATTTTGGGCGTCCCATACTTGAAGGCACATTACTTAAAATAGCAAAAACACTTTTAAACACTCCCCTTAAAACATCACAATATTACAACAAATGTCACTACTTTATTACACTAAAAAGTAACTTTATTACTATTTATAAAGTTGAAAAGTCTTTACTACCCGCACTTTATCTTACACAATATTAATAAACAATTCATTCATTAAAACTCGTGCCGAGCCTTCAAGTATGAGATGGAGGGAGTATCTTTTATAATATAATAATTATATCTATTACTCCCTCCGTCCAATTTCATTATTCCCACTTTCCTTTTTTGTTTGTCCAATTTTATTATGCCCATACCTTTTTTGGAAACAATACTATTCATACTACTTTATCTCCACCCTCCTATCATCAGTTATTTACCCACTTTGTCATTAACTTTATTCATAAACAATCATTTATTTATAAATGGACCCCACAATACCTCATCATACCCTCAACTTATCTACTTTATCAATAAACTAATCAATATTCATTAAAACGCGTGCCCGAAAAAGTGGGCATAATAAAATTGGACGGAGGGAGTATTATTTTTTTATAATATTTATACAATATTTAGAAAATATATACAATTATTTAATATTAAATATATACAGTTATTTAGAAGAGAAAAATGATAATTAACACAATTTAGAAGAGAAAAAAAATTAGGCAAAGAGAAAAGGAGTGTATGAAATTGTGATCCAAAACATATCTATTTATAGAGAATTTAATTTTATGAATTTTGGTATTTTTTTTTTAAGTAAATAAGTGAAAATCGAAAATTATCTAAATAAAATATAATCGACGAGTGAAAACTGAACACGTGGCATACTTAGACTTTTTGGGATAAAAAAAATACTCCACCCAATGCTTTGGTTGTTCTCGGTTGTGCCACAACCATGGTCATCAAAAAATATTTATTATTATTATTATTTTTTGTCCTATATGGACAACCAGGTTGTCCATGGACCGATAAACATAGCCTAAGGCACCACCTAGGTGGGCCGATTCCTGACTAGTCGACCCTTTTTTTTAAACTTTCCAGTGCTGAAGTCCGATTAGAGCTATCGCTGAAGGATGAAAACTGCATTTTTATATTTTTCGTCATTATTTTCGCATTTTTTTTGTTTTTAGGGACTTTTATGCCAAATCTTGATTTTGTTAAATTAGAGTATATGTTTTTTTGCTTAAGTGCACAGGAAAAAAAAATAGGTGGCCTAGGCGCTAGACGAGTGAACCGATTTTCGACTTCTGCACACGTGCTTAAGACTGAATAATTAACCACAAATCTATCAAAACATCAAGCTTACTAGATAGGCCAAAATATCAGTAGAGATCAACTTCAACGGCACATTAAGTAAGTTATCAACATATATTATAAGTTGCAATGACTGATAAAATAAACCATTTGCATGATATTTGAACCCTCCAATGGAATATATGAATATTTAATTTGCAATATACACACATAATTTAGACTAATTAAGTCAAATGCATTGAGCACTTTGTTGGCATTTTTACCAGGAAAAAAAGTTTATATAAACACATTTCTTTGTCCCAATTCTGCACCAACATCCAGTGTTACAATAACAAGTTTAAAGCAACACAAATCCAAGATGATGAACCTCAGAAAGGCTACCTTTCTTGCAATGCTACTCGTCCTCGTTGCACAGTCGTTAGGGGCACGTCTCCAGTCGTGCAACCCAAGTGGAAAAATACGAGGAACAACGCCACCTCCAGGCCAATGTAACACAGAAAACGACTCCGATTGCTGTAAAGCAGGGGAGCTCTACACAACCTACACATGCTCCCCTCCCGTTTCTGGCAACACGAATGCACGTCTCACCATAAACAGCTTCCAGAAGGGCGGAGATGGAGGGGGGCCGTCAGAATGTGACAATCAGTACCATTCTGACGACACACCAGTTGTCGCCTTATCAACTGGATGGTACAGTGGGGGCAGCAGGTGTCATAAAAATGTTGTCATAAGTGGTAATGGACAAAGTGTCACAGCAATGGTGGTTGATGAGTGTGATTCCACGATGGGATGTGACGAGGATCACGACTATCAGCCACCGTGTCCTAACAACATTGTCGACGCCTCAAAGGCCGTCTGGAAAGCCTTGGGCGTTCCAGAAGGCAACTGGGGCGATTTGGATATCACTTGGACTGATGCTTAGTAGCATTTTATTGCTTGTACAAATGATGTAACTAAGAATATATTCAATATTATCTTGTCAATTGCATTCTATATTATGCAGGATTGTACTTCGTTTTAGTGCGTTTTTTTCAATCAAACACGTGACTTGCACGCAATGTTTACAAGAGGCAAAATGACAGCAAAACAACAAAATTAGTTTAATAGAAGGAAAATTACAGCAAAAAACTGTTTAATAGAAGGAAAATTACCAGAAAAACAGATTTTTTCATCCCAATATTATATATAGAAGGGCTTCTTCCTATTGTCTTTTTTATAACTAATTGACTAGACTGTTTTTTCTTGAATCAGACAAATGCTAATTGAAATATAGCAAGTTTCCATTTCATTTTTTGAAATTTCTTGATCTAACAGAGAAGGCTCTTGAAGAGCCAAAAAAGGGAAACTTTTTGTAAAAAAATTTATGGGAGCATGGCCAATCAAAGTCTCAGGAAAACGACTTTTTTGTCGTTTATTGGGCCATGTTCGTTTTGGGATTATGTAGTATAGTGAAAATTCTTGAATTTAAAATCCTGGTAAATATTGATTATAGGTATGTCTTGATATTTTGAGTGAACAATGATGAAATTCGAATTTTAAATCTTGAACTGGAACAAGATAAGAGACGTAATATCTCACATCGGGCAGGAAGAAACAAATGTTTCTTGGATATCATCTAAAAGTAACCAAAGATTCATCACAAGAAGACAAGAAAACCTGATAAGTTAGATCTCTTTTTTGTTTTATTGTGTCAGTAACCAAAGATTCAGTATGTTTGTGTCCAGGAAACTTGAGTTTATAACAATGATTCTTGTTTATGTCAATTATATGCACTAAGTTAATGTAAAATGACAAAACTGCCACTGGTTTCAGTTCAAGAAACTGACCTAACTAGTATAAATTTGATTGAATCAAATTCATGTCTCCACCACAAAAGAGATGAGATATCAGGTTCTACCTTTGTTGTTGTTCTTCATCCTTTTCTCTCTTGTTATCATCCAATCGAGTCGAGCTGAGCCTTGCGAACCAAGTGGAACGATCAAGGGGAAAAAACCACCAAAAGACAAATGCAACAAATCACACGACTCGGATTGCTGCGAACAGGGAAAGTCCTACAACGTCTTCAAATGCTCGCCCCAAGTAATGGCCCAGACTAAGGCTGTCCTGACTCTGAATGGCTTCGAGAAAGGCGCAGATGGTGGTGGCCCGTCTGAGTGCGATGGCAAGTACCACTCGGACAACACACCCGTTGTGGCACTATCCACAGGGTGGTTCAATAATATGAAAAGATGCTTCCATAATATCACCATTCATGGTAATGGCAAGAGTACGAAGGCCATGGTGGTGGACGAGTGCGACTCCACGATGGGGTGTGATAACGAGCACGATTACCAGCCACCGTGTAGAAACAACATCGTTGATGCTTCAGAGGCCGTCTGGAAAGCTTTAGGTGTACCTGCAAATGACAGGGGTGAAATGGAAATCACCTGGTCGGAATGATACGGAGTTCAGTGATCCGACGAAGGCTGTTCTTCAAGACTCGTCTCTCATTTCCTGTGTTTCATGTTTACAATAAGACAATGATGATAAAATAAAAGTTGTATCTGCATTTTCCCACCAGAAATCCATCATTCTCAGAAACAAATCAAGCTTAAAAATATCAAATGAAAAATGTTATTTGTGAAGATACAATTACCAGCATTCATTCATGATACTGCACAAATGAAAAATTTATAATGAACAGATGTACATTTGGACAACCTATGTCATGTAAGAAAAGCAAATTACATCAGTTAAACGTCGACGAATTCATCCCCTATCTTGAACTCTGCCAACCACCCATCGGGTTGATATTCTGACTAGCATGAACGTTTACTGAATTACCAAGTGTACCGCGGTTAGGATCACCAGAACTTTCCGGATCTTCCACCGCCTTATTTTTTGGCTTTGAAGTGAAAGCCAGCATGCTTCCAGCAATTACCTGTGAGATAAAAAAAAAAAAAGGTTATAAACTTGTTGAAGAGACGAAAAATCAGCAATTTTTTGTGTTATGCAATTTTTGTGTTGATAGTACCTGGACAGGGCTGGCAGCAATGAGAAGCCCCTCGACTGGACCACCTATGAGACGGCCATCAGGACCAGCAAACGTAACATTTAGACCACCAGTTGGGCCATGAGGACCATCAACGTCGTTGATATAAGATCCGGATAAATTTACCATATCAAAGTGCCCCTAAAAAAGGATGCCCAAAAACAGTGATTTTTATAGGAATAAATCTTATGTAATCTAATCATATAAGATGAGAAAATGTCCGATAAGAATGAGACACTATTTGTTTGCAAGAGGAAAGTGTTGTCAAAAAGTTTAAAGGTTAGTCGAAAACTGTGAGAGCTTACACCTCATAAGTGACACTCCCACTAGAGCTTGAAATTTTAATATTTGCTGCTGAGATGGAGCCAATGCCTGACAAGATAACAATGCCCCGTCTCCCTTGTAAAAGTGACAGTATCTTTCGTTTGATATCCTGCAAAAATGACCCGTAATGAATGACCATTCAATGTTCCCCTTTAAAAGGGAAAGACATCATATTATACTAAGAATGTTTGGCTTTTTGCTCTTTTATATTATCCATACGCCACGTAAAATAAGTTGGAGAATAGACCAATTCAAATGTTACACAGACTATAATGGCCTTAAATCAGAGAAATGACTCGAAAACCAGTTGTTACAATGATATGAAATGTAAGAGATTGTACATACTTCTCCAGCCGCGATGTTGATGATATGTGGAGTCATTGTTCCCGCTCCAGTGAAAACAGTCCCACCTGATAAGGCAATTTTTATTCAATAAATCAGCCAAAATACTCGATATTTTATTTTAAAAGCAAATCCAATACAGTCGAGATAAATACAGCTACCTAAAGAAGACTGTTGCTGCTTACGACCAGTCCCAGGCGGCCTTCCTCTCCACTTTTGAGCTGGTCTAGCCATTGTGGAAGGACTTGACATGGAGGGCGACGATAATCCCAATGAAACCGCCCCATCATGTCCATATTTACGGGGCCTTCCCCGCTTTCTACGCATAGGTTCACCTTGTTGTTGCATTGCATGTGGACCTTGTTGCATTCCATGAGGAGACATTGTCGACGAAGTATCTAAAGGTAAAGTTGGTACAGTTAAGCTACCCCCAGCGTTGGATTGAAAGTGTACAGCAGCATTAGATAATGGGCTCATGTTAGGAGAATTTTGTAAATCGGCTGTGCCCGTATGCATATAGTATGGCATACCATCCCTTTGATCCATGCATTTACTTTGAAATTCCGTCAATTGATCTCACTGCAATAAGTTAAAACGAATATCGAGTTTAGACAATTGATCCACATGTAACATCAATTAGGCAAAGTTTGTTAGTCAATCGTTTTCGCTACTAAGCACTATTTACACAAATCAATCAATGCAAATCAGATAAGCCCTCCTATGTAATACATTAGATAGATACTACCTCAGTAGATACCATGATACCGTTACAGAGTGCATAGTAATGAAAAATCAACTATACGAGAATTCGACAACTCAACAACGCAAAAGGTCATAAGTTCACAAATCAGCCTAAATAAACATCCATCTCTTCCACAGTGTTAAAAAGTCATGCCCAAATTACACTCCGTCTCTCACACAAGACTTCCTCAGGTATTAAAGCAAAGGAAAATTCAAAAGAAACAAGAAAAAAACATCATTCCAAAGAACTTATACTCCAGGGATTCAACAACTAAAATTCAACATAATATACAAAAGGGCTTCAAGATTAAGACACCAAGCAAGTAAAACACAATAAACAGGTAAGAAAAACTCAACCACTCTTATCAAACCACATTCCAAATCTTATTCCCAAGCACACAAGAGTGCATAGTAATGAAAAATCAACCATACGAGAATTCGACAACTCAACAACGCAAAAGGTTAAACATAAAGGGACTGTTCACAAATCAGCCCAAATCAACATCCATCTCTTCCAAAGTGTTAAAAAGTCATGCCCAAACTATACTCCGTTTCTCACACAATACTTCCTCAGGGATTAAAGCAAAGGAAAATTCAAAAGAAACAAGAAAAAAACACCATTCTGAAGAACAACAAGTAAAATTCAACATAATTTACACTTTACATGACCAAGATTAAAAAACATCCAAAAGGGCTTCAAGATTAAGGTACAAACCAAGTAAAACACAATAAACAGGTAAGAAAAACACATCCACTTTCATCAAACCACTTTCCAAATCTTATTCTCAAGCACACAAGAATCTGTAAAAACAGAGTTTTCAGACTCCTATATTCACAAATTAGCACAATTTCAAATTATACTCCGTTTACACAAAACAGAAACCCATGTATAAAAAAAAGGCCATTCTAGGAACAAGATCCTTCTCCAAACTAACCATGCACAATGGTTTCAAGAAAACACAATAAAGATTGAAACTTTAAGAATGTAAGAGCCATACTGTGCGAAAACTGAAAAGGGTTGATAAAGAAAAGCAACAGTAAGAGTAATAAGGCATCGAAGAACTCACCATAACTTTGAAAGTGTTCTTATCTGAAAACGTAGTGCTTTTTTCGTTGGTTGTTTTGTTTCTTCACTAAAAGCCTATTTCGAACGCCTAGGGATATTTTGCCGCAAAGCGTAAAATGGAGGGTTCCCATATCAAAGAAGTGTGCGGTAAATCTATGCCAAATCTATTTTCATATATATATATATGGTAAATATTTATTCATGGTAATTTCCTACTTTTACCTTTTCAATACGGTAAATAAGGTTATCTATAAGTGTGAAGTGTGTCGAAATAAATTTCAAAGGTCATAAAAAGGTTACAAAAAGTTTATAGATGGATGAATCAAAATGTTAAAATGAAAAACTTATAGACGTACAGAGAAAGTATAAACCTCTGAATCTCTGATGCGAGGGTCGGCGATGGAGACCTGGGTGGGCTAGGTGCTGCCTAAACGTCCTACAAAAATAAATTGGGGAAATCACTTTCTAGTACATTTAAGGATTCCATACTGAATGTAGTACAATCACTTTCTAGTACATTTCACATATAAACAAACATTTCACATTTACACCAAATATTTCACATTTCACATTTAAAAGTGGTTGTATTAAATTGTGGGGAGAAGTTGAATTTTGTATCAAAAAGTGAATAATCACAAATAAACTTTCATTCTGATTTGATTTTCGACTTTTGGACGTCCAGACAGTAAAATCAGTCTAAACAGATCTGGGTGGGCTAGGTGCTGCCTAAACGTCCTTTTTTCGTAGGTGTCCGATTTAAGCTATGTAGAAACGAGGTTTTGAGCAATACTCATAGTTATGCCGTGATTAAGAGTTGAAAGTTGCATTGAATTTAAAAAAAAAAAAAACTAGACACCTAAAATTCGTTCGACTATCGATTTTGTAGCGAGGCTATAAACAAAATCTACCATTTTCTTTTCATTAAGATACAAAATTTCACCCACATTGTTTCAAATTATTGAAGTCGTGTGAACAATAATGTTTTCAAACATAGTACTATACGGTTTGGTTTGTAGACGGTGCCTACTACTCCACCCACTATTGAAATTTTGGATAAACATGCTAAACTTGACAATTGTCTACTGTAGTGTAAGATAAAGTGCTGACTTTGTTACACGATTTTTCTTATTATTAATCTCTTCGTCCGTCCGTTCAGATAAAGTGTCTTTACTTTTCTTTTCGACGGTTCACATAATTGCGCAAGTTTCATTTAAAAAAATATACATTTCACCGCAGTTACTTTATCTTCTAACTAAAAAACAAGCACACTATACGTGGACGAACGGAGTATACGATTTGGCTTTGGCCTTTGGGGTAGTGGGGTGTCAAACGGTTGAGGGGAGAGAGACTTATCCAAATTGGCTCTTTAAGTCGAAATCTTAAACAAGACAAGACACAGCGCTTGGTCTATAATTCTCATCTTAATATCTTGATAGCAAGAGTAATGTGGCTGTCAGGCTTCTTTCACTATTAACACTTATCCAACTTGCTCTTGTGGAGCGTGTGAATCACTCATCCACAATTTGCATTCAATTTTCAAAATTCGAGGGCCACCGTAAGTAGGGGTGGCAAATCGTGCTATCGTGTCATGTTTCGTGTCGACACGATAGTGACACGACACGATAAGGCCAAACACGAACACGACACGATAAGGATCTGTGTCGACACGACACGAACACGATAATTTTTGTGTCGACACGATAACAACACGATAATTTTCGTGTCGACGTGACACGACATGTAACACAATAACGACACGATAATAAAATAAATTAATTTAAAATTGTATTAAATATATAAAAAAAATATATTTATATAAATATAAAAAATTATCGTGTCATTATCAGATACGTGTCATTATCGTGTCGTGTCATATCAGGTTAACCAACAACACAGGTTAATGGGTTACCTGTTAATTTTATCGTGTTTAACGGGTTGACACAAACCCGACACGAAAATCAGGTCGACCCGATAACGACACGAAAATTACCACCCCTAACCGTAAGCGATTTTATCTATCCTAAGACAGTTTGTGCACGCACAACACTGATTTTTTAATCACATGCATATGTTGTTGCTACCACTTCCATCTTTATTAGTGTTTTTTTTATTCTAGCACAACCAATAAAATAAATATAGGTACCAGTCACCACAGTGTCTTATTGTTCATCATAGACAATCAGGGTATGTTTGGTTTGTTAGATTAGTATGAATAGATTGTTTTATCTCATTTAATTGAGGAAATAAATTTTCTTTTATGTCCTTCAATTGTAAATATAAATAATATAAAAAAATTAATGTTAAAGGGTATTTTTGACCTTTAACACTAAAATTCAATTTTATTTCACAATCCAAACAACTTGATTATAAATTATTATATAAACTTTAAAATTCAATCCAACAATTCAAACATGAATTTTAAATCAATTTTTTCAAATTATCTCATTAAATCATATCCTAATAAATCTATCATATCCAACAAGCCCTCAATGGACACGGGCAACAAACCCTCAATGGACACGGGCCCAAAGAAAGCTTTTGATCATCGTTGATACTTCGATAAGAGCTTGTTAATGAGTTGTACTTTGTCAACTCGTATGCAGGACGATAGAGCGATGTTTTTACTCTGACTCGACTTATGGCGGCTAAATAAATCCTGGTTCGACAAGATATTTTTTAAAAATATTATATACTCCTACATCTCAAATTTGAATCATGATACCCTTATTATAAAAAAATTGGGGCAGCGATGCAAATAATCCTAAGTTATGGGGCGTGCTTACAATATGCACGCCAACACGCGCTGGGACCACACGCGCGCCCTTAGACATTGGGAAAACAGAAGATGACAGATGGGACATTTGAGGCGACTTCATTGGGAATCCGGGTTCGGGGCCCCATTTACCCGCGTGTATGATGATAACTTCTTGACCCACCCCCACGGCCCACCCTATTCTCAAGAGTGGGGAAGAATTGCTAGGCTAGACATGCGCAAAAATGGTTAAAAAATCGAACCGAAACCTTCGCCTCGACTTTGACATGTTTTGGTCATCCATTCGTAGGTACTAATCCATCGCTTCATAGTTTACCTGCATTGCACCTTCACCGTGGAACTGGCTTGCTTCTTCGACTAGAATTCAAGTAAAGTGACCTTTCTTTGTTTACGACTCCGATCAGTAAGAAATTTTCAAAACCAAAACCAGCTCAAATAAAGTTTTGAAAAAAAAAACTCTTTGAACCGGCAGTTCAAACATCGTAACCAAAACCATCGATTCAAACCCTAGACCAAACAGAGCCCACTGCTCGTTAATCGCAACTTATTTACTACCACACCACCTCTACGAATAAATACGAAACTCTAATCACGTACAACACACACAGTTCATTGAATATGTCTTGACAATTATGAATGGTGATAGAACACTGACTAAAGATCTATGACACAGTAGAAATGCTTGGTAGAGGAACAAATACTTGAGCAAAAACTGTAACCTGCTTCAAACCACTCTTGATTCATCAAAGTTTGATCAAATTACGGTGGAAATTTCATTATTGCAGTCGATACCTTCAATCTCAAACCAGCCAACATATCCACATAACACCAACAGAGAAAATATAGTGCACTAGCATCATGGATGACCACGGTATAATAGCTAATTCATGCAGTCCTTCCTAACCTCCTAAAAGACCGATTTGATGCAAAATTGTGATACACTCAATACTCTAAAAATGAAGTCAATTTAAGTGCGGTGCAAGGATAAAGTGGGAGAAAACTCAGCAAGGATGTGCCTTAGAACAGGGACGAGCACTATTTACTTGACACTCGGCTCATTACACGAAGACAACGACCACAGGCAATTGTTATGAAACGAAAAAAGGGGAGCTATTTTGTGGGTATCTTCTCCACAAGGAACTGGCCTCTATAGCCTTATTATACTGCATCTTGCAAAGATATGAACTATATCACACTGGCAACGACTAGTTAGTATATTTCAGCTTCTATTATCCATTTACTTTGAGGCACCAAGAGAACATCAAATGCAATTTTTTGACCACCTACGTAAACCGAAACTGAATGTTTAGAGAACTCATAAATACAATGAAGCATAAACTGTAATCTGATTCATTCAGAAGCACCAAAAGTGTCAACATCGGAAGTTAATTAAGCTACACCAAGAACAAAGATACTACTCTATGACACTCGATCAATTTTCGATTACGTATAACAGTAACCTCATTTGTCGAGCTCCATTGCTTGGGCAGCTTTAGCTTTAGCCAACGGCGTCATCCTCGTTTTCAACCTTTTCTTTCCTACTACAAATCCACCCCCACCTTTCTTCTTCTTACTGCTGCTACCATCAACCTAATAATGGTACAAATCGAGTTATTGGTCGCATATACAGCAAACACAATGAATCCGAAACAGAAAATAACCCAATTGCCATACTATAAACTTATAAAGCAATGCCATAATCTACCTATAACTATAATTGCCAGACAAATATAACTAACGCATATTACTTCACAAAAATCAAATAAGAACACATTGTCCAGAAATCAACACCAGGACGAAAGGCAATAAACACAACGAATCCAAAACAGAAAATAACTCAATTGCAATACTATAAAGCAATGCCATAATCTACTTATAACTGCAGTTGCCACAAAAATATAACTAACGCATATTACTTCACAGAAATCAAATAAGAACACATTATCCAGAAACAAACACCAGGACGAAAGGCAATAAACAAAATTACTTACTTTCATCTTATTTTTCTTGGCTTGAAGCTTCTTCTGCTTCTTGTCATTCTCTTCCTTCTCCCCTGTTTTCACAACAAATTAAAAGCGACCGTAAATAAATGAATAATCAACAGAAGAATCCGACTGATATTAGAGAAAACAGGATTGCAGTACGTTTAAGATCGAAATCGTGCAGCCTTTTCCTTCGACCTAAATCGTTCTTCTTCGACATTTTTTCTCAGTCTTGTCGCTCGATCGAATGAGGCGGGGAGTAGGAGACGATTCTAAAACCCTAGCAGGCTCGATTTAGGCACCTTATAATTTAATTTTAATTTTAAAACAGCCCCCCACTTTTCTTAATATTGTACTTGTCGTCACTTTAGTTTTATACCTTTACCTAACGCCGTTAACTTCTCCACAATTTATTTTATTTTTTATTTATTTGTGATTATTTCTATAAGTTAATATTATTCATTTATACTGTATCGATTTATACAATGTTAAAAATATCGATTTATACATGGTTGAAAATATTGTGAAAATTTAATAACAAACTTTTAATACATAAATTTAATAAACAAATTTAAACACAGTTACATTTGAGATAAATTTATATAAAATAAAACATATAAATTTATTTCATATGATATTTTTTTTAATTTATCTGATATTCTTTCGATATTTTACCGACATTAGTCTTGATGTTGTTATTGTATACACATATATTGATTTTTTTTTTTTACTAATATTGTTTCTTTCTAATATTAATATGGGTGACTACGAAAAAATAATATATAAAAAATATATCGAATATTTTTGTCCTCGTTGCACTTGCACAAGGTTATACAGTGCACAAGTTGATTCTTTGTTTTTATATTTTTAGTACAAATGGAAATATCATTGATGTATTGCAAAAGTTGGCGTTTAAGCGCTAGTTGCCGGCCTACCGTTATACTGACGATTTTTTACTAGACACTTTTATTTTTGACTTCCCGTTATCAAAATCTGATTTGAACGGTTGAACACATTCTTTTCAGGTGGAATAGATGCTTCGAGCAAAGCTCATGACTTGAGTATGACATTTTTTTGTTAAATTTTATCATTTACGGGGTGAAAATTGCATTTTTATATTTTTCAACATTATTTAAAAAAAAAATCTATTTGGCTCTAAACAATATAGGCACTAGTAGACATGCGCAACGGTTAGAAACCGCCGGTTACGGTTTTCGAAAATCGGTAACTGTAACCGAACCGCCGGTTTGACGGTTACGGTTACGGTTTTTAACCGCCGGTTTTTTTTTTTTTTTTTTTTTTTTTAATATTATCTCCGTTTTTGCTCGTTTTCACTCCCTTTTTTGTTCATTTTTTATTCATTTTAACTCATTTTTTAGAAAATACATTACTAGAATTGAATAAAAATTATATAAATTAAATTTATACATTAAAAATAGAAGAATTGTGTATTAAAAAAATGTTTTTTTTTTTTTTAACCGGCGGTTAACCGTCAAAACCGGCCAAACCGGCGATTTGCGGTTTGTCAAAATGTCAAACCGTAACCGAACCGCCATTTTACGGTTACGGTTCGGTTTTTAAACCGTAACCGGCGGTTTTACCGGTTGGCCGATTTCCCGGTTACGGTTTGAACATGTCTAGGCACTAGGCAGGCTGAAATATGTCGACTAGCTATTTTTAAATTTTGCACCCTTCAATTAGAGGCCATTTGAAAGTCGTCCATAAAATTTGACAGCTCGATTAAATCAGCCCCAAAGGCGAGTAGCTAAAGATGAATTCTCGTCGCAACATTCTTGGATGATTTAATTTTCAATCTCAATATTCTTTGAATATCTTCTAAAACTGCAAAATAAACACCTTAAAAAATTTGTGTGAGCCGGTCTTATGGTAAAATCGTTTACAAATAGTGTTGTTAAACGAATCGAGTTGTCCGTGCGCTCGGCTTGACTCGTTCGTTAAATAAGCCGAGCTCGCTAGATACTCAATTTACTAATGAGTCGGCTTGAGCTCGATTCGATAGACTTGTTAACGAGTCGAGTCAAATTCGTTTTTTAGCTCGTCAATGTTATCGAGCCGATCCGAGCTCGAACTTCAAGTAATCGATTCGACACGAATAACAACTCTATTTTACAAATTACGACAAATACGCATCAACACATTATAATGTGTAAAAGAACAATGTTCAAATTATACTCTCACCTGTTGGAGTGTGGAGCCTGAATTGATCCTAACGGGCTTGGAGTGTAGGACAAGTTTGATCCTAACGGGCCTAGAGTGAAGAGCAAGTCTTTTCCTAATATGCTTAGGGTTAATTATGGTAAGTTTGTTCCTAATGGCTTGGAGTAGAGAACAAGTCTTTTCCTAATAAGCTTAGGGTAATCAGTATAAAAAAATATAGTGAAATACCTGACTTGGCATTACCCCCAAACGTATTCGTAAGACGAACTGGGTAAACAAATCTCGTGTTATTAACAAATCTCGTGTTATTTTCTTATCGTCCTAACAACTATACTAATAGCGAAAATTTATCATTTGCCCACGAGTATAGTACGCTTTTACGATTTTTATATTTTTTGGCCTGCTTACTACATCCGTCGTCACTGTTCAAAAACTTCCCAAAATTTTCATTCCGCCGTTAAGCCCTAATTCTCGTTTCTTTCAGAAACGAGAATCACAAAACCCAACACCGGCGCCAGTGAAATCAGCGGTTACCACCCACCGCCCACCCTGCTCCGCCCCACCACCACTCCGCCGCGGCCTCGCATCCTTCACGAGAGTTAGTCACTGTACAAACCGGCATAGTCATTCAGAGGCGAATGCCGGGGGCAACAATGGATTCGGAGTTACCCATAGAGCCCCAATCGCTGAAGAAGCTCAGTTTCAAATCCCTGAAGCGAGCGCTCGATCTATTTTCTCCTACTCACGGTCAATTTCCGCCACTCGACCCGGAAAGGTTTGTCAAGCTCTCAATTGAAGTATTTCGAAATATTGTTTCGGTTGAATAATTACTTTTTTGAGTTCATTGAGATGATTTACTGTTATATATTTATATTTGATTAATTGCATTTTGTTTGCAGCAAGAAGATTCGAATAAGCCAGAAGGTTAGTCCCAATCAATGTTGGTTTTACTTGCTCAAGTGCTAATGCAGGAAAATTAGTTGTAGGAAACAATGAATTTTATGCACTTTCTTAAGAACACACGGATAATGTACATCTTGGATTTTTTTCTTTCTTTCTGGGGGACACGTAAGGGATAATTGTATTTGTCTCTTCAGATAATTAATTTATACATATGCGTTCTTCTTTTCTTTTAGCTCAACACCGAGTATAGAGGAGTAAAAAATGTGGCAACAGAATCTTCTATTCATACTGCAAAAATTCAATCACAGCAAGCTTCTACTTCAAATGTCCTTGCACTTCCAGGTACTGCAACTCTTTCTGAATCCAGAAACCTTTGGCCCTTTGTTTGCTGAGATGCAATATTGTGTGTTTATTCACATAAAATAAGGCTAGGAGAACTTTTGAATACTAAAATTTAACAAAGAACACTTTCCATCACTAGATACTAGGTGTCTTTTCCAAGAATGATAAACTTGATGGTGAGGCACTTATGAACTATTTTACATTAAGATTATTTACACCGTCCTGTGTGGACACATCAAACTTTGTCAGGAATTTCCCCTTTTTCTTAGTTGATTGTGGTTTGTGCAGGTCCTGAACAATCAAAGGCAGGCTCGCAGAAGGATTTGGTGATTAGTTCATCAGGGCAAAGTAGAGGCCCGTATGTGTCTCCTTTTTTATGTTTTCTTAAAATTAATCAAAATCTGAACTGAATATGCATTTATCACACACTGTCTCTTTCTGTTACTTTAAGATGTTGAAATTTGAGCAAAAATTTGGTGCAGTACTGATGCTGGTGTTCAAGGCAGGAGCACAACTACTGTATCCTCTCATGTTTCATCTGAAAGGTATTAAATTTTAAATAATTTGCTTCTTTCTGGCACTTTAGGCGTGCAGATCTGTTTAATCCTCACTTGTGCTGCGGGCTACTTATCCTTATACATATTATATTATCTTTAATAACCTCCTCTCTTTGTTGGTTCTTTCTCAAGCTTCCTAGAGTCTCCTACTATTAAACAATTTTTATTTTCTTATTCGGAAGCATGCGAAAAACAGTTCAACAAACTTTGTTTTAAACTCAATGAAATTATTTTAGCATGTCATTAGTTGGGGCGAAGATTTTTTTTTTTGATCCTCTGAACTTGCACATGAAACCACCATGTTTCTGTTTTTTCTTCACTTGCTTTGGAACATTCTCGTTTTCATGACAGGATTATTGTAGCACAGATAACTGGGATCTTGTCATCTTGATAGCCTTTGTGATATATCTGATGTTATTTTTTCCAATGCCCAGGAATTTTACAACTTCTGCCATTATGGAAAGAATTCCAAGCAGGTGGCCTCGTCCAAAGTGGCATGCACCCTGGAAGAATTACAGAGTGAGAAACTTCTCTAAATTTATGTAGAAAATAACTCGTAAGCCTAAAAGGATGATAAACTGCTATGTTTGCATAAGGTCATAAGCTTTGTGCATTGGTTTTATGCATCTTAATTTCATGATGTTGTGCAATATATCATCTGCTGCAATGGAATATATGTTGATGTATATTTTTATTTAGTTTGCCACAATAATGCATATATTGCATCCCGAACTTGTGAATCTAAGATTAGTAAAAGTATCTTCTATCTTTGTTTAGCACGTGTCAAATGTATTTTGAAAATTATATCCAAGATATGTGTTACTTGAAAAAATCACTGGTTATATATGTCTCCTAATTAATGTGAACCTTCTGCACATATACAAGTGAGAATGAAAATGATAGATTGGATGCATTCTGGGTATGTTAGAGCACATCCCAACCTCTTAAGAAATTTCACCTCATGTGTAACATGTGTTTGTGATACTTGAGTCTTCCGTGTTTACATGGTCACACATCAGCAAACCTTGGGTTTTTATTGTCAATTCTTCGGGAATTGTTACTTTCGTTCTCTAGCATGAAAAACTATGGCATACTCATCCAACTGGTCCATATTATGAATATAAAACATAGACTAGTACCTTGACACATCTTGCTATGAAAAAGCACAGCTTACCACTTGCATGATTTTGTGTGATTTCTCTTAGTCTTGTCGACTAGTAATATATTTCTGGACTTTCCATTAGCGTTTACATTACAAACTTTGACCTCTCCAGGTCATTAGTGGTCATTTGGGATGGGTGCGATCCGTTGCTGTAGACCCAAGCAATAATTGGTTTTGCACGGGATCTGCTGATCGAACAATCAAGGTTAGAAATTATACCTCGATTACTTACTGCTGCATTCTTTTCACTCTTTTCTCCCATTGATTTTTATTTTATTTTTCTGGTGGCAAGATATGGGACTTAGCAAGTGGCAGGCTGAAACTCACACTTACTGGTCATATTGACCAAGTACGAGGTAGTTCAGTTCTTATGTGTGTATAACAATCACTTTCTGAATCATTTAATAAGTTTCTGATATGAACCAATTTTTTCTTGCAGGTCTGGCTGTTAGTAACAAGCACACATATATGTTTTCTGCTGGTGATGACAAGTTAGTTAAATGTTGGGACCTAGAGCAAAATAAGGTTTGCCTCACAATTTCAACAGCTGCTTCAGTTGAAGTTCATATTATTAGCATATGCTAATGCTGCTTTCTCTGCCTTCAGGTTATTCGTTCTTATCATGGCCATCTTAGTGGCGTTTATTGCTTGGCTCTTCATCCTACTATTGACATTTTGCTTACTGGAGGTCGAGATTCTGTGTGTCGGGTAATTATCATTCTTTGGATTTTATTGTCTCATAATATACCTGTTCATAGTTTCTATGAAATACCTGATAGAGTGTGTGCTAATTTGAGGTTTTTTTATGGTTTTAGGTGTGGGATATTCGAAGCAAAATGCAAATTCATGCACTTTCTGGACATGATAATACTGTGTGCTCAGTCTTCACACGACCTACGGTGAGCACTTATTTTGTGCTTTTGGAAGAGCTGTTGATGTTATTAATAGATTTCTATGTATTTGTTCCTGCTGAAAGGTTTGACTTGGTGTAGGTGAATGAACGAATATGGGTATTGAGAACCCTACTATTCAACTATTTCAAATCTATCTGTACTTAGATTTGTTATGTACCTAGATTTGTGATAAGCATCTTCCATGATTCAAGAAGTTTCTTTTAGTCAGGCTTCATGCTATGTCTTTGAATTTGCAGGATCCACAAGTTATTACAGGTTCTCATGATTCAACCATAAAGTTCTGGGACCTCAGATATGGTATTCTTTATGAAAAGTGCTTTTAATATTTGCTAACAACTTCATCCATCTTTTCTAAAGTGGAAATTCTCGTATCTTGCAGGTAAAACAATGGCAACTCTAACACATCATAAAAAATCTGTACGAGCTATGGCTCATCATCCTAAGGAGTAAGTGTCTTCCTTGAAAGCTATGTGACTTAATTTGCAGTACTGTTTGGTGCTTGTCTTTCCCTTTTCCTTTATCTTCAATTTCCATACTTGCCTAATTTCATGTTTCCACTTTGCAGGGACTGTTTCGCGTCTGCTTCTGCTGATAATATTAAAAAGTTTAAACTTCCAAAAGGAGAATTCATGCACAACATGCTGTGAGTTTTAATCTATAGACACAGCTTTTTACAAATTGTGTAAACTGCTGGTTTTTATATTTCTTTCCTGAAGTTCTGCTGATTTTTTTTTTCTGTATAGAATTGCTGCCTTCTAATCTTCTTTGATAATTTATTTATAGGGTACTAATGCAATATATAGTTATAATGACTATGCTTACCCATTTTGTTCTTTATATAAGATGCGATTCTGACCATTAGAACTGGTGTTTATTGTTCCTGTATTAGTTTTCCTTTCGTCTTCTGAAATATAGTAATTTTCTTGCATCGGTACTTGGTTGAGAACTGTGAATAAAGGTCATGTTGTTACCAGTAAACCAAAAATTAGATCCTTCATGTGAGATTATTATGTACTGCATCAGTTTTATGATTGAGATGAATTCTGACATGCTACCTTTATCGTTTTCATTGGAATCCCATAATCTCAATTTAGTGTATGTAGGAATCTTCCAAATAATGTCTTTAAAAAGCTTCCTTTGATTGAACTTGTATTTGGTTCAGTTCTAATCTGATAGAGCACTGTGTGAATGATTTGTACAAACTCCTAGTAATATAGCTGATGTGTCATGTTCCTATAATGCAGCTCTCAACAGAAAACAATAATTAATGCCGCAGCAGTCAATGAGGAGGGTGTACTAGCCACAGCAGGTGAGTGTTACCACACACCTTCTAAACTCGTGTTGCTTTTTCTTCTTCCTTGTTGAAGTTGAAGGAATCTCATCCTGCTTTGCATTTCAATTGATTTTCAAGGACAAAACACATGGTTTTGATATTTTTTTGCTGTTCCTTTGATTAAAATTTCGCTAGGTGATAATGGAAGTTTGTGGTTCTGGGACTGGACAAGCGGTCACAATTTTCAGCAAGCACAGACAATTGTTCAGCCTGGTATGCATATTTCGTATCTCGTAGTTCCTAACTCCTTCACATTTGCTTCTATTTTACAAATTGTAAGAAAAATATAAGCCTCGAGAGGTGTTGTACCTGAAGGTGGTATATCTAATTTAAAACCTACTGCCAGCAAGTTTTACATGCATCTCCTTATTATGACAGGGTCACTGGAAAGCGAAGCTGGTATATACGCTCTTACTTATGATGCAACTGGTTCGAGGCTTATTTCTTGTGAGGCAGACAAGACAATCAAGATGTGGAAAGAGGACGAGGATGCTACCGAGGAAACTCATCCCCTTCACTTTAAGCCACCCAGAGATATTCGCCGCTTCTAATGTGTTTGTATGCACGTCTTTGGACTTAGCTTCTCAGTTCTCATCGTTTCTTAATCGTCATCTTTGAAAGCTTCTAATGTTAATGAATCTACAATCATCAAGAGTTGGAATCTCTAGACAGATTTTGCCGTCGACACGTTATAAGAGTAACGTGTAGATGAGTGCTTTTTAGAGTTTTCATGTTCTGTATTTTAAGTTAAAAGTAAAGCTCATTATGCCAAGATTTCTTGTTATTCTGTTTATGGCCGATGATGAAATAACGATGTTACTTCGTATGTTTCAAGTTTTATCTTTTTTTTTTTTGGGAATTCTTTTAAATAGAGTTATAATCTTTTTCGACTTGAGAGGGATGAATAATTAGTGAGAAAATGAGTTTGTGTAAGAAAAGTGAATGTAATGGAGGAATTGAAATTTTAAATTTCAATTTCAAGAGCTCTTCATATAAATTAACACCAAATTCTAATTTTTAAAACTCAAAACAAATATAATATAATATAATATAAGTAGCATGATAATAATCCTCACTTCATATAAATATTAAGAGTTGCAACAACTTACATGCATCTACATTTTGTTTTCCTGTAGGTATGATTATTTGTGAGTTTTTTTAAGTTCTTTCAACATAAAATTGATTCATGCAAAATAGTAAAAAATAAAAAAGTGAAATGACGTTTATATAAATAGTGAAAAATAAAATAAAATATCATGCAAAATAGTAAAAAATAAAAAAATTGATTTAACTGAAGGGCCCAACCGGGTTCGAACCGGTGACCTATTGATCTGCAGTCAATTGCTCTACCACTGAGCTATGGACCCTTTGATGTTAATAACTTGATATTAAATTAATATAGATGATAATATTTAAAGGATATGCCCATAAAATTGGCTATGGTCTATTTTGTGTGGTGATCATGAATTACTTGGGCATATATATAGTTTTTTGTATCCACACAGATATTGTTCATCCTATTTAATTAGTTTTTTTTAAGTATTTTTCTATTTTATTAATCAAGCTGATAAGTTATCAACAATATTCTTTACTCGTTACCCTACTTTATAATTAAAATATTTTTTAAAAAAAAAAAGTGAGGACACTTTTAAATAATCAATTTTAAATTACTTATAAAAAAAGGATTTAGTTTAACAATTGAATATCTATAATTTAAATAATTTATTCTCGAGTATTACAGTAGTGCAATAAAAAAAAATTGTTTGGTCAGATGAGTAGTGAAAATTGGCACAAACCTGTTTCAAATCAGAAGCTATAAAATCGTAGTTATACAAGGGACAACATAAAAGGTCCTAAAAATGTGAAAAAAACATTATACAACCATTGGATTCAATGTAAGAAATTGGTTTCAATGTAAGAAGCTAATACAACAAACAAGAATGGTATGATGTATGGTCATTCCTCAAAGCATTCACTGTACTACAGACTTGGGATTTGTGGCTCGAAAAGCCTCTTTCGTTTTTCCATAATACACAGGTGGGCTACCGTGGAATATGATGAAGTTCCAACCGAAAGCAGAACCTCCAACAATATACGACCCTTTGACCATCTCTGGAGGTGGGACGGACATCACATCGTCCAGTAGAGGATTGTCTGCAGGTTGCTGATGCTCCACAGGCTTCCGCCCATTGCTAACGTCCCCATTACTGCATTTCTCCAACTTAACCGAATCTGCTGTCCATTCTCTGTACACTTCCATCAATTGCTTCATCCCTGCACACTCAAATTTTGTCATATTCTGAACACTGAGGCAATCAAGGGTGAAATTAGACGAAAAGACAAATGATAACTTTACCTTGACGGATATCCTCAGCTGCCTGGCAATTTCGAAAGTCGGGGGTTTTGAGCACCTACAGATCACAAAATTACAAAATTTATAAGTACAACTAGAATCTTGAACAATCATCATCAGAGTATTTGGCTCCATTTTTCTCATATAATGAGCAGTTTCTATACCACTTAATCCAATGCAGGTGTATTTAAACAGAAATTAGCTAAACCAAACAAATTTCAGAGGAGGGGGAAGAACTAACCAAATTGCAATAATTGTTACAAAGCACCATATTAGAGTTCTACAAATTTAATTCCCGGTCCAACAGGGGTGAACATTAATCGGTGAAACTGAAAGCCCGAGCCAAACCTAAATTAACTGAAAGCCCGAGCCAAACCTAAATACACTTCATATTTTTTTTTCAGATGCATGCTATATATGATGTATTATGGCCTAATCAGCAGTTTCAACTTTCAAGATACAGAAAATTCTCACTCAATTCATTCTCTCTCTTCAAACTCTACCCCTTCTTCTCTCTCACATCGCCGCCGTAATAGAATAAAGAAGATTTGTTCCAAGTTACACTCAGCAGCTTGTTAAGGTAGGTGGGTATCTGAATTTGAGATTTTGGATCATACAAGACTTTGCTTTGTTTCATTTCCATATCTTGTAATTGTCGAATTATCAGTTGATAACTTAATAATAAAATTTGGATTTCAGTTCTAGACTTTGCATTGGTTTGCCTGTTAGTTTTTGGCCTACAGTTTCGGTTTTTGATTATGTTGATGTATCAGTGATTGCACACTTAAAATACTCACCCCTACGGCTAAAAATGAGATTATGCATTATGCTATATCATGCCGGCATGCCCACACAGAAGTGATGGAGATGTCTCACAATCACAAATAATCCTGAAAGTACAGCAAAGAAACCATAACCAGAAAGATTCATTTGCAGAAGAACCGTAGTCATTTGAGAACCTGCCGATACCTCAAACATTGTGGATCATTCTAGAGACACACAATCAAACTACTAGAAGTTCTCAGAGACTAAATCTGCTACAGAGCCGTTAACTAATTCATCACCTAATACATCAGCTCCTCCTTATAGTAGTTAAATTGTGTTTGGTAGACATGTTATCTCTACTCATCCAAGAACAATATCCATGCCATTCTGATTTGGCCCTTATGAATTTGGCTATCCATGATTTCTTGAATGTTATTTATTTTAAACTCACTAATATCATTGTGTTCTTACAGATTGTATGAAGTGAAGGATAACCGACATGCAGAAGCATACTGGAATAACAAATCCTTTGCAGATGAAGAATCACTTCCATTAGGAGAAAGGGCAGCACTGAGGAAACCCCATGAAGGTTCAAAGAATGTGGTCAAGATAAAACATAGGTTTCAAGTATACACTTAACTTAATCGGTGAATGAAAACTGCATACCAAGATAAAGGATACTTCGAATAAGACGAGGCAAACGTTTCAAATACTCCCTCCGCCCCCCTATAGCCTATAAGCTTCCCATTTGTCTATTTTGGACGTCCCAGTCTAAGCTTCTCGTTTCCTTAAATGACAAAATCAACTATTTCTCTCTATATTTTATCTTTCCTACCTCAACTACCCACTACAGAATTTATACTATATTACTAAATTTCCGTGTGAAAAGCAAAGGGGAAGCTTATGGCGAGACAGGGGGAGATAATTTTTAACCAGCATGATAATAAAGAACTCCATTTTAATTGTTCACAATCTAGCAAAATGATGTTCTCTTAAAGCTATAAACTTATAATGAACTCTCTCTCTCTCTCTCTCTGAGATTGTATAGCATGATGATTATTAACCATTATAAGCCCAAGATTAATTAAACCAACAGAGAGAGAGAATGAAATTTCACAATCAAGCGACAACATCAAGCTCAAAACCCTAATTGAATCCGTATAAATTAATACACCGAACTGCATCCATCCCAGAGCATAATGCTTCAACAGGAAGGACGCTAATTCCTTCGAGAAAAGAAGTTAAAAACTCGTTTTTTCCCCTCCATCAATCATTGAATTCAACAACACTCGAAATAAAATAACATAATTCAGGAATTGCAACTACATGAACAAACTCATACAAGAAAATCGAGAATGGAATCGAACCTCAATAAAATGGGGGCGAAGATCTCTGATAAGAGCACGCATTTTGAAGTAGGGGGAATCCTGAATCGATTGTTGGAGAGGCCTTTTTCGGGTTTCCGGTGGGTGCTCCATTGATGCGCGCTCTCTGGTTTTTGGCGAGAAGTTAATTCGAATTCAAATGAGACCAATAGGCAATAATAGTCTTCCCAATTCCCATCAAATTTAACACGTTTAAATACTACTCCATTATCTCCGTTCCGTGGTTATTTGACCACTTTCGTCGTTCTAAGATTATTTGCACACTACTCCCTCCCTACCCACACAAAAGTGTTTGGAACGTTCTAAAATATAATTATTTTATCTTATATTATCGACCATTAAATAAGTGTGGTTGGTTCAAAATAAAAAATCAAAATCAAAATCTAATATATTAATATTTTCTAATTTATTATAGTTAATAGTATTATTTAAAAATACATTTGACTACTTATTTTTTATTTTGATTGTATAATTCAAATTTATTTTTCTACAATAAATTGAGACTGAGTTGTCTTTTTTTTTTTTGAGACATTTTACTAGAAGTGCGTATGTTGCAAAAACTTTGATTTTCAGGAGACGGACGAACATTTTGAGAAGGGCGCACTCCTAGTACTAAAAAAATATACTCCCTCCGTCCCGGTATAAGTTTCCCCTTTCTTTTGGTTGTTTTGATTAAGAAATATGATTAAATAATAGATGTAGTACAAGTGATGTGATGGTGAGAGAGAAAATAATAGATGAGTGTGAGATGAAGTATGATAAAATAATAGATAAAGTGTAAGTGATGTGATTGGGAGAGAGAAAATCATATGCCAAAAATGGAAAAATGTGAAATGGGAAACTTATTGTGGGACATCCATAAAAGGAAAGTGGGAAACTTATAGGGGGACGGAGGGAGTATATAATAATAATATTTTAAATCATAACACATTAAAGAGGAAACTTTAATTTCCATTGCTGAAAGAAATCGAAATTTTCGACGAATTAGGAATTTCATAAATCGTTTTTTTTTAAAAGAATAAATAAACATATAATATAATAATATATATATGTGTGGATATATATAAATAGAAAGTAAACTAACATAAAAGAAACTAAAACAGAGGCTCTATTTTGCGTGAGTCATCGATAGAATGAGTAAGCATACCTACAAGTCTACGAGCGGATTCCAAATTTAATTTTCACGTCCAGTCACTTCAATTGCTATTTACGAGAGGTAATTATCAATAAGAATCCTAAATTCTTCTTTCACCCTCAGGAATTGTTTTCCTTTCAAACCAACCCCTCACTCGTCTCACTCTATAAAAGGGGAAGCATCTCCCCTCATTTTTCACAACAATTCTCTCTCGTTTTCTCATTTTCAAAGTCATAAACTTGTGTAAAAGACGAAGGTAAGTTCAATTCAGAGTCCATCCAAGGTATAGGTAAGAGGTTTTACTCATTTCCATTTCTTTTCCCGTACGAACGTATACCTTCATTCAAACTTACTAATCTCTTCATCGTTTCTTGTAAACACCATGTATAACTCGAGGTAATTTCATCTCTGATAGATATCCTGAGCTTCCACACGAGTCCGGACCAGAAAACAGAGTCTAAATTCAAGGTTACAACCCATATCCCTCTTGACTGCACAATGTTGTAATATCATTTTAAAATGCATGTAATATCATTTTAAAATGCATGTTAATTTGGTTTTCAACCCTATTGACTGCACAATGTTGTAATAAGAGTCAAACTAAAATGAAATTACAGAGGATCAACTTTGCATCCTAAAATCTGCCCAGAAATAAATGGATGATCAGCAATCTCTTCACCAAGAAATGCGGAGCAATCTCTTAAAGCTCGTAGCACGCACACGCATCCCACGTTGTCGTTACATCCCCGTTGCAAACACCAAAAATCGTCCAGAAAAACTAGGCTCAAAGTGATGGAGATCGATCAGAAATAACCCTCCAGCACAACACTTTTGCCTGAGACGAAAGATGTCAACTTTTTCGCCTTTCCCTTGAGATTTATACCACTCAGAAATGTGTCGTCGTCACCACCCAAAAACGGTAGCACCTCAACCACCACCTTCTGGAACAACTTTTGTTCGAAACCCTCTTCAACTATGTCCTTAAAATCTGCACTCAAATCCACCAATACACTGCAGAGTCCTTCATTCTTGCAGTGTTCAAGAATTTCATGTAAATTTATTTTATCAAAACATAGTGTCTGAATTCCTTCTTCAACAGTCTGCTGCTCCACCTTCGTGTCATTCTCAGTAACTATCGTTAATTTAGAACTGGCCTCGTTGTTTAGAGCAGGAATGTGAATTAGAGAATTCGGATATTTTGACAACACGATTGTAAGAGGTTGATTGGCTCCAGGTTCCTTCGAAATAGGAATGGACGACTTCTCACCCAATACCGTAGAAGAAACAATAATAGCATCATATTCCTGCAATAATTTTGAATAATATCCGCCACACTCTGTGGCGTCTTCACCAAGCTGATTTAGTAAACGACCATCAATTGACATGGAATACCTGTTAGATAGGTGAGTCAATTCAATTTTGTGTTATAATAGAAGAAAATCATTTAACCGATCAATTAACAATTGATAGTTAGACTTTTAAGTACCTCAAAGTAACATATGGTGTTTTTGTCAGCATATAATGAATATATGCTTCGTTAAGCCTTTTGCATAATTCTTGCTCGACTCCAACAGTCACTTTAATGCCCGCATCTTGAAGTTTCTTCACCCCAGTTGAAGCTACAATGGGATTAGGATCCACCATACCAACAACCACGTTTTTAACTTTGGCTTTGATTAATGCTTCAGTGCAAGGTGGAGTTCTTCCATAATGATTGCATGGTTCCAAACTCACATACGCCGTTCCATTCTCAGCTAAATCGCCAGCATCTCTTAGCGCAAAAACCTATAGTTTTCTTACTCAAATTATCTACAATGTCATAAAATTTTTGCTTTAAGATTAACCTAATATAAACTATCAACTAAGACTTCCATAATAAATAATGACAATCAATTGCACCAAGTAGAACCAAAAATCCGTATGCAAATTTTCTAATTGATGATGAACATAAAACCTAATCGAAAGTAGTTGGGCCATTGCCTGATTAGCAGAAGGCCTAAAATGAGAAAACCAAAAACCACAATTTTGCCAAAATTATTGCAAGTCTTCTTCGATCCAATGCTTCGTTAGTCCATACTTCATTTTGTTAGTTTACTAAGACTAGAACATGTCATAGAGCCTCCTCATACTAGTGCACTCCCGAAACAGCACCTATAGACACCCAAATGATTCAAAAGAGGAACAAAAAAGTTCTATATGAAAATAAAATTTGACTTCAAACTTCTCAACCACATCACATTGTAGCAAAAATTGATGAACTAGAATAGGTTACTCTAATAATCATAAAAAGTAGAGCACAAGAAGAACAAATTCCCTCACAAAACTGCACAAGCCCAATTTCTTCAACACATCCATCAAGAAGTAAACTAACCAAAGGTGCAAACTCAAGAATTTCAGCAACCCAAATCAGAAAACTAACATAAGAGTCCAATCTTTAAATCAAAATGCAACTAAGTAGAGCAACACACATCAAGAAATTAGCATGAAAATGAATCTTCAACAACCACAGGTGCAAACTCAAGAATTTCAGCAACCCAAATCAGAAAACTAACATAAGAGTTCAATCTTTAAATCAAAATGCAACTAAGTAGAGCAACACACATCAAGAAATTAGCATGAAAATTAATCTACAACAACCACAGGTGCAAACTCAAGAATTTCAGCAACCCAAATCAGAAAACTAACATAAGAGTCCAATCTTTAAGTCAAAATGCAACTAAGTAGAGCAACACACATCAAGAAATTAGCATAAAAATATCATTCTTCAATCAAAATGAGAGAAACAGAGCAGTCAAGAGTTTCACCTCAGCATGAGGCTGCCCAGCTTTAGGGTGAAATCCCTGTCCAACTATTTTTCCATCTCTGACAATCACACAACCAACCATAGGATTAGGACTTGTGCACCCAATAGCCTTCTTAGCAAGCTCCACACACCTCCTCATGTAATACCCATCATCAAAATCACTCTCTTGCATTTGTTCCTGTGACCCACCACACCTGATCGCCGCTAAACGCCTGTGGCTGTAACTGATTCTTGATGATTCATACACCCTTTTGGAAGAATTGGAAAACCCAAGTCGTGATTTCGGTGGAAGCGCCGCCTCCTTCTGCTGCAGTTTAATTGGTAGATTGTGCGCAATGTGGTTTGAAAATGGGAGTGTTTGAACATACATTCTGAGGAACAATGTAAACCAAAAAAAATTTGAATTCGCACCTCCCTAATTCAGAAGAACACAAGAATAGAAAGATATTCTTAGACCAGAAAAGAAGGAATCCAATTAATGTGTTGCACTTTGTTATTCTTTCATCGTGAAGCTCTGGTGCGGCGGCGGCGGCGGAGATGGGCAATCGCCGATTGAAACAGAGCAGGAGTAGAGGCGGAGAAAATGAACGGCAATGTTCTTCTGGCTTCTTAATTAGTGCAGGAAACTGAAACTGAGCTCTCTCTCTCTCTCTCTCTCTCTCTCTCTCTCAATAAATGGAGTCTGAATAGTGAATACGAATAAGATTTTGGATGAAAAGGATATTGGGCTGAAACATTGGGCTTTTGAAATTGGGCTGTGACCGTGGGCTTTCGAAATTGGGCTTCAAGATGTAATTAGGAAAAAAAAAAGAAAAAAAAAGTGTCTGAGCCCGGGTTCGAACCGGGGACCTCTAGTGTGTGAGACTAGCGTGATAACCGACTACACCACCCAGACTGTTGTATGCATGGATGAAATATCTCTATATATCCAATTTCAGTGGTCATCAATATCAGTAATAGATAATGTTTGATAGCTTAAAATATCGATAAACATCTATGCAATAACAATATCGATAAAATATAAAAAACAATCAAGAAAATATAGACAATATCGATAAAATATAAAAAACAATCAAGAAAATATAGATAAATTTAGAAAAAGTCCGTCCGCCTATAAATTTCCGTTACTTTTTGGCACAGAGATTAAGAAAAGTGATTAAATAATAGATATAGTACAAGTGATGTGATTGGAAGAAGGAGAGAGATAGAGAGAAAAAGTAAGATATAAAGTGATGTGTAAGAAAAAATATTTACCAAAAAGGGTATGAGAAGCTTATAGACGGACGGACCAAAATGGTAAAATGGGAAGCTTATAGGCGGACGAAGGGAGTAGAAAGTTTAACTTCATGATCTCGTCAAGTCATAAAGACGACCAACATATAGATCGACGATAACTCAAAATCAGAGGAGAACGATTACAACAACTCATCAAATCATTCCACCCAATTTGAAGGTCAACCCTCAGATCATACATAGTCAACCAGGTCAACAAGCAAGTTTACATATGGAGACTACCCCAACACATATTTGCATGTACTACATAAAAAAGGTGTTTTGACCACAATGTAAACACTTCTCAACATTATAACCAAAATTACTTTTCTCACTAAATACTCTGCTCTTCATTCTCTCTAAATTTACTCGGGGCCCTTTGATTTTTGTATTGAAGATGGAAAAATATATGCAAGACATTGAGATAAGATAAGTGGGGGTTCAGTAAAATTCATGATCAACAACACAACTCCAACAAAAGGAGTTGGTTATTTAATAACGTGAAAAACCGGTCATCTCTTCATCATCATCTTCGTCGTCTATGTTATCATCAGTACCATCATCTTCGCTGAAGTCATCTTCTTCAGCCTCTTCCTCTTCATCGTCAAGCTCCACACTCTTGTCTTTCAAACCTGTGCTCAGTACCACCGTCTCCCCTCCAGACTTCTCCATATCTTTTCTCAGCTTATCCATGTTTTCTTTTCTGCGTTCTTCTTCCAGCCGTTCCTTCTCTGCTCGTCTCTTGTCAAGATCAATCCTGTAGAAATTATATGAAGCTGATTTAACTGCAAAATTAAATTATCTGATTTAACTAGTTTGGGAAGAAGATGTCAAGTACTTGTAAGTCTCCATGTATTCTTGGGCACTGTCTTCCACAGCCTTAAAGAAGTCGTTCATCCCCGCACCAGTGACTGCAGACACTCCGACTGATCTCAGATTATTATAGAATTCGTCCAGTGCCAGGGACAGACTACGGGTCAAGGTTGATGTGTAAGAATGATCGGAATCTAGGGCAGCATGAAATGACTCAAAATCTGCCATCCACTGCATTAACAGCAAACCAAGTTATACAACTGTTTACAACACGACAAGCAAGATAAATAAAAACTACTCTCTCCGTTTCTGTCACTCTTAGGTTTTCACACATATTAATAAAGTCATTAAATACAAATGATCATTTGTAGTACTAAAATGACTAATATCCTCCCTTGCATGTTATTAATTAATCATTTATCACAAAAATCAAGAAAGGGGCAAAGTTGGAAAATACTCTACCATTTAATGTCTCTTGGAAAAGCAAAAGGACAGATAATTAGGAATAAAAAAAATCCCAAAAGGGACTTATAAAGTGGAACGGAAGTAATGAACAGTACTATAGAATAGATAACATAAACTAAGGAGAATTATACAGCAGCAGACGATGAAAAGATACCCTGTGAAAGAAATTAAGAATATCAGGAAAATAAAAATTAATCAGACCTCCAATGCGAAGTCATGTTGTGCCACATCGGTCTTGTTGAACACTAGTACGAGTGGTAGGCGTGTCTTATAGAGGATGCTACAAGCATAAAGCATGTTGCTCATGAAGGTAGTTGGGTTAGCCGAACGAGGTGTATCAACAACATAAGCTACCACCGTGGGGAACGTTGATGCAAAAGCTTCCGTAATTATAGCTCCAGACGCAGACCAAGTGAAAATTTCAATTTGCCCAGGTGTGTCAACAAGCACATAGTCTAGCTCATCTGCTCGTTTCTCGATCACAGATATCACCTACAATTTTGAAAACAATTATTGCATAAACCCCTTGATTTTTCATCAAAGGATCTGATAATTACAACACTGCTTAGTGTTTGTTCAACTGCAAATCAAAACAAAGTATTTATCTTGTTGTACTTCTTTGGTTTAATAAATCTAGAAAGTCACCAAAAAGTTCAGTGGTTAACACACTGGTGTGATAATAAATGTATACAATGGTTTCGAATTACAGCATCAAACAGCTCAATGAAGAATTTACCTCATCAAACTTTGTGGCGAACAAGTTAAGTGAAGTCAAGATTCCTCCATTTGGTCCAAGATTAAACTGCTTCATGACCTCCTTGTATCTAACAGTGTCTCTAATGTCGATGTTAGCACCAAACGGGAGAGTCAGAACAGCAGGGTCAAGATTCATAACATAACCTCGGATATTTGATGCCATAGTGTGACAAACTAGCCGGTGAAGAAATGTTGTCTTCCCACTTCCTGGATAAATTAGAACAGAAGTTTCAAAATGTATTGGCTAAAGTAGAGTTTGTGTGTGCAGAGAGAGATGGGGGTAGAAAATACCTGCCATTCCTACAACTATTATAATAACTGGCTTTTTCTTGAAGCTGGAGGATGGTTCTCCAATATCCAATTTCCCCATTGTTGCAGATATGGAGTCAGCATCCATTTTATTAGACTAGACAAAAAACAAATATTTAACCACATGGTCATTGCCTGCATAAAAAAGGTAATGCAATAAAGGTGTGCAAATGAAGCATTCATAAGTCAAGACATACTGCAGTTTCCTCTTGAGCCACTGATGCTGATGCTTCTGAGTCGATGTCCATTTCTTGTGGTTATAATGCAAAACTAATAGATCAAATTTGAATCGTCAAGTCGAAAAATATAAATGTATATGTGTTTCCAGAATGAAGATCCTTCTTGCAACTAGCCATTTTAGACAACATTGTTTATGATGTTATGTGATAATCCCTTTGAATGATGAGGCAGAGCATTTGAAGAGCGACTAAATAAACAATTTCTTGTTTGAAAAAAGTTACCCATTGTTTGCATTGTTCGGTCAATTCAAAAACATTTGTCTACCAATTTAACTTGATAAACTGACAAAAAAATAACTATGGAGTGATGTATAATGTTAACGTTGTTTAAACAAATGTACGACAGATCAAAAACCACGCACAAATAAAGAAAATCAACTTGTCTTTGCTCCTGGAAGTTACCTGTAATTATGTTTTTTTAAGTGGAGTAATTGCCTGGACTTAAGCCTTTAAGTGGAGTAATTGCCAGTACGATATTTTCTCAAAACTACTGACATTTCAACTCGCATAATTTTTTATTATTTTAGGAGTATTTTTTAACTATGAAGTAATTCCTAATACGGTCCCAAAGTTTGTAACAATCAAACATTTCTATGCTGCGAGGTTTGCTAGAATGAACCTGAAAAATCATTCTACCATATACCTAAATTAATCGATAATTTAAACTTAGCTCTGCAGCATAAGCTCCGAATCATCAAATTTAACAGCATAGCGAGTCAGGAAGCAACAGAAACGCGCTGCGCTACCCAAGAGTTTAAGAAATTCATAACTCAGAAAACTGTATATCGGTGCAAGTTAACAACACATACCGATTGAAGAAACAACAGTTGCTTTCACACGGTAAAATGACGAGCAATTCTCTCTCTCTTCCGGTTCTCGATGCCGCTTCGAGGAGAGAGAAACAGAGAGAGGCGGAAATGGGGAGAAAGTTAGGGCTAAAGTTAATCGACGGCGCTTAAGTAGTTCTCCTTTCTCTGCAATTGCAAACCCAGACGTGTACGACGGTTCTCCGCCGTGAGGAAGAAGAATATATGTATAGGAATTAGAAATGATGGGCCCAAAATTATGGGCTAAACTATGTAATAGGCCTAAATGAATGGGCTGAAATCTGACTGGAAGTTATTTGCACTCACGGAATTAATGAGTACGCCCATCGGTAATTTCTTCACAAATTAGTGATGTGTGAAAAGTTCTAATTTCTCTCAAATTCAAAAAATATCTCGTGATAAGTACACCCACCATTATTTTACGTTGAGAATGGTACTCGTCGCTCAAAATGAAAAGTTAGATTTTTTTGTAATATTTATGATTTGTTTTTACTAGATTGATAGATACACCTACTCGATTAAAAGTTTAAAACACACCGCATTTTACTAGATTGATAAATATACCCACACTGAACTACCTATTCTACCCTTTCTAAAAATGCCCTAATATCGGATTGACCACTTAAGCATGAGCCACATATAATCAGAATACAATATGTTATGTGAAAAAATTTGCTCACCTTTTTTAAAACATAGTTTAATTATGAAGTAGATATATAATAAACTATTACTCCCTCCGTTTTTTTTATTAAGTGTCACTTTGCCTTTTTTAATATTTTCAAAATAAGTGTCATTCTACACATTTTTCTTTAATTTTGACAATTTTACCCTTATTCATTATACTCCCTCCATTTTTTTTACCTTGATTTAAACTTTTTTTTCCTTTTGAATATAGTACTATAGCATAAATCATGATAAACCTTAATTATTGTATACATGAATATCACCTACAATATTGACCATATTAATTACTAAACATAAATTTAATATTAAAATTAGTTATCATTAATAAAGGGTAAAATGATCCATAATTATATATCTTAATTTATTGAAAATTGTTAAAATGACACTTAATTAAAAGTGGAGAGAGTATAAAGTAGATATATAAGGTAACGATGATATTGTTGTTAACTTATCTAACTTTATTAATAAAGTAGAAAATATACTTAAAAGTTAACTGCTTAAATAGAATTAGCATATTCTTTGTGGAAAAAAAAATAAAAATGAACACATTTTAATGAACATATCCTAATAAAATATCTACACACTATATATTAATGAATATTATAAGTCGTGCATCACACAGGTGCAAATACAGTATTTGACAACACAATTACAACAAGAGAAATATGGCGTTCTGAAAACAGAAGATACTCAGATCAGATGGCTAGAGATTTACAACTAATCACTTCGTCGTCGCAGTTAAATTTCAGAACCGAAGAACTCACCAGAAAAGCATCCCCACAGCTTGCATTTTCAACATCAAACATCACTGTGCTAAGTCCCTTCCCAACAACAAAAATCTTCTTTCCAATTGCCACCAGTCGACAGGGCGGCCTTGTGAAGTGCATTGACAGTCTCCTTACGACCGTCCACTCTCTACTCTCCTTTCGCCACATCATCAATCTTACACCTGAAGTTTGGTCCAACACATATAAAACACCATCTATCACTACTGCTGGACCCCGCCAGTTACAGGCCATGTCAGCATCGGCGTGCTGCCAAGTGCCACTAGATGGATCATATACAACAGCGTAAACATGAGAGGATACAGCTGAAATACCACATCGGATATAGATCTTCCCGTCAAAGACCACTGAATCTTCAAAATCAGGTAAGACATTTGAGTCTACATGAGAACTCCAAGAATTTGTATGGCTATCGTATATGTCCCAGGAATGTGGATCACTTGAATTTGATCCAAGCCCACCAATGGCGTAGATTTTCCCATTTAAGGCTTCGTGTGCAAAAAAGCACCTGATAACGAATGACATGGAATAAACTTAAATCAGCAAAAACTTTGGCCAGTCACATGGAAATGGAAATAAAACCAACCAAAAGTAAAATAACACAAAAACAACTCTGATACCAAGTTGAAGCAGAACAATGATCATTTGAGAGAGAATTACAAAGAACACTAAGAACAATTGAGAGAACCCGAAAAATAATCCAATAATCAATATCAATAATAATCAACAATAGTAAGAAGTGATCCAAAACGTAGCCATAAAGTCTTAATATGTAGGCTACGTGCCTATGGGCCATAATCCGAAAAGGAAACTAATAATTACGGAAATAGTTCAACTAACGGAAATACAGATTAATTTTCATATTGATACATATGATTCCTATGATAAAAATCACTCGGTCTAATAATCTTCTAGCTTAAAGCAAATAAAGTAGAGCTCTACTTCACTGAGAAGCTTTAGGGAGAAAGCCAGTATTTACTAGTGAAATTCATGCATGTGAATATGTGATAGGTTTCACAGGATAAGTTAGTGGAGACCAGTGCAGTTGTTAGACAATGTTCATATGAATGGTAATATTTCAACCACAAACAGTCAATGGGAGTTCTTTATATCAAGAGCAACAAGAATATAAGAACATATAAATGCAATTATTTATGAATATCTTTGAGCAGCCAGTTAAGACAATATAACAAGTAAAGGGAATACCTAGCAGTGGATAAGGAACCAGCTGCAGCCCATGTGTTCAAAGAAGCATCATAGCAATAGACTTCGTCAGTGGCATCCTCAATCCAACCACAGCCTCCGAACAGGTAAACTTTCTTACCCAATACTTCAAACCCAATGCCTTTTCTCCTCGAGCAGCTACCTGGAAGGCCCTGAACTCGTTTCCAAACTCTTTTCGATTGCCCAGGATCCAACACATACATGCAAAGCTGATCAGACTTGTCTCTGCAAAGAGCATAAATCCAAGTCTCCTGCAACTGATGTTTCACCCTATACGAAAACCATTCTTCACTTGACACTAACTCTTTCCATCTCTTTGAAACACAATTGAGAACTGGATGATACTTTCGAGGAACTCTTGCCAAACAAGAAAGAGAAATGTCATCCGGAAGCCCTGGTATTAAAGATTGCTCAACTGAACCACCACCAGTTGAAGAATTCTCATCCGGAATGGATCCACCTTCCATAGGCATTGAGTCCATTCTTTGGTGCTTATAATAACTAAAATGTCTCAGATTAAAGAAAAAATTAGAAGGATATATATGGCTTCTACTTCACACCGCACAATCATATACTAAAATTAGCGAATAGAGTCATGATATATCATCTATCCCAACGGAATCATCTTAAAATCTGCATTTGATAAGCTAATTCCTGGAAGAACTCAAACACCGCCTCAAACTTATCAGGAACCAAAAATGAGACAATATATTGTTCTTAATCGTGATTGATTCGTGATGAACATAAAATTAACCCAGCTCATTTAAAAAAATTCTCATATAAAAGAAAATTGACATCATAGCTATAAAATTGAAAATCCGGGAAGAGGTAAAAACATCATTCTCGAATAAAACCTAAAATTCCTACAAATACATCATACGAATCAGAGTGCAATTGTTAAACACTAAACAATCAAAATGCGGAACCATTTAGGCACAATAATTCGGAAAATTCACCTTTTGAGGAATCGCAATACAGCGCTGGAAGAGAATTGAAGCTTCGAAGAATTAGGAAACGCGCAATTATTAGATTGTAAAACTACGCTTTCGTGTATACTGTGGTTACTTTCCGAATTTTGGAAACTACGGGGTATATAGTTTACAAAGCGATAAACAATTTGGGCCGTATTTTGTTTGGGCCACGGAGGTTTCAAATGGCTCCAGATGTTTTGGGCTGGATTTTAATTTGAGTTCGGCCTTCCAATACTTTTATTAACCCCTCCATCTTTGTTAACCACACTCCTCCTATTTATTAATTTAATAATAATGTAAAAATTTAAAATGCCCTTTAAATAAAATATATGCACCTCCAATACTAAATACACTCTAACTCTAAGTGCGGCGGCGGCCATTCACCACCTTTGCGCCGCCAACTCTACCAAAAAAGTGTCAAATCTCAAAAAAAAAAAAAAAAAAAAAACATAAATTTATTTTGATGATAATTTGAAGAGATTGAAAAAGATAAAATATTTATGGAATGTGTTAAGGGGTTTTCATTCATTAAGGAGGGCAAATATATCACTTCTTAATTTAAAATAAATAAATTAAAATGCCACTTATAAATGGACTCTATATCTAGATTATTACAGGACGGAGAGAGTATATACTATGAATTTGTTTTTCGATGTTGATCCTTTAATCTGATATTTTAGTTCACTAATCACTTTTTGTAGGCATATGAAAATTATTATGGGGTGGAGAGAGTATATATTTTTAATTTGTAATATAAACGCATGTACACTAATCACAAAAGACGTCAAATGGTTTAAATTATAAAACATAGGACCATTGATGATGTCATTAGTGATAATTTGATCCTTAATTTTGTTGTATCACCAACTCTTAACTACTCCCACTAAACACATCATTACCAATATTTTACAAAAGAAAAGTACACATAAATGACATAACTAACGATTACCTATACTTTACAGCAATTAAAATGGAACACCTGTCATTAATTCATTGTTTTCTAATTACATAAGTTTGGATAGAATAACACAAGATATATATGTAAGTAATAATATTCAAAATATATGGTCTAATAGACTTAATATAATATTTATATTCAACACGTAAAAACTTAATCAATTTGAGTTTTGATCATTTTAAACAAACATAGTGAAATCTATGAGTCTTTTTTCTGATTAAAAAAATGTAAAATCCAAATCTTGCATCCATATTAATTAAAAAATTCTTACACATGCTCATTAAATTAGTTATCCCTATATCAAAGAGAGAGATAAAATATCCCGGATTGTGGTGGTTGGGATTAAGCACGTGCCCGAAGCGTGCAACTGTGACATACTCAAATACAGCTAAACAAGAACAGGGAATCGAGGGGATAAATTGAGGTAGATTCGAGAGGGGATGAAAAGGGACCCCATGGACATGGGGTTGACTTGACAATTCTATATTTGCAGTTGCAGGTTCGCTACGCCTTTCCCAGTTTTTTATTACCTTTTTTTTGCTCTTTCTTTTGTCATTTTGCCTTATTATTGGTGTTATTTAACTTAATTGTAGTGTTGTTAATGTTCTATACTTCTGTGTACCTACCCAGTTTGTCTTCTTGATTTTGTTTCCCATTTCTGAGCAAGAATTATACTGTTCTGTTACTTGAAAGACTGTAATTGGCTATATGTTTTGTTGTTTGTGTGTTTTCATACTTTGATCTTGAAATTCTTTGCAATTTCAAGTGTTTTGGTTGGATTTTGATGTGTCCCATGAAGGGTTTCTGAGAAAACTTGATGTTTTCCAAGTTTTTTATTACTGCACTTGCCTATTTTTTGCTCTTTCTTTTGTCATTTTGCCTTCCCTTTTCTTATTCTTGGTGTTTTTTAACTTAATTGTAGTGTTGTTAATGTTCTCTGCTTCTGCTTACCTACCCAGTTTGTCTTCTTGCTTTTGTTTCCCATTTCTGAGCAAGAATTATTCTGTTCTGTTACTTGAAATCCATTGCAATTTCAAGTGTTTTGGTTGGATTTTGATGTGCCCCATGATGGGTTTCTGAGAAAACTTGATGTTCTTCTGATGCCTGTGTTCTTGTCTACTGGTAATCAACTATTTACTCTTGACTTTTGATGCTTTAGTTTCAAATAATCGACTATTTCTGCTGTTTTGAATTCTATCTCAACTTCAATTACATGCTAAGAATCAACAGAATCATAATCTTGTGTTTTTTGATTGAATTTCAGGCATCGATGTCTGTTGCCTGCTGTATTCCACTAGTTGAATGTGTGTCCTGCTTAGCGTGTGTTCGTTGGGTGTGGAAGAAATTCCTATACACTGCTGGTCGAGAGAGCGAAAACTGGGGGCTTGCGACTGCCTCTGAATTTGAGCCTGTTCCTCGTCTTTGTAGATACATTCTATCTGTTTACGAGGATGATCTTAGAAATCCCGTTTGGGCCCCGTCTGGAGGGTATGGCATGAATCCTGATTGGGTGTTATTGAAGAAAGACTACGAGGGTACTCAGGGGCGGGTAACCCCGTACATGATCTATCTCGATCATGATAATTCCGACATAGTTGTGGCAATCAGGGGGCTTGATTTGGGAAAGGAAAGTGATATTCTGCTCTTACTTGACAACAGACTTGGGCAGACGACGTACGATGGTGGTTACGTTCACAACGGGCTGTTAAAGTCAGCTCAATATGTTTTGGAGGAAGTGTGTGAGATGTTGAGTGAACTAGTTAAAAAGTATCCCGATTATACTTTGACGTTTGCTGGACATTCGTTGGGGGCAGGAGTTGCGACTCTGTTGACGATGTTGGCAGTCAAGAATCGTGAAAAGCTGGGGCATGTTGAGAGGAAAAGAGTTAGGTGCTTTGCTATTGCTCCTGCAAGGTGTATATCGTTGAACTTGGCGGTTAGATATGCTGACGTCATTAATTCAGTCGTGCTGCAGGTAACAATGTCTTGATTTTGCTTCCTTATTTATTTTTTTAGCTTTAATGCTTAAGATCATGTCTGTATTTGGTCCGTCACTAAGAATTGTACTTTGACTATCAATTGTAGCTTCATCTCACCAGTTTGTGAATAATTCAGATGCCTAATTTCGAAACTAATGGTGTTTTTAGACTGATAAATAGATACCATTTGATAGGAATCATGAATATCAAGAAGGAAATTAGTATTAGTGTCCTAGTTATTTAATTTACGTTGTCGTTAGTTCCTTATTTGTACTAGTTCTTTATTTGGAATTTTTCAGATTATGAGCCTCTGATTATGGCTCATAAGCGCGTAGCCTATATATTGAGACTTTAGGGTTACATTTTGGACTAGTTCTCATTATTATTGATATTGATTATTGAACTATTTCGTATTCTCTCAATTGTTCTTGAAACATGTGCATTCTCTGAAGTATTGAATTATTGAAACATGTGCATTCTCAGAATATAGAGTATTATACAAACATGTCTTAATACAATTTTACCTTTGTCGATCAGGATGATTTCTTACCACGGACGACAGTAGCATTGGAGCATGTTTTCAAATCACTTTTATGGTAAAAGACTGCAGGTCTTGCCACCTTTTAGTATAAAGTTTATCTTTTTCTATTTTTTTGTGTATCCTTTTCAGTTTGGTGACTAGTAAGTACTTTCTGTACAAAACAAGCGACTTTATATCATTCCATTTCCGAAGTTCGTGAAATTACACTTTTTTAATCACTTTTGGATCGGACTTTAGTTGACCGTCAATTGACTGACGTAATCAACTTTGGGGGGTGCAAAATGCAATTATTTAAAACAATAAGTATTTAGCATTCATATCATTTTTGGTCCCCAAACTTGACATCTATTTCACTTTTGGTCAATTTCTACTAGTTGTTGCATAAGAGAAAATGTATCCTTGCAAGATTTTGGTTTTGATTACTTTGACATGATTAAGTACTGATTGCACAAATATATGGTTTCTCTTTTACTCGACTAATGCACATTCTCTTTGATAGTTTCCCTTGCTTGATGTGCATAATGTGCTTAAAAGATACGTGCACACTGGAAGAGAAGATGCTCCAGGATCCAAGGAGACTGTACGCGCCTGGTCGCCTATATCACATAATTGTCAGAAAACCCTTCAGGTATGTGTGTTTGTATACTGGAATTTGATATGAATTTGCATGTTCACATAAGAACATCGCGAAGCATCAGCTGGAGATAAAGAGAGCATATTGTTAAAAACGCGAAACTCTTGTCGTACGACAAAAAGTATTTACATTGATATTATATATACAGCTCAATACAGCATTTTCTGTCCACTCTTGATTTCCTTACCCCTTATGCAGATGTAAAAGAATTACGCCTCTTGTTAGGACAGCAGTGCCCGTGGATGGACGGTTTGAGCACATGGTTTTGTCCTGCAACATGACGTCGGATCATGCTATCCTTTGGATACTAGAGGAATCCGACCTGGCATTTGATGTAAGTTTGTCATCTGTAATTGATGGTGTAAATTATGAGATTTCGTCGCAGTTTTTTATTTCCAATATGCTCTTCTCATTCAAGTAGTTTTATATTTGTACCTCTGTTTATTTACTTTGTTGTGGTGATATTATTAATGTGTTATAATTCTCTAGTGCAGTCTTTGCTGAAAAAAGACGGTGTAATGGACGTTCCGCCGACACAGAGGATGCAGCGGCAGGAATCACTTGTAAAACACATGGAGGAATATAGAGCAGCCATAGAGAGAGCAGTTGCTTTGGACATTCCCCATGCATACTCTCCTACTTCTTATGGAACTTTCCAAGAATTCGACAAAGGTGGAAATTCCCGGGATTACTCCTCAGCCTAAATGTTCCCCGCCTAGGCTCTAGTTTGCCAAAACGCTCCGTTAGAATTTTTTTATGCTACCCTGCAGGGCACTACTTTTAGTGTGTTGTACACTTGTGCCGCATGCTTTAAAGCACGACTGAACTGAACAGTACCCTGCAGGGTAGCATAAATTAACCCTCGGTTGGGCCCCACTCTGCCATCCGGCTACCGTCGATTGCCTTTTTGAATGTTGAGAATTTGAAAGGGGGGATGAGTTGTAGCTAGGTGAGTTAGGGTAATATATATGGGTAGAAGATATTGCAGCCCTGGACTGTAGTATATAGCTTGGGAAGTAATATTCATTCTTTGATTAATATTGATGATAGTGTTGGATCTATATATATTTATTTCTAAATAAGGTGAAAAAACATAACATGGTTTGGAAAGAATTATGTTGGGAGGGACTGGTTTTTTTTTTTTTTTTTTTGAAGGGAGGACTGTTTTAATTTTGTGATTGTGAGAAAAAAGTTGTTTATTTGTGATTCTAGTGGATTAATTTGATTTACAGTGGTTAATATTAAATCATTTACTTAAATTTGGGTTCACTTATTTCCTAATAAATTTGTGAACTTTATCTGAAAATTATTACTTGTGGAAGAACAACAAACCCTTCTAATGAATTATTAGAATTTAAATAAATTTGGGTTCACTTATTCCCTAATGAATTTATGAACTTTATCTAAAAATTATTACTTGTGGTTGTGGAAGAACAACAAACCTATCGAATGAATTATTAGAAGCTACAACTCTCTCCACTAAAGATAAAAAAGTGATTGTGATTGATTATGTAAGATAAATAAGGAGTATTTTAATTAATTTAGTGAAGAGTAAAATAAAATACTTAAAAAAAGCCACCGTAATTAAAAAAATACACAAAAAAATGGTAAAAGGAAGGGTGTACAATTTACGGTTATTTAATTAATATATTGAAATATTTTGGCTTTTCAACTAAGAAAGAACCAAAATTAACAATTAGACTAAAATTATTGGGCCTTCTCAGTGAAGAAAAAGCCCTCCAAAAAATGGCGTATGCTGCTTGAATTGCAGCGCGCACACGGTATTCTTTAGTAAAAGGCGAAAGAATAGTTCGCTTTGTGCTCACTGCGCAGCTGCGTAATTAATCAAGTAGTCCCTCCTGTCTATTTATTCATGCGCCCCTCCACCTTTGTCATGTCTTTCCCGATGTGGGACAGTTATTATTCATTTTCCTACTGCTTTATCTCACGAAATAATTTTTTCAAACAAGCAAGGTGACATAAAATTTAAACCAATTATCCCCTATATTACTAATACTTCTTTATATTAATTTTACTTATATGTGATTCTTATATTAATTTTATTGATGTGTCTAACATTTTAAAGATTTATACATTTGTTAAATTTAATTTTATTGGTTGATTATTAAAATTATATTGAATTCATAAAATTGAAAAGTTTGACTATCACAATATATAGTAATTGTAATCAAATACTTAATTATATTAATATTATTATTTACTTAAAATATGATATACATACATTTTATTTTAGGTAAATCACTACTTATTTTATTCTTCTTCTCTTCTTTATTCTAATAGTTAACTTTATATATATATTGCAAGTTTGTTTTATAAAAAAAGTTTTGTACGATTTTGATTTAAAATAAAATAAAATTAAGTATTTACAAGTATTGAAATTTTGATGATAAATCAACAATAGCCTTTCCTATTAATATTTAAATAAGAGGGACAATAAGTGATTCATTCTATTGATGTGTCATTTAATAATTAACTAGTGCACGATCTGTGTACTAGGCGGGAATAATTATTTTATTCATGTACGAACAATGCAGAGGATAGGTACAATTGATTGTAAGAAGAGAAAAAATCAAAGACATAAAATGAATTGTAAATTTCATAAATTGAAAATAGCAACTAATGATATGATCGAATATTGGGTTGGATTGACATAACATAAGAGGTTTAGAAGATACTATAAAAAAATGTAGAACTTTACAAAAACATGCAGAAATCATGAGTAAACAAAATGAATTTATAAATGGACACCATCTCATCATGTTTAGAGTTAGTATACTGAGTTGAAATAAAAAGATGGAGAAAACCTTTTTTTTTTTTTTTTCAAACTGTCTTGTTTAACCACTCAAGTATTTCAAAGTCGATTTCTGCGCGATTCATTTTTAACCAAAAAAAATAATATATATATTTTAATATTCTCTTAAAATTCTCATGTCAATTTAAAATGAATAATAAATCAATACAAATTAAATAATATGCTCTGAAATTAGTGGGAGTTGGATTGATACCTCTGTATCAAACCATACGCTAGAATTAGTAAGAGTTGGATTGATAAAATAAAAAAAATGTTAACACAATACACATAAAACAAAAAAATACACTATTTAAAAAATATAAAATTACCTTATTTAAAAAATTGTGCAAAACCATTTTTTTAACAATTGAATCTTAGCAGCAAGTTATAGAAGTGATCTACAGATAAATACATATATAACACAAAAAAACAATACAAAGAATATAAAATTGAATCTCACCAGTAAGTTATATATTGAATTTATGAAAGAACTCGTGAGAAAATCCAGCAATTAAACGTTGAAATATAAAAAAATAAAATGAAAAAAAAAAGTGAAAGAAGAAAAAAAAATATAAAATGAAAAAATTATAAATGGTGTAATCATAGTTCATTGTAACATATCACAACTAAATGTGTTTTCTAAATAACAAATTAAATGTGCTCCTCGAAAACCATTGCTGGAATGCTTATCCCAAAAAATGAAACACGCGGTTCGAAAACCATTGCTGGAATGCTTATCCTAAAAAATGAAACACGCGGTTCAATCGATCAATCAAACTCTGTCATGCGCAAAATCATAAAAATTGAGGATTTCAAAATGAATGAATGAGAGACATAGAAGTAGGGGAAGAAAAAAGATAGAGGCAGACAGTTTTATTCTAACCTTCATAGTTCATTGTAACATATCACAACTAAATGTGTTTTCTAAATAACAAATTAAATGTGCTCCTCGAAAATCATTGCTGGAATGCTTATCCCAAAAAATGAAACACGCGGTTCGAAAACCATTGCTGGAATGCTTATCCTAAAAAATGAAACACGCGGTTCAATCGATCAATCAAACTCTGTCATGTGCAAAATCATAAAAATTGAGGATTTCAAAATGAATTAATGAGAGACATAGAAGTAGGGGAAGAAAAAAGATAGAGGCAGACAGTTTTATTCTAACCTTTAAAAGAGAAGAAAAAAAAGAAGAAACGAGTCTATAACCGCTATATTAAAAAATATATTAAAAAAATATATGAATTAATGATTAATGATGCAGTTACACATGGTGTCAGTTTTAAAATTTAAAATAAATTTTATGTGTAATTAATAAGATATGTATTTATTAAGAAAGATGTGTGTCAATTAATTATTGGGGAAAATTTTAGTTTTAGTCCTAAGTTTGATACATCCAAAATAAATCCTTTAAGTTTCAACTTTACAAAATATTGGGGAAAATTTTAGTTTTAGTCCTATAAGTTTGATACATCCAAAATAAATCCTTTAAGTTTCAACTTTACAAAATACTTTATCTTTTTAATGAATTAAAGTTGCCTGAATATTCTCCTAGAGCCGTCAAAACGGGCGGGGGCCGGACCCCGCCCCGCCTGTCATGTGCAAAATCATAAAAATTGAGGATTTCAAAATGAGAGACATAGAAGTAGGGGAAGAAAAAAGATAGAGGCAGACAGTTTTATTCTAACCTTTAAAAGAGAAGAAAAAAAAGAAGAAACGAGTCTATAACCGCTATATTAAAAAATATATTAAAAAAATATATGAATTAATGATTAATGATGCAGTTACACATGGTGTCAGTTTTAAAATTTAAAATAAATTTTATGTGTAATTAATAAGATATGTATTTATTAAGAAAGATGTGTGTCAATTAATTATTGGGGAAAATTTTAGTTTTAGTCCTATAAGTTTGATACATCCAAAATAAATCCTTTAAGTTTCAACTTTACAAAATATTGGGGAAAATTTTAGTTTTAGTCCTATAAGTTTGATACATCCAAAATAAATCCTTTAAGTTTCAACTTTACAAAATACTTTATCTTTTTAATGAATTAAAGTTGCCTGAATATTCTCCTAGAGCCGTCAAAACGGGCGGGGGGCCGGACCCCGCCCCGCCTGTCATGTGCAAAATCATAAAAATTGAGGATTTCAAAATGAATTAATGAGAGACATAGAAGTAGGGGAAGAAAAAAGATAGAGGCAGACAGTTTTATTCTAACCTTTAAAAGAGAAGAAAAAAAAGAAGAAACGAGTCTATAACCGCTATATTAAAAAATATATTAAAAAAATATATGAATTAATGATTAATGATGCAGTTACACATGGTGTCAGTTTTAAAATTTAAAATAAATTTTATGTGTAATTAATAAGATATGTATTTATTAAGAAAGATGTGTGTCAATTAATTATTGGGGAAAATTTTAGTTTTAGTTTGATACATCCAAAATAAATCCTTGGAAAATTTTAGTTTTAGTCCTATAAGTTTGATACATTCAAAATAAATTCTTTAACGGGCGGGCTTTAAGTTTCAACTTTACAAAATATTGGGGAAAATTTTAGTTTTAGTCCTATAAGTTTGATACATCCAAAATAAATCCTTTAAGTTTCAACTTTACAAAATACTTTATCTTTTTAATGAATTAAAGTTGCCTGAATATTCTCCTAGAGCCGTCAAAACGGGCGGGGGGCCGGACCCCGCCCCGCCTGTCATGTGCAAAATCATAAAAATTGAGGATTTCAAAATGAATTAATGAGAGACATAGAAGTAGGGGAAGAAAAAAGATAGAGGCAGACAGTTTTATTCTAACCTTTAAAAGAGAAGAAAAAAAAGAAGAAACGAGTCTATAACCGCTATATTAAAAAATATATTAAAAAAATATATGAATTAATGATTAATGATGCAGTTACACATGGTGTCAGTTTTAAAATTTAAAATAAATTTTATGTGTAATTAATAAGATATGTATTTATTAAGAAAGATGTGTGTCAATTAATTATTGGGGAAAATTTTAGTTTTAGTCCTATAAGTTTGATACATCCAAAATAAATCCTTTAAGTTTCAACTTTACAAAATATTGGGGAAAATTTTAGTTTTAGTCCTATAAGTTTGATACATCCAAAATAAATCCTTTAAGTTTCAACTTTACAAAATACTTTATCTTTTTAATGAATTAAAGTTGCCTGAATATTCTCCTAGAGCCGTCAAAACGGGCGGGCTTTAAGTTTCAACTTTACAAAATATTGGGGAAAATTTTAGTTTTAGTCCTATAAGTTTGATACATCCAAAATAAATCCTTTAAGTTTCAACTTTACAAAATACTTTATCTTTTTAATGAATTAAAGTTGCCTGAATATTCTCCTAGAGCCGTCAAAACGGGCGGGGGCCGGACCCCGCCCCGCCACTTAAAATAGTGGGTTGGGCTAAGCTTTTCCAAGCCCGCCAGGAAGCGGGCCCAGGCGGGCCGGACCGTTTGGTTCGCGGTCTTTGGCGGGTTGGTGCGGGCTTTGGCGGGCTGGCCCGCCTTTTTTTTTTAAATATTATATTTACTTAAAAAATATAAAAAAAATGTATTTTATGCCTTTTGTAGGGGTTGAACTCAAGACCAGGCCCGGTCCTAATGTAAGGCCAACGAGGCGATCGATTCAGGCCCATAAATATTTCTTTTTTTTAGGGGCCCATTTTTTAAGATATTTTATATATATATATATATATATATATATATATTACTCCGTATGATATAAAATATTAATATAATTATATAAAGACACATAAAGAGAAGTGCTAAAAAAAGTTAAAATAATTAGTGAATAAGGGAAGGAAAAACTAAGAGAAAAAAGTCTCAATAAAGGCCTAATTAATTTTATATCTTTTAAGTTTTCACTTTACGTTTTAGAGTGCCCAATTTACATCATTTTTTGTCAAATTTATTGAAATTTAGGGTAAATAGTTCAATTTACATCCTTCAAATTTAAAAATAAAAAAATAATATTAAAAATTTCTAAAAATCTTATTAAAAATTACTTGTATAAAAAATAAAAAAATTCTAAAATTGTCTAAATAAAAAATTCTAAAAATCTCATTAAATTTTCTAAAAATTATAATAATTACATTAAAAATTTGAAAAATCTCTTGAAATTAAATAACTTAAAATCCTAAAAAATCTATTAATTAAAAATTAGAAATTCTAAAATTTATATATATATATATATAAAAAAAACCTATATTGTTAGTCCTTTAAAAAATATTTTACATTATGTTTTATAAGTTCGTATAGAATAAAAAATATGAACGGACGGGGCCTTTTTTTAAAGTTCGATTCAGGCCCAGATATTCCTAGGACCGGCCCTGCTCAAGACCTGTCTAGGTAATGATGCTCTAACCATTTGAACTATCCAAATTTGTTTTAAAAAAATATACAATAAATCTAACTAAAAGAAAAAACTCTAGTAAATGACAGATTATAGAAGCAGCTCCATTTTTTTTCCTTCTTTCTTCATTTTCTGATATATATAAATAATATTATTGTAATTTATAGTGTATTGTACAATTAATAATGACAATGTTTCTAATTAGTTTTTTTGTTGTTAATTATTAACACTATAATTCTTGATATATACTGTAATTTTTGTGTTTCTTAATAAATTTAATAAATACTTTTGTAAAAAAAAAAAAGTTGGCCCGCCTAAACCCGCGGCCCGCCCATTTTTGGGTTGGGTTGAGGTTTTTGCAGCCCGCTTAACAAACGGTCTGGCCCGCCCCGCCCCGCCAAATGGCGGGCTTTTGCGGTTTTGGCCCGTCCCGCCCCGCCGGCCCGTCTTGACAGGCCCCTTGATTTATGCGGTTAAAGACGACGACTTGGTACGACATTTATTTAAAAAACCCATCATCCTATCTTTAATTTTTTTCTCATGTCTATTTAAATTTTCCTTTTGTTAATAATATGGCCACAGTCTAGTTTTGTTATGATATATATTTTTACATGTCTATTTAAATCAATTGACTAGAGGTATATATATTTTAAGAAGTTCTAAAAAGTTTTCAATATTTTAAAAAGTTCTCAATAAAATTTACATATAATATTATTTTAAGAATGTGTATAAATAATACAGTTCTGAGCAATATTCGAGTTTAATTACCATTTTTCATGGACTTATCTCAACAGAGAGAGTAATATCACGAAAAAGAGAAACTAAAAAATTGTGAACTTTGGTTTTTGCCTTTTAAACATGGATGGTTTTTGTCTTTTGTCGTTTATTTTACTTGTTCAAGGTAATTTCACTACTACACATTTGAGCTTGGAGAGCTCCACTGGGAGAGCTCTTTTTTTGAAAAGCTCTCCAAGTAAACACTTGGAGAGCGGTTTTATAAAAAAAAAAAAAATTAATATAGAGAGCGGTTCCAAGAGAAACTTTTGGAGAGCGGTTGAGAACTGCTTTGCAAGCCACTATAGATAGCGGTTCATAACCGCTCTCCAAGAGAGTTCCTCTGGTCAAATAAATTCAACCCCCCATTTAATATATTCACCACGCGTACGCGAATTGAAATTTGGTGTTCTCCCCCAAATCCCACAAATTAACGCGTTTAACCTAGAATTCAAAAAAAAAAAAAAACGAGTATTGTGAAGCCAAATTCGCCGTCGCCGTTCGTCGCCTCCTTCCTGGCGCCGTCGCTGTCGCCTACCTCCCTCTCTCTCGTCGCGCCGTCGCCTCCCTCCCTTCTTCTCCCTCCTCGCGCTGTCGCCTCCCTCCCTCTCCCTCCTCGCGCCGTCGACCTCCTCCCCAACCGTCGCCGTCGACCTCCTCTCCAGCCCAGCCGTCGTTGTCGACCTCCTCTCCAGACGTCGCCGTTGCCGTCGTCGTCGACTTCCCACTCCCACAACTGTAGGTACGTACGTACTCTTGTATATGTATATATATGTGTGTATAGAACTACTGTATATATCAAATTTGTGTGTATATAGATTTACTGTACATATATATGAAGCAATATATGAAGGATTTTGATTAATTTCTTTTATATACGGGCAAAAAACAACAGCACATCTCCTAATTTTTCTCTAACTGAAAACAAAAGAACAATATTTAATCGTTTATTTCTCAGCCACTTTGATGTCTTCAAGGCCAGGTAAGTGTGATGTTTGCATTCCTGTGCTCTTTTTTATGTAATTGGTATTTTTTTTTTCTGCTTATGTAATTTGGAAATTGACTTAATCCGAATGTGGGATTTATTTTTGGAAAAATAAATCAAAATCTTTAATATATTGCTTCATATATTCCTATCAAAAAGGATTAATTTAACTCTATTTGTTACCAAAAATGATGAGATGTGATATATATTTAATACTCCCAAATCTTTTTTTTTTTAATTAATATATGAATATTCTGTTAAACAAATTCCCCCAGAATTCTCGTAATCCCTAAAGTTATTAAGTTCATAAATATTAAAATCATCATATTAAACCTTTCTGTCCCCTAAAAGAGTTGGACTTCGACGAAGACGACGACATCCCATAAATATCTGTAAGTGATTCCTGCATATCTGTAAGTGATTCCTGTAGTTCCTTTAGATTGATTTATTTATAATTCATATACATAGATTTATGATCAGTTTTTATTAAATATTTTGTTTACTTAGATTTAGGAGTGATGGAATTTTAGTTAATTGGTAGTGGTCGATAAATATCTGTTTTTTGTGTGCAGTAGACCACAAGTATTTGAACTTTATTTTTGTCCACACTTACTAGAATTTAATTTTAGACACCCTTAAATATCATCTTCAATTTTCTAAATCAGCCCCCACAATTCAATTATTTACTCCTGAAAAGCTGAGCTATCCCACACCATAATTAAATCCTACAAATATGTGTTTATTTAATACTATTTTCCAGTTTTAGATTGATTTGTAAATGTGGAATTAAAGTCCAACTCTAGTATAAGATTGTAGTAGGCATTGTGGACATTTTGTATGTCCTTATATTAAGGATATAATCACGACGATTCCTAACGGGGTAAGTCAATTTATTTCAATTATTTTTGATTGAATAAAAATTCATATAGTATATATCTAACTATATTGATTGATCGTTGTTTACAGTTTATCTATAACCGTCCGCTGCTCAAGACTTACAATGACAAAAGAATGGACAAATGGAAAAAAGATTGGATAGGGTACCTTTACAATCGATTTGTAAACGTATAATTAAATTAGTATAACCATTGTAGAATGTAATATATTAACTTATATATTTGTGATGATTATATATATGTTTGTGTACATTTATTTGATTTTTTTTATTTTTTTCGTATTTGACGTATATATATATATATATTGTAGTGGTATAATTAAGTTTTGATTTTGTATAAATTTGATTTTTATAAAATAATTATTAAAAAAATAATATAAATAGGATTTTTAAAATATAAAATAATTATTAAAAAAATAATATTAAAAAAAAAATTACTTAGAGAGCGGTTTTGAACCGCTCTCCAAGTGAAATTTAAAAAAAAAAATTAACATAGAGAGCGGTTTTGAACCGCTCTCCAAATCCTTTTACTTAGAGAGCGATTTTTAACCGCTCTCTTAGCTTGGAGAGCTGTCACTTGGAGAGCGGTTTTAAAAGCTCTCCAATGCCCTTTTTCAAAGCTCTCCAAGTCCAATTTTGTAGTAGTGTTTGGTTGTTTTTAGTGGATAACTTTGGCTAGATGAACTTGGTGTTTTTTTTTTTTTTTTTGCTGGAAATGCATCAAAATTGATATGAACAACTTCATATATTTTAAATTGTTATGTTTTAATATTGTAAAATTTATTTGTAATTATCCTGTCAAAAAAATAAAATTATTTTTAATTATAGAATTGTTTTATCAATGGTGCATATTTCAATTTTGTTTTTAATTGAATTTTTGTTTTTAATTGAACTTGAGAGTTTACACGAAAATTTGATAGATATTCAATTAATTAAGTAGATTTTTAAGTATATATAAATGAGAAATAATTATGTGGCAGATGACATGACATTTTTTAAATAATTGTGGTACCAAGTCAGCCCATCCCACCGGAATCCGGCAACATTTAATTCATTAGAAAGATAAATGATTAAAATTGATGTAAAAAAGAATTAAATTGAAAGGTAAATGACGTATTTTGTAAAGTTGAAACTTAAAGGATTTATTTTGAAATGTATCAAACTATAGGACTAAAACTAAAATTTTCCCCAATTATTGTATTGACAAGTTTGATCATTCAAAAATTTGATATAACTTTCATGTTTTTTTAAAAAAAATTAAGAAGTTATATTTTAATTCAATAAAACTATATATATTATATCTCACTTTATTAAAAATTATTAATTTAATAAATTATTGACAATAATCAATGGTATAATATTTTATATGAATTGCGAGAAATAAAATACATTATAACATTTTAAAAATAATATTACTATAAAATTTAAATTTTACTTTAAAATATTTAAATATATTGTATATAATATAGGGGTAAGTATCTAATGATATACTAATTCAAACAGAAACTATATGTCAAAAGGAAATAAATAAGAAAATGAAGGAACCAGAAACCCTAAAATTCTAAGGGAAAAAACATTTTTTTAATATATAGAGATATACTAATTTAAACAGACACTACAATTTTCTATGTGTCAGAAGAAAAAAAAAACAAGCAACAAGTATATAACATCTATATCTCAAAAGAAAAAACAAGCAAAAAGGAACTAGTAACCATAAAATTCAAAGAAAAAATATTAAATTTTTTTTGGACCATTTCGTTCTAATTTTATCGGATGACTGCAACACTAAAGTAAATAAAACCCTATTCAAAGTTAAGGGCATGTTTGTTTTGTGACTATCACGTTCGGACGGGGGACTTAACGTCTCCCGTCCTGTTTTAGTTCGAGATTTCACATTCGAATTTCATCATCCGATCTCATTCACCCTTAAAAATATATATTCTACTATAATAATAATACAACATCATACATTCTTGCATAATTAATTTGACATAAAGTATTAAAGTTATATTTTATAATACAATAACATTAAAAAAATTTGGACCATTTCTCGATTTATGCGTGTCATCCTTGCGCAGGGGCCATGCTAATCTTCTCTGTATCGTTCCAATTTTATCGGATGTCCCCGAAGGGACAATGAATGAGTGCAACACTGGAGTATATAAAACTGTGTTGAAAGTGAAGGCATTTCGATGTGGGAGGAGTAAAATTCAAGGAAAAAAACATTAAAAAAATTTGGACCATTTCTCGATTTATGCGTGTCATCCTTGCGCAGGGGCCATGCTAATCTTCTCTGTATCGTTCCAATTTTATCGGATGTCCCCGAAGGGACAATGAATGAGTGCAACACTGGAGTATATAAAACTGTGTTGAAAGTGAAGGCATTTCGATGTGGGAGGAGTAAAATTCAAGGAAAAAAACATTAAAAAAATTTGGACCATTTCTCGATTTATGCGTGTCATCCTTGCGCAGGGGCCATGCTAATCTTCTCTGTATCGTTCCAATTTTATCGGATGTCCCCGAAGGGACAATGAATGAGTGCAACACTGGAGTATATAAAACTGTGTTGAAAGTGAAGGCATTTCGATGTGGGAGGAGTAAAATTCAAGGAAAAAAACATTAAAAAAATTTGGACCATTTCTCGATTTATGCGTGTCATCCTTGCGCAGGGGCCATGCTAATCTTCTCTGTATCGTTCCAATTTTATCGGATGTCCCCGAAGGGACAATGAATGAGTGCAACACTGGAGTATATAAAACTGTGTTGAAAGTGAAGGCATTTCGATGTGGGAGGAGTAAAATTCAAGGAAAAAAACATTAAAAAAATTTGGACCATTTCTCGATTTATGCGTGTCATCCTTGCGCAGGGGCCACTTTCTCGACTATTCAAGTTCTGGGCCGAATAAATTTTGGGCCTGGCTCATCTCATGCTCGTAAATGGATAATTTGTTCGTTATTATTTTAAACATTGGAGTAAGGTTTTAGTTAAGACCTGGGAATTTAAAATTACTCTTATTTCATTTCATTAAAATGTACTAAATGACTTAAATATCTTTTTAGTCTCTCGATAAATGGATAAATGACTTAAAACTCTTTATCTTTATTTTCTATATAAATGTTTCAATTTTCTTTGCTCCATGTGACATACTTAATTTTTTCTCACTCTTAAATTTCTTTTTCAATTTCTTTTTTTACATTTATACATATTTTTACCACTCTTAAACACGAGAGACTAAAAAATGTTATATATGTAGATGTAAACGCAAGAAAAAGGAATGGTCCATACCATAGCTACAAATCAATGGAGTGGTAAAGATGGGCTGTGTAAATTTTCAAGTTTTTCATTATAGAGAGCTGTGTAAATCAAAGGTGGCATATTTGATGATATTTAGGCAGAGTCTAGAACCAAATTCTGACCTCACATGGTTCCATCATAGCTTGATTATTGGAAGTGCTGTTTCCTTTGAGGAAGATACTAAGATATGTCTAGGTTAATAGCTTTTGCATGCTCAATTAGTTATTGAAGATTAGATTCCTTTAGTGATTTTTTGGTCACTCATAAGGATTTATGGGACGGTTATGATATAGTGTTCATCGATGGATACAATATAATGTGTCCATTAAATATACGGACACACATGAGAGGTGGAGTATTTTAAGGAGTTGAAATATTGAAATACTTCACTTCTAATATTTTGACACGTGAATACAAATTTTTTGTTAGCCCATTGACACTATATTATACTAATGATTGGATTAAATGTGGATGGTTATGATTTTTAACCGTAAGAATTCATATCCATCCAGTTCGTAAGTTGAAGACTTGAAGGGTAGAATTTGTTATATTCATTTATAATTTGAATTTTTTTTTTTTCATTTTGCAAATATAAACATTAAATAGAAAATATTTTAAGAATAGTACATATGACAATTGAAAGTCATTAACTTCAAAGTAAATACGTACTATTTAGGACAAAAATCATTAATAGAGCAATTTTTAAGTAAAAAAAGATTATTTACCAAGTTTTATTAAATTCTTGAATTAAATTTAGGGTTCTCTCGATTTTCCTTAAATGCTTTATTTCATACTATGGTTATAAATTTAACAAATAAACTGAAATTATTGAGCATTTCAGTGAAAAGAACCAAATTTAATAATTAAACTAAAATTGTTGGGCTTTTACAGTGAAGAAAAAACCCTCCAAAAAATGGCGTATGCTGCTTGAATTGCAGCGCACACACGGTATTCTTTAGTAAAAGGCGAAAGAATAGTTCGCTTTGTGCTCACTGCGCAGCTGCGTAAATTATCAAGTAGTCCCTCCTGTCTATTTATTCATGTGACTCTCAACCTTTATTACATTTTTCCGATGTGGGATATCTTTTGGGGCCATTCTTCTTTATAACTAGAAATACTAAAAAACAATCAACATGCGTTACAACTTACATGCCTGTGAAGAAACTGTCGGTGCTGCTGCTGATAGTGGGTGGGAAAGGAGGTGGACTAGCAGTTATGAATTTAGATACACTTGAATTATTATTAATATTTAGGGATTAAAGATTTTTTAGTCCACTGGACTGATTTTGAATTTGATCCAGACGGATTATACATTTTGATTTTAGTACAATAAGTATACTTAAATTTTGAAATCAGTCATTTTACCTGCTATTGCAGGTAATGTAACAATGTAACAGGTCATGCCCACATGAATTTAATCCATTTTCTTTTTTATATGTTTTGTGACATTTTTTTATATTTTTCTATTTTTTATATGAATTAAAAATTAATTTAAATTTATTAATTAAAAAAATCACGAATATTAGCAAAAATACAAAAAATATTTTAAAAATTTTGAAAAATAACTTGTGAATAATATTTAAAATTCGAATTAACTTTTTTTTAGAATTTTAAAAAAATTATAATATTGATAAAATTTAAAAAACTAAATAAATTCATTCAAAAATCAATATATTATTAGAAAAATCAATTAACTTACTTAATTCAAAAAATATATAATTGCAAATAGATATTAGAAATTTATTTTATTATTTAAAAATAATTAAATGAATATACAAATTTATCTTTGAAATTAAAAAAAAACTCTCAAATAAAAAAATTATTTATTAAAACTATCAAAATTCCTTATTAAAACTTTACTTTTATTTTAATATTTTAAATAAATATAAAAATTCCCAAATATTTTAAATCATAAAAAATCTCAAAAAAATATATATATATACAAGTAAATACAAAATTTTCACCCTCTCCCCCCCCCCCATGGAAAGAAGATGATGAATAGTAAAAAAAAAATTAATTGAAATTAACTATATGTCAATTTTATATGTTAATTGAGTTTTCTAAGAATTAATTGATTTAGAAAATAATTTATTTGATTTTTATTTTTTCATATTATAATATTTTAGATTTAAAAAAATCATTTTATATTTTATATACTAGTCATAATTTGTTTTCAATAATTTTAAAATATTATTTAATGTTTTAACTAATATTCATAGTTTTTCTAAATTAATAAATATAAATAAGTTATAAAAAGAAAAAAATATTTCACATGTTAAAAAAGAAGCAAAAATTAAAATCCACATGTGTGTTGACTTGTTGATGACCTGCTATTACGGGTAAAAGGATCATTTTCAAAATTTAAGCATACTTATTGGACCGAAATCAAAATATATAATTCATCTGGACCAAATTCAAAATCAGTCCAACTTAGTGGACTAAAAAATCTTTAATCCCTAATATTTATAATAAAAGGGTAAATTTGCATTTTTATATATAATCTAATGATTTATCTCTCGAATGTCACTATTCACTCCAACCCAAAAATTCACTTCTAAGCACACCTTAAACTTTAGTGTACGAACCTTTCGACTAAACAAAATGCTTGAAGTATGGTTGAAATGAGCTGAACGGTCTTTAATGGAGAATTAAAAGGGTATAATTGTTATTTCATGCATATCTATTACTCTCTCATATACTGTACTTAACAAGTGTCGTTTTGACCTTTCATTTTCTTTATAAATTATATGACGTTTTATTTTAAAAAAAAAACATTTATTAGGAGTATAGAAATTTATTTTAAATATTATCTTGAATTTATGAAGTGTATTTAGAATAATATAAGGTGTGAGTATTGACCATTTCTCTTTTTATCAAACAATCAAATTAAATAATAGTACTACTTTCACTCATCAAATAATGAAGTACATACATTTCACATTCCCCGTTCTAAATAACCTCGTTCGAATAATTTTGTCCCTTTAAGGACCTCCGATAAAATTAAAATAATACATAGAAGATTTTTTTTTTTTTAAGTCTCGGATATTCGGTCTTGGACCGACTAATCCCGTGGGACCATCCCACCGCTCACTTGCGGGGTCCCGTTTAAAGCCAATACATAGAAGATTAGCATGACCTCATGCTCCACTTGCATCCAAAATGTCCTAGCAAAACATACTAGTCTATAGTCTTAATGTCCTCATCCGCCTTCAGACGACATTTAAAATCGGCTAGAGACTCCCCTGCAAGAACTTCGTTAAATGAGAAAAGTTTATACAGTGAATTTGAGAGTGTATTAATCAAATCAGAGGACGGAGTTACCGTGCATTCGTAAGACGAATCTTTCAAACTCGGTGAATTTCTGTTCCTCCATCAGTTCCGGAGTTAGCCTGAGATAGGTAAAAGCAGATAAATGTCTTCCATCTGGATCAATCAGAGGTTTAGCATTTTCCAGAACTTTATCGTAGCCTTCTCTGTCGTAGCATGGAAGAGCATTCTCACTTGCAACGGGTATTCCCACGTCCCATGCTGCATTTAGCACCTACAGTTTACGAACTAAATAGTATCAGTCACGACCCACAACGAGATATAGCAGAATTTTATTTTCAGAACTAACCTGCCAAACCAATCCTTCAGGATCTGCTAATGCCTCTGGAAAGTCCTCGTGTTGATCCATTGTTCTTAACTCAACACACGTAAAGTTAAGTGCAGTTTCGTGTTTTTTCAATATCGATGCTATTGGAGCATAACCATCACGATTTGCAGGATTATAGAACCCTGCGGTTAACTCCGCAGCATGGCTAGCTGTCTTATACCACCAATGAATGCCCGATAGCTACTCACCAATTAAAACACTCGAAATGAAAATTCACAGGCAGAAAATTTCATTTTAATACGAAAAGTTCCACTTACTTTTGCAGCAATGTGAGTGCCTTCAAAGGCAAGATTAGCTAGTGTAAGGACATGATCAGCATGATCAATCAGAACACCGGAGTACCATTTTAAGAAGAATCTGCCATAGTAACCATCATATTCACCGCCATCACGAAAGAATCCCGTTTCGTGTGGTTTACAATTATACGAACCTGTATCATCAGGCCCTCTACCCCAAATCGAGTGCCCCCTTGCTTCTGCTGCCTTCTTCAAACTCTTCATCAAGTATTTATCATAGCACTGTCGGAAAATTTCACTACATGCCTCAGAATCAAAGTGACAGATTAAATAAAATTGATGTTATTTAGGACAATGCAATAGAAGACTACCTGAAATTCCCCGATACCAGGATACATCCATCCATGATTTGCAGGATACGATGGATAGCGTAACTCCCCACATGGACCGAGCCCAATTTCAATTTCAGAGATGAATCCATCGTCAAAGAACTCGTCAAACTCAACACGGAAGCTTCTCATAAAATCGAAATACACCTACATATATGATCACTTAAATGCCAAGAATTTACACCAACAAGAAAGGATCAAAAGGAAAAGTATCTTAAATATTAGCTATGTGCTAAAAAAATAGTATACCTCAAGAGCTGTTCGGCCTCTCAAAACCCGTTCCTTGTCAACTCCCCAAGTGAGACATTCATGGTTTCGTCTTCCCTCTTTATCTGTGAAGAATATGTCGGGATTTTTACTGCCAACTTCCATCACCCATTGTGGAAGGGGAATATGCACATCATCACCGACGTTGCCTCCACATTCATGAAAAGACATAACCACCTACATAATGAAATACTGAGTTAAAAACAAAAGCAATAGAAGATAGTCCCTTTGGCTTTCAGGCCACTCACCTGTAGCTTAAGCTTATGATCTCGCACAATCCGAAAAAGCTCTTTATATCCGTTCCAATTATACTGTTGAGGAGTGTGTGCTTCAACTATGCCCCACCAACAGTCGACCATAACCCCATCAACATTAATCGACTTGAGGATCCTCAACTGGTTTATCAGATTTTCGGGATCAACCAACTCACTCTTCACACTGATAGTCCCCAGCTGGTCCCAAAAGAAAAAAAGTTAGTTTATGTCTCTCAGTTTGTTCATTAGAAATGACAATCATGACAGCAATAGTACATAAATGGAAATACGATGCTAGCGTTACTTATAGCTGACGTACAGTTTTAAGGGAAGGTACCTAATGGAAGTGCAATGAAATGGAACTAAATAGAAGAGATAAATAGCAACTCACAGGTAGCATCACAAAAACAGGAACATAAGGTGTGCCAGTATAATCTCGCTCCGGAACCTCTGGATCGACGCCACTAACCTTAAAGAAGAGCAGAGGTAAGCAGACAACAAAAAAAAATCTTCATAATTTTCAAGAGAAGTGACATAATGCAATCTGAGCTAAATAAAATCCTTTGAGAATGAAAAGCGGTATTTAGTAAAAAAGACAACTAAGTTGTAGAAGCATATGTTCCATATTCCACATATAGATTTCAGAAGTTACAGTCGATACATAATCAAAAAACAAGATCGAAATGCCTAGTACATCAACACAACAACATACGGAGTACATTTTTTTGCTTCTCAAATAAATTTCAACAACTAGCCTAAATTTGTTTAGCAAGCCACTATAGCATACAGAGATCAATTTTTGTTATACATAATTCTGTTCTAGCCAAATACAACAAGGCGAAAGTTCTAATGAAAAGTAATTTTTTGAGTCGTCATTATTCAAGTTTCCAAAATGGTGAATTACTGCAATTAATCTCTCATCTTCTCACCAAACAAATATCAATACATAAGACATATGATAATTTCTCATTTGCATTAAGCATTTCATTACATTAACAGATTCAATTTGTGTTTATCCGTTACAGCATAAATATCGAAAGTACTCGATCTGAAATCACCTGTACATTCTCCAAAGAAGCACCAGCTGAATCATCAAGCAAATTGCCATCGTCTTCCTCAACTCTCTCTCCAGCTTCTCCAACCATTGCACGACGTAGAAGACCAGGTTTGACCACATTGCTCCTCAATTTGAAAGAGCGGTTGCTGCACATACTCCGGCCACTGCAATTGACCATCGCAGAAACGAAAGGAACTGACATCGATGGAGCAGAATTGTGAGCACCAAGCGGTCCGGAGCTGCCGAAAATCTCCACAGATGAAAAATTAACCGCCATCTTCACTCAAATCTCCAATTCTGCAGCTGATAAAGTGTATATACATGTATATCTATGAGGAACGAGCAGTGCACACCCCGTGAGTGTGAGGAAAAAGATGGCGGGGTAGCGTATCCGTGAAAATGGGGATTGAGGGATTCGAGTAATTTCGAAAGAATTAAAACTGTTTTTTTAACAGCACAGTTTAAACTTCCAACCGGGTCGGGTTTTTTCTTTAATCAATTCTGCATGGACTAGAAGCCCAAATATGGTATTTCTAGTAGCCTTATTATTTTTTAATGGGCCTGGATATGGGCCTAGATGTTTTTTAGAGGGCTTACGGAGACTAATTTTTGACAAAGATTATTTCTACCCCAATAATTAATTAGTTCACCACTACCCAAAGAGGGAGTATTCTTTTTGCGATATAGTTTTTAGGCAAATTTATTTAAATATTACATTTTTTAGTGCCCCTCTTCAAAATGTAACAAAAATGGATTCCTTTATGAAAATAGTCACAAGCGTGATCACCACTCACGCCTGTATTAAAGGCGTAAACACCACCTCCCGCTTCTGTTTTTTATTTTTTATTTTGTATTAAATTAATGAAAGATTTAAAAAAAAATAATAATAAGAAAGGTGTTACTGTCAAACACGCCTCTGACACCCCAGACATAATGTCGGGCGTGCCTGTCGAGTAAAAGTAAAAAAACAGAAAAACAATAATATTTTAATAGACGCTCTGATTGTGACAAGACCCTAATATTTTAATAGACGCTCTGATTGTGACAAGACCCAACGAACCAACAGTAAATTTTTTTTATTTGGGAACAAGGATTTACACGGCTAAACATATGAAGATCGAATATAAGTGACAAATGGAAGTCATCTAAACATGAAGAGTGAATATAAGTAGCATAATAATTCAAGAAAGAAGTGACAAATAATAGTAGTCTAAAAATTATAATATAAAAACCTAAGTAGCCTAAAAATTAAAATATATCAACATATTATACACTTTGATACAAGATTAATTGTGATTTTGTGCACGTCTTCGACGCCAATCGGAGATTGTTGGCATGGGAGACGGAGTTGGAAATAAAATGGTTAACATATCCCACAGAGGTTCATCACTATCATACCTATACGAGTATGCATGGTCATCCACCTGGGAAAAAAAATCAAATTATGAAAGTTCATTGTAAGGCGAGGCACATATCGTGGTGAAGTCCCTATCCCAAATGCATTGTCCCTGAGTGTTGATCATCATGTACCAACAATCATGTCGTTCTTTTAACGAAGAAATTCTTTCTTTAACATGGTCAACAATGTAATTCCGATTTGGAAACTTTCGATTAAGCCAGGTTGTAGCGTTGGGTCTTGTCACAATCAGAGGCTCACCTGTCGGTTGAGCCTCTATTAAAATATTATTGTTTTTCTGTTTTTTTACTTTTACTCGACAGCCACGCCCGACACTATGTCTGGGGCGTCAGAGGCGTGTTTGACAGTAATGCCTTTCTTATTTTTTTTTATTTTTTTTAAATCTTTCATTAATTTTTTTTTTAAATCTTTCATTAATTTAATACAAAATAAAAAATAAAAAACAGAAGCCGAGGTGGTGTTTACGCCTTTAAAGACAGGCGTGAGTGGTGATCACGCTTGTGACTATTTTCATAAACAAATCCATTTTTGTTACATTTTCAAGAGGGACTCTAAAAAATGTAATATTTAAATAAATTTGCCTAGTTTTTAAGAATTTTCGTAAAATTTGCAATTGAAAAAAAAAATCGTATTTTTTCCACTAATTTCTACTTATTACAAAACTTTCTATTGAAATTTTTTAAAAAATTCAAATGTCTGACGAACGGTTAAGTGGGGAGAGAGCCGTTTGAGTAAATGAAGTGAACTAATATAGAAGATGGTCAACTGAAAAGAGCAGTGAACTCATAAATTTCGGAATGTAGTCAGGTAATATTGATTTTATTTTCTGTAATTTCATCAATATATCCTGTTTGATCCATATATGTAGAAGAATTACTCCAATTATAAAGAAAATTAAATACTTAAAAATCCAAAGTTCGTATTTATGTTCTCAAAAAAGGAATAAAAAAGCGTAATTATAATATTGCTCTATATATGTTCTCAACCCTCATTTCATCAAAGACGTGCACACTCATATGGATAATTCAATTTCAGTTTTTTTTTTTTTTTTTTTTTCAGAATGTGACAAATACTATTATCATTCAACGTTAATTATTATTTTTGTGATAATGATGCTTGTCACATCAATTGTTTAATTTCATAAAATATTTATTGTTATATGAAAATAAACACACACACTCTAGTGTAAACCACAAAATGAAATCTTTGAAGATATGTTTATGATCATATCGTAACCAAATCTAGAAAGTGGCCTTTTCTATAAAGGGGCGATCTATTAGAAAGGTGACAATTAATTCTTTGACACAAAGAGAATCTTAAGTTCTTAACACTAATCACAAAAACAAATGACATGAATACAACACAATATACATTGATACACTAAAATGAATTAAATACACTTATGTATATGACATTGAAATTCATGTCAAATAAGTTGCAATTAAGGAGGTAAAAGTCGAAAAACGTTTGGATCATTTAGACAATCCACTTTTTATAATATCTAAATTTTATAGTAGTTTTATAATAAAAGTATGAAATCAGCCACAATTAAAATTAAAAAATCATCAATTTACACAAGGAAAAAAACGCATTGCAATCCATTTTGATGGAATTTTAAAATAATTTGTAAAAAGATTGTTGAAATTGAGGTTAAAACTATCAACCTCGTAATTCGTAATGCAGTAGAAGATATCTCGAACCTGATTGCTTCCAAAGTTCCAATGTTTCACAATTTAAGTGACTTTTGAGTAATATCTCACTACAAAATATTGCTTAAAAGGCATCGGCAATTGACAACGGCAGGCGGGCCGATGCGAAATGGCATCGGCATTTAATGGCCGATGCAAAATGGCATCGACAGTGGGCCCGATGCCTTCCCCGTCGCCCTAAACCCTAAACCTCTAAAACCCTAAACCCTAAACCTCTTAACCCTAAACCCTAAAACCCTAAAATTGAAAATTATGATTTTTTTTAGGGTTTAAAGTTTAGAGTTTATGATTTAGTTTAATTAATGTAGTCATTATTTTTCAATTAATTATTTTTATAACTTTAATTTTAATTTTTTTGTTATTAAAAAAATTATATATATAAATGTATGTTTTTTTTTTAATTTAATAATTATATACTGATAATAAACACGTTAATAAATAATTTTAAAAAATCTTAAAATAATTAACCTTGATTAATTAAAAAATCAAAATAATTAATCTTGATTAATTAAAAAATCAAAATAATTAGCATTGGTAATCTTGATTATGGTATCTTTGTCCTACGTTTCTAATTTTATAGGAATATCCTTTAATTTTTTAAATTTCCATAAAATAGTGTTAATTATGTAAGTAAATATAATGATGTAGATAATGACACATCATCATTTGACTCCATAAGACCATCTCCAACCGAAAACTTCATTTATAGAGTTTTGCTCCCTCCAACCGTACTCTATTTTGAAGTTTTGAAATAGAGTTTTGAATAGTAAACTCTATATATGAAGTTCACTATTCAAAACTCTATATTTTATATCTATTATTTTATTAATATTTACTATTATGTATTACAATTCTATATTAATAATTTGTTAAATATAATTACAATTCTATTGTTATACTAATTTATAATATAATTTTAATTGTGTAACTTTTTTTTTGTGTGTATTATTATTACCAACAAAAAATAACTTAAAATACAATAAAACATACATTATACTCACATGTTTCGTTTTACGTCATTATGTGTTTTGTAATTTTATATTTAAATAAAAGTAATATTTAAAAACTACAAGTTTATTTACATTTTATGATTTTGATAAAATCAACAATATTTAATTTATAATTTAATTTACTAATTGAATATTTAATTGTATAAATTAATTTAAATATGAAGATAAATATATTATTTAATGATTGTAATATATTGAAAATGATTAAAATAATAAATAGAGTAAGATATAGAGTTTCATGGTTGGAGAAGGTTTTTAAAATAGAGTATGAAAAAGTGTATTTTAGAGTTTAGAGATCTTCATTTGAGAGTTTGTGGTTGGAGATGGCCTAAGGAGCCCATTATATTTATATGGGCTCAATATCATTTATATATATATATATATATATGGATTTTGATAGTTACGTGAGTATGACTTATGAATTTAGCATTACTCCTGATCAGAGTGATACGAACATTATATATAATATACTACAACAATTAGGAAATTAATCAAGCTTATTCTCTGCAATTAAAAAAAAAAGTATTCACTAGTACTCCGTATTAGATAAGTGTATTTTAATTGAAAATGAACTAGAGAATAATTTTATAATAGATGAAAATATTTTTAATTAAATGGATAAGTGAATTCATATTTTTAAATGGATAAGTGAAAATAATTATATATATTTAATGTTGTGAATTGAAAATTAGAATGAATTTAAATGATGTGATTATAATAAATTTAAATGTATAAGTGAAAATAATTATATTCAATGTTGTGAAATTAAAAATTAGAATGAATTTAAATGTTGTAAATTGAGGATTATAATAAATTTAAATAGTGTGAATTGATACCGTAATTAAATTATTTAATTTGAAAAACATAATTTAGTTAATTTGAAAAACATAATTTAGAAATAATTATGATATGCTTTGATAAATAATTTAATAAGCAACCATTAAAGTTAGAATGGATTGAATTAATTAAAGAATTAAAAACTCAAATTAAATTGAATATATATTAATTGCATTCACAACATGTCGACTAAAAGCTCCTAGCCTAAACGGCACACAGGGGGCGCTCAAAAGCCTTCGAGACCGCGAGGTCCCGAGTTCGAACCCCACAATTCGCGAAAAATGTCAAATTTCCGAGAATTGGGGTGGCCCAACGGTGGGGGTGGGTGTTGGTGGCCTCGATACCTGGGTTCGAAACCCCCACAATTCGCGAAAAATGTCAAATTTCCGAGAATTGGGGTGGCCCAGCGGTGGGGGTGGGTGTTGGTGGCCTCGATACCTGGGTTCGAAACCCAGATTCATCTTTTTTAAATGTTAATAAAATGGCATCGGCAGTGGGGCCCGATGCAAAATGGCATCGGCTGTCCCCGATGCGAAAAGGCATCGGCAGTGGGCCCGATGCGAAAAGGCATCGACTGTCCCCCGATCCCAAAAGGCAACGGTTTTCCCCAAATCCGATACCATTTAAATAGCATCGAGCATATTGGCATCGGCACACTGCCGATGCCTTTGCCGTTGCCTTCATCATTGGGGACGGCAGATCCGATGCCTTCCCCGATGCCATTTTCAAATTATTTTGTAGTGTCTATTCGATGTGTATATCTGAATTAAAATTATTTGTATTATGTCTTTCTGTTCATTGTTCCTGGAGCGAAGTTTAGGAACAAAATTCTATCTGTCTTTGAAGATGTGGAAAATCCTGTTGAATTTTTATTATGGAGAGTTATTCAAATAACTTATCTCCTATCATTCATTTTGGATTAAATAAATAAATAATTATTAATTATATTAGCTTTCAAAGATTAATAAAATCTTAAGCTAACACACGTAGGAGATTAATTGAAAGTCATGAACTTAATAATTGAAGCAACTTTATCATTGTTGACTAATGACTATTGTGACAAGTTGTGATTAAATTAGAATATAGATCTTCCCAATGATAACATTTACATTAAATTCTAAGTTTTTTTTAGTAAATCTCCACTAAAAGTTTAAAATGAATATCTAAAAAGTTGTCAACAAAAAAAAGGGTAAAATCTAATCTTTTTAGGGCTATCTTGAGTGCATTCTAGATCATATATCCATATTAAAGATGAATCCACAACCAAAATGCTATTTGGTGATTAAACAACCACTTATATTAATTATATATGATGTGACCTATGTTCTTAAGAAAATATTAATTTAATTCATATCTTATTATTACCACTATTAAATAATTCTCCAACTATAATTAATTGTATCCTCATAGCTGGAAGTTCAACTTAGGTAGATTTATATTTAAAATTCCATATTTTAGGCAAATTAATATATTGGAAGTCTTTGAATGCTTCTGAAATTTCAAAAAATAATAAATAAATACAATTTTTAATGCAATATTGTTCAAATTATAATTTTCAGAATTGTTCCAAAGTTGGAAGTCCAACTAACATGGCAAAGACCTTCAACTACCTTCATTCCCTTAACAAACGGAATAATTAACAAGCAATTTATTTATACATCACATATAAGACAAATTAACTACACACTTTCAAAATCAATATACAAGAATTAATACCATAACAAGTGTTATACCCGTCTTCACAAAGAAAAGTTCAAGTTTTTAATCTCGTCCGGTCATGAGGACAATCAACGAATAAAGCGACGACGTACACCTCTAAATCAATAAAGATCGGTCAACTGTCAACGACATAAGGTTGTTCGTCAACACCATCTCGACAATTTTGCTCGACCACCTCAGGTTGGTCACTCTGTTCGAACATGTCAACGAGGTCATCCTATGTGGCTACCCATCTAAGACGAGCAGCCACATCGGTCAGAAAGACTTTCCACATATGCCACCTCATTGATGACACAAATACACAATCAAATCAGCTCGTCCGTCGAACATTTAATATTCAAGAAGACACCTCTCTCTCACAATTTATCTCCCTTACATTTATTGGAGAACAACCCTTGATCAAAATTCATCAAGTCACATAAAATCAACCCTATAAATACTGACAGACAACAATATGAATTAATTAATAACTGATTCCCGCGAAATCCTTAACCGTAAAACCGACTTTATCAAACCTCCCTTTCTGATCACTCTCCCTAAACTTGACATAATCCGAACAAACAAACGGCTTATAAACCCTACAAGCACGTTCCTGCCCTTTCATTAACTCGTCGGGCGCAGAGACGAGTTTATCGTCATGGAAGCACCAAAAGAAAGCAAGTGAAAATCGGTTGACAGGCTTATTCAAGACAACCCTATGTTGCGACGACCTAAGGCGGTCGTTGCTCCACGCCTGTAACATGTCACCGATGTTGACAACAAGCGTATCTTCACACGGGACGATGTTCATCCATTTTCCGTCCTTCGATCTCACTTGAAGGCCTCCTATTTGGTCTTGAAACACAATTGTCAAGCAACTCATGTCAGTGTGCATTCCTAGGCCCTCGGCTTCTTCTTCAATGTCCAAAGGAGGGGTGTAATTGTTTATCCTCAAATATCCATGGCAATTGTTGAATTCTGAATCGTAATATTTTGATTCAAACTCCTCTCCTAGAGTCGCTAACACGACTTTAAGAATTGTCTTTGATAATTCACTCACTTTTCTCCCATACTCTTCCAATACTTCACTACATGAATTCAAACAATTAAACTATATAGTATATACAACTTATTAAACTTTAAAAATATTTTCGCCCAATTTTGGTTCAAAAAAAATCACCTTTTTTATTTAGTCACAACATTTTTAAAAAAATTGTCCAATATTTGATCTAAAATTGTTGGAAATTTGAAAATGGTGTCGTTTTTTCGGGGCTAGAATTGACATTCGTGTGACATGATTTTTCGACGATTTTGAGACTAAAATCACACATTTTTTGGAAAAAAAATGAGACTAAAACGAAACTATGAACTTCTTTTTGACCAAAATTGGAACTCACTTTTATTAAAAAAAAAAAAAAGAATTTAACTTTTCGATTTAGTTACAATATTAAAAAAATTGTCTAGTTTAGATCCCAAAATCACTGAAAAATTAAAAACAGTGTCGTTTTGAGGTCTAATTTGAACACTACACAAGTTATGAGATCAAAATTGAACATTCGTGTAACATAAAACGACACTGTTTTTAATTTTTCAGTGACTTTGGAGCCAAAATTAGACTCTTTTTTTTTTAAATATTGAGACTAAAATGAAAAGACGAACTTTTTTTGGACCGAAATTCGATTGTAGGCCAATAGAGGGTTGTGTGAGATGATCTAATATACGAGATGAAACTCCACTTTTGTATTCAAACCTTACTTTGTTTCAAATCACGATATAGTTCATAAAATTTACAAGTGATGAGAATCCGTCTCGTTACCTGAATTGAGAATCAAGTTGACCAAGGGCATCTACGGAATTCTGAGCAGGTGCAGCAAAATGTGGGCCAGAAACTCTGATGCTTTCAAAGAAAGGCGATGCAATAAAATGAGGGGTGTATGTTTTGAGGAGAATTTTAGAGTGAGAAGGGAGGCAAAAAATGTTGTTAGAGAGAGAGTGGATTGCGGTGTATAAATCCTTGGAGATTCCATGGTTGATGATTTGGAAGAATCCCCATTCTTTGCAGGCCACGGCTAGTGAAGCCAAACACGATGAACTTAGTGGTTTAGAAATATCTATTACAGGGAGCTTTAAAGGATTATTGTCTGATTCTTGATCAAACTTCATTTTGCAGATTGAGTGATTAATGCTAATATGACTTGTACATATATATGTATAGGGTTGGTCTGCTATGGACTCGAGTGCATGTTGTGCACCCTAGTCCATGTTGCACTTTTCAGTTTACTGACTTACACTTTTTGGTAAATGGTGTTACACTTTTTAAATATTAAACTGTATAATAATATTTTTAGTAATAATTGAAAAGTGCAACACCATTTAACAAAAAGTGTAAGTCAGTAAAATTGAAAATTGCAACATGGACTAGGGTGCACGACATACGCTCGAGTGCATACTAGACTTTACCATTTGTTATACTCAAACATATTCACATTTTTCTTTTTTTTGCTCGTTACACATTAGTTTTTACACTATAAAAAATTGAAGTTTCACACAATTCATGTTCTAATTTTTTTTATCACTCATTTACTATCTATATCATTACATTTTCTCGCGTAATACTCTTATTTTATCACTTTAACAAAGTTGAAATTATCATTTTTTTCTAATTTTTGTGTCAAGAATGATTAGCATGAAAATTGATCTATAATAAAATAAAGAGTATATATTTGGCTTACTATTCCATCCGACTCATGATTGTTTACCCACTTATCTTATTTGTTTGTCTCACAATTGTTTGCACACACTTAAAAAAGAAACTTCGACATAAATCTGACTCTTACAATATTCACATATTTACACAAAATGTTAATACTCTCTTTACTTTATTTATATAATTTTACAAAATTATCTCTCAACACTACATTCATTACACTTTTTTCTTAAAAAAATCATTTTACTTTTTTCTTAAAAAATATTTCATTTTGTGTTGCAAACACTCGCGGAATAGTGGAGGGAGTAATTAGTAATGTAAAACATAAGAAAAGTGGGCACTCATTACTTTTTTCTGATTCACATTTAGGCTCCTCTGATAGGGACTCTTGCTAGGCTATATTGCTTAGTTGAAGACTAAAATAAAATTTAAGTAATATTAAAGTTTGAAACTTGGGTTTGAATCTATCGTTGCTTGTGGGATACATTTTAATAATCTCTTGTTTACCATAAACACGTTATTCTCGGTTATATATTTAAATGAAACACGCAAATCCTACGTTATAGCTTTCAACACATACGATTTGGTACCTCATGAATTTGTCATGGTATGTAAGTATTTATGCATCTTAATATTATTAGTTGAATTGAAATAAAAATGTAATTTAAATAAAAATATAATTTAAATAAAAATGAGCAATCAAAAAGAGGTGTTGAACAGTGTCCAACCTCCTAGCATGGGCTAAACCGACATTGAAATAGGAATGTGCATGGATGCTTCGAAAAAGATAAGCACAACAAACAATCGTGAAAATTATGATCTGAATCATCTGAAAGCCACCAAGCTCAAGGACATATTTAGGGCGGTTGTCACTCTTTGGATTCAACTTAGTTTACTATACATATAATTTTTTTGGGTCGATATGTAATATTTGTTGCAAAAAGCGGTCTAGGCGGTCGCCTATGCGTCAAAGATCCAATTTCTTGCAAATTCTTCTGTTTGATCAAAAATAGACCTAGACAGACCTAAGTGCCTCCTAGGAGGTCTAGGCACTAGGCGATCCAAATTCATTTGTCTAGAGATTTTTCGACTTCTGCACTCTTATATGTAATTTAAATAATAAAAAATTGCACCGATAAATTGTATTGAGCTCAAGTCTCCAATTATGATGAGTTTTTTTTGGGTCTGACTATTTACACCTCCATTTCGGTTTAGAACACTCCCCCGATTGATGCACACCCCCTAAAATATGTCAGGATGGATGCACACCCCCTTAAATTGTCTTAAAATTGTCTTAAATACCCTTTTATCTAAAAAAAACTATCTACTAAACACACCCCACCCAAAACCCTAATTTTTTCTCTTTCTTTCTTCTTTCCTTCTTCTTCCTTTTCCCTTCCCCTTCCCCACCTCCATTGTCGTCGCCCCCCCCCCCACCCTTGCCGGCCACCACCCACCTCTGCCCTCCCTCTCCACCCTTCCCTCCCTCCTAGCCTGCCTCCCGCAGAAAGCCAAAAAAAAAAAAAACCAGATCTCCTTATCCCCATCCCACCCACCTCTAGCCCCACCCCCAAGTCCCAACTGCCCCCAATCTCTCAGCTCGCACAGGTATGTTTTTTTTTTTTTCTTTTCTTCTTCTTCGACACACCAGAGTCTGCTCTAATACATTCTCAGTGTCGACGAGAATGTATTTTGGTCGATCTAAAGTTGTCGAAATTTTTCAAATTTTTTTTTTATCTTTTTTCATCCAACAAATGTCGACCATATTCACGCTCGTCGACAACAGGGTGTCGACGAGAGTTTATATGGTCGACATTACACTATCGATTTTTTAATAAAAAAAAATTCGACCAAACTTAGGTCGACCCTATGCATTCTGGTAGACAAACCAGTGTCGACGAGAGTGAATATGGTCGACACTGATTTGTCGAAAATTTAAAAAAAAAAATTGAAATTTTTCTAAGTTTCTGAATTTTTTTTTTTGTTTGGTGTTTGGCGTTTGGCGGCGGTGGTGGCGGCGGCGACGGCGGTGGCAATGGTGGTGGCAGGGTAAAATTAGGTTTAGGGTTTAAATGTGAAGGAGGGGTGCAGTTAGTAAGGAGGGTGCATTTAGTAGTGTAATATGACTAAGAGGGCATTTTTGGTATTTTATATTATTATTATAATATAAAACTGAAAGGGCGAGTGTTCTAAACCGAAATGGAGGTGTAAATAGTCCCACCCTTTTTTTTTGGGCCGATAATTATAAAACATTGGGCCGACTTTACATTTACTTGTTCAGCTCAAAATTCAACTCAACGGCCCAAACCATGTGTTTTAATTGAAAAAAAATTGCGGGGGGCGAGCGCCCCCCGTCAGCATCAACGTGCACTCTCCGAAGTCCCAAGAATAACACCTGACCCTTTCTCCAATCCATTGCCGTGGATACATAAATCGAGTTTCAGAAATCAAGGTATCAATCTTTATTATCTTCGTGATTTTATCTGCTGCCGTATGTCAAATGTGGCACGATCTCGGAGTGCGCACCAACTGTTTGATAAAATTACCAAGAGACGCTCTGTTCCTCAGAACTTACCAAACAGCAAAACCCACATTTCTTTAAGTAGAAAGCCCCTGGATTTGGTAGACCCTTTTCAATATTTTGAACAGAATGACAGTCTCAAATCATGGTCATCTAAAATATCGAGTTTAGTTCGTGAAAACCGGTCTCAGGAGGCGGTAGGATTGTTCAAACTGATGCTCGTTAATGAACAAAGGCCGAATTTTGTGACCGTTTTAAGTGTCATTAAGGCTGCTGCTTCACTTGGGTCGAAAGATTTGGCATGTGGAATTCATGGGTACGCAATAAAGATGGGGTCTATTGATTCACAGGTAGCAGTTGCCACTGCTCTTGTTGGTGTTTACTCTTCTTGGGATATGGGTATTGCACGGAAACTATTCGATCAAACGCCTGACAGAGATGTGGTTCTTTGCAGTGCAATGCTTTCGGCATTTGTGAGCAATGGGGAGTACTTGGAAGCCTTTAAATTATTGAGGGAAATGCTGCTTTGTGGCGTGCTTCCGAATCATGTGACGTTTTCGAGTGCACTCCCTGCTTGTGCTCACCTACCTGCATTGAAGCTAGGGAGAGAGATTCATGGCTATTCTATCAAAATGTCATTTTGTTGCCATACAAATTTTCAGAACTCTCTTATAGATATGTATTCGAAATGCAGGCATTTCGAAACAGCACTTGAGGTTTTCAAGCACATGCAGAACAAGGATATTGTTTCTTGGAGGATCATAATACGTGGTTGTGTTGAAAGCGAGAGGCCACGAAAAGCCTTGGAGATCTTTCGTGAATTACGAGCTTGCAGTGTTGAAAAAGTAGATGAGTATATTATCCAAGACATAATTGGAGCATATTCACTACTGGATGAGAACTTTTTCAGGATGGGATTTCATAGTCTTGTATTGAAAATGGGATTCAGTTTGTATGTTTCTGTGGTGACTGAACTTCTTCAAGTTTTTGCTAAATTTGGTGATATCGAGTCAGCTAGAAAAATATTCGATAATTTCAAGTGGAAAGATGTTATTGCTTGGAGTGCTATGATTGCAATTTATGCTCAAAGTACACAGCCTAATATTGTATTTGATTTGTTAAGACAGATGCAAATGGCTGACCAGAGGCCTAATGACTTCACTTTTGTAAGTTTATTACTGGCTTGTAGTTCGCTTGATGCTTTAGGGATCGGCGAAAGCATACACGCACAGATAACGAAAGATGGATACTCTACCAATACATTTTTGACATGTGCACTGATTGATATGTACAGCAAAGTAGGCAAAACAAGGGAAGCAAAGGCTGTTTTTGATGAAGATACGAGTAAAGATTTTATATGTTGGAGCTCAATGATAAATGGCTATGCAATTAATGGCTATGGAGAGGAAGTTCTAGAGTGTTTCTCAAACATGCTATCTTACGGGATAGAGCCTAACGACGTTGTTTTCATATCAGTTCTCTCTGCTTGTAGCCACTGTGGATTGGAGTATGAAGGTTGGAACTGGTTTCATGCAATGGAAGCCAAGTATGGTATTAAGCCTAAACTTGCACACTATGCTTGCATGGTGGATATGCTTAGCCGTCAAGGAAATATTGAGGAAGCTCTTGAATTCGTAAACAATATGCCTGTTGAACCTGATAATCGAATATGGGGGGCTCTTCTTGCTGGATGCAGAAACAGTCATGGCCATACTGAAATTCTTGAATACGTTGCCAAGAAAGTCAACAGTTTGGACCCAGAAAATACCAGCTCTTACGTCGTTCTTTCTAACATGTATGCAGAGCAGGGTAGATGGGAAGACGTGGAGAAATTGAGAAATATTATGGACACCAAATCACTGAAGAAAGTTGTGGGCTACAGCACAATTTGAGCTGAATCATTAATGGCATTCATGTTTTAAAGGGACCTGATTCAGGTTGATACTATTTTCTCTTATATTACTACTCTTCGTCTCAAAGTAAAAGGACATACTTTTGAAGCTCGTAGACTAGAAATGCTTGAACTAGTTTCATAAAGAACTATAATGGCAGAAGACAGAAGAGAACGCATGGTGCAGTTATAGATTGAAAGTAGAGTAGGTGTTTATTTGAGTTCATGCTGATTCAACACTATTCATAACTAATCATATTGCGAATTGCCTCGTCTCTCTTCTATCTATGTTTGTGAGGTATGATTTTGGGAACAAGACCTTGAATGCACTTAACAAAACATCTTCTCTTTGCTTGATCATTTTATTTATTATCTGCAGTCATAACTGACCATTTATTAAGTGAGTTTCTTTAACTGAAGTTTAATTACTCAATTTAATGACAAAATATGCATTCAGTTATATTTAAGCTTCTTGTAACCCGATTTTCGTTTTAGATAGGCTATGCTTCTTCTTAATTTTATGAACATGAAAAGAATATGATAAAATGAAAGGTTCAATTCTAGAAGTACTTCTAGTCAGTGCTGAAGGCATTCGCCACTGCCACCACACCAGTATCGTTGGTAGCACCAATGGATTAGTTTTTCTTTCGTTCGTATATAAATCGTGCTTTTTTATTTTTCTATGTTGTTGAATATATTATATTGACAGGGCATCCAGCTTACCATGTTATTCTTGAATGTGGCACTCAAGTGTGCAGAAGCAAGACTTCATCAGGTTTAATTTTTTTGGAAAAAATATTTCCATCTTTGAATATATATGTAGATTTTATCCAACTATGTATTTTATTAACTCATGCAGCACATTTGGGCAAAATCTACGGAATGAAAAAATAACATTCGAATTTCCAGCGTCTGAGTTGGAAGCTTTGAGCCACCTTAAACTTAAAATCGTGAACGACGAATATTTCACTGATGACGAATTTGTTGGTGAAACCATGTAAGAGTTCCACTAAGATCCCACTTTTTATATGCTTTTCTTGCATAATTTTAAAGTTTTTTCTTTCCAGAATTTTTCTCAAAGGAATGATTGTGGAGGGGAATCTCAAAGGCTTGATGGAGTTACATCCAGCACCATTCAACGTGGTGCTCGAAGACGACACTTATAAAGGCCAAATGACAATCGGTTTGAAAATCATTCCAAATGTAATTAAGTTCCTCCATTTTCCATCTGTAGAGTTATGTGTGTAACATCTTATAATATTATAACTCGATTCTACAGGTTGTTCTACAAATGAAACGAAACGAATGTGCACGAGAGGGGACGACGGATCTAGGCGAATCCATGTGCGCAACGATCACGAGTCTCTGGCGAAGGAAGTGGTGGAAGCTCTTCTCTTCTTGTAGGAATAGATATTTCATTAACAAGACCAAAGAGAATTAGCAAGATATTAGACTTAACTTGATTTCTATTTGCTATGGTGAATAAATGCTACAAAATCTGTTAGCATTCAATTTTATAATGCTTTTATGAATAATGGTAGAGGTCCAAACTTGATTTTGTATAAATCAAACTATTCAAACCAGATGTTGACTTCGTTGGGTAGCTTTCGTTGGAACGTTTAAAATAGTAAAATGGGTAACTTTCGAAGAGACGAAGGGAATATGTCTTAACGAATATTGGACTTGTTAGTTATGATATTGATATATGTTACCATCATTTCATAATGTGCAACAACTTAATTTATATATTGCTATAAATAGTGAATAAATGCTATGAATTTGTTGCATTCCACATTTCATTATGCTTTTATAAATAATGGTAGGGGTCCAAAACATTTTTTTTTTGTATGAAATATAAAACCAAACTATTCAAACCACATGTTTGACTTCACCAAATATAGACGCATCTCTTAATTTAATTGGGTGAAAGTTCCACCTAAGTTTGCTCAAGCTTCCAGAAAAATTGATAGATATGTTGAAATATTTATATATTCAGATCCGAATATTTCAATTGATTCAGATTGAATCGCAGATAATATATATTTTGACGAATAAATGTTGTACATTAAAAGAAAAATATCTAAAATCATAAGTTCACAAATCGAACCAGAGGCCGGGACACCATCAGAACCCTGTTCGGGAAAACCCTCAAAGAGACAAAATTCGGGACAAGGGAAAAAGGTACACCCCTCTAAACCAATCAATGCAATAAAAACTCGAAAAAACTAGCCAAACTCAAAGTGATCGAAATATGGAAACAAATTTATGAGGGGATCAAAAGCATTGCTCTATCGAACCGTATACTTTACCATAAAGTTCATCTCATTATCAAATTCTATCGAGTATATTTTGGTGATTTGGCATAAACACATTCATCATCCAAATTAAAAGTTTGAAAAAGTACATCATCCAAATTAAAAGGGCAAATAAATCAAATGGACCCTTTGCCTTTATTATATAGCTAATAGTTGAAATATATGGACTCTTGGTCACTTCTAATCTCATCACCACTTAATTATTTTTTTATGAAACGACTTTCCATTTTACAATTTATAAATAAAGATTTTAACACTTTATTTATTACAAAAAATTAAAGTTTTTCAACTAATTATTTTATCAATAATTATGAGAATAATTTGGCTATTGCTCAATTATTATAGACACTCCCTATTTCACTCATCCCACTCATTTGCACGTTCATTAGACTACGTATGTATGTGAACTGAAAAAGAGGCCAATCATGGCTTGCACGTCTTTCAGTTGGACCTAAGTTTGGTGATGAATAAAAAATTAAAAATAATATAATGAAAAGATACACACACATTCATCATATTAAATTAAAATTAAATAATGACTTCTCATATCTTTCTTATGAACTTAATTTTGATCTAATGTACATCTCCAAAATATGAAAATATGTACTTTGACATAAAAAATCATGTCTAATTCAGATCAGAATTCGTGTAAGAAAAATATTAAAACTCACTACTGTGGAGATAATTTTTTTAGACAAATCAGTTCGACCATTGAATTTTCTTGTATTTTTTTCTGGTATTTTCTAATTTGTGCTAATATTCCACCTAACCATTTACACATTGCTTCAACATAAGGATGCCTAGATTAATCAAAGAGGTTCATTACATGAGTTTTAAATTGAGATTTGGATGATTTCCTTTTGTTTTACCTTTTTTTCCACCTTTCGACGAAAAAAATGCTCCCTGTCGTTAGAATTTTTCGAAAGGTAACTATCTCAGTTTCGTATAAAAATTTATATAGACTACTTGATAAAGACTTTCCTTTCTAAGAAAGAAAAGACTTACTATCTTTGGGATCTAATCACACAGTTGTTCAAAATTCGACCCACAAATTTTTCTATCATTTCCTAATTTGTGCTAATCACCTAACCATTTAGCCATTGCTTCAACACAAGGATACTTAGGCTCTAAGTTGCATTATTTTCTATAAATGGCAAAACGTTAATTATAATCCTATTAAATTTGATTGAAACCCATATAATAAAATTTAAAAAATACTCAATCTCTACGATAATATTGACTTTTAACATATTAATTTTTTTATTTCGAACAGGTAGTCAAACTTTTTAATATTATCCCCCACCTCCCAAATTGTATTTTTAATACAAAATACAGCAGCCCTTGAGTTCATGGAAGCATCCATTATAGCACTACTGCCCAAAGTTATAAAATAATAATTAATTATATTTTTAATTAATAATAAAATTATTTTGATATATATTGTAATCGTGCTCATATAACTACCACCACTTTTTTAGCCAACTTCTCTCTTCTCCAAATTCAAATAAAATCTGCAAATTTTTCTGATGATCAATGGCTTATAATTCAAGATTCTGAATTTAAAAAAAATGATTTTTTTGTTCAAATTCAAATTCTGTCACTAAAAGGTAAATAAAGAAACATACCGTTGCTTTTTCTAACTGCCGTTTCCCTTTATTCATACTTTAATTTTATTTTCTTTGAATTTAATTTGTGTTTTATAAAAACAGTGACATTTGCTTCACTTTTTTGTTGCTTTTTTGAGCCATTTTCCCGGTAGTTTCACAATTCAAACATTCAATTTTAAAGTTGAATTCTTTATTATTGCAGCAGATTTGGTTTTGAAGATCATTGTAAGAAAAGAAAAGAGTCAAAAAATGGAGAGTTTATCGATTTCGGATGAGACGGAAGTGACGAGGTATTCGTTGATGAGTGGGGACTCGTTCGGCTACTGCAGGACTAATTCCGAGGCCTCGTTTTTCTCGGACGACCACAGCTCGTCGGAGGTTGCGTCTCCGATGAGCTGGCAAGGCCTCAAGTCCCCTGCTCGTATTGCCTTGTCCCGACTAGGGATGAGGCAACACAAGCAGGGCGGCTTGGATGAAGAGATCATGGAATTAGGTAACTTTTTTTTAATTTATTACTGCACGATACTGTTCAGTTGTGTTTTAATGTGTTGTACTGTACAATATACTAAAGAATTTAGTAAGGGATCATGGATTTAGACAACTTTTTTCAAGTTGATCATATGTTATCCTGCAGCGCACTGTTCAGTTGTGCTTTAATGTGTTGTACTATACAATACATTAAATTACGTGGTTAGAGATCATGGATTTTATATGCAAATATGCTATCCTGCACGTTCAGTTGTGATTTAATGTATTGTACTGCATAAAACATTCAAATTTTTCCTAATCTTTTTTACAATTTTTCATTTTTTTGTGTGTTTGATCATGTTTATATTTTTACTTACAATTAACCATATGTAATATTTTTTTTTTTACAGAGCTAGAGCTGATGAAGGAGAGATATTCAAAGCTTTTATTGGGTGGGGACATGTCTGGGAGTGGAAAAGGTGTTTGTACTGCTGTTTCAATCTCAAATGCCATAACCAATCTCTACGGTACGTTTTCTTAATAAACGAACCTTCGGAAAAGTTACTCATAGGTGCAATTAGAAAACAGGATTTGCATTCTAGTGCAAAAAAAATGGTGTCCAACTTACTCTTATGTACAATTTTTACAATTTTTAGTGCACAAACTCATGATTTTATTTGGAATGCAGCTTCTATTTTTTGTCAACACCAGAAATTAGAGCCTCTACATCAGGAGAAGAAAATGATGTGGAAAAGAGAAATGAATTGTTTATTATCTGTATGTGATTACATACTAGAATTTAGCCCCTCATTGCAAACTCTAAAAGATGGGACTACTTTAGAGGTAAAAATATTTTCACAGTGGGTAAAAAATCATAGTACTATTTTTTCACCCTTCTAACAATGGTTAAAAAAAAATCCCTTTTCAGGTTATGGCAAGTAGGCCAAGATCAGATATCTACATCAACCTCCCAGCCTTGAGAAAGCTTGATGCAATGCTCCTGGTAAAAAAAAGTTCGAAAAATCGAAAATTTTACATTTTTTTTTACTGTGTGGTGAAAACTTATGACTTATGACAATGTTATGGAACAGGATACATTGAATAGCTTTCATGAGACGGAGTTTTGGTACGCGGAACAAGGGAGCTTATCGCAAAACTCGACACGTTCGGGTTCGTTCAGGAAGATCGTTCAACCGCAGACTCAACGAACAGAGGAGAAATGGTGGCTGCCTATTCCTTGTGTAGCGGATTGTGGCCTCTCGGAGAAATCGAAGAAACATTTGAGGCAAAAACGCGATAATGCTAACCAAATTCACAAGGCTGCAATGGCTATAAACAGTGCCATTCTTGCTGAAATGGAGATTCCTGAATCTTACATGGCTACCCTCCCTAAGGTAGTTAGTATTAGTCGTTTCGTTAAAAAGTATCAGTTGTTTAGTTAAAAAGTATCAGTTGTTTTACTATATAGTATCAGTTGTATAGTTAAAAAGTATCAATTGTTTTACTATATAGTATCATTTACTATATAGTATCAGTTGTATAGTTAAAAAGTATCAATTGTTTTACTATATAGTATCAGTTGTTTTACTGTAAAGTGTTGCATAGTAAAACTGTTTTACATAAGACTAATTTGTGCGTTTGGACTGACACAGAGTGGGAAAGCGATTGTGGGAGACACGATCTATCGATACATGTACAGCGCAGAGAAGTTTTCGCCCGACAATCTGCTTGATTCCGTGAAAATAAAGACTGAGCACGAGGCGCTTGAGCTCGCAGACAAAGTCGAGGCCTCAATGTACACATGGCGACGAAAAGTCTGCATGGCACACTCGAAATCATCGTCGTCGTGGGACCTGATGAAAGATCTCATGTCTGATGTTGACAGGAGTGATAAGAATCATGTATTAGCAGAAAGAGCCGAAACTCTATTGTTCTGCTTGAAGCAAAGGTATCCGGAACTTTCGCAAACGACGTTGGATACGAGCAAAATCCAGTTCAACAAGGTAAGTCAAAGACACATCATTTGCGATTCAACATATCTAACAAACGGGGCCTAATTAACGAACTCGTTTATTGATTGCAGGATGTAGGACAGGCAATATTGGAGAGCTATTCAAGAGTACTTGAAGGTTTAGCATTTAACATTGTGGCTTGGATTGATGATGTACTTTTTGTAGATAAAACAATCAAAAATCAAGAATAGGATATATGTAGTTCAAAGCAAGAGGAATTATATATGAACCCTTCATAGACATTTTTTTATAATGAAGGGGGCCTAGTTTTTCAATGTAAACATTTATTAAATTTATCACGTTATTTGCTTAATTTGTAGTATCATTTTTCACTTTTGTATAGTAATTTCTTTGATTGCATACATGCTAGGGATTTACTCTATGAAATGCCGTTTCTAAACGGAGTAAATGAATCGAGTCGAGTCAAATAGTGCGTCGAGATATTAAAGGACGACCTCTGAAATATAGTGTTTTTTTATAGAAATTCCTTCACAAACATAACAATGTTTGCCTTGGAAACCTCCAATATTGGCTAAAAAAATCTAGATAAATAAGAACAAAATTTAAATTGGGAATTGAAATGAACCCCAATGTGATATGCTCATCAGTTCAAATCTCAAATATTTTTCAACTACGCTAACAGCTGAAAACGCTCGATTACCAATTTTCGAGTTCTACAATACAATAGATCATATAATATATTATTAATATGATCGACTCGATTACCAATTTTCGACTTCTACGATAGATCATATAATATATTAATATGACCGACTATATAAAAAATCTATATATTTTTATAGTTTTCAAAATGTATGAAATAAGTACTTTGAAAGTGTAAAGTTAAAATAAAAATATTTTTCAAATGTGAGTGTATATTTATACTAATGATTAATTGTAAACAATAATTAATTATATATGAAGATAAGGTATATAGTAATGGTGAAGTAAATGCACCCTAACATACATTAAATGATAAACATACAATATACTAACAATTAAATCATAAGAAATTATTAGTACGTACTATTAAAAATATAATCACAATGTCGTTAAATGCAAATTGAAATATTCATACAATATAACAATTAAATCATAAGAAATTATTAGTACACTATTAAAAATATAATCACAATGTCGTGAAGCAAGTAGTATTTTTGGATTTGCATAACAAAAATGATCTGCATTATTGAACCATATGAAACGTTGTTAAGAGAACAGAAACAAACCTCACTTGTGGAGTAATTCTTAATTGATGGATTTTCTAGTTTTTTCATAAGTTTGTAGAATAATATAGATGAGATTGAAATATTTAGAATATTTATTAAATAAAAATTTTAGAGAACATCTCTCTCCCGTTTAATTAAAATCATTTTTATAGTATATAATATTTAGAATATTTATTAAATAAAAAATTTAGAGAACAATTCTCACCCGTTTAATTAAAATCATTTTTTATAAGGATAGATTTATGGTAAAAATTGACAATGTAAAAATCATCATCATCATTTTCACATTATTAAAACCGTTCTTTCTATGATTTAAAAGAAAAAATGAGAAATTATTTAATGATTAAATTATACTACAGTATTAATAATTAAATTTAATTCATTCATTACTGATGCTCATATATAGTGAAGATGAGAAATAATTATAGGGTTCTTCATTTTGAAAAAAAAAAAAAAAAAAAAAAAAAAAAAAGTCAAAAATCTCTTTTAGAAAACTTTTGTGACTTCTCTTCTTATTAATGTTTTTGGTCCGACCACGAATAATTTATGGGAGATCTAGCCAAATTAATAAATGAAACTCTAACCACTTGAATTATATTTAATAAATAAAAAAAAAAAAGTTAAAAAATACAGATTGACAGTTAAAACAGAAACAAAAAAAAGGCAAAAACTTGTGTGAAACCGTCTCACGGATCTCATTCCGTGAGACGGATCTTTACTAAACCCATTCATTAATATAACCGCCAATTAACTGCACCAATTAATGACTCAGCCCACCCTCTCCCGTTAATTATTTCAGCCCACTTCTCCCATCAATGGGCCACGCAAACATGAGGGCATGCAGACTTCATATTCCAAGTCCACCATTAATTTCATTAAAAAATTTAATTAATCATTAATTTATAAAACAAATTATAAACTAATTAAAAAGTAATAATTCAGTTGTTCCACAAAAAATTCTTATCATATTTAGATGTTTTATATCAATTTGTATATTACATAAAAGTAAATATTTTTATAATCTTCAACCTTAAAATATACACATATTTACTCATATGTCATTAATTTTTCATACTCAAATCTACTTTATTTTTTCTTTACCTTATTTATAAAAATTTACAAAACTACATATCAAAACATTATTCATTATATATTTTTTAAAATATGTGTTATTAAAAGAGTGCAAATTCTCTTTAGACAGAAGAAGTAGTATTTTTTATTAAAAAATATTAATAAAAATTGACACATATTTCTTTACACGAAATATTTATTGAGAAGTGATAAAACAAAATTAGCTACTACCCAATTGACAACAAACATTTAAGATTAATACTTGTGTTGCAAACAAGGGATTTTCTTAGGATAGTTTTTGTATCGCCTGGACTATTAATAGTTCGGATGTCAAATTGCATTGCTCTGTGTCGCCCTCTGTGTCGCCCTAACTTGATACCTGTTGCCTTTTTTTTAATATTTTAAAATAATTATTTAAATTTTATTTTATTATTTACTATTTTATCCTTTATTAAAATTAATAATAATATTATTTAAATTAAACAATAAGAACGTAAAATTAGATTTTTTTTAATAGAATTAAATTATTATTTTATTTATATTTTATCTACACCTGCTCATTTAATTAGTTCACCCTCAAATTATTTTTTTACTACGGTTATCTGCACCCGCTCAATTTATGAGTTCACCCCAAATCATTTTTTAACCATGGTTATCTGTAATCGCTCATTTTATAAGTTCACCCAAAATTATTTTTTACCACGCTTATCTGTACCTACTCATTTTATAAGTTCACCTCAAAAGATTTTTTTTTTTTAAATGGAGTATTTACATTTAAAGGACTATATTATCTTTTTATTAATTTACACAAAATATAATAAAATCAACCCTAATTTGTAGGGTGATACTCGAGTACATGCAAGATACCGGTACACACCAATTTAAATTTTTTATTTATATTTTATCTACACCCACTCATTTAATGAGTTCACCCAAAAATCATTTTTTTACTACGATTATCTGCACCCGTTGATTTTATGAGTTCACCCCTAAATTATCTACACCCCTCATTTTATGAGTTCACCCCAAATCTTTTTTTACTACGGTTATCTGCACCCGTTCATTTTAGGAGTTCACCCCCAAATCATTTTTTATCACGGTTATGTGCACCCGTTCATTTTAGGAGTTCACCCCCAAATCATTTTATCACGGTTATGTGCACCCGCTCATTTTATGAGTTCACCCCTAAATTATTATTTTTTACCACGTTTATCTACACCCCTCATTTTATGAGTTCACCCCAAAAATATTTTTAAAAAAGTAATTACATTTAAAATACTATATTATCCTTTTATTAATTTACACAAAATATAATAAAATCAACCTTAATTTGTATATTTACAATATGTAGTCAAGTCATTACCGAGTTACCGTCGATTCACCATCAAGTCATCCATATTTTTAGAAAAAAATCGTAAAACATAATTTTAAAAAAAAACTATCGAGGCAAAAATCTTGATTTTTTTTCTTTCTAAGTTTTCTTCCCTTTCCTCTTTTTCTCCCATTTTCAGTTTTTATTCCAAACTTTTAATTCCTTCGTTTTTTTTCCTTTTACTTTTTTTTTTATTTTCCATTTTTTCATTTGTATTTTTTTTTTAATTTTAATACAAAATAATATTATATGTATGATTTTATTATAGTCGTTAATACAATAAGTAATAACGAGTAATACCATAAATTGTAATCAGTAATACCATTAACAGTAATTAGTACGAATAAAAACTTATCTTATTCAAAGTGAGATGGTCTCATGGCGACACTGTTCATAAATTAGTAGAAATAAACACTTTATTTTTCCCAAAGTGTTAAAACGCCATTCTCAAACTATGTTTTGGAAAGCAGAATTTTGGTGAAATCAGAATAAAAAAACTTTAGAAAATGTGAATGGAACTATAGGAAAACGTCATGATCAGACCATCGATTAGTTCTAAAAATTATGTGTCCATATAATGTTGCTTACGAACATTGACCTAATGTCCGATTTGTATAATGTAACTAGATTGATTGTTATACCAGACTTGAAAATTACATTATTGAGGACAAATTTTTATTTTGGAAGGAATGTTGGTAGTAAAGTTTTTATTTTGAGAATAATATTGAGTGTTTCGATGACACGGCTCCCATAAAGTTTCGAATAAGATAATTTCTTATTCTATTGTCTTTTGCAATGACGATAAATAAAAGTTAAAGGTCAGTCTCTTTTCATGGTAGGTGTGTAGTGTGTACCTTCTGAAACATGTCCATACATAGACAATTATATGTTGCAGCCCTCTAGAGTTAAGAGTGTATTGAAAAATATTTACCTAGATTCAAATGAATAACAAATTTACAAATTTATACTATAGAGTACATGTTTCAAATATTTTTTTAATTGACAAATTAAACTTAAACTATATTATAAATTTATTTGAATTTTTTACGGGCACTAACAGTCCTACGTTGCCCATTGTGACATTGTCCCTCCTTTACGTCAAAAAAAAAAAAAAAACTGTGATCGAGAGCAAACCGAGTAAGTGGAGACTTTTTGGGCCAACAATGTTAGCCCATTTAATTAAAAGTGGAGAATGTTTTGGGCTAGCATTTAATTAAAAGTGGGCAGCCCAATTGTTTTATCAAAGAAAATAACCAAATTGAACAGCCAATTTCTTGAATTGTGCGTGAGTAATAACAAATGTTCAAAAAAAAAAAAAAACAGAATGTTCTTTCAACAATTACAACGAAAAAATACATCAGTTTTTCAAAATAATCTCATCTTCATGTCGAGCCCCCTAAAATATTATAAAACATGCTGAAATTTTATAATATTATAAAACATGCTGAAATTTTATAATGAATGAACAATCTTAGGTATTATTAGATGAAGTTGTGTCATCATTCTCATGTTGAGAAAGACATATCTACAAAATATACATTAAAAATAAAATTAATAAATGTCAGAATCTTATTATATTCATAAATAAAATTCATAAATTTCAAATAAATCTCATAAATCAATAACCATATAGAAATCATACAAATTTTATATGAATAACAATTGAGATTTGAGAATACTGCGTTAATGTGATTGTGCAGAAAAGAAAAAACAGAGTATTAACACAGAAAAAAATCAAAAGTTCAATCAAAGGAATGCTCAATATCACATCAAAAAACTAGTCGACAATTTTTAGAATACTTCTTTTGAGACATACTAATAATACGCATAATTCGACTAAAAATGAACAAAAAAAAAAAAAAAAAATATAAATTACATAATATTAACTGGATCGAGCAGCGGATGTGCAGAGAGTTTTTTTTTTGAAAAGTGTTTGGGATCAGAATGGAATTTTGTAGATTTTCTCCTGATTTTAAAAAACCCAAACGAATCTCTTTATGTTAGATTATATAAACTATCTTCGCTAATTTTCTGATCATAAACATATCAATTACTCCATGATCATAAATTGTAACAACTGGTTTTCTGAATTCTGAATAGACGACCAATAGCACAATCATAGCCGCGCACAATTTTGTGATCTCGAAACAGAAAAATTTGTATAAAAAATTTAATTAAATTAATAATTTAACTTAAAATTCAATTCCTTCAAATAAAAAAAGATAATTTATTGTTTATTATGATTATTAATGATATGAGAATTAAAATAAAGATTATATATTATCAATTAATTTTTTTATTAATCATGTGAGGATAAATTTGTAATTTTATAATTATATATTTAAAATTATTAAATTTAATTTAAAAGTGTAATAGGGCGACAAAAAACGATAATAAGTGCAATGCAAGGCGATGAATTCTGCGACGCCAAATGCAACAGGTAGCAGGTCATCAAATATAAGCCATTAGATTTCAGATCTGATGGCTCAGATTACTGGACTGTTGATAGTCCAGGCGACATTGGACTGTCCTTAGAAGGCCCCTGCAAACAATTATTTTTACTAATTACATTACTTTTTTCCTTAATATAATGTTGCCAGTCCTTATTTAAAAGAATATCACTATTCAAAAAGTGATAAAAGTATTGTTGAAAAGTGATAATGTTTGTATTAAAAGTGACTATCACATTTTTTTAAATATTATCACTTTTTAATTCAAATTTAATGAATTATATTATCGGTTGGTGGATATGATTATTTTTACTAATTATATTGTTTTTTTTAGTTAATTATCACTTTTACTTGATATAATTCACTATTCAAAAAGTGATAAAAGTTTAGTTGAAAAGTGATGATAATTTATCAAAAGTGAATATCACATCTTATTTAAACATTATCACTTCTCAATTTTAAATTCTGAATTCTAAATTTAGGAATGAGATTATATATTAGTAAACATAATTATCTTTACTAATTGCATTAGTTTTATGAGTCAATTGTCACTTTTTATTTAAAAGAATATTACTATTCAAAAAGTGATAAAAGTTTTGTTGGAAAGTGATAATGTTTGTATTAAAAGTGACTATCACATTTTACTTAAACATTATCACTTTTTAATTCAGATTTAATGAATTATATTATATGTTGGTGGACATGATTATTTTTACTAATTATATTACTTTTTTTCTTTTAGTTAATTATCACTTTTACTTGATATAATTCAATATTCAAAAAGTGATAAAAGTTTAGTTGAAAAGTGATGATAATTTATCAAAAGTGAATATCACATCTTATTTAAACATTATCACTTTTCAATTATTAATGAATGAATGAGATTATATATTTGTGAAAATATGACTATCTTTACTAATTGCATTTGTTTTATGAAAAAATGATAAAAGTTTAGTTGAAAAGTGATATTTTTTTTTTTTTTTTTTATCAAAAAAGTGACTATCACTTTTTACTTAAATATTATCACTTTTTAATTCAAATTTAATGAATTATATTATCTTTACTAATTACATAAAATTTTGAGTTAATTCACTTCATTGCCACTTTTTATGATAGAACGTAATTGTTCTAAAAATGATAGTTTACATAAACATTATCTTTAATTAACATTATCACTTTTTAAATAAATATAATTATTTTTTACATAAATATTATCACTTTTTAATTATGAGCTAAATGAATGAGTTATTTGTTGATAAACATGGTTATCTTTACTAATTGCATTAGTTTTTTTTTAGTTAATTGTCACTTTAGAATATCACTATCAAAAATTGAGAAGAAAGTGTGTGCCATGGCGGGAGAAAACAACTTCACTAGTGACGATATATAATATTTTCAGCAAGATTGAGAAGAAAATAGATTTAACTGTAAAGGTTAGGGAAGGACCGATAATTATTTGCTTCTATTTTTAAAAACAAGTCAAAATTAGTATCCAGTCTCACATCCAAGACCACATCTAATTGAAAAGTGACAATATTTATGTAAAAAGTGATAATGTTTAAATAAAAAGTGATAATCACTTTTGATAAAAATATTATTACTTTTAGCTAAAACTTTATCATATTTTTAATAGTGATATTTGTATCAGGTAGTGACAACAATTGACTCTAAAAACTAACACAATTAGTAAAGATAATCATGTCTATTAACATATAGTAATATATTCTCATTCATCATTCATTGCTCATTCATCATTCATTAACTCAAACATGAAAAGTGACAATATTTATGCAAAAAGTGACAAAATTTTATGTAAAAAGTGATAATGTTGAACTAAAAATTGATAGTCACTTTTAATAAAGTCATTATCACTTTTAACTAAAATCTTAATTCTTTTTGGTATAAAAATATATTACTATTATTATTATATATTATACCTTTGAATTATATAATTTTATATATTTCATCTAAGTTAAAAGTAGATAATGTTTAAGTAAAAATGATACTTATTGTAAATTAGAAGTGATAGTTTCAAAAAATGGTACTAAATTTTATAACACTTGAAAAATATTGAATATACAAGTTATATTTTAAAAGTAAATTAGATACTAAAATGATATTCATATAACTTGAAAGTGAGTTGGTCTTGGATGAGACCGTCTCACGAATCTCATTGTGCGAGACGGGTTTTCCTTGACCACATGTAAAAAGTGATAATGTTTTTAACAAAACTGACTTATCATTTTTTATTTAAACATCACTTTTTTATAAACATAAGATCGGAGAAAAAAATATAAATGGCCCAACCTAAAATTTTGGAATATGACGAAAAAATATTATTGAGACTACCTCATATAAATTTTTGTTCAGTGATAAATATATTTAATTTAAAAATGCTTACTTTTGAATTAATGTAATTCTTTTGGAGATCTTGGAAGTAATATTTGGATAGACGTAGATGCCTAATTCCATTAAATTCTAGTTTCATTATTATTATTATTTTTTCATAAAAAAATCGAATATCAAACAAAATCAGCATATAATTAAAAAATATATAAAATTTTTGAGGCCCAGTCCAATTAATTTTAAAGCCCAAGTAAATGTCAATTAAAACTGAACAAATGGATATGTTTAATTGGGCTTTTGGCGTGTTTAATCTTAATAAATCACCCGCATTTAATTTATAAAAAAAGGGTCAATGTAGACCCGTCTCATCAAACAAGATCCGTGAGACGGTCTCACCCAAGACCTTCCCCAAAAAAAATTATGAGTAACTGATTTACATTTTTTAATATATTTTTAATAATATTAAACTATTTTATTAGAATGTATTAATTTATTTATCAAGGTGTTACACAAATTCTTTCATGTAATTAAATGAATTTTAATGTTCAATTTATATCATTTAATTTTGAACTCAACATTCTCAATTTATTATACTTCGATTTCAATTGTATGGGTGTATTATCATTTCTATGCAAACTGCAATAGTCTAATAATAGAGCCAAATATTAACCGTGTTTGGCTACAGGAATAAGTTATGCTGTTCAATTTTATTACACTACTTATTATCCAATTTATCCCTGCGACCAAAAGGCCTCACTCAAATATCTTTTCAAACTATTTTCGTCACACTCGATGAGTTCAATGCACTTTCATCAATTTTCTAACCCCCTTTCCTAATTTATCCTTTCTATTTTGTACTAACATTAATCACTCCAGTTTTCTGTTTTGGTAAATTTAATCCCAAATAACTTCATTCTTACTACATGAAGTTATTGAAACTAGTTTCTTGAATTTGCCGCTTCAGAGTTTGAGATCTGGTCACCACTTCCAATTCGGGTGAGAAATCTTTGATTTTTAGTTTTTAAGTTTTTTTTTAACTTGATTATTGCTTGAGCCCTGTTTCTAGTTTAAGATATATGTAGTAGCATCTTCTTGATTTTGTATGAATTTTGAGAAATGTGAGGTGGGTTTGGTTTAATTAAGTTTTTTAATTTTGAAGAAGTTTATTGTGTTGTTCTTGGTTAAAGATTTTGATTTTGTGCTAGAGATAAGTGTGATTTTGGTTAGATGTGATTTTGATTTAGTTCTATATATAAAAGGGTGAATGTTCTAGGTTTGGACAATTTCCTTGTGTGAACTTTTACTTCATTTGGGAATAAAATTAGTTTGTGGGAGCTTTTTTTAGTTGGAAATGGATCGTCATCGGGATAATCGATCTTCGAGTGATGACGTGGTGCGTGTTCTTTCGGGTAACTCTGGAAACAATGCTGTTAATGAGAATTGGGGTTCGGGGTATATTGATCAGTCAGTTTGGGCTACGGAGGATGATTATGGTATGTGGAATGGAGAAGGTTCGTTTAACATCAATGCGAATTCGAATAATGATGGGAGGGGATCACAATCTCAATCAGGAAGTGAGCCTCCGAATAAGAGGTATAGGAGTTCCGATTCAGGAGACGTGGCAGCTTCTAATAGGTCGAAGGCCATAGGAAAAATGTTCTACAAAACCAAATTATGCTGCAAGTTCCGAGCTGGGACTTGCCCGTATATCAGTAACTGTAATTTTGCTCATAGCATTGAGGAGCTCAGGAAACCACCCCCTAATTGGCAAGAGATTGTGGCTGCACATGAGGACGAACGAGCACCATCAACTGAATCGCGGGAGGAGTTTCAGATACCGATTGTTGGGGTTAGCGATGAGGCACAGAGGTCTTATAAAGGGCGACATTGCAAAAAGTTTTATACTGAGGAAGGTTGCCCGTATGGGGAGAGTTGCACTTTCCTTCATGATGAGCAATCGAGATCCCGGGAAAGTGTGGCGATAAGCTTGGGCCCAGGTAGTGGAAGTGGATATGGAGGCGGAGGCAATGGCAATGGCAATGGCAGTGGCAATGGAAGTGCATCGATGTTGAAGCCTTCAAATTGGAAAACGAGAATTTGTAACAAGTGGGAGCTTACTGGGTATTGCCCCTTTGGGAGCAAATGTCATTTTGCTCATGGATCTGCAGGTATAACGTCTATTTCTATTGCTGTTGTGAATGAAATTCATGTTCGATTTTTGGATATATTTATGTCGTGTTTTGTTAGCTCGCATGAGATGATTTTTAGATAATGAGTGGGATTATTAAGTAGAATGCATGAGATCCGTTTTAGTGTAGCATTATCATTTTTCTTCGTTTTCCTCTGAGCTCGTTTTCATTGGTGTTTTGACCAAATAAAGCCGATAAATCAAGCATAACAACATCTCTTTCATTCAAATATGAGGCATTATATCCTAATTCTATCTTGGTATTTCTGATTTCCTTGCCAACTTTTCTGGGAACTTGTATATGTGTCATAAAAACAAGAATTTTATTTTGAAATTTGTGGTTGATTCTGAAATTCTTCGGATGGTTGTAAAGTGTAAACTTGGGCTATTCTTGCACCTATGCTCCATACACAAATGGTTTTCATTCATACGTTTCGTCTGAAATAGTTCATCTGTTTATACTGTCTGTACATGTTTTTTCTCAAACAGAACTGCATCAGTTTGGAGGCGGAGGAATGGACTCAGAAGTTAAAGATTCTTCGACACCTGATGGCACAAGAACTTCAGTAGACGCAGTTGTTGCATCTGTCCCTCACTCCGATGGATATCATATGGGAGTTCCGTCCCAGAGATTGTCCAATGTGGGACAGAGAACTGGTGACAGGACTACTCACAAATGGAAAGGCCCCGATAAAATTAGCAAGATATACGGTGACTGGATCGATGACCTTTAGTGGGCACGTATCCAATAACCAATGTGTTTTTTCTGTAGAATAAGAATGTTACCCTGTTAAAAGGGATGGCATGTGACTTCAGTTTGTTGTTGTTTGTATACTAGGATCTTCAGTTTTTTGTTGTTTGTATACTAGGATCTTGAAGCTCATAAATTTGCAGGTTTTGCACTCTCAAATGCGTTTTTCCCCTCTTACAATTGCAAGACTTTTTGAATTACTCCCTCTGTCCGTTTTTATAATTTTCATTTGGGTTGAACACGAATTTTAAGAAAACTGGTTGTGAATGATATTTCTTTTTTAGGAAATGGTATTATAAAATTGGACAGACAAAAAATATAAAGTGTGAGTACTCATTTATGTGGTGCTATTTTCTAGCCTTTTTGTTGTTTTGGTGATGATTTTATTGAAAAACATGTTTTGAGAATAGAAAATGCGTTAAAATTAGGGCTGGCAATTCGTGTTTCGTGTCGACACGATAGTGACACGACACGATAATGTCAAACACGAACACGACACGATAAGGATTTGTGTTGACACGACACGAACACGATAATTTTTGTGTCGACACGACACGACACGATAATTTTCGTGTCGACATGAACCAACACGATAACGACAACGACACGTAACACGATAACAACACGATAACGACACGATAAGAAAATAAATCAATTTAAAATTGTATTAAATATATAAAAAATAATATATTTATATAAATATAAAAAATCATCGTGTCATTATCGTGTTATTATCAGATACGTGTCATTATCGTGTCGTGTCATATCAGGTAAATAACAGGTTAACGGGTTGTTAACAGGTTAATGGGTTACCTGTTAATTTTATCGTGCTTAACGGGTTGACACGAACCCGACACGAAATTTTCGTGTCGTTATCAGGTCGACCCGATAACAACACGAACCCGATAAGGCCAAACACTAACCCGCAATTTTCGTGTCGGATTCGTATCGTGCTATCGTGTCGTGTCGAAAATTGCCACCCCTAGTTGCAATCATGTACTATGATTGCACAAACTATTGTGGTAAAAAGCAACATAAATTTCACATTACAAATCATCATTAGTGACATGTGTAGGGTAGTAAAAGTATAAAACACAAGATTAAACACTAGACTGAAAGAAAATTAGTCTTGCCATTCCAGTAACCTTAGACGAAAAACACCTACACGAAAGTATAATCGAACAAACAAGGCGCCAAGGCGGGGGTGGGGGATAAAATTGGCACATATCATCATAATTGAGATCGTTTTTGTAACAAAATGTTGCTGAGCATCAACAAAGAAGCTACAAGCCCATCATTCCTGGTACATTCAGCTCAGCCCAAAAGGAAGAAAGAATACATTTATATCTATATATACAAAAACTAAAATGCACCATCCAAGATTTGGGAATGATCAACGGGGTTAGTAATGAGCAGGGCCTCAGATCGTGCACCAGACGAAAAGCTCGTCTTCAGACTCTACCCAAACACCAAGGCACCTGTAAAGAATGAGTCTATGAGCAGCAGCAGCCTCAACAAAGCATGGTCAACCGCGAGAGAGACGAGATATTCAATCCAGGGGGCGACGACTCCTTCACCAAAAATTCAAAATAGAATTGCAGTATGCTGTTGTCATTGTCTCAGCTATCCTCGTCTACTGCACCAATATATGTAAGGTCTGTTCTCCTCATTCTCACAGCCCCTTTAAGCAAATATGATGCCTTGAAATTAACATGATCACTGCCAGCAGAGCTGGGCGAAGGCTGACCTGACCCGGCTCCATCCTCCAAAAGGGTCCATGGGTCGATCTCCATGTCAAGGTCCTGTGGTGAAATCTGTGACTTGGTTTTCATGCTTGTGGGACCACGTCCTGAGTTCCTCTGAGGTACATTCGAATTGGTAGGATTTACAGATGTTATTGGATTGCTGGGTTGAAGACAGGCTAGGGCAGCAGCTGATACTGATGGTGGCTGACAAGATATGGAAGTGCGACTAGATGGTATGAGAATCGGGAATGCAGTTTGAATGCGCCATCGAATTGTCTCAGGCAATTCCATGCGATCCAAGTCATTCTGCATTAGTTATAAAAGATGAGAAATAATGGGCAACAATTGGATCTTGATATGTAACTGTTCAATTCCTAAGCCTTGATGAGGTTTAGCCTAATTAAATTAAAAAAGAAGCACAAACCTAAACGGGCTGTTCGCTGTTCACAATATTTTAAGGGTGAATTTGTAATAGTTTTTTTTTAAATAATTATTCCTTGCAGATATAACAAGATGAATATGATGCAACCCAACCAAAAACTTCATGCATGAAAAAGGTTCAAGGTTGAATGATGTCAAACCTGTAGGCTTTCGGCCACTTCACGATCAAAAACAGCACAGTCCTTGCTGGATTCAGCTTTCATTTTCAACCAGCTTGGCTGGTAACTGCTCAGCAGCATATGCAGAACAAGCAACAGACAATCAAACAGGCTTTCTCCGCACAGAAATGCAGCAGAAGATTCCATAAGTGATACTGCATCTCTGTTCGATGAAGTCAATGCTATATTAACAGAGTGACAGCCATCTTCATGCACAACTCTGCTTCCGAGGAGACGTAATATAACTGAAGCAAGAGCATATCTCATATTACGGCCTGAAGGCTCCCTGAAAAGTGTGCCACATGATTATTAGCTGAAGATAAGCAACAAATGCATTATTTGATTCAAAACTATCATGCAAATTCAATATTTTGATAAAAGACAAATTGGATAGTCAACATCCAAGGATATTGCCAGTGGAAAGAAAAAATGAAAAAAACTCACCCATGCCATCAACGTTGAACAAAATGCATACATAAGTAATAAATAAGAGAAATGATTTCATGTACTTGAAATGGTGAGGGTGGGTATATTGAAACAAGAATAGTAATCATGATGCATTCAGAAAGTGCTTCAACACAATAATTAACATGGACAGAATCATCATATGCAACAAAATACATAAAACAATCTAAAAGTAAATTACCTATCTGCACAAATTATAGGAAGTAATCTGAGCAGGAACTGCAATCTTAAAGTCATTGAGGATCGTAATGCTGAAGGAGAAGGTGGAACAGTATCAGTTGATCCAGCTGCTTGTCTGGATATCCCGGGACTAGTTCCTTTCGCACTCTTGCGGCTGCCACTTTTATTGGCAGGACTTCCGATCGCAGGAGTCACAGTTGCTGCAAGCTTACCGCCTCCACGCGTAATTGCATTTATATGTTGTTCAATGTTGCTCATCTGCTTGATCATTTCACTTGCGAAATTATTACGCAACTCATCAGAACCTTGATCTACACATGGAAGAATCAATTCGATAAAAGCTCTCTCAGTCAAATGCTGTTGACTACCAGTGAACCCTTTAGCATCAAAAAGCCCATATCCTTTTCCAAGCAGCGAAAACTCAGCCCCTTCATCAACAACTTCTCCTTCTTCAAGGGCACCAGCTTCGGATTTCAATTTGTCCCCCTTAATACTCACTGAATTACTATCAACATGACACCATCCCCATGGCTTCCAGTATTGGGGCTTCACAGATAGTTCTTTGATCTCAGCAGCAATATTCAAAACCTTCTGACAAATTGATTTCTTACCATACAGAACTTCGGCGCCTCTCAATAACCATTTTGCTTGCGACAGCATTGAATCCTCAAGAGACTTTCCCAAAAGATGTACAGCTTCAGAGAATAAGGGGGCAGCATCTGGCCTGACAAGTAATCTGGTGAGGATAATTTGAACAAAGTTGCTCTCATTCTCTGATGCAGTACTTTTATCAGGATGTGGCGAGAGAGATCTTATGGCATCAGTCAACGAGATCTCATTTTCAATCATCTTTTCATTGACAGCCTGTTCATTTAGCAGTAGCCTAAGCTCAACCCACTGCCAGTGAAATTTTGCAGGTTGAAGGGTATCCAAAACATGCAGAAGCTTACCCATAAGCTTTTTAGCATTTTCACCATATTGTTTTTTCAACTCACCTTGACCAGAGATCCAATTCCCACCATCCAATTTAATTACAGGTTCTGGCATTTTGCAATCTATGAGAGCATCTAGGAAAAGCCTAGAACGGAGAGGGACCAAGGCAGCAGCTTTCAAGCTGCTGTCTGAACCACTTGATTGCAGCATTGATACGAATTCAGAATCAAGTGTATCTACAGCTATGAGATCATATAAGCCATGAGTATCTCGGAAACATATCTCACGAAAAGGTAGGTGCTTTATAGCATCACCTACAGCAACAACCAATGACTGAGACAATTGATGGAAATCTTCCCGTACCCCAATCCCAGCATCGAGAATGGGCTTCCATATCACAAATGCAAATATAGAATAGGCCGGTGGAAAGACCAGGTTCAAAGATAGCATCTGCTGCATTCGCGAGAGAGCTACAATTGAGGCTTCACCTAAGAGCTCAACGATAAATCCATCACACACTGTTCTGCAGTTCCCTACAAGAACCCTAAACCAGTTCACAGAAACTTCAATCAAATTGTCCACTTTACCCATGGAGCGTGCATTACCATTCGCATTGGATTTCAGACTTCTTGCAAACTGTATTAGATCCAGACCTTCTTTAATTCTGAATAGAGTAACCATTCTGTCCAGGCTAGCAACTCCCTGAATAATTGCCCCTACTACGAGTCCAGAAACAGCAGCCGTTATTCTTGCAGCTCTCCCAAGAACTGCTTTATTAGCTTCGTTAGGTGCATTAAAATCAAGGGATTCAGGAGACATTTGGAACTGACCGCGAGGTGCCTTTCCAGGTGCCAAAGCTAGCATGAGAGCATTACAAGCTTCAGTTGCAAGAGCAATTTCAAATACCCTGCCCTGACGTTCTCCAAGTGCTTCTTTCAATATACATAGACAATTAATATGAATACGTAAAATGCGCCGAGCAAAATGTGATGATCCTGATGAGGAAGGGATATTTAAGTGATTACTGCCAGCAGATAAGTCAGGAATTCTGGCAATTACTTGTCCAACATTATTAACAATTGCAGCAATCGCTGAAGATACCAATGACGGATCACCTTCTTGAGCGGCACCACCAGTTTGTCTCATGCAGTCCATCAACCCAATCACTATTTGCTGAGCCATGTGATACCCATCTTCCGATTTGTCCATACTTGGACTTTTATTTGTACCAGATCCATAAGGCTTTCTTTCTTTGCTGCAGAAGTGTTGAAAAGCTTCATCTACGTGTCTGTGAACGACTTCTTTCATGCTCAAGCCCACTCTTGAAACTCGAACACTGTTCATCTTTTGACGGAGATAATCGTCTAGATCTTCCACTCCATTTGGGACACCGAGGGTAAAGCCAAAGTCCCCTTCTAAAGATCTTACGGATTCAATTTCGGAACTCTGTCTTTTATCACAAGTGGACTTGAAGGTCTTTTCCCATTCAATAACAGTAGCTACATTGCTATACTTCTTCAAGAGGTGGCGGACATACACTAAGGCTGGTGAAATGGAAAGCCTACCCTTAGAAGCCAAGAATGTGGCAGCACGATTCATTGTGGCAGACAAAGTTTCAGGAATTAGATCAGCTGCAACAATTATATTTTCATAACTGAAACAGAGAAAAAAAATGTGTGAGATATAATAAGAATCAACAATCAAATCAACTTTGCTTGGAATCAGTCAGGTATCCACATTAAAGCAGTCACATGTAGTTCATACAAAAATTACACTAAATGATGAGTCTACCAAGATGTGTACAAATTTTTTGGGGGAAGCACACAGAAATCAGCTACAGAGAAGTTCAAGTCACTCCATATACACCCAACAAAAGGAGAGAATGTGAGAAGCATTGTTGCCCTTCTTGTAACTGACTGACTCTTGGATACTTATTTCAAATTCAAAGGGAGAAAGAAATGCTTCATAAAACAAAAAAAATTGCACTGATCAGCTCTGTTTCATGAATCATAATAAGAACCATGAAGACATTGAATAAAAAAACAATTAATGCAAGATGCATGTTATTCAGATTCTTATGAACATGAGATTGTATTAGTGGTCTAGTGTAACAATACCTGATTTATGGTCCATTTGTTCAAGCAAGTATAAACAATTTATGGAATAATAGATATTTTAGTTAGAGACAGGTGAGCAATGAGCCAATGTCCACAAACGATATAGCAAAAATTAGTTAGGAAAGAAATCAAGAGCATACCTGCGGATTGATGATAAAATAAATGCCTCCCCAATTTTAAGGGCATTGTTATCTGCAACTCTAGGAAGCATCATAATACTCCGACTGGGGACAGAAGAACCAGGATTATTCGGAATTTTGGGCAACAACCAAAGAAGAAGCCTGGTTGCTGAAACAAATTCATGACAGGCATCCATCATATACAAGATTGCTGCAAGTTCTTCTTCACCGAGCCTCCATTGGATGGAGCTTCGACCATCATTAGCAGGATGCGGCCTACCAAATTGACCAACCTTGGGTGAAGTCCTTTCAGTTTCTTCAATGAGATTTTTTACAACAGTTACCAACCACACAACCACAGTCCTCTTCTCCGCAAACCGCATCTGCTTCAGAAGCTTTACAATTGAAACAATATCTCGAGAGTGTGATTTTCTGGTCTCATCTGTTTTTGTAATATCATCTGAAACAGCTCTGTGGTGTGCGCACCCTATCCTACTTTCACATACATGACTCGTTGATGCTCCCTGACTACCTTCAATTCGAGCAGCAGCTAACTGTGCAAGACTTTGAGTTTTCCGGACAGATTTCTGCCTACTCCTTGAGGTTTGCTTGGCAGGCTTAGGAGGTGCTTCTGCTTTATATGACCCCATGTGCTGTATCCCCTTTTTTATCCACCAGATCTCTTCATCATCTACAAGATTTGACTGCATGGGTGTGCTCATATCTTCACTTAATTTCTGTCGTTTCACCCTTCTGCATTCTTCACATCCAGACGATTCTTCAACACTGTCTGTTCTGTTATAAACACCACCAGGCCTCTTAATGCTCCCTTGAGATTCATCAACTCCGGCATCCGTTGCCGATGAAGGATGGGGGAATTGTAGTAATGCTGAAATTGAAGCTTTCAGTTCTTCAAGCTTGACATCTCTGTCATCATGTGATGTTGATATTTTAGATGTTGCCTGAAAATACCACTGATCAATAGAAGATGGAGAACCGCTACCGCTCTCAGACAAATGGTATTTTCTTTTCTTTGCTGCACCTTTTGTAACATGATTAGTTTTACCATGTCCTAATAGCCCATGAAGTACCAGCCGTCGTTCGTTTGAGTAAACATTCATTGCCTCCAAGAGAATTGGTGGATCGGCTAGCTGGCCTTCTTCCAGAGTATCACGAATATAGGGAGCAGGCAACTGCTTTAAGAGTTTGTAATGCCTCTTTTTCTTTTCCAGGTTAGCTGTGGGCCCAGTCCCATCCATGATTCCACTTACAATAAGCTGTCTGCCATATGCAAGGGGGTTGAAAATACCAGATCGAATCAACTCTCTTATCAGAAGTTGCAACCGTGTGAAACCTTCTGTGTTATGCACTTCATGTTGATCAATCCAACAAACAATAATGTCATGCAAAAGGCTTGGGCCCTCAAAAATATCTGAAATATCTTTGTTTTTCTGGTTCCCACTGTACAAGTTCGGCATTTTCAGTTTTAGGAGCCGTACTGCTATATATATGTGAGAGAAATCTTTTCTACCAGTGAACTTCAGACCATGAGGCGGTGCAGCGCGGAAATCCTTAAAATCACAAGTAGCCCATTCACAAATGAAAAAGATGGAGCAAAGTAATGATGATGTCACCATACCAATATGCTTAAGTGACGTATGCAAACATGGGCTAACTTCTGCACTCCAATGTTCAGAGTAATGCTCATCCCAAGTATTCTCTAAGAGCAAGTTGTACGAAATCCCAACATCTCCATGCATGAGAGTTTGGTCCAAAATCTGCAAGGCTTTAGCTACATTATGGCCAGGATGACTAGGTTTGGCTGCTCTTGAAAGAGTGTCTGCAAGTTTCTGAATTGATGACGCAACACTTTGGAAGGAAAAGGACTCGGCTTGAACTTCATGGTTTCTATCTCTAAGTAGACCAGAAACTTCATTTTGACCACGCTTCACCTTCTTAGCATCCTCAACCATTTTGGATAAGAAACTTCCATCATTTACCATATGACTTATCACACACATTGGCAAAGGAAAACAATCCAAAGCAACAAAAGTATCAGGTACAGCTAGTACTAAGTAACGAAGCATCTCAACAACAGCAGCAGTAGTATAGGCACGCCGAGAATTATTGACAAGATCAGAACCACCGGGAGATGGCTCTTGGATGAACCGAACGGCGATTCCCGCCAGCATGCGCACATAAGTCTGGGACGAAACAACATGTTCTATGAAACCATATATAATGGGCAATAGCAACTGCAAAACACTGAGCAACTCTTTGTCCTGCAATAAAGTGATTTCATAGGTTAAAACAGAGAAGGAGAACATCACCACAAACAAACTACAGATAGAAAGTCTTTCTTGCATCTAGAAGATAAAATGTACCTGAAGCTGATGAAGAACCCAATCAATAATGAGAGAAGGAACGACCAGTCCTTCAGCATGGTGCCAGTGAATAATCCTCACCACATACCACCATTTAGTGTACAGAGAAGGCTCCTCACCAACGGATAAATATGAATCACCTTTTTGCTGCACTGAACCAGCATAAATCATTTGTGATGACCGATCCCGTGCATATAAAGCTGAATGGGTGTTGTTTCTCGTAATAAATTCATCCATTAGATACTGCAAGTACTCAATAATATCTTTAGTCCACTGTTCTGATCGTGAAACTTGAGTTTTGTCATTGTATCCAGACGATAAATTAGAAGAGGTTGCGCGAACCTGAAAGATACCAACTTAAAAAATTTAGGAAACCCCTATCCAGTTATTAGGAAAAAATGGGGCTAGCAAACACTTCTCTTAACTGAGCATTCATACCTGATTAAGAATAGTTACTTTGATGAACCAAGTTGCTCTCAACAACGGAACATTATTTCTAATTAGAACTTCAAAAAGAGATTTCCTCCTATAACCATGAGGTACATGGTCGGCCAATGAACGCAATCTTTTGTGCGGTTGGGATAAGCCCTGGAGAGAAGTTCACATATATATATATATCAGCAGTCTGTTTTCTTCTGCTATTGATGAAAGAAAAAATTTTGTATACTAACAAATTATCAGATATTAGTCCCATTTGTCTAAAAAATGGTCTTAGGAAAACCAATTGTTTGAGGTTGGTTACGTAGTTGGAGATATAATAAACATACAACTACACTGTGTTAGTTATCAATCCTGCCACATTCCAAGGATCAAATGAAAACATAATTTTATGAAAATACTTGACCTAGAACATATAAGAAATTGACCATGTCAAAAGAAGAAAATTTGTCAACTCATCCAGCAACTTCAAAAAAAATTCAATGAAAGCAAAAGACATGCCTCAATCCATTTCTTCCTGAAGTCTTCTCCACACGGTCTTTGGTCTGGGAAGATACCAGGCTTGGTCAATAATGTACCAGAGAGAGGCAGTCCATAAACTTGACCCGCCTGCACATGATAATAGTTTTTTAACACAACTTCATACATGTTGTTTATCATTATCCACAAAGTTTCTGACATAAACAAATTTATGATATTGGTCCGTTTACAAGTATGGAAAAGATTTGTTTCTCCTCTTACGAGGATGGGCAAGTAAAGATATAGAGCACCTTTCGCTTTTGGACACGAGACTCGTTGATAGCTCTTTGACATTTTCTGATCGCCTGCAAGTGCATTAGATTAAGAGTTCACTTATAAGTCTTATTATACAATATATACCCATAAAAACACATATGACTTTGCCTATAAATTCTAGAGAACTGGACAACTTTCCAAGTATATATTATACTGCGCACCTCTTTGCACTTGATAATAACGGGCTTTTGGAAAAACTGAAGCTGTGATAATGAAATCTCTCTAGATTCCTGATTTTAGTTTGACCATATAAACGAAAATGTAAGTACAATTATTGAATATAAAATAAGAGGGTTTTAACACCACAAATATTGATATAAGGAATTGCAAGAACTACCTCAAGTCCATCGACAGTCTCTCTATAACCAGATTGCACATATTCGCGGGTAAGCGTCTCCTCGGGGCAATTTGGAGTCTGAGGGTGGTAGTCAGGCGGCCCAAGTCTGTCACCATAGAATACATCCAAGTGTAAGGGTGATGATAAGTTGAAAAATGAAATTGAGAACAATCTCAAGAGCAAGCTGGGAAAAGCTAAGAAGTTTGATGAAGAAAATCAAGAGAATATTCCCAATGCTTAGACAGCATAGCATAGTCCATACATAGTGAAGGAAAGATATGAATGACAAGAAGTCATATTCCATGGAACAATACAATCGGCCAAATAGAAAAGTATAATAGTCCAATATTCAAACAAATATAGGCTATATGGAAATTACCTGGAATTCAACGTTTCCCTATCACACCTCAATTTGTATGGGGTTGGCTGTGTAGACCGTCTGAGAGAGAGAACAAGATACAAAAATACTACAGGGTGAAATAGCTTTGAGAATCAACAAAACAAACAAGACAAACATATTGCATAATTGTGAATTCGCTTATAGATTATTAAATAAAATTTCACTGTGAGCAGAATAATATGTTTTAAAGCATTATTGTTAATAAAAGATTGCAATGAGAAAAACTAATTGCACGGTAAATATAGGAAATCATAATCCCATGCTAAAATATCAGAGTATAGAATCCATTACTGACAAATGATGAAAAAATAGTCCTTTGATTTGCCACGATATAGCAGTAAGCAAAATCAAATAAAAACTTAATTTTAACTAATAAACAGAACACATTCTTACCTCAATAATCTTAGAAATTATTTACATTCGCTAAATCTTAACCCTGTTTTATACCCAGTAAGACTCTTTATACATGGTATTTATTTTCAAAGTGGCCATTTCTACAAAATGTTCAAAGTCGTTTGGTATTAATACTTTAATAATAGAGAGAAAATAACAAAATGCATTAAGCAACTTTCATATTATAATACTTTGACCAGATTTAGAATTTAACTTTAACACAGTATCAGTTGAGCGAGTTAAAAGTGCAAGATGAAAGTGCCACCTAAAGACACCTTTAAAAAAAATTAAGACTTGAACTGAATTCAACTAGCAGTATAACTAAAATTAATTAAAGTGCAAACTTAAAGGCTCGATTTGTTTGTTTGCAAACTTAACATAACGTGAAGACAAAAAATTACGGGTGAAAAAAGTAACATTTTTTGTCAGCATTGATAGCATACCAAACAAGTTCTTTTATCCGACATTCATAAACAAGAATACTTATGCACTACACGCCAAATGTAGCACTTGCACATGCATCTGGATAGACGTGATTGATAATGAAACCAAACCAATCAATACCTTGAATTCAGTGAGAAGTTAGGAGGCAGAGCAGACGGGTCCGCACGGGATGGATCCCTTGCTTGTATCCCAGAAATTGCACTGTTATTTACTGCACTAGTGCAGCTGCCAGCATGATACCTTTGCATCTCTTCTAGCGATCATCTGCATGCTGCCACCAGCATCGAGCAGTAAAAGGCTGGCCAATCTACAACAGCAATTTATTCATAAGTTTCCATTTTTCATTTTATATATACAGTTAATTTTTTACAAATCTAACATATAATCATCACCAAAGCCTAGTCCATGGAAAATTAATGCTTTTAATACTTGTCAGATTGTGGGCTGCTGTCAACTAGTGAAGCAATGCAATTATGATTCTGTAATATCGAAAGTCCGGTCTATTTCTGATGAACAGACAACACAATCTACAGTGTAAACTCCACGACAGCGATAAGAATGGCCAATTAAAATCAATAAAAAAATAAATACTTGCAGAAATTTTAACTTCAGTGTTGCACACATTGGTTCTGTTACCAAAAAAACGAACTACAAAATCACATTCCTCATCAAAACCATAATAGCATAAAACATTTGTGGATCTTAACGTAAATGGAATCCTTTCCCCAATCGACCGATTTCCCCGATTGATGGTCCTAGCAACCAGGAAATCCAATGCTTAGTTACACTCTAATTCTCATGAAAATCATTTAAGTTTTGTTTAAACTGACTACATCACATTAATCCAAGTACGAGCATTGCACCCCCAATTCATGATTAACAACTGATTTACATCACTTCAACCACCAACCCACAATCGTGATTTTTCAAACCAATGACATTCAATCCAAAACAACCAAACAACAATTCAGGAACTTTGCATCAGTAGCTTAAACATGTAAAAACTCAAGCCAAACCAATAGCTCGCCACCCCTGATGTTTTTTACTGAATCAACACTCGTCCAAACAAGGAAATAACTAGAATGAGTTTCTCAACAACCAATGATGCAAAAAATCCCAAAATAAAAAATAATAAAGAGCGTGTTTTGACATTCCAGAGAAACCAGAATCAAGCATACCTGATAACCAAAGTCAGAAACCCCAAAATTAATCGAATCCCAATATCCGGCGAGTACCGATTGGGAAATTTTGGGAGTTCAAGACTTAAACTAGGGTTCAAATGAGCAGAGCAAAACCTAGGGTTTTTCACACGATAACTCAAATCACGAGCTGAAGAGAGAATAATTGTTGAACGAACGGGGAATATTGAGATTGAAGTGGCGATAACACGAGGTTTACAGTCAGATTAGGGATTTGAAATCGACTTGAAGGAATCAATTTCAGGGGAATTCTAGATTACGTAGGTTGTTTTATTTTATCTGTATGTATCGATGTAAGTAAATATTGCAAGATACAGAAAGGGAAAGAAAGTCTAGAGAGAGAGAGGGGAAGTGAGTTTTAGTACTTTTTAGAGAGAGAAACGGGACTAAATTTTACCCCCATTACAACAAAAGATTATTCTCTTACCCCCCACAAGAAGTAATAATTACTATTTCCAACCCCAAAACTCACACTTTTGTACTCAATTTCATATTTATTTTCTAGTACTAATTTTAAAAATTGGGTAATAACTTTTTTTTTATATAGCTTTAGGTCCACATTGCAATATTTGGACACATTTTAATATTTCCATTTCTAAACATTTTATTTGTAGTTTTTTTTTTTTTAGTATAAGTGTTGTTTTTTTATATTCCCTAAAAATGTATGCTTTTCTATAAGTTTTTTGGGCAAAATTTATAAATAACAATTTCTACAGGTGAGCACAATTTTATCCTGATACGTAAAAGTTAAAACACGTTGACGATTCATGTAGCAAAGAATTTTTAACTTAGAATAGTATATGCGTTGGAATAAATGTTGTAACTAGTTAGGTATGCTGTAAAAATATATTTAGGATTGTGATACTTAAAATAATATTCATGTTTATTTACGTATGAACTAACTTTTGATAACTTTGTCACTTCCTGACACTTGCTTCAATCTTCAGATTATTGAAGATGAGTTCGTCAAGTTAATAAAGATGAGTTACGCTCAACAACTTATTTAATGTTGAATTTGTCGTTTATTGTAATATGTTCATTAACGGTGCTCAATTTCAATCACAGTCAAACTTGATCAATTTAGAAAGTTAATTTAGTATTGGTCAACCATCCGTGAACTTGTAATCGCGACATGGATTATGCATTATAATGTCGACAAATACTGAGTTGTCAAACAAATACAGATGTTCAACCCAATTGTCTTATTAACCTATTTTTAGTATTTGATCATTTGATTGTTTTAAAGAAAAGTACTTTATTTTAAACAACCCATTTTTTATTTCTACTTAATTTAATTTTAAATTAAAAATAAATCACATTGTAGAAAAAGGTATATTTTCTACACAAAACTCATATACTTTTGTACTCAACTTGACTGTTATTTCCTAATACCAATTTTAAAAAATGGGTGACCATTTTATATAACTTTAGATCCTCGTTGACATGTTTAAACACATTAATATTTCTATCTCTACACAATTTATTTGTAATTTTGTAGTATCTATCCCATATCTATATTGTATTTTAAGGTTTCTCAAAAAAAAATATATATTGTATTTTAAGGAGGTACACCATCCGTTCCACCTAAAAAGTACCTATAATTTTCTTTTATATGTTTAATGGACAAATCGTACCAATAAATAAATAGATACTAAAACACATAGTGCACAATACTGAGGTTTCTACACATGAACACAATTTTATCTTAATATGAAAATTTTAAAACTTGTTGAATATGCACATAACAAACAAAATTTAACACTCAAATTAACGTATACAGTGAAATAAATGTTGCAAATGCACACGCGTACATAGCCTGTAAAAATATATTTGTTGTCGTGATACTTAAAATGATATTCACATTCAACTACATATAACCCAATTGCTTTTTGTTACTTTGTCATTTTTCTCAAATACTTAAAATTTAAATACCATGTATCATTTTCAGGGTGGACTTAAAATGATGTAACCGTAAATGCTTAGATATGTTGTAAAAATATATTTAGGGTTGTGATATTTAAAAGGTTACTCAAAATAATATTCATGTTTATCTATGTATGAACTAATTTATGGTCATTTCCCGACACTCTCTTCAATCTTCCTGTTAATGAAGATGGGTTCGTCCTGTTAATGAAGATGGGTTACACTCTACATCTTATTTAATGTTGAATTTGTCGTTTATTTTGATGTTTTCATTAGCGGTGCTCAATTCTAATCACGGTCAAACTTGATCTAATATATAAAGTTAATTTAGTACGGGTCAACCATCCGTGAACTTGTAATCGCGACATGGATTATACATTATGATATCGACAAATACTGAATTATCAAACAAATACAGATGTTCAACCCAATTGTCTTATTCACGCTATTTTTAGTATTTGATCAGTTGAGTGTTTTAAATAAAAGTACTTTATAAAAACTAAAGATAAATGACTTTAGTGACAGTTATTAATTAACAACCTTTTTTTTATTTCTATGTAATTTAATTTTAAATTAAAAATAAATTGCATTGTAGAAATAAAAAATTGTCTGTATCATTATTATCTAAGTTCATGTAATTATGTAAATAAAAATGTATATTGTTATGAGATTTTTTTTAATTACAGAAGTAATAAATAATATTTTCTACCCCAAAACTCATACACTTTCTGTACTCAACTTGACTGTTATTTCCTAGTACCAATTTATTTGTAATTTTGTAGTATTTATTCTATTTCTATATTCCCCCTAAGGTACTCTCGTTCCACCTAAAAGTACCTATAATTTTACTTTATATGTTTGATGGACAAATCGTACCAATAAATAAATATGATACGTAACTCACAGTGTATAATATTGAGGTTTCTACACGTGAACACAATTTTATTTTGATGCATAAAATTTAAAACATGTCGAATATGCACGTAACAAAAAAAAAAAAAAAAAAAAACACTCAAATTAACGTATACAATGAAATAAATGTTGCAAATGTACACACGTACATAGACCGTAAAATATGAGTATTTATTGTCGCGATACTTAAAATGATATTCACACTTAAATACTTATAACCTAATTACTTTTTGTTACTTTGTCGTTTTCCTCAATTTGAATTGAATTTAAGAATTAAAACAGGTCACTTAAAATTAGACATGGGCGGTTTTTAACCGACAAATCGTCGGTTACGGTTCAAAAACCGAACCGTAACCGGAAAATGGCGGTTCGATTTCGGTTGCAAGTTTTGGCAAACCGAAACCGCCGATTTGCCGGTTTTTTTATTTTATTTTTTTAATACACAATTCTTCTATTTTTTATGTATAAATTTTAAGTTATATAATTTTTATTAAATTATAGTAATGTAGTTTTTAAAAAAAGAGTTGAAACTAAAAAAATAAAATAAAAATGAGCAAAAATAGAGTGAAAACGAGCAAAAACGGAGAGAGAGAGAAAAAAAAAAACCGCCTAACCGCCTAACCGCCGGTTCGATTTCAGTTACCAAAAACGCAAAACCGAAACCGCCGGTTTTGTCCGGTTGGGCATGTCTAGTTAAAATTAAAACCCCATTTATCATTTTCAGGGTGGATTTTAATTTTATTTTAGAACGAATTATCCTCAAATCCCTCAATTATACATTAAAGATGTGTATAGATCCACGAGATTTACGTCCTGTATATTTATCTTGCTTAAACAGATAAATACACACAGAATTCTACTAACTAGAAGTGTGCAAAATGTCAATATGTACTAAGTTGTAGGGTTTAGAGTGTTAATTTGTGTTATTTTGGGTGTAAAGTATAAAAAAACACTTGCTGTATTTGGGTACAAAAATGCATATACACAAGAGTACTTGGCTTGAGATTGTCTGCCAGATTTGGGGGGTTGACTTATTAAATTTGGCTGCTGACATAAGAAGAAACTGACTAAATAGTAAAAAAACTGTGTTTTTTCCAAATATCTTTTGCTTCCTCTTTTGTACTCCTCCATTACTAGAAAATTCTGAAAAGATTCAATGAATCTATTAGTTTAAATAAATCATTATAAATTGAAAATAATTTTTCTGAAATTGTGATAATAAATATGTAAAGTGTAGAAATATTTCAAAACTCTAAAATGTACGTGATTAAGGTGACACTACACATTCTAATCCAGAATTCGATAAAAGGTAAAAATGATATTTTGTTAACGAGGGTATTATAGTAAAATCACATAAAAAAATTAATCGATTCTGACTATCCAGATTATTTTTTTATTAAGAATCAACTAAACCTTAATTTTAAGTTTTTAAGGTGGATATGCAAATTATTATTCCTATAGAAAATACAGTACGTGGAGTATAATTTATGAAAAATAAAATACATAAACATAACTATAGAATCTTAAAAAGGGACTAATTAATCGGTCCACACTCACTAACCAGTGGTCAATTTTAGCTCTATAGAAGGAGACATTTGTCTCACTTGAGTCATTGTAAATGAGACAATAAATACACTCAAGAACTTTAAAAGCATTCAAATTCTTGTTCTTATTAAGTATGAAATAACAATTGTTCAAATACAAGCTACATCATCTGGTAGTAAGTAGTCAACGGTCCCATTAACTGCAATACCTCTTTACGATGTGGAGTTTGCAAACACCACCTAAGTCGTCATGTGTCTCCACTAATCGACGTAAAAGACTCTAATCAAGTAAGCTTCTAATAAAGTTTCCAACCGGCTTGTAAATAGTGTATTACATCTTGCACAATTATAAATGCTACAAATTTCGAGAAACGTATCGACTTATTCACAAGCTTAACAGAAGAAAACTTAATGTTACAATGTGATGAAATTGCACCAACCCACTCTGTTCCTCAGAGCTCCGGCTTTATTTTCACATCTCCATTCGGTAGCATGCTTTGTGCTAGTGCGTTTCGTTTGGTCTCCTGCATAAATTACAGATGTAAATGATTTAACCGAGACTAGCATGAATGAAAGCTGTTGTTCGGGTTCACTAATTATTCAGAACATGTCACTGGAAAATTTCACTACCGACTACCATATAACATGATACAGCAATTATGTGTGTGTGTGTGTGTGTGTTCGCACAAGAAAAAAGCCAGTTCCATCAGACAGACCCAATTAAATTATTTTTAAAATTTTTTGTAGAAACTTAAATCAAATGTAATGATCTATAGTCTACACAATCCTTCGTCTACGCTGATATGTTTCCTAAGAAGTTCTCCCTAGATACCGCTTTCTGCAGCCCTCAACCATTCTGGTGAACAGTTGCTGACAAGGAGTAACATATATCTACCCTCACCATACCCATGACTCAAATAATACAAAACCAAATTGGCTATCTAAAAGCATGATTCCATTCGAAGTATCAGCATTTACAAAGAAGTGCAAGTACCATTTCATAGTCTATCCATCACACATTATAAAAAAACTAGTAAATATAATTACTTTAATATCTTCAATAACTATATTAGTAATAGTTATGATAATAGTAATTGGTGTTTGGGATATGACATCAGGGGTGGATTTTGACTCAAGATTATCAACTCTCAATTGATCAGAACACTTGTCATCCATGTACGCTTTGCTGATAAAAATGACTTTTGATTCATAGAAAACATTGCAGCCAATCACAATGTCATTACAGCAGTCCCCAATCCCCTCACAGTTTGTAGGTCAAAATTAGAACCCTTGTAATGCATTGAATCCATCAAAAGGACATTAGCACACACTTTGAGATTTAAACAATCAGAAGTTCCTTTTTTTGTGCCTCAAATCAACTATAAGAAAATGCTAATGGTAAATGAACACATCAAACAAGTGACAATTTTTTTAGAGAATAACAGGAACAAGTATACAAATTGTGAAGGAAATATGCCAAATAAATCACATGATATACTAAGGTATAGCAGAAGCAAAATGTAAAAAATCTACAATTTCTCTATCCTACAAAAGTAAGAAACATAAAGAAATACATTATATAACTTACAGCTGCAGATGCGGCGCGTATCTCCCTATAATTATCAACTTCATCAGGAAATGTCTGCTCCAGTTCCTCAAGTAGATGCTTTCGTAAGCTCTGCATTATTTAAGAGCAAAAGAGTTGCTAGTATTTCTTTTGATTACAAATCACAATGGATTTACAGCTTCTATTCAATTCAAGTACATAGGAGAAAAAGCTGTTGACGAGAAATATATAAAATGAAGGAAATTAAATTGGCACCTATATGGCTATATGACAGGAACATGTGTTACATAAAGAGTTAAATTTGCAAGCTTTATCCTGAAAATTATCATTGTGCTTACATCAAGAAAATTCAAAGAGGCTATATAAAGAATATTGCATCTCTGATGAGCTTAATTTATCCAATAGCCTAAAACATAGTTTTAGATTTCAGATTGCAACACATGGAATTATTGGCGATGCAATTATTGGCGATACAAATTATAAAAGAGTTTGAAAAGCAAAGACCAACCTTGAAAGAATCTGTTTTTCCTTTAGTAATCTGATTCTTGGCGATGCAATTATTCAACATATCCCGAGTGAATTCATCGGGATTCTTCCCATCATCTATCAAACTACATTCAAATTCATACATTCAGAACTTGAACTTGAACTTACAAGCAATAACATTCTGACACAATTTTTAGCAGAATCATATTTCCAAAAATAGTTTTCTTCATCAAAGAAACTTACTTAAGAACCTCCATTGGCACCTGAATGTTACACTTGTCTGCTAATCTTGTCATATTATCCAGCTCCAGTACCAAGTTATTCCTTCATCCCAAAAAATACAGCAGAATATAAGTATTCACAATCCATATTACCAATATCCAAATGTGAAATTTACTGCAATCCCCCAAACACAAAACAGTCGTTGGGAGTGAGAACGAATATAGCCACAAGCCCCAGAACAGTAAGGGGATGTTTGTTTTGGGATGAAAAATCCGAATTTGGAATTTTGAAATCCCACCATGTTCTAGTTTGGGATTTAGATTCAGGATTTCAAAATTCTACCCTACAAATACCTATAAATCATACAGAAATCAACACTATAAATACATACAAACAGTATATATAGATACTTATAAAACCTATATATAAACACCTATAATCCTATACTATAAAGTTAAATCATAACCTACTTAAATCTCAAAACAAACATAAAACATACAAATACAGATTTCAAAATACTCAAAATCCCAAATCAAACATTCCCTAAAAGTGAATATAACAGAGTGGGGTTATGAGAGTTACATGCGCTGAAGGAGAGGAAGTTGGGCGGCGACATTGTAGGAGGAGACGGTGAGGTAGAGCTGGTGGAGGATTCCAAGAGTTTTCTGGATTGAACCTATAACTTGAGTCAAATTCTGTTTAGGATCATCGACGGGGGTAGCGGCGGTGGTTGCCGAAGAATCCATAGGCGACGCGTCAGTTGATTGTGAGACCATGATGCTGTTTCCTCCTCCGCCAATTGCCGTTGCTGCTGTGGCCTGTGAGGAATCCATGCTTCTCAAGGTTGGATTTTTTCTCTGTTTTTCGTTGCTCGAACTGCCGCGCCCAAAGATCTACAAAGAATTGGAGGTGGGGATTTTGAATCTTTTGATTTGCGAGCTTTTTTACCGGTAGTTGCAAAATTTAGAAGTGAGAGAAATCAGAATCAAGTGAAGCATACCTGATGAACAAATTCGGAAATTCCAAAATCAATGGAATCCGAGTATCCGGTGAGTGCCGATTGGGAAATTTGGGAGCTCGAGGATTGAATTAGGGTTCGCTAAAAGGAGGAAAAACCGGTCTTCCTTGAAATTCGAAGTGATTGAGATTGAAGTGGTGATTGCAAGAGGTTTATAGCCTGATTAGGGATTTGAAATCAAATTCAGGTATTGTAGATTAAGTAGGTTGTTTTATTTACTCCGCAAGATACAGAGAATGTCGGTTTTAGCCTTTTATAGGGAGAAGAATGGCTATTTTCCGGTTACTCACACTTTTTTAAAAAGTGTCATACTTCCTCTGTTCCGTTGAAAGCTACTAGGGAGCTTTAGTTACGAAGGTTAAAAAATATACTTCTTCCGTTTCAAGATTTTATACACACTTTGATCGGCACGAAAATTAAGAAAATAGAATAAAGTGATGTGTAAAGAAAAATAAAGGAGGGGTATTATTGGTAATTCATTGATTAAAGTGGAGTGATTTAACTAAAGGGAAGGAAAAGTAAAATAAAGGAGGGGTATTATTGGTAAAAATTATGTGAATTGTTTCCCTTTTTTGAGTGTGTAAAAAATGTTGGGACGTCCCGTTAAGAAAAGTGTGAGGGAGAGTAGTTTCTAAAAAGGAGGATGATGAAATGTGAGGAAGAGTAGTTTAAAAAAAGGGGATGAGTAGCTTTAGGGGTGGTTCAGTATGGTATACCGACTATACCGTTATCATACCGAAAATTTCGATATTGAAAAAATTCATACCGTTACCGTATCGAAATTTCGATATACCGAAATTTTCAATATGTAAAAATTCATATCGATATCGTACCGTAATTTTGGTATATCGAATTTTCGGTACAGTATATCGACATACTATACCATATCGGTATTTCAAAAATATTGAACCATCATTTCATATTGAAATTGCATCAATGTACAATTCACTTTACATTTGTTTTGCCTTTAATATTATGTCTAATGGGCCTTTTTACTCCTATCAAGTTAATGGGCCATGTTGACATTGCTAGGCCCATGATATATAAAGTACGGAGTACATCTTATTTAAACACAAAAATTAGGGCAACAATGCAACTAAATAAAAAAAAAGTTAATTGGAGCTAAATCTCTCCATTTAAGTTAAAAAATATTTAAAAATATTTTTGATATATTCAACTTTCATGATTATAGATATCAATATTAAAAAAAATAACATTTTTACCATTTTAAAAATAAAAATATCAATATTCAATAACAAAATTGAGCATAATATGAATAAAATATTAAAAGAATATAAAAAAATTAAGAAAATATCAATGTACTATAAATTTATTGTTCAATTTTTTTTTTTAAATTGTTATATATTTTAAATATATGATAATAATAAAAGCCCAAAATACATTAACCTTGTGCACTCCCTCATACCTACAGACCTCTCACCAGCGGTGGTCGACGCCTCTATTTCTCGGCAACGGTGGTCGGCGGTCTTTCCGGCTGCCTCGCATTAGAAAAGCAGCCACTTAGCAAGCGGCGCTTCTCTCAGCGACAGTGTCCGGCGAGTTATCGGCGACACAGAGATTGATTTGTTCGTCTCCTAAGAATTAAGAGTTTCGTTTAATTTTGCAATTCTCTTGGTATGTTAAATTTACTGTTTTATTTACCTTTCTGTAAACGAGAATGATTTAAATTCTAGGACGATTTCTATTAGCAAATTTTAGTGCAGTTATTTTATATGTTGAGAAAGTTTCACTGAGCTCAATTCAGGATCAAGCATATATCTATGTGGCTGAAAATTAACTGTTTTAAATTCAAATTTTACTGGTTTATGCAAACTTGTTAAACTAGTGGTCTTTTTGCTGAAAATAATTTCAAATTTGCAATCAACAATGCTGTGCGAAATTCAACAATTAAACTTTGTGGTATCCTGGTGTTTATGATTTTATTTTATATTTAAATGATCGAGTCTTGTTGAGCTCAAGTTAATCAAGCTTTTTAGCTGAGTCAAACTCGAGTTTCGAGCTTCAAGTTTTGTAAACCAGTCGAGCTCGAGCTTGTCACTACTAGTTCTTTCAATATTCTTCAATCTTGTGGTCGACAGAAACTGCTGAATTCAGCATTTGGTGATGGTATATAAATATAAGTATTTAATCTGTCTTTTTGACCCATAAAAACTAACTGCTTCAGTGAAATAGACTAATCTGGAGGCAGTGAAGGTTGTGTCAAATATGTACATGTAGAAGGATTGCTTTTGTTCTAAGATTATGGAAATTTGATGTTTTTTTTTTTTTTTTTTGTGTTTTTCATCCCACTGAATATTCCTCTTCCATTCAACTGTGGAATGTTAGTTAGATAATTTGTGTTTTGGTTGGTTGGCTATTGGAGTATTTAATATTTAATCATTACAAGTATCAGTCCATGGACTCTTTAGTTGGTTGCTTTATAATATGTTTATGCTGCTATTATTGTTTGACAATATTTTTATCACAGTTTTGTGGAATTTTGACGATGAATTATATATTCTTTAAACACATGAATGAATCAAATGCATGGATAGAGCTCATGTTTGCTTCCTTAAACAACAGAGGAAATACGCGTACCAGTTATGATCTTTTTCTGATTGAGTTTGTGTTTTAAATGCAGGCTCCGAGTCTCTGATTATCTCTCAAAAGATCATGCATGAAATGGCAAGTAAAGCAAAAGAAGACCAAAAAAAGAAGTCACAGCCTCAATTGCTGAAGCTGGACAAGGCATTCAAATTGGTATCACGTTTATATGATTTTAAGTTTTCGTCACCATATTGATTCATTGCTTTTAAATTGGGAGCTTTAGATTATTCTTCGTGTAGCTTGTCCATGTTTGCAGTTCAAAAAATGTGATACTTTCTTTACATATGCACATGTGTGCACTCATATCTATCTTTGCCTTTAAGATGATTCTTTTTTATTTAATTGAGGAAAATTTTCTGAAAGTGTTATATGATTTTATCAATGCTTGTTGTGTATACATATATCTAGGCCTTCCTATTTTTAACTCTGTATTAAGCTCTTTTAAGTAGTTTTTTGTTTTGTTTTGTTTAAAGCAGTACTTCTGCACTTCAACTTTCTTGTATAGGATGTGCATATGTGGCCTTAGAAGGCCATATTCTAATCAGACATATTATTTCTGTCATCTGTGCAGGCCGAACAGTGGGTTAATAACATGACTAAAACTTCAGTGAACGAGAAATCAACCTCAGTAGAACTTGAAGGGCGTCCATTGAGGTCAGTGCATGCCTGCTTTCAAATTTGCATCATCGTATAACTTCGATCATGGAGTTTTATTTGTGTGGGGGATTTTTCATAGGCTTGGAATTGGTGCTACTGTTCCCAAAGAGTCCAAATTCACCCATTCGAATAATCCCATTGAAAGAAAATTGCTTGCCAAGTTGAACGATGACAAAAGAAAATTGACCAAGAAAAATGAAGATTTAGCTCCATCTGCAACAAACGGAAATGCTGATGAAGACAGTGAGGAAGATGAGTCGGAAAGTAAAACCAGAGCTTTTGGCAAGAAGAGACCTCCAAGTTTGATTTCACCTCAACAAATGAAAAAAAGGCGTAGATAATCAGTACATTTCGGAGAGTGCCATCGTTATTCTCCACAGTTTCTCCTGACCATGTGACGATCCACCCCATCTAATTTTTGAGCGACTGCTCGTGAAGAGTACGAAAATTAATGACCAAGTCTGTTTATGTCATCGCTTCATAACTTTTTCTGTATTCGTCCAAGGGATACTCGTTCAGTAGTTGCGTCCGAATGTGAATCTGTGTTTGTTGTTTAATTTATCTGTAAAAACTGTTTAGTTTTCATATACAGGAACGAAATTACAAGATTCCAAAATTCCTATGTTGCTGCACACTTCATGTGCCTCCTTGTTAATAATGTGTTGCTTTTGGGGCTTGCACCATTAGTCGTTAAGTGTCGTTTTGACTATTCGTTTCATTTGCAATTTTAATGTCGTTCGACACTTTTTCATGTGCATCAAAGTGTAAAAATGTCGTTTTGACTATTCATTTACAATTTAAATGTCGTTTTGCACTTTTTAATGTCAATTAATTGCGTTTCTCTTTCGCATTGTACGCTTGGTTCATAGCAAAGAATCAACACAAGATCGATGGGTGGAAATACTAAAAATTCTTAAGAAACAAATGGACACTATTGAATTAAGCTACACACTAGACATATAGAGGAATACATCTATTGCACAAGTTACATTACAGATGTATAAATAGGAACATCAGAGGATGAGTCAATACAAGACAAGCATGTTGTCTTTACAAACCAAACCTATGTGCAAACACGAAATAAACGAAACTACAAAAACATCGATACACACGCATTAAACACACCGAAGCCTGATCATTCTACGATCATACATACACCAACAAGCCTGACCTTTTACATTTCTCCTCAAACCTGCACACTAACAAGTTTCGAGGATCCATTATTTGGAATTTCTAACACGAAAACCTCTCGTACAAGACTCAACTGTATTAAGAAATCCTAACTACGTTTGTAACTTTATCCGACGATGTTAAAAGTAGGATGTTTCAGACCTTTATCAAGAGCTCCAAGTGAAAACCCGAGAAAAACTTACAAATGGCCTGAGAGATGTCGTCCCTAACACAACAGTAACGATGTCGACCAGAATCAGTTTAGTCTTATGTGATCAAGTTTCGACCGCTGGAAGCTCAAAAGTATCCTCCACCACAAAGCTTGGTACTATCTCCTCGACCAATTCAACGAAAATGGATTCCCCCATCTCAAAAACAATAAGCTCGATATCTGATCGAAGATCCATCCATTTTCTGGATCTTGCCAAGTCTGTTTTGACAAGCTGATCCAAGGAATAAGGTCGTGGATGCTGAGAAAGTAGTTGTTCGACTCGTTGCCATATCTCTTGGATAAGATCCATCCCTTTTGGGGGTGGTTGGATATTCAGTTCAACACGCGATGTCCCAGAATAGCATCCGAAGTAAATATCGCAGACCTCCTTTAGAGCTTCATTAGCACAGTCGAAAAGGAATTTCTGATCATAACGGGGTCGGCTAGAAAATAACTCAACTTCGTCAAATAATGATGAGTCGAGAATTTCGTACGTTGAAAGCCATCTGATTAGAAATTCATCCCAGTTTAAACCTGAACCGAGCAACACAGCCTCAACATATTCAAATGCAGATTCCTCGTCCTCGAAAGAAATCCTCGTACAAATTTCTTGCTCACAAGGAGAAGATTGTTCTTCAAAATATATATGCCTTGGCTGAAATTCTTTTTCAACTGAATGTCACAAATAGTTCAATTTCAGTGTGAAATATAGATACAGAAATCATAACATGAGACTCTCGACTCTTTAACAACACCTACCTGGCTTAGATGTAGTGCTTGCAGGACTGATGTCGTCATCTGTAAATAATGGCTCGAGAACAGATACCGGACTGGGACGCTCAATTTTCTCAATCGCACAATCAGAATCTTCAACCTCGATGCTGACTGGACAACGTGGGGGGGACTCAGCTGGAGTAGACAGTATCTGGTCTTCTCCAAATAAAGCCTGCATAAAATTAACACGAAAAAGAAACATGATAAGATGAACCAATTAGAATACACGAGAAAAGAACATGAAAGAAAGGGAATTTACGGATTGGAAGCATGGGTAAGACTCTTCCAAGGACTGGGGGGCAATTTCGGCATTGTCTACTTCCCCAGTGTCTTCTTCCTCGAAATCTACACGAATCAAACCATCAGAGGCTTTAGAAGTTTCCTCTTCCTGAGGCCTTGATTCAGTCATTTCTTCAATCTCCACAACTATCGAAGGCGAAATTTGAACTGTTGGATAAAAACAAGATTTCTTTCAGTATTATCAAATAGTTAGATGGCTTCACAACTATATTAACTAACAAACGTCTGATATTTACCTTCAGTAACCGTAGCAGCATCATGGGTAAAGGATTGAACATCTGAAGAACATTCTTGATCATCTCTGATTGGAATATCACAATCCATATCCATGGATACTACTTTGTCCTCCAGATTTCGCCTTCTTGGACTTGGATGATTGTTGTTGTTTTCTTGCAACGGGCCACTCACGTCATTCTTAACTATGCCACGTGGAGATAATCTCATCTGAGCAGTTATAAAGATATCATCACCGTGTGTTTTCGGGCTGCAGCAAGGGGAACCCTTATACTCGGGAAGAGAGAGGATCCTACCGAGCGATTTTGGCAACTGCCCAGTCATCGACTCAAGATTTTCGTCTCCATTCATCAGCATCTCGGAGAGATGTTTTTTAGCCTCAATGTAGATGTTAGATCCCCTAAATCTTGGATTTCGGGATGCCTCATTCGCCACTGGTGAACTGTTATCCAATAACTTACCAACTGGTTCACTCTTCTTAAAGCTCGGGGAAGATATCAAAAACTTCTCCATATACTTATGGTTCCTATTCGGCGAGCTCCATCCATAATTTTCTCCTTTCTCACCATTATTGTCGTTTTGGTGCTTAGGAAAATATTTATGTGTGTCAGGAGAGACCCCTTGTCTTTCCTTTCCCATTGCATGCCTCAGCTTTCTTTTAATCTCTGTGAAAGAGAACTGCGACGTATTTTTCTCATTTTGCAGCTTATTATCCCTGTTGTGTGATTGCAATTCAAGACTGCTAATCATACGATCACTTCGAGGGCTTTGTGCACCTGGTTTTAAGACGACGGTTTTATTATCAGATTCAATTTCCCTTCCCAAGGGAAAGCTCTCCATAGATTTGCTCCTTCTCCTGAAGAAATTTCGTGGTTTACGACCATTTGACTCATCAAGCTTTGGCTTCTCTTCTGACAACCTGGATACGGACAAAGAACTCGGTGATTGATCTCTCCTTAACTGAGCATCCTCTAAATTTTGAACGTGCTCAACCAGTTTTGAGTCCGGATCCTGTAGTAGTTTTAAGTACAAGCCTTCATTTAAACTTAATCTTCGTAAAGCATCCATGAATTCTTTGGAGCAACGAAGATTCCCCTCTTCCCCAAAACGCTTACTGCCACTCAGTCTCTGTTCAATAAACAGTTTTATTGCTGTAACCAACTTTTCTTCAACAACTGTCATGGTTTCATCAGATGGGATATCGACATCACTTTGTAAATCATGCTTCAAGCTTCTTTCGTTGATCTCGGTCAACTCTTTTAATATCTTTTCCAGATCAAGATTATCAGAAGGCCTTTGATTGGGAACCTGGTTAGCATTTTCAGTAATCAAGTCCGTATCACACGACTTATTGCGACCCCTGTTTCTTTTCTTTTGATGTTTCTTCAGATGATTTACATCTGAGTTTCGTTTTTCCAGACCCATTTCGGAATCATTTGGCTGGTTTCCTGAGACCTGCTCGTTAATCATCTCTTCTTCCATGAGTTCCTTCACACTCGTTTTGGCAGCATCGACCATAGGCATTGGCATATTACTTTCTTCAGCATCCTGATTCACTAAAGAGAATTAATATGAAAAAAAGAAGTCAAATTAAAATTCCGACATGATATCGAGGCACATACCGCTATGCTTTCACAATTTTCACTCGGACCTGCTATTACTGCTTGGTTACTTGAAAATCCTGTAAAACCGGAAGGGGAGGTGTGTGAATTACCTTAACTACAGAAAACTGTTCCTCTCAAAAAACATCATAAAAATGGTTTATATGAAGCTCTTACCAACAGATTCCTTGCTCTCTCGCCTTCTATCTGCAAGCAATCGTTTCGTGGTTCGACTTTGTCGGAAGTCAAATATGCTAATTAACCCCCATATACAACCTGCCTGGTCTCTTTCATGTCGTGAAGGGCGTCTTCTTGATCTCTTTGCCATAACGAATTATCTCTACCTTTTACTGCTTCACGTTCATTTATTTATCCTCGTCTTACTGCAAGTTTAGCAGCAATGAAGTTACATTAGAATCAAACCTCAAACAAGTACAACAAAGCTACCACACAACTCATAAGCAAGCAAATTCAGATTCGAAAACGGTTACACAGGTCTTATTCTAATTCAAGTTCAAAACATCTTCATTACATGATTAAATCGACAGAATTTTCGGTCTAAAATGTGAAACAGGATAACTAGACAAGAAAGCTTCAACAGAACACCTTCAATTGCACAAAGTAAAGAATGTCAATCCAGAAATCCTATTCCATAAAATAAATAAAAAAACCATTTTTTGGGAACAGTTTTAATACACTACTAATACACACAACCAATTCTACAGTAAAACATAACCTCCAAGCACATGCAGTCCCAAAAATGTACTAATCATACAAGCACTGAATATCTCAACTGCCTCAAATTGAATCGCAAGTGGTGTGTTTTTCAATCATTTGGTATGCACACAATCGAGTGCGTTTTTGCACATTGGGCAGAATTCCTATTTTAGGCCCGATTCAGCATTTATCTTGGACCAAATTACCCACCTATCTTGGTCTAATCTAGACTACCAAACTGAACATTTATAGATAACAGAAAGGAATAAATAGGTGAAAAGAAAAACCAGAATCAAGATACATTAATGGACTGAAATGTAAAGGGCAAGATATAAAATCAAATACAAAATGGGATACTTTATAATTGAACATCCATATTTCAGAGGTCCAAAAATGTACCAAAAGTAAATTAGAACAAGAGGATTTATTATTACCTGAAACTTGATGAAACATGCAGCCCAATATACTCTCTCAAGAGTCTATGAAAAAAGTGAATTTAAGGCTGGATCACCAATCACTGTAGCCTCTATAGTTGGCAAGGAATCAATTCTTTTTTCACTTTTTATTCTTCTCTTACCAAACAAGCTTTGAAAATGGCAATGGGATCTCACCACAATTTCTGCTAAACCAAACCAAAGCAAATTCAAAAACCCTTCACAGATTTGATTTTTATATATTTGATTTGAAGACAATGGTTGTGCATCTATGCAAGATTTAGGGAGGAAAAAAAATGAACCGACAACTTTCCCCTTTAAAAGCACAGTGTTATAATCCTAAGCATCCAAAACACTCTTTCAAAAAATTACTTTTTTAGGCAAATTCTGGCGAGCCCAGTTGAAAAAACAACAAAAAAATCCCCAAAATAAAAACCCCACAAAAAAAATGTTGAAAATGAGGCCTTTTTCTTCTTCTTCCAGACTATCAAGAAACAAAAATCTTATCTTTGACAGGTATTTACACGGATTGAACACTCATAAGAAAGAAAAATCAAGAAAGATAGAAGCTTTATAGCTTGTCAAATTCCAAACCGACCAAAAAGAGAGAAACCCATATGGAAAAATTGTGAAAATCACCCACCCACTTATTAAAAATATGGAACCAAGAACTAGGGTGTGGGGCAGCCATTAAAGACTGAAAACACAAATAAAAGAAAAACTAAAAAAAGTTGGAAAGTGCAACTAATAGTGTGTGTGTGTGTGTGTGTGTGAGAGAGAGAGAGAGAGAGAGAGAGAGAGGACAACAATCGTGCTGATGGCAATGTAATGGAAGAAGGAGAAAAATAGTATCTATACCTTACGCCATCTTTGCCACATCAAAATGTAGGGCCATCAATTGCAAGAAGACAACTTTCATTCACCAAGAATTTATTTTTTTGTGTATATTTCTCAATTTTTTTGTGCAAGAGGTCTCGTGAGTGTAATTTTGGCACGACGTTTTAACACTTTGAATAAATGAGTGTTAATTTATATTGGATTTTCAGAGGTTTTTATCCTTAGTAAATACTCCCTCCGTCCTACAAAAATAGCCACATTTAACTTTACACACAAATTAAGAAAAATCAATAAATGTAGTCAAATTTAGTTAATGTGTCAATTTTACCCTTAGAATCTCATACTCCAAAATCGGCTAAGTATTAATTACTCTTATTAACTAAGGGTAAACTTGACAATAAAGCATTTAATATTAAAGTAAAAGAGGAAATGTGGCTATAATTTGGAACATCTAAAAAAGGAATACGTGGCTATTTTTGTGGGACGGAAGGAGTAACATTTATAGGGGTATTTTAGTACTATTCTGCATATACTCCTTTACAAAGATAGACACATTTGATTTTACAATCAGATTAAGAAAAATCAATAAATGTGGTCAAATTTAACTAATACTATATCTATTTTACCTTTGATATTCCATAAATTTGGTGTAAATTTCAAAGTAGTTGAGTCTTAAAAGTAATTATGGAGTAAGTTTAATTAAGGGTAAAATTGTCATTAAAATATGATTATAATTTGGAACATCCAAAATAGGAAACTGTTGTTATCTTTGTGGGACGGGGAGTAGTTAGTTATTTTTATTACTAAGAATTTTTTATTTTTTTGAACGAATAGTGTGTATATTTCTCAATATTTTTGCATAGAAGAGGTCCCGTGAGTATAATTTTAGCACGACGTTTTAACGCTATGGTAAATAAATGAGCTTTTAATTTGCAGGAGTACTAGATTTTCAGAAGTTTTTATGCTTAGTAAAAATAACATTTATGGGGGTATTCTGGTACTATTCTGCATATATTATTTAAGGAAAAAAAATTAGTTAGTTGCTTTTATTACAAAATTGAATGTAATTTAAGATGGTATCTACACTGGGTGGGACATAATGAGTATAGTATTTAGTACAATTTTTTTTTATACATAATACATGTATATGATCAGTATTTCTACTTGCATATTTATGATTGATAGATATTAGTAGTATATTATTAATTGTATTTTACCAAATATAGCTTTTTGTGTTTCAAATTTGACCCCTCTTTCGATTTTATTATGACAAATTCTTCTATGCAATTAAATGTATGAATTTTAATGTTCAATTTAATCTTAGATCTCAACATTTGACTCAATTTATTGAAATTCAATTTCAAATATATATTTATAGTCAATTGAACTTATTATTTGTCATATTCCTTTTAGATTATCTATTTTTTTTCCTAAATAAATTTTATTTACTTTATACATAAAATATTAATATTCCTAAAAAAATTTATTTAAACAATTGAAAATTATATACAATTGAACCGTGTGAATACAATTTTTTTATATACAATGCTATCATAATCATTCTCATTCCTAATTACCATGTTTATTGTACTCCCATCGTTCGCGAAATATAGTCTCATTTACCTTATATTTTCCGTCTACGAAATGTAGTCTTATATACATTTATGGAAATATCACCCTTCAACTATCATTTAATTACTCAAATTGTCACCAACTTTATTAATAAATAATCACTTTATTCACGATGAATCTCACAATACACTTACTTTATCTACTTTTTCTTTAAAATATGTGTGTCCCACTCCAGTTAAATTACACTTAGTGGATGGAGGGACTAATTTGAGTGTACAACATAAACAGGGCAGAATCGAAACCGACATGCACTTGTAACTGGTTCGGTTCCATATTATCGGAATTGAAAATCGACAGTTCGAACCGTATGACCGAAACTGGTTTTTACAAAGCACTCACACAAGAAAAAAAAAACACACAGTCACACACTGGACAAACAAAAAACACTCTTACTGCTTAATGTTTTCTTGTTCTTTATGTAAGATTGCAATTTTTTGGAGGGTAGTAACATGGTATGTACGAAAATTGGATGCATAAAATGAAATAGATAGAGAAGGGCAATTATCCTGTGTGCTCTATTTGTTTTCTTCTTACTTGAATCATATTTGATCAGTTGACTCATTTATATATATGACCATTGGTAATATAATTTAATTAGTATGTATAATAAATGAAATATTTTATTAAATGTAAAATTTATAATTTATTTAACAAAAAAGCAGATATAGTAGCATGTATACGGATGCAAATGATTCACTCGATGTCTTTTGTGTGATATTATAAGTATTATCTATAAAATATATATAATAATAATAGGATTAATTGATTTTTTTAAGAGGTTATGCATTGAGATAAAATTGATTCAATTTAATATTGAGAAGAACTTATGTACAATGTTGTACACTCAATGTCATTTTTTTTAAAGGAATTGATAGAAAAACTCACGAATCGAAATCGGGTCAAATTATTTTTCTCACAAAAATCGCGGAAAAAAAACAAACAAAAAGACTCAGCTCCCAAGTCTATATATGTTATTATAAGGGTAAATGTGTGTTAATTGTTCTAACAATAACACATATTACTTGTTATTATAGTAACACAGATTTAAGGGCGAGTATTTAATTTTTTCCTTCGTGTAATTTTTGTAAGAAGATCAATTTGACCCGACTTCTGTCTTTTTCATAATTTGTGATAATATTATATATAAATTTATTCTTTAAAATTTGTATCTCAATTTACTTTAAAACATGATTAAGTACGGTCTACTTATGTGATAAAAACATGTCTTGTTGTCAAATTTAAGGGCATATTTTTTTTTCTTTCATCAACTAATATAATGATAATATTGAAGTGAACAAGATAATATTGAAGTGAACAAATAAAGCATTTTTTAAAAAATTTACAGCTAATGTTAAATTTATGTAATGATTGTGGTTAATTATGAATTTAATATGAGCTGAGATTTGAATTCAATTTTGTTTGGCTCCCTCAGGCAGTCAAGCTACGATCAAATTACATTACAATACTTTTGACCACCCTCATCATGATGTTTTTTTTTTAATTATATTTTAAACTCAGCAGATAATATTTAATTTTAGCTATATAATATAATTAATCAGTGCAAGGATTTATTTGAATGGATCAATTCATGGAATTTAGTTGACAATTAAAGTCAACAATAGATTTGTATGGAGATTAATTCACATATGGTACTATAACTTTACTAAAATTCACAAAACGTTTTGGTTAGTTCATTTTAGGCTCAATTTTGATCATTCAAGTCTTAATTTGAATCATTTGTGTATTAATTTTGGTCCTATTGTTAATTTTAAGAGATGCCATAAGTTTTTTTTTTTTTTTTTTTTTATCTCACATTTCATTATATTATCCTCTCTCAAACACATCACTTCTAATACATTTATTTATTCTATCCTCTATTGCAAAAGTCGGCGTCTAGGCCCGACTAGGCGCTAGTCCTCGATCTATCGTCCGCTTAACGATTTTCGACTAGATCATTTTCTTTTTAATTTGACTTTCCACAGTCGAAGTCCGGTTCGAGCGATTGTGCACAATTTTTCAAGTGGAATCGACGCAAAGCACGTGGCTTTGCCATGATGTATAACTTTTTTTTTGAAAAATTATATCGTCTAAGGGGTGAAACTACATTTTTTTTATTATTTTTAGACATCATTTTTGCAAGTTTTAATTTTTTCAAGGATTCCTTTACAATCTTTTGCTTTTGTTTATTAGAATTTCGTGTTTATTGTTTGAGAATTATAAGTTAAAATAGTTAAAAATAAAATTCGAAGCAGCCGATTAGGCGTCGCCTTGGCTCCGACTAGCCGTCTAGACGGTGCCAATTCGCCAGACTACCAATTTTCGACTTCTGCAACATTGATTCTATTATATTTTTTAATATTTGTGTTCAAAGTTCAAGGATAACCTTTATCTAAACGAAACTCGACGAGAATAAATTAATGAAAAGGTGAAAAAGTATTATCTCACCTACTCTCCTATTAAAACACCTTGAAAAGTTGCTACATAAACATAAATGTCATGGAAAAAATCTACCACAGTAACAAAGTAATACTACTAATTGAATAGGTATTTCCAAACAATACATTCCTAAATACAGCCAATTTGTCATGATAAGCTAAAATAGAAAAAAAAGAGGGGGTCAAAGTGCAAACAAAAGGTGCAGGTATACTCCCGTGAAAGGAATCAATAAATAAAAACAAACATTACTCTGAAAAAGAGCACAATTTTTCTAGTTTTTTGGATTTACCAATGAGTGAGGTCTCACTTTCAGGGTCTGTGCAGTGCAGTTACTACTGAATGCTGCGATGTAATACAAACTCACATAATGCAAAATGTATACTGTATACTGTGTGCATACCTATTTAAAACAGCTGTCGAAATTATATTATTCATTCCGTTCCCGGATAACTTGCATAATTTCATCGACTCATTTAAAAAAAAATAGGATTTTGTGATTAATGATGTAAGGTAAATGAGGGGTATTTTAGGTGATTTGATGAGGTGCAAAGTTAAATGTATGAAAAAAATGAGTGATAATTTTGAAAATAAAATAATGTTGTGAGGTTATTGATTTTGTAGAATATTTCTATATTAAGAGTATACAAGTAATTTTGGGACGTCCAAATAAGAAAAATGGACAAGTAATCACGGGACGGAGGGAGTAAATAATTACAATCTCCATTCCATAAAATAGATACATTTAAATCAAGAAAAATTAATAAACGTAGTTAAGTTTAACTAATATGTCTATTTTATACTTGATATTCCATAAATCTGATGTAAATTTTAAAGGACAAAGTATATCATCGTAAATTGTAAAGTAAATATAAGAAATTGAATATTGAGTTTTTTAAAGATAATGGACGATTGATTTACGCACTATAGACACTCCTACATGATTATTTTTTAAATCTCTCTAAAAAAAAAATTACTATAGATACTCCTACATGATTATTTTCACAGTTTGATAACACAATTGATTTAAGACAATATCGAGAAATGTATTAACATTCACTTGATGCAAGTAGCAAAATTCGGTTGACAATTGACATTAGTAAATAAAAGAGTTAATTAGTTACTCCCTCTCTCCCACAAAAATAGCTACATTTGACTTTATACACATATTAAGAAAAATCAATAAATGTAATCAAAATTAGCTAATTGTACAAAACCCTTAGGAAAAATCGGTTGACATTAGTAAATAAAAAGTTAATCGTAACAAACCCCTTCACGTTTGAAAAATGTTGCACAAAATTATTTTATAGATTGAAACTTGTATGAATTACGATTTATTAAATTAAGTAAATTTTACCATTTTTAAAAAAATGAGTAAACAACCTTACCTTGTTTCAACCTTTTTTAACAATTTGACCTATTTCTTATGTTCTTTGTACTTTTTTAAAAAAAATATTAAAATTTGAAGACCATAATATGAATGATATAACGTTAAAAAAAGAAGAAGATAAAATTGGTAGCCCATCTGTAAAAAAAGAGAGAATTCGCTGAATTTAATAAACCACCTGAGAATTTCGTGCAATTTTCAAATTATGAAGTAATTTCGTACTCCCCCGTCCCACAAAGATAGTCACGTTTTTCTTTTTTTGAATGTTCCACATTATAGTTACACTTTCTCTTTTACTTAAGCATTAAATACTTTATTGACAATTTTACACCTAATTAAACTTTCTCTATAATTACTCATTAACTTTGAATTAAGAGTAACTAGTAACTACGATCAATTTGTTTTGAAATTTACACCAAATTTATGAAATATCAAGGGTAAAATAGACATGTTAGCTGAACACATATATTGTTTTTTTTTCAATCTGTGTGTAAAAGTCAAATATAGCTATTTTTTTCGACAAAGTGGGATAGCTCAAGTGGTTAGAGCACCACTACCTAGGTCTTAGGTCTTGGGTTCGAGTCATGGAGAGGGGAAAAAGGGATGGGTATTTAACTTCCAAAAAAAAAAAAAAAAAGATAGTATCATTTTCAAATTACGAGAAATTTAGTGCAATAAACCCGTAAATAAAAACTAAACCAAAATAATGGTAATTAATTGAAGTTACGTAGTATTAAATGTTTTATTGTCAATTTTACCTCTAATTAATATTAAATGTTTTATTGTCAATTTTACCCCTAATTAATAAGAGTAATTAAGGCTTAGCAGATTTTGAAAAATGCGATTCTAAGGGCAAAATTGACACCAGTAACGGACCTATTCAGTGCCCAGGGGGGCCCGTGGGCCCCCCACTGATTTTGTAAATTTGTTAGGGGTATTTTGGTAATTTCACACATATTAAAATTAATACTATATTCTATAATTATTTGCACACTCCTGATTTAAAAATAATTCGAACATCATTTTATTTTAAAATCGTCACCCATTGAGTCTATATTTTACTCTACATTTCACTAAATCTATTTTACAATTCTACTAAATCCTCCTCACACCTTATCAAATCACTCAATGAGTCTACATTTTACTCTACATTTCACTAAATCTATTTTACAATTCTACTAAATCCTCCTCACACCTTATCAAATCACTCAAAATACGCTATCTTATTTGACTCTACACCACTAAATTCAATTTTTTTTAAAAAAGTGAATCGGTTAAAATGTGCAAGTTATCACGGAACGGAGGGAGTATAAACTTCTACCAAAATATAGCAAAAGTCAACTTATTCGATCAATTTAATTTAATGAAATGTGACGTATTGACAATTTTATAATGTGAAATTTTGATAAAAATAATCGGTACGTATTATTTTATCTTTATAATAATGTTGATCGGGCCCCCCTACCGAAAATTTCTGGGTCCGTCACTGATTGACACATTAGCTAAATTTGACTACATTTATTAATTTTTCTTAATCTGTGTGTAAAGTCAAATGTAGTTATCTTTGTAGAACTAGGGAGTAAAAAAATTGGGGACAATGTTTGTATAGAGACAGCGATGATGCCACGCTATTTATATCATACTGTATGTTGTTTCACTATCATGCTACCAATTTCTCACACGAGGACATTTTTTGGACATTCTTAAATGCGTTTTTTTGTGATTGAAGAAGCTGTTACGCGTAAAACGTTAGTTGTTGTTGATGTGTGTGCGACTTTATTGTGCATCTTGTACGGATACGTGTTGTAAATTTACATTTAGTTCGACCTTTTGATTTCAGCTGTTTATTAAATTTTCCGTGTAAACTTTTATGAATTATAGTTACTCCATTATTTATAGATATGAATTGTCTCTTGACATATTTAGGATATTTTTATAAAGGGAACTAAAAAAAAATTATATTATGATACCATATAATGTTAAAAAGAAAAAAAAACTCATGGAGAGTAAAATTTCATAAATCAAGGGGGCAAAACACAAAAATTATACTCCAACTTGAAGCCATAAAAAAATGTATATAGTATTTATTAGAAAAAAATTACATTTCGAGATAACAAATGCCCCACGCCCCCATAAATTTGGAAGGGACTCCTCTTAGGTACTGTGTAAACACGAGTGTATGTGTGTGATCCAAGAACTCTATTTCTTGCACAAGAATTTGAATACCATAAATTCATCATTGGAGAGTACTTAGCCATCAAACACTTTTTTTTTAAAATAATGACACTAGAAAAAGAATTCATATGAATTCAAATTTAGAGAACAAAGAGAATACCTTTTTTTTGTTTAAATAAAAACCTCAGGATAATCAGCAATTATCTATCTAGTTTAAAAGGGATAAAAATCAAGGAATGATCACTTTTTCGCCCAAAAATGTAAAAGGAAACTAAAATCAAATTCCTTCCTTCAAACAAAATCCATTTCCCCTTTTTTCACTTGCTTATCTAAGAAGAGACGCGTGTGAGTGTGTGTTTTGTGTGGGGGTTGAGACAGTGAAAAACTTAAAATTGATGCCCACAAGAAGCACTCATTTATGTCTGAAAATCAATGATAACCACCACTAACCTTTTTATCTCCGCACACATGCTGCCCAACATTGGTTTACATTTACTAATGTACTACAATAGTCAAATAATAGCTTCTTCCCATAGGTTTAAAAGTCAAAAATTTTAATTGCTTTTGACAAAACCTGTAATTAGGGTTAAACAACTTATTCATTAAGTTACGCTCATAGTCTTAGTGATTATTTTGTTGGGTGATTTATGCTAAATACAAGAGAACTAATTTCAAACTAAAAAAAGACAAATAAAAACTTACTCCCTCATTCTCATAATTATTTACACACTTTTCTTATTGGGACGTCCCAAAATTATATGCACACTCTTAATATGGAAATACCCCACAAAATTAATACCCTCCCAACATCATTTTACTTTACATCTTATCAAATCACCTAAAATACCCCTCATTTATCATACATCATCATTCACTAAATTCTCTTTTCTTAAAAATTGTGCTGGTCAAACCGTGCAAATAATTTCGGGACGAAAGGAGTACAACTTAAGGGAAACAAATGTACTGTCTCTTCACTTGTATAACTTCTACATATTTTATATTGGCACATGCAAAGCATGGATAGATTTATATAAACAACAAAGACACTAACAAAATGTTTATTGCAAATTTTTACGAAATTTATTGTTATCTTGGCCATTCTATTCAAGAAAAGAAAAAGGAAAAGTGGGAGAGGACTATATATATCAAAGAGAAAGAAATTGGTTATTCTCATTTCAACGTCTCTCTCTATATATATTGATTGGCATAGGATGCGACTTTGGCTTTGGGGCACTATCTGTCTTGAAAATGACTCAAAAGCCCAATATTCTATGTTGTAATTTAATATTGAAAAAGCCAAAATATTAGTTACATCAAAATCGATAATTATTACAGCATAGACTATGCAAACCTAACTTCATTGGAGTAAAAAATGGAAAATATCATGAGTTGGAAGATTAGAGAATGATGTATCATATTATAATAATTTAATGGACGGATACAATAATGGAAATCGACCTACCTTGGCCGACAGTTTAAACCCACTCACTATATTGTGAAGCAATATAAAATAAATTGGAGGAGCGTAAAATGGGAATAAATATTTTAAACTCCTCCTTATAATCCATATTTTTTTCTTAACTTTTTCAATAATTCGGAATAACTTTTTCTGCTTGTTTTTTGGTCATAGTAGATTATATATGAAAGAAGTTGGTTAATTCCTAATATATAAGAACAATTCTTTGATTCGCTACAAGATTTTCCTGACAAAAATTGCGTTAGACATTATGGGGTACCCAATACCATTGATATATAGGTCATAAAACGCGTGGTCCCTAATATGATTTCTAAGACAACTTTTAGTATATATTTATATATATATATACTACATCCGTTGAAAAATAAACAATTTTAACTATTTGTACACGAATTTACTATTTCTTTTAACTTAAAAAAATACTTCTAAGTTTTAATATCACTAGAAATAATTAGTTGACATATCTAATTAAAAGAGGGATGTTTGTATTCTATTGACGATCTCCCTAAAACAAGTAAAATAATGTGCCACTATTGGCATTAAAACTGTGATGGTGAACCAATTATTTGCGACAAGAAAAATTTATGAGTAAACTATGAATAAAAAACAAGATAAGATAATTTATTTGTTTTATTTTTATAATGATATAGTATAGTCCGAGATTGATTATTATAGAACAAGTTTTGCTTAATCATTGAACTCAAGGACCTAATGTATGTCTTGATTCTCAAGTCGGCACAAATTTATGCTGTGATTAGAGTCCAACAAAACAAAAGATTTCGTTACATTTCGTATTGAAAACTAATCATCTATAAGAGTGTGACTACTCACACTTCATTATAAGCATACCCCACTAATTTTAAAAAAGAATCTATTTTACCAAGTATACCCCCATTTTATTCCTTTTATTTCCTAAAGTTCTAGGTTTATGTGTGTGTGTGTTTTTTTTTAAAGTTTACATAATTTATAGTTATAGTGATTCTATCCTATGCAAACCACAATAGAAATTACATATAAATTGCATAAAAAATTGAGTTTGACATGCTATATCTGTTTGAAATCTATTTGTGCGGTTGCGGGCCAAAATCATGGACAAACACTGGGAAAAGCATGCATTCATTCACTGGCCGAACACTGTTCTTATGCCTATTTTTAAAAAAAATAACTTAGTTTTTTTTATTTGTGCCTATTTTTGTCGTAAATATTATACTTGAAAAAATCAAAATATGGGGGAAGGAGAAGGGACACGAGATGGTTAGACAAATACTTGATGTCCCGATGGCCCATAAATTTTCACAATTATTTTTTTCCCATACTTTCCCAGCTAACGATGACTATGGGATGATAGTGCAATAACAAGAGTTGAGAGAGATTAATGTAGTTTTGTCACATCGTTTGTTTAATAGCGATAATCACTAGATCTAAAATTGATAGTAGTTTAAAGCTGAAGAAAACAAATTTGATGATCTAACTTATTACATGTATGCCCCCACCTAACACAAGCCACTTGACAGAGAGAACAGATCTCAAGCCACTTAGATTTTTCCGCCCATCAATTCAAAATAGCTTCACTTTAAGTAGAGGAATAGTTATTCGATCTTTTTGCTAGTGATTAGGTTGAATGTTCAATACTCGATTTAGGCACCCTTTGACAAATATGTTATATCTCAAGTGACTCAAACTGAATCGCATATAGTGTGTCTTTCGATCATTTGGTATTCACACAATCGAGTGTGTTTTTACGTGTTGAGTAGAAAATTTATTTTAGGCTTATCAAACCATTTATCTTGAACTAATTTTCTATACTATACTGGGAGGTGGTTGAGGGTTCTATTATCCTAATTCGTTAATGGGGTTGTTAAATATTTACCCTAATCCTCCCCAAAAAGAAATTAAATATATTTGCAGCATTATGCTTTTCCAAATAAGTCCATCTATAAGTATATGACAGTCTGTTTCTACGGACACCTCTGCCTTTTATGTTAGCACTAAAAGTGAAATTCCAGCCAGCTACTCTGTGTAATAATAATGCAATGACCCCAAAGATGTCAATTTCCTTCTGTGTAATAATATCTGTACAGTAAGAATTGTGGCAAATTATTTAAGAAAATTATTGCGTTTGAATTATTTTTTATCTTCACCTATTAAGTAGCTAAACTCTGTAAAAAGACAAGCAAGTCCTTTTCTATGTGAGCTAATTCTAGAAGACCAACTTTGTTACCGTGGACAAATTAACAACTTACAAAAACGTGTTATCAGAGTTTCATAATACAAGAAAGAATGAATGAGAGATGATGGTCTGAATAAGACACGATCGATGATCGATTATGATATTATTCGGAAACTGAATTTATCATACCTGGTGTGGGGAAGGATTAGTGAGATAACTTTATTCACTTTTAACTGAGTGTGTGATAGATATATATATCTGCCATGAATCAAAATATCTTGAGTGTACCAACATTACTCGAGCGCCTTTTACGTTCCTTTCCTGAAATGATCACACTAGCATAAAGCGAAATGAAAAGTTTAGTGTGGGCTTCAAGTTATGAAATGGTGATTGAACAGAAAGAGGTGGGAGAAAAGGTAGTACTTAGAAATTGACTTTAGTTATTAGAGCTCAATATTAGTAAGCAATCGACAATTTTATAAGATATGCCTACTAAGATGATCCGATTAATCCAGATACAAAACATTGCTGATTTTACTTGTGCTGCAACTTTTTGATAAAGCAAAAAAAGAAAATCTGAAATCAAGCAGCCTCTATTGATCAAAAGATTATTCGAGCAACATTCATCATCAACCAAATAGAGCATGTTCTTGTTTACATACATTATCATAATTATGGTGATATTTAATTTGAACTCAATTTTTCAGAGTGCTTCACTGAAGGATTAAAATAGCTAAGTGTTTTAGAGAAACACAAAACGCGGCCAACAGAACTAGAACTGTTCAAAAAGATCAAAGAATGTGTAGAATACCTTCAATTTATGATGATGGTTTTGCAATATTTTCTCTTTCTCCTCCTTGCTTTCCTTAGGATACGTGCAGTATCTTGTTCGGCTTCCTCTATTGAATATTTATCCACTTCGAACCAAAAGCAGAAACTTAACTTAGAACCAGGAGCTAACACCCAAAATATATGCATAATGAGTTCATTTTACAACGTCAGAAGGAATAATGTTGGTTGATTTCTTTTAGCATAAGCCCTTTTAGCTCGAGTGTTTAGGATGAATTTGTAAACTGATAAAAATGTGTGTTTCTTGTGTGTGTATTTCTTGCAGGGATTTTCCTTGCATGTAGTGTGATAGAGGTTCTCATTCTGACTTAAAAAACACACTACGCCAATGTAGACTCAGAAATCTATCATTGTGCTAAGAAAATGAAATAATACAACACAGAGTAAATCTCTGATTAATAAACATTACCTGTTCTCTTTTCCTCAAACAAGCAGGAAAATCCCCCATCAATTTCCTCATCTGAATCTATAATAATGTGTTGTTCCTGTTCACAAGCCAATATCCATTTATTATTGACCATTAATTTTTTTTCCAATTTGCATACAAATTTTGCAGCGTCAACATCAGGCGATAACATGTTGAACAGTAAATGCTATGCCACCTTAAAAAAAAAAAAAAATCAGATGGTGATTAAATCAAAATTGATGATTGTTTTGTCATATTTTATTCACTATATGGCTTATGATACTACACTAGTCATTGTTAGGGATATTATCACAAATGCAGGGAGAGGAAAAGAAGAAGATACCAATTGATCTGGTGACACTTTCTTCTCATTGTTTCTCTGGTTAAGATTTACAACTTTAGGAACTGCAAGTTCTTGTTTTACTGATGTCCAGCTGCCCATTTCAATCTTCTGGACTTGGCTGCTTTGTTGTGGTTTCGAATGACGTGTTGCACAGCTATCAAGAAAAACTAACAGTCAGCAAGATAAATGTGGAGGTCAACTTGGCAAAAACAAATTTATATAAACAGAAAAAAGATGAAAAATGTAAAATGTAAAAAAGGTCTCAAATAATGTGATCACAAATGGAGGCAGGCTTTCAGATTGTACTGTATTATAGGCACTTAATGCAGTGGCTGCATGAGAAGAGAAAGTAACCGAAAATGCTTTCATAAGATAGAGCAGGCTTATAAAGAGACATATAGAAAGCAATGCATACTTCCTCACACATTTAATCTGAGGCATTTGCTCAGAATTTGTTTCACACTGGAATGTTACTTTCAGCTCTTCATTGACACTACTTATTTCATTCTGATGGCACTGCTTTGACTTACAAAACACTGTTATAGGGGCAAAACAAACTCGATGGAATAGTTTAAAAAAAAAGTCCTCAGGCTCTTTGCCACAATCAAATGCCTATAAACTCAAACTTCTGAAAGTCGAGCTCACCGCAGAGCTTAATTACGATGTTGCAGGGTAAAAAGAGTGATCAACATGAAAAGAAGGAATCCGGTATGCAAGATATCAGGGGGAAAAAACATTAAAACTTAAGCTTTTAAGAAAGAATAAATCCCAGGAAGCTTGTGCTTTTTCGTGCCAAAACGACAGACCTTCAAATTTGGGATTTACCTCCATGAAGCACAAAATTCCTCCTAGTTCTTACAACCTTAATTACATTGTCAAGATTATGAACAAAAACAGCAATAAGAACTTAAAACTATATATCAGTAATATCACTAGACATACTCACATATTTACAAAAAAAAATAAAAAAAAAATTCAACATTGATTACAACAATGCTGAAGCACGGCAGCTGACAGCATTGTACAGGCTGTCTGCAAGATGAAGATACAACAATGCCAAGAACAAGAGAGAGAGAGAAGCGGTTGAATACTAACCTTTTTGAAAACTGAACTTCCTGAGGAGAAGCACGGCAGCTGACAGCCTACAAATATAGCAAAATAGGTAGAACTTCTCAGAGGATTCTTCAAGATGCCTAAAACAGTTAAAATGAAGATTATTTATCTCTTACAGTTGCAGCGAGGGGTGCTTTAGGCCCTTGTACGGAAGGAGACACTTGTTTTTGTGTGAACATCTTCAAGCTGCAAGAAATGGCCTGCAAGTATATGAACAAAAAAATTTGATCAAGTAGTTCAGATAGAAGTGGACAAAACATTTGACTCAATACACAAGCCAATAAAGTGTTTTACATACACATGCCTGTATTTCTTTGGAAAATTCCTTGTGCAGATCATTTTGTAATTTCACCATTTGAGTGTCAATTTTCTCTGATAGAGCAGACAGAGATGAGATTATCTGCCCCGAATTCTCTTGATTCAGAATCTGCTTGAGTTGCTCAGACAGAGATTTCATTCCCATGTCCAGGCAAGTTTTGACGTCCTCTTGTCCTTTGCTCTGGTTAGTTATAATATAACATACTTATAATTCAACAGCTTAATGCTTATTTGACACCGGCCTTTCAAGATAGTAAGTGCATGAGAGGGTTTGCTGAAATACTTCATACCATTAATTGCAGAGTTTCATCATGAGCATTCAGTTTCTGTCGCACATCTTTTGCTGGACAAAAATTAAAAACAATGTCATAAGTTGATATTAATTGATGTTGAGCTTTCACATTCTATCCTTTCTTAAGGTAGCACATATATACTCAGCCATTTAAACAATGGGACTAACAATTAATTATCTATTAAGACCAAAGTAACTACAAGGTAACTCTTACAATATCACTAGGAGGTATACAAGAAAGGGAGGTTGTGCACCTTTCTGAAAATTAATTTAAAACCCTTGCCAAATTTAATGTGATTCCTCACTTACAATTCAGGGATCTGAAAATACTTACTCTCTAATGCTATTTCTTTTGTGCCCTTGTTTGCTAGCATGATGTCACTCTGAACTGAGTCCAAGATCATTCCGAACCTACTTAATGAAGTTTCAATCATTCCAATCTTGTGCTCGAGCTCTTCACTAATATGACCTGCTTGCGCAAAGTAAGATGAGTTGAGTGACTAATAGTAACAAGATGAGGGCTATTATTGGTTTAATAGTGGTGGGGGCTCAAGGCTTCCATCAAAGTAATGAACAATAACTTTTTTTAGTAAAAGCTCTGATCTCCAAAGTCAGAATATTCAAGTTTTCTATGGAGTTTTTCTACGATCTGTTAGCATTCTTACTCCAGGAGAACTACTTAATGTAAAGCTTTGAACAATCAAAATACAAGCCCCGCTAAAATATAATTAAGGTGGCTACATATTTCCTAATTTTAGGCTTCAGGATGCAATAAAAAGGCAAGATATGAGTCTTACATTTGTATTCTTGGCCAGACAACTTGCGCCTCAAATTGTTGGTTGTTCTAGATACCATCATTTGACTCTCTTCATTTGGGTAATTGATTGGAGGTAACCAACTTGTCCTCCTTACCGAGTTCTCTCTCTCTTGAGATCCTATTTTCTACACACAAAAAAGAAGAAGAAATTAAATTAAACACAAATTAGCAAGTTCAAAATGAACAAACTGACAAAGCCAATAGAGCTAAAAGAAGAATTTGGTTCTTTTGCTTTTTATTTTTTTGGTGTCACTTGAAATGGAATATTTATCTCTGCTGAGGAACATGAACTAGTGAGGAAATGAAAAGAAAGGTTGAGAAACTGATGAACTATTTTTTTTTAATTGTATTACTCTTTTATTTAGAGACTCATAACATCATTATTGTATATATGTATTAGAAGCTTTATCTATTAATGTGGCAATGTATTCTAAAAGCATGCATAGCTTTCAACATGCTGTTGATCAACAGCAACAGAATAGTATTCCGCGTAAACCATACAAAAGCATTAACAGATAAAAATATAACTAATCAAATTCGTGCCTGAAATTTTACAATAACCTCAGTAAAAAAAACCTGCTACATTCAGTTCCTATACAAATAAATATGGCTGTGCCTATACCTGAATACAAATATATTTGAAAAACAATTGATGGATAAAAATCTCAGAAAGAGTATCATGTATCCTCTTTAATCTTAAATTTTTAGAAGATAAAATATGGATCTATTATTGTTTTTAACAATATAGCAGATCACTATTAAAAAAAAACAATATAGCAGATCAAAGACACAAATAAATTTCTACATGCTATAAATACATGGATATATCATATATGTATTGTGCATACATACATAAAAAAATATTATATTATATATGCATCATCACCTCATTAGTGAGGATCTCTTCTTGAGAATTCTGTGAAAACTGAGAGAAGAGACCATGCTGAGAAGAAGTTCCCTGAGAAAATTGCAGCTGTGATTGTTGTGGCCGAAGCTGTGATGTTGTTTGGCTTCTCCCTAAGATCGAAGAAGACTCTAATCCACCTGATATCCCACTGGATCTCCTTATTAATTCATTAAAACAAAAAACACAAAATTCTTCAATATCGCAGCAAATGTTTTAATTGCAAATTTTCGAACAGTTAACATTTCCGTCTATAATAAACAAACTACGCTCATTAAACACAGATTTCCGTCTAAATTAATTGATTAGAGAAATAACTGAAGCACTTAAACCACCGCTCTACGCTTCTCTATCAATCCTGAATTATTCTCGTACATTCCACATATATAATCGTCTAAATCTAAACAAATTCAACGCCACAGTTCTAGTATATAAACATAAGCTCAATTGTAGAAGAAACCAAACCTAGATTGAGGAGGAAGAACCGATATTGAGCTGAGGTCGCACGCTTTGTTGATCTTCAGCTTCATTTTCCGGTCACGAACTTTGCGTGAAATCGGAGATTGCAACCTTTACGCTTCCACAATTTGGAATTTAAAACTAGGTAAATTCAAATATCGCAGATGTTTCCTTGATCTCTTCCCGGTGATTTTTTTATCTGAGCGAGAGTGGAAATGGAGGGAAACGTCAAACGAATGCGTTGGAAGGGGTTTTATAGTGAAAATATCGGATATGAAAACGGCGGGAAATGGGCTGGGCCTTCCCTTTCTCGTTCGGCAATTTGGGCTTTTAGCATTTGACTATTGGGCCTTTTGTTACCCACTACTTTTCTAGTTGCTTATATTTATATTAAATTAAATAATTATGACTAATATTTAAGTAAATTAGTCCAATAATTTATTTATTTTCTATTTGAATCTGAAACAAAAAATATCATTCTCTAAAATGATTTGAGTAGAATTCTGAATATAAAAATATGTACATAAAACCACTTCATTTGCTTTTGTTTAAATAGCAAGTAATTAAACTTGCTTCCCCTTTAAAATGAGTCATATATATGCAAAATAGATATTTACATCCAAATATATATAGTTTTTTTTTAAACATCAAAATTAAAAATTGCAAGATACATATTTATTAGGGTAACATGTGTTTTCACTTTTATGTGCCCTCGATTTTCCGGTGCAATCGAACTAATTTTCATTTAATTCTAAAGTGAAAAAATAAAAAATTACTTAAAATTCAACCATATATACACTCAATTATATACAAAAATTTATCAATTTAATAAAGATGGTTGTAGATATCTCAAAATGTTGTGTAATTACTATTTAACTCTTAATTAATTTTGACTTATATTTGTTTGTCAGATATATTTTGGATATTTTAAATGAATAAACTACAATTTTGCCATTTCTTAATATCCAAATGAAAAGAAGTGTAATAATGATAGTGTTGAGGGGTAATTTTGTAAATTTTTATATATAAAGTAAGTGAGTTGATCGTGTATGGTGGACCCTAAAAATAATGACATGGAGGGTAAATATGTGTATATTGTGAGGGTGAAGATTGTGATGATTATTTTAAGATAAAAAAAAAGTATGAAAACTTTTAGAGAAATGGAGTATAATTTTAGAGTCATTAAACTATTAAACTATGTGGGATTCATTTTGTAGTTTGTTGTTGAAGTTTGGTCTCTCTTTCCTCGCTTGTTCTTCCACTAATTTATTACTAGGAATTAATTAAGTCGTACGTGAATATCAAGTTTTTAGGATTTTGTTTTTCATTTTAAATTCATGATCCTAACTTGTTTTCCAATTTATAAATAGTTTAATTCCAGTCTCATTTCTGCAGGCCATGCATGGGCTGACATTTGATGTAGAATAATTCGTGGACATTAGAATATTCCTATACATGCAAAATAAGATTCTTGTACTTGCCTTGTATTTTAAGAAGAAGAAAAACGCGTAAGCAAAAAAATAAGGTTTCAATCAATTTTTCTCTTGTTTTACATGTGACTCTTGATTAATTCTTTGATAATGTACAAACTTCGTGTAATTGTATCAAGAATAGTGAAGTGTGTTTAGAATTTTATATTAGATGAAAACTTTTGGTCCCTTTCTACCACCTCGATTCGACGTGTTTTGAACTTTTGGAGATAAGTTTTACTCCGTCACAAAATAACTTTCACATTTAGATGAACTCATAAATAAAAAAGTGTAATGGTGAATAAAGTTCTGATGGGTAATTTTGTGAGCATTTATATATAAAGTAAAAAAAAATGATTTGTGTATATATATGTGGACCCAAAAGTAATGTCATTTTATGAAAAATTGAGAATATTAGAAGGGTGAAGTTTATAAAAGAATTTTCATTTTGAGTTTGTGAAAGTTATTGTGGAACGTATAAAAAATGAATGTGTAAAAGTTATTGTAGAACGGATGAAGTACCTATTTCGTGGTATGAGATCATATAACCTATGTCACTTCTAGTGTTTCACTTTGTACTTTACTATTTAATTTATTGACATGCGTTATGTCAAAAAATAATCAACGTTTCACAACAGTGTGAGCGTCACGTGTTAAAGATCTAGCAGTACGAAACATCAAGTGAAACAAATGAATTGATCTATCATTTCGTCCCACAAAAGTCAACATGTTTTTTTTTTTTTCGTTTGTTCCCCAAACGTTTTGCATACCTTAAAACGGAAATAATCGTCACATTCACAATACACACATATATATATACCTTTCATGTCATTATTTTTTAATTTCATCATACACTCATTTCAGCTAATTTCATTACTTTATACATACAGTTTTATAAAATTATTTATCGTATTCCAGGGTGGAGTATTATTTATATTATAGAATAAGAAGAAAAATGGTTCTTTCATTTTACCAAAACTGATGCATTATATAAATAAATAAAGCTCACAAATTAAGAGAGATGGTGATATCTCACATAAAGTGGAATGAAAAGCTCACTAAAGTGACATGCATCCAATAATTTTTTAAGTAAACAGGAAAAAGATATATGGACATATTCTATGATTCTTACTTTCTAAAAGACAGAGCACCCTTTTTTTTCTTTAACAAGAATCTCAATTTTTATAGAACATTTCATTTTCACAATACATATAACATTATTTTCAGTATATTTGAAAGTCACAATTCGTACTGATTAAATAGATTGTTGAAATTCTCAAATTTTATGTTTTTTTAGAGGGAATTTTTCAAATTGATACACTTTCATCTATTTAAATCTAGTTTAGGTTCTTTATTTCTATGTTTATTTTTTTTAGTGGTTTTAATCATATTATTATACACATTTCTCAATACAACTACATACTCCACGTTCACGTAGTTTCACTCGTTTTATATTTTTCATTCACAAAATATTGTCTTATACATTTTATGAAAACAATCACCTTCAACGATCATATAATTACTTAAATTATCATCAACTTTATTCACTAACAACCATTTTATTTATAATGGAGCTCGCATACACTACAATATCTTTTTTTTTTAACATGTAACCTCACTCCAGTAAGACTACATTTTGATGGATGGAATAATTATCTATGTTCACAGTATCATATTCTACATTTGTTAATATTTCGACTAATATGAGTTACTTATCCCTGCACTAACACGTATTTGTTCTTACAGTAATACTTAATTGTCTGTATAATAACAAAGACGTGATAGCGATTTTTTCCATGAGTTTTTTCTTTAGAAGAATTGTTTAAATGTGTTAACATTGTCTCCAACAAAAATTCTTAATAGACTCTTTTGAAGCTTAAAAAAAACCACTTTTTTTAATAGTAACTTTTCCGATCACTTTCTTCTATTTCACCTTTCGTATTTCATCAACACAATCTTTAACACGTGTCGACCCCGTTCGTAATTTCTTGGTTGTACTTATTGGAGATATCATAAGTCAGTCAATTTGAAGCTTCTTGGTCTTTAAGTAAGTTGCGGTGGCACAAGAAGCAACCAGAGAGGCAAAATGTATTGACTTCTCCCAATCAAATCAACGAAGAATTATTTTCCTCCCAACTATTTCATCAGCTTGTAATCATCGAATCTTCCCAACAACATCTACCCACAGCCACCAATCGGTGCCTTTTCACTCCTATAAACTAGAAATACACAATTTGTCGCAATGATTGCAGCCAATTAACCAATTTTTAACCTCGTTTTGGCCGTTCCCACCGATGATTCGAAGATAATTTTTGCGCAGAAGGTCATGTGATGGCTATGGTGGAAATTCCGCATCCTGTTAACGGAATAAGGTACCCGGGGATTGGATTGAGGAATCTGAGTGTGAGGAGTGGAAGCAGGATGAGGAGTGAGCTGGAAATTGTGGATGAATTGGAGCCCCGAACGACGCCGTCTCGGGAGGATATGTTGTTTGTGGCTTTGGGGAAAGATGAGACAGAGAGTGAGAGGTTGCTACTGTGGGCTTTGAGTAATTCCAGAGGGATGAAGATTTGTGTGCTTCATGTTCATCAACCTGCTCGGAAAATGCCCTTCAGTTAGTATTTTGTATTTTGGTTTGCGATTTTAATATTTCTGTGATGTGTGTGAATGATTGATTTATCTTTTATAGGCAGGGTCATATTATTTAGGGGTTTCTGTTCATCTGTTTATAAATTTGTTATCATTGATGGAGCATCAATTGGGCTTAATTCTAATAAGTAGTATTTGATTTCTGGGGATGATCAAATTATTTTCGCCTTTTTTGAAATCCACTCCAGTTTGGGTGTTTCAATTCCTTGCAGAATCCCTCAATCAAAATGCAACGTTACGTTAAAATCTTGAGTTCATAGTTTAAATTTGTTCTCTGAAACATAATGCTGTGTATCTCCTTCAGTATCATTTCAGGCACTTTATAAAGATATAAATGATGGCTCATTCTTTGCTTCTTGGTTTACAGTGGGTACGGGTACTAAAGTTTCAATTAGCCTTGTGGATGAAAATGAAGTTACAGCGTATCATGCAATTGAGAGGCAAACGATGCATAAAATTCTCGACAAGTATATTCGCACTTGTGAGCGGGCGGGGGTAATATTTCTTTCTTAACCCAATCACACTCCTTATTTTCTTACTCAGAAATATGGACATTTAATCTTATTTGTAACTTAAAAGACAAATGTTGAATGATCTTAGAACGTGCCTATGGATTTTTAATTGTTGATACACCATTTTTCTATAGATTTTGCTACATCTTATGATAAATCTATTGTTTATGAACACATTCTCATACGTCATCATGCAGTGCTTAAACTTAATCTTCAATCTGACATTTATCTCATTATACTACTCCCTCTGTCCCATAGGAATTTGCACACTTTCCATATATGGATGTCTCATACCAATTTGCACACTCCATAAAAGGAAATATTGTCATAACCCTCACCCTCAAAATATACACATATTTACCCATGTGCCATTACTTTTTCACACTCAATCTACCTTTTACAGTTTTACTTTACTTTATTCATAAAAGTTTACAAAACTACCCCTCAAAACATCACCCATGTGCCAAGGGTGCAAGTTCCTCTGGACGGAGGGAGTATTTATTTAGTGTACATGCTTCTGCTAAAATTTTATTGATTTATTTTTGCTTCATAGGTTCAGGCAGAGAAACTATGGATAGAAATGGACTCTATTGAGAAAGGTATAGTGCAGCTTATATCTGAGCATGGTATTAAGTGGCTATGCATGGGAGCAGCAGCTGATAAATCTTATTCAAGGTATATTGCTAATTCTTTTGCCATACAACCAACAGAATCTTCCGAGCAACACAAATCATTGAGATATGCGTCATGTCTACTACTCACAGTGTTGCAGATTTCTTTGTACTAATTTAACTGAATTGGGTTACTCTTTACTTGCTTAATTGTTTTATTTTTAAATTGCAGAAAAATGAAGGAGCCTAAGTCTAAGAAAGCAATCCATGTTTGCAAAAAAGCACCTAGTTTCTGTCACATTTGGTTCATATGCAAGGGAAATATTGTACATACAAGGTATGTAATTAATTGAGTATACTAATGGTGTTTCCGGTTCCCGTTCTATAGATATAAAGGTTACCAGTCTCTCTGTGATTGAACTATTATTCTTATTATAAGCCCCACCATGTGGCTGATAACCATGTTAGTTTTATGATTTTATTTTTTACTGCAATTATTTCTCCACATCATGACAATTCTGCCATACTGTTTTCTGGTTACTAATTATGTGGGTCAAATCTATTTAGGGAGAGTAACTCAGGCAGAGGTAACACAGAGGCAGGTTTCCTGCCATTTCAAGCAAGTCCAACTACTGAAGTTGAGGAGTCCTTGAGATCACTCTCAATTGGTGGAGGGGAAAAGGGTCTAATAGTTCCATCTAATAGCTCTGGGGTGGTCTCTCATCGGAGCAGTTTGAATCCAGAAGGGAACTCTGATTGCGACAGCCTATCGAGGAGAAGTCCTTCAGTAGGTTCGCGCTTTTCAACATGTTCATCTAATGAAATAATTGCGGACTCAGCCCTAATCCCCCTTCCGAGCAGTGAGGTGAATGAAATTGAGTTTGAATCACCTACGTTTCTACAGAACAACGAGGTGCCTCATCCTTCCTCTGCAGCATCCAATGCTTTAGTAAGTACAATAACTGCTATAGAAGTCAGTTTCCATATATAAGCATGCATGCTAAATAACAAACCTGAATCTGTATACCATTTAGTGGTCTCGAAACTCGTATAATCCTGAAATTTATCGAAAGGAGTCGAAATGTAGATATCGGGGTAAAGTGCTGAAATATGTTAATTCTGTAAATACTCTCAGTATGTTATTTGGATGCTGTCTGACTAGTTGGTGAACTTGAGCAGGAAGGCAATATGAGCAGTGAGCTTTATGATAGGCTTGAACAATTTGTGGCAGAAGCAGAAAGTTCCCGGGAAGAAGCGTACGAGGAATCAATCAGGAGCAGGAAAGCTGAAAAAGAAGTCATTGATGCTATTCGACAAGTATAGTCTCTCAACACTTCTTTCTTACTCCCTCCGTCCCTTACTTTAGGACTCATAACTTTTGGGCACAAGTTTTAATGTATTAATTGTTTATTAGTATTATGGGAGATAATCATATACAATATTTTGCATTTCAGGCAAAAGCATCTGAGACAATCTACGCCAAGGAGAAAAGACGTAGAAGAGAAATTGATGAAGCACTAGCGAGAGGTAGGGAAGATGCTGAGAAGATGAAACGACAATTAGATGAAGTCATGGAAGAGCTCAGAGTTGCCCAAGAACAAATGTTCTCCTTAGAGGGTAAAGTTGCAGAGTCTGATAAGATGGTAGAGGAGTTGAAAAAGAAAATGTTTTCTGCTGTTGAGCTTCTGCAAAAATACAAGAAGGAAAGGGATGAATTACAGGTAGAGCGTGATAATGCACTCGTGTTAGCCGAAGATTTGAGAAAAACACAAACGGAGCAGGCTTCAAGTTCATCTGTATCTCAGTTCTATTCTGAGTTCTCTTTCTTGGAAATTGAAGAGGCAACGATGAACTTCAGCCAATCCTTAAAGATTGGTGAAGGCGGTTACGGAAGTATTTATAAAGGAAACCTTCAGCACACCCAAGTGGCTATAAAAATGCTGAATCCAAATAGCTTGCAAGGACCTTTGGAATACCAAATGGAGGTAAGTTTCCAGAGCAATCATATGATTATCTGTGTATGCCGTCTAATCTAACCTTTCATTTAAAAAAAATCTTGAAATCATGGAGAATCCATACTGTTGTATGAGCCCAATGTTCTATTTTCCCTTTCATATTGTGATGGTCTGAATGAAGCTTTGATACTTTCTACCTTTTTATTCTAGTACTAATATAAAATCATCAATCACTTTACCATTGATTATATGCTGTTCCAAAAGTTTCATATGCTAATATAACTTCCAAATTGTATACTCCCTCCGACCCATTTTATTTGTCTTTCTAGAGACGAATTTGTGACCCAAAATGATTGTCATTTTGCACTAATCTAGAAGAATTAAATGTGAATACCAATTTCGTCCTTCTACTTTCTTTTTGTAATAATATGCAAATAAAAGGGTAACAATGTCACATAACACATATATTTATTGTTGTTTAATGGCTTTCTTAATTCGTGTGAGACATCCTTAAACGACAAATAAAGTGGGTCGGAGGGAGTATTTTTATTTGGATCATCGTGATTGTGTTCTCTACTTATATTGGTATACTGAAACTTCCAATCCGTTTCTAGCCAGGATAACTAGTGTCAGACTGTCAGTGTTAACAAGAACTACGTGCATAATGATTGGATACAAAAATATTATTTGTGGCCCTTCTCATTGTACTTGATATATTGATACGTGACAGTTATTACCTATTATACCTTATATAAAAATCATTACAATTTTAATTTATCTCACAATCTTATTTCAGGTAAATATCTTGAGTAGATTGAAGCATCAAAACATCGTCACCCTGATAGGAGCTTGTCCAGAAATTTGGGCACTCGTTTATGAGTATCTGCCCAATGGGAGCCTAGAAGACCGTCTCAATTGCAAAAACAATACACCGCCCCTATCATGGAAAACTCGAATCCATATTGCTGCAGAGCTATGCTCTGCTCTCATCTTTTTGCATTCTTGCCTCCCTCAGGGAATCGTCCACGGTGATCTGAAGCCAAGTAATATTCTGCTCGATGCCAACTTCGTGAGCAAGCTTAGTGATTTTGGGATTTGTCGTGAACTTGCTCAAGATGAATTATCGGAAAATAGTCCCTGTCGTAGGACTAACCCAAAAGGAACCCCCATATACATAGACCCTGAGTTCCTCTTAACAGGAGAGCTCACTTCAAAGTCTGACGTCTACTCGTTTGGAATTATATTGTTGAGGCTGTTAACAGGAAGACCTGCATCAGGGATAATAACCAAGGAAGTCCAATGTGCATTAGATGATGGAAATTTGAAAGATCTACTGGATCCAACAGCTGGGGACTGGCCGTACGTGCAAGCAAAACAATTGGCTCATCTTGCTCTCAATTGCTCTGACATTAGCCGTAAGGGTCGTCCTGATCTCGCCTCTGAGGTTTGGAGGGTACTTGAACCCATGAAGATTTCATGTGGGGTTTCGTCTCTCCGATTTGGTTCTGAAGAGCACTCTCAGATTCCAGGGTATTTCATTTGCCCCATCTTCCAGGTTGGTAGAAGGCTTATTTGATTTCTGCTTGATTTTGAGTACATCTATCTACATTTGAACATCTATGTTGCGGTGGACGGCTTATCAAAGTCTTTGATTTATTTGGTTATTAGACCACAATATCCAACATAATGCAACAATTAGAACCAAAACCCACCCACCCCCTTTTCTTCGAGAAAAATGATTTTTAAGGACCGTAACTTCAAGGGGTTGGCAAAATGTTTCAAGGACAGTAAATTCTAAAAGTCGAAAATTGAGGCCAAATCAACCCAAATTGGCCTGATTTTGGGCAATTCGGACTGATTGGCCCGATTTGGGCTAATATGGCCTCAATTCGTGACTTTTAAAAGTTGTGATCCTTAGATTGTCAGCCCGAAAACCTATTGTCCTTAAATTGTCAATCCAAAAAGTTGCGGTCCTTTTAAAAAAATCAATTTTTCTTCACCATTGTGGGTAGATGTTGTGCATGGTCATTATGTCCCATTTTGCATTCTTTTGTTTTCTATGTAATAATTCCATATCCACCAAATGCAGGAAATCATGCAAGATCCGGTGGTTGCAGCCGACGGGTATACATATGAGTCGGAAGCTATCAAGGGATGGCTCGAAAATGGCCATGATTCTTCACCAATGACTAACCTCAAGCTTCCACATAGCGACTTGGTACCTAACCGTGCTCTCCGCTCGGCAATACAAGAGTGGCTGCATCAACCTTAAAGCCATGTTCAGCTTCTATAAAGTTGTCTACACCTTCCACTTTCTTTCCACACATATTTGTACAGCTTGCAGTATATAGTCTTGTTACACACATCACATGTCATATAGTAGGCTACGATACCTCATAGAGACATAGCTAATAGCTTTCGTTCGAATTTTCGCTTTTTGGAGGGTCGAATCGGGTGCACCCTGTTGAAAAAGCTTCGTTGCAGTAAATCAGAGGCCTTTCAGAACTCGTATATGCGTTCTGTAACTACTCTGTTTACATATGAGTATATATTTACGAGCTATAAGTTTTGTACTCGTTTGATTTCGTACTTCATTGTTTGAAGACTTTTTTAAGTCTCTTTATATTTATGGAATATTTACTAGACATCACATGATGCTGAAATAGAAGAAGGGCTAACATGCCTGATCCCAAATTTGTATCGCATTCAACTCTCTTAACAATCTAGGGTCAAGTCTTAGTAGCACAACATTGTATTTACATACTCTTTGTTCATCAAAAGTATGTTCATGAGCATATTTTTCGTGGACGGAAGGAGTATAGACAAATATTATGAATCGGGTAGTCAAACCCTAACTAGAAAAGGAATGCAATTGGCGATCTCATACTTTTTTTTAAGTCTCGATATTCGGTCAAAAGAACCAAAATGTCCCGTCTGGTGGAACATTACATAGTAGTATTTATTTTCTGCTTCTATTGCTTCTCCAACAAGACCTCTAAGATGAAATCAAGAATGCAAGAAACCAAACTAATGTGTATCTCTACCAAAAATACACGTCTTGCTTACCAGGAAAGCTCATTACATAAGCTAATCGCACAACTTTCTTTCGCGAAAACCTAGATAGAAAGTCGACTCTTGAAAAAGGAAAAGCAAAAGGAAGCAGAAAGTCGACTCTTGAAATGGTCGGATAATTATCAGTCACTTCCTATTGAAGGGTTTAGTTTAATTATACACCGCAAAAATGTAATGATTCCGTTGGCCAGAGTCAGCACAAAGACCTTATTTTACCATCTTCTATCTGCATGAATAAACTAATGAGGTTTTGGCTTAAACCCATCGACGGCAAAGTTTCGCGTGGCAGCAGGAATAGCTAACCGCAGCCCATCAAGTTCAGGTTTGGCAATAATTTGGCAACCCAGACGAGACCTACAGAAAACATTGTGTATTTAGATAGGGTTCATAAACCAAAAATGATTGATTGATGTCAAGTCAAGAGACTTACGTCTCTGTAAGGCCATATGCCAGGTCTAACATGTCGTTTTCCTCATCTTCTGGATCAGGTAATTTGTTATATTGCTCCGCATCCTGGAAAAGGCATCAATTAGTAGGCGTAGATGAATCTGAATAACACATATCCTTTTACCGTAATCATATACACATATGGGAAGAAGGGATGGAGGAACATGGTTTGCACATTATAACTCACCATCACGATAACATGACAAGTTGAGCAAGCAAGTGATCCTTCACACGCTCCTGTAATAAATTCAAAGCATTTAGCTACTTCACTTTATTTAGATACTCATGAAATTGCCAAAATTGTTGAGGCAGAGAATTCTATTGATTAAAAAAACAGAAAAAATGCCAATTATAAGTAAGTTCACCTTCCAGCTCTATCTCATTCTCGTGTGCAGCTTCTAAGATCGACATTCCAACTGGGACCTTAATATGTGTCTCTTCTCCATCTTTGTCAAAAAATATCACATTTATTCTGCAAAGTCCAAATATAGAGCATTATGATACAAATTAAGACAGCTTTCAACATCACGCGCCTGCTCAACAATTCATGCACTAACTGAGAATGCCAAGAAAAGCTCCAGAGACAAACCATGTAATGAACCAATAATCAGAACTAGCTTAGCTATATTTTTGAAAGGGGCTCCCAGGAAAGCACTCGAGGTGCCAAAAAAAAGAATGTGCATGTCGTATAATACTGATAGTAATCTAATATGTTCAGTCCATTTTTTGTTGGTTCTGAATAAATGTATTACTATTTACTACAAACTAAACAATTGATTTAAGAAAAGATAATAGGAGTATATACACTTATAAACTAAATCATTATATACAAACAACAACAACAAATGAACTTAAATACGTGTTTTTGGGGTGGGGAAACACAGCCACTGTAAAATCTTCACACCCCTTTCACCTCTGACGAGTAAGAATTTAGTCATTTAAAGGAAAGAAGGGGAAGTACACCATGTAAAATGACTTACGTTTCCTTTTTTTCATCTCTCACTTTATCTGCTGTACTGCTGAAAAATTCCTGTTTCTGAGAGAGGGGGAGAGAACAAGTATATTTATACGAGGTTTCATTTTCATTGAATAGACAACTATATTAATGGAAAAAAAAATACATGAGCATATCAGGTATGCTAAGTTTTCTTAGTATTTTACCAGCTTCATTTTTGTTGGTATCCTATGGCTAAATCACATATTCTCATTTATGTATGTTTTCATGTTATGTATATTAAATCCAGGTAAGTATACTATTGTTCCAATACTCATAACTTAAACGGGATTACTTGTGATTTCAGACTGTGCAGGGACTTAATTTATCTACCGTTCATGATGAAACCCATCATAAGAAGAGCAGAGCTAAATGCACCTTAAATGTTCAAGTCTCAGCCCTCAAGTACCTGAATATTTCTTTTCCCATCTAATTGATTGGTTGTGACGAGCATACACGCCTTCAAATTAGTGACTCAATACATAATTCCGTTAACTTAATCATATTTAATCATTATCAAGTCTCAACTGCCTAACTGAATAGTCAAGTGCCCAAGTGTTTGAACATTGTAATTTGTAAGTGCCAAATCGAGAAGCTTATGCTTAGGTGCAAAGTAAAAATGTACTGACCAGAGAAATTAATTGCTGGTTATGAGCCTTGGGGAAGTATGAAGTCCTTGGTATGAGAGTTGGAGCTGCAATGGAACAAATATCAATTTAATAGAAGTCCACGCATGAGGCACCATCATAGAAAAAACGAATTGATTTTGGATTCACAAGCAATATCAGGGTATGGAAAAAGACTGGCGATTATTAAACATTCACGCACACACACCCTCACTTCTAAACAGTTTTTCAGCATATGGAAGCTTTTCCAAATTTCAGTTCAACTATAAATTACATCAATCAATGAGACAATAAAATATACCTTTTGCTGCGCTCTTGATTGTATGAAGTCCTAGCTTACAAAATTTAGAAATAAACATAATCCTCCAACCTGTGAAGCCTCCACGGCAAATAAACAGGAATCAATTAGCTAGGTGAAGAACAAACCATGCTTATTATACAAGTATCAGCTCTAACATCTCACAAAGCACGGAATTTCAGCGGATTTTCATTTCACTTGGTTAAGAGAGACATTTTTCTACTGAAGGCATCATCTTCTTCCACAGATTGAAATTACAATTTCAGTTACTAAATTAAACTTTCCAATACATACACCAGATTGTAAACATCATGATACTCCACAGCAGAAAAATGCTTTTTTTGTAACTAAAATCATTCCACAGATTGAAATTACTATTTCAGTTAATAACATTAAACTTTCCAATACATACACCAGATTGTAAACATCATGATACTCCACAGCAGAAAAATAATTACTTTTTTGAAACTAAAATCAGCACAGATAACAGATACCTGAGCTCTTTGGAGGCAAGTTGACGTAGAGATTAATCCGACGCAAATTAGCTTCGTTTTCACGCAGAATCTCGGAACTCAATCAGCTATCGCTGATAGAGGGCGAGAGAGAAACAGGTCGATTGAGGTGAGAAAGGCAGCAGAACGGCGTCGCACGACAAAAATTGAACCGCCATGGCAATGGGCTTAGAAGATGAACAAACTAGAAGGTTAATGGGCCTCTGGATAATCCTGACGGGCCTAAGTAAAGGCGTTGGCTATATACCCCTCCAGCTCTGTTAAGTATACTCCCCCTCTACATTTATTAATTTAATATTAATGTAAAATACCTAAACTACCCTTATATTAAAATAAACTAAAATAATCATGATAAATACACTCCCCCACTTTTAAAACCCCAACCCTAATAGTTGTCGTCGCCGCCGCCTCCTCCGGCAACCAACACCAACTCATTTTCAATACATAAATTTTAAAACATAAAATAAAAATCAAAAACATATTTTCGACAAACCAGGGTCGACGGAATGCATTATCGTCGACAAACTGTCGTCGACGATAATGCATTCGGTCGATACTAGTTTGTCAAAAAAAAAAACTTAAAATTTTCGACGAACCAGTGTTGAAGAAATGCATTATCGTCGACAACAATTTGCCAACGACAATGCATTCCGTCGACAACAATTTGCCGACGAGAATGCATTCCGTCGACACTGGTTCGTTGAAAGTTAACAAAAAAAAAAGAAAAAAGAGGACTTACCTGCGCGGACTGTCGTGTGGAGAGGGGGAGCGTGGCACAGCGAAAGAGGGGGAGGAGGCAGTGCTACATGGCCGATTCAGGTTTCGGGAGAAGGTTGTCGTGGGAGGGAGGCGGCGGCATCACCGCACAACATAAATTGATAGGAAGGTTGGACTTCCTCTTTCCATGGAAGGTTGTAAATGAATGATCACAAGTCGATCGTTGAAAGTGTGTCAACAAATGAAATGCCAAGAAAAGATTGTTGTAAAACCACTAAGTAAAGATGAAGGGTGGGACTTGTTCCTTAAAAATTTGGGACAAGATGCGACATTGAAGATTCAGAAGTAGAAGGAATTGCAAAGCGTATGGTGAAAATTTGTGATGGCTTGCCCTTGGGGATCATTACTTTAGTTGGAGCAGTGAGTGGAGTGACTGATATTCACGAATGGAGACATGAACTGCGAGTGATAGAGGAGTTTGCAATGGGGCATGAATGGATGGAAGAAAAGGTTTTCAGGGTACTTAAATACAGTTTTGACCGTCTGACTCTGAATGATCAAAGCTGTTTTTTGTATTGGAGGCGGCAGCACGCGACGAGGAAGAGGGCGGCGGTGCTTGGAGGCGGCGACGCTTGGAGTGTTGGTAGGAAGAAGAAGAGGTGTGGAGTGTTGGGAGAAGAATAAGAAAGAATCAGGGTTTATGATTTAATGGGGGAGTGTATTTATAAGGGTAGATTAGATATTTTGTAGGGGAGTACATCTAACGTATGACATTTTAGGGGGAGTACATTAATCGGGGGAGTACATCTAACAAGGCCGGAGGGGTATATAGCCAGGGCCCTAAGTAAATGGCCCAAACTACCGACACAAAGGCTACAACTACAAGTGTTTACAGTTTGTTACAGCTATCTTCACCTCCAGTTTTGTTAAGTACACTCTCCCTTCAACTTTATTCCTTTATTAATTTAATAATAATGTAAAAAATCTAAAATACTCTTTAATTACTAAATGCATCCCTACTACTAATTACACCCCCTTTCAACATTTAAATTCTAACCCCAAGTGCAGCCGCTACCACCACCACTTCTAGTTGTCGTCGCCGCCCAAACAGTGTTAAAAGTTAAAAAAAATATATAAAATTAACAAATCAGTGTCGACCATATGCACTATTAGGTTATATTTAGTTTAGATTTAAAAAAAATGGATTTAGAATTTTAAGATCTACATCGGTTTTACTTCATAATTTAAAAATGAATTTTTAAAAAACCACTTATATTAAACTTACTTATTGATTTGATATAAAATTAAGTTTTACACATTAATCTAGTTTAAAGTTCAATCATCCCTATTCAAAAACCTAGACGAGACACATAATACTATTCATTAAAATTTAAAAAATTTAGAATTTTAAAAGTCGGTTTCTAAAACCACCTCAAACTCAAAGTAAACATCACCCTAACAAAAAAAAAAAAAAAGTGTAACCCTGTTAGTTTTGCACAATGATAGAATTACATTTTATAGACATTGATTTTTTAGAGGAGTGTACCTTTTTCCCTTAACCTGAGTTTTGTAACCTGAGAAGAGAGAAAAATTAAAACGGTTATATACTAATTCTGAATCTTCTCTCTCCTACGTTACGTGTCACTCCAAATTCTTTCCATTTGCATTTTCTCATTTTTATAAGAATTTCACATTATTTTCTCTCTTTTTCTTTTTTTCTCTCTCATCTCTCTTTTAACTAACTCCATTATCTACTTATCCTTTTTTATTTTCTCTTTCTTATTTTTTTTTTCAACCATCAAAATTTCTCATATTTATTTTTTCCTCTTATTCTTCATTTTTACTAATTTTATTTTTTATTGTAAATTTAACATGGATATAAATTTAAAAAATTTTGAACATTAAATTAAATTTATAAATAAATAATTTAATTATATTTTAAAATAATAATATATAAAATTATCTTTAATTCCCGCGGGTATCTATCCTTATATACTATTTCTAAATCTTCTTCTCTCCTACGTTGCATCTTACTTTTCTCCGATTCTAATTTTCTCACTATTTACAATTATTTTGTTTTACAGTTTTTTTCAATTCTTCTCTCTCATCTCTCCTCTCCCTCTCTCTCTCCCCCCCCTTTTACTTTTACTGGTCTTCTTAATATTTTCTTTTACTTTTTTTTTTTTTTAAGTTTTTTTCAATTTTTCTCTCTCACATCTCTTCCTTTTCTCTCAATCTCCTAAATTTTTTTATACAAATTTCACTCCCTCTTTTTTTTTTTCTTGATTCTTTTTATCATTTTCTTTTATAATTTTTTTACAATCCCCACGAAATTCGTGGGTTTAGCACTAGTTACATAAATAAAGAGATTTTGAAATAAAGACTTTTGGAGAAGCGAGAAACAGATTTCAGAATTAGTATATAAGGGAGATTTATATGAACTTTACCACTTCTTAGACTTGTTCACCCACATCTAACTACTTTGAAATAAGTTTATATTTTCAATCATTATACAAATTAAATATTATACAAATTAAATATGAAAACCAGTAATTGAAATATTTTTCAAAAAAGTCTTGAAACGGACAAAAGCAAATCTTAATAATTTTCAACCGTGAATAAACAATTGAACTACACATCATAATTATAAAAAATAAAAGGGTTGGTCTCTTGTACACTCTGTTGACCGTTGACCATTTTTTTTTTCGATTTTTTTTTCGATTTTTTTTTTTTTTTTTTAGAAAAATTTATATTTTAACTATTTTAACATACACTTTTCAATTATAATAACATACACTTTTTAGTTATGATATCATACACTTTTTAGTTATAATAACATACACTTTTCATTAATAAATCATATATTTTTTTGATATAATAACATACACTTTTCAGTTATAATAACATACACTTTTTAGTTATGATATCATACACTTTTCAGTTATAATAACATACACTTTTCAGTTATAATAACATACACTTTTCATTAATATATCATATAATTTTTGGATATAATAACATACACTTTTCAGTTATAATAACATACACTTTTTAGTTATGATATCATACATTTTTTAGTTATAATAACATACACTTTTATTTAATAGAACATACACTTTTCAGTTATAATAACATACACTTTTCATTAATAAATTATATATTTTTCGTATATAATAACATACATTTTTCAGTTATAATAACATACATTTTTCATTAAATATAACATACACTTTTCACTTATAATATCATACACTTTTCAGTTATAAGAACATACACTTTTCATTAAATTAAATATAACATACACTTTTCACTTATAATATCATACACTTTTCAGTTATAAGAACATACACTTTTCATTAAAAACAATGTTGCACTTTTCAATATACTAACATACACTTTTCATTAAAAAACGAAGATGCACTTTTCAATATACTAACATAAACTTTTTCAAAAAAAAAAAATCGAAAAAAAAATTGAAAATTTTTTTTTTAAAAAAAATCGAATTTTTTTTTAAAAAAAAAAAAAGTCAAAGTTTAACCTTTGACTGACCTTTGACTGGTCAGTCAAAGGTCAACAGTTGACCTGTCCAAAGTCTACTCAAGTACACGGTGTACTTGAGTACATACAAGACTTTGGCAAAATAAAAATAGAATACATAACTACATATGCCTATGCTTCCTTAAAATAGAATGTACATATGCCTATGCTTCCTTAAAATAGAATGTACATATGCTTACACTGTAAAAAAGGTGTACATAAGACTCTGATTGCTCATCTCCTTAAAATAGAATGTACATATGCTTACACTGTAAAAAAGGTGTACATAAGACTCCTCATCCCAAGATCTGGTTGCTTATCCCTACACCAGATGCTGAGGCTGAAGGGATCCCTGTTAAATCTCATCTTCTCCAACTGCATGATTTTTGTGATATGACTACGGTGTGTTGGTCGAACCGGAAAATGTCAATCATCTGATTTCATATGAATGCATTCAGTTGCTTTCTACATTTTTTTTGTAGCGTTAATTTGATATCATCCATTTTTCTGCAACACATCTCTATTCACTTGCAGTCTAATCATGATGATAAACATTCAAGTATGCTCTAGACAACTGAGAAGGATTTTCCTTTACAAACTGATTTTTCATCTAAGCCCTTCATTGCTTTCATTCTAGCATTGAAATTGAAGCTTTAAATTCTAGTTGCTTCATCCGCTGTCCACCATGTCTTCTTAACTGCTGAAAAACCATCTTTACTAACAGCAAATCATCTTTACTAACAACAGCATTAACTGAGTGACAAATTTTGATAGTAATTAAATGTGAATGATAAATCTGAAAAGATGTAAACTTTGACTACAAAAAATAATACTCCCTCCGTCCAATTTCATTATTCCCACTTTCCTTGTCATTCACTTTATTCATAAACAATAATTTATTTACAAATGGACCCCACAATACCCTCAACTTATCTACTTTATGAATAAACTAATCAATATTCATTAAAACACGTGCTCGGGAGAAGTGGGTATAATAAAATTGGACGAAGAGAGTAGTATTAAATTTTCTGCCTTGAGTGGTAATTTTTTGAATTATCTTAATTTACCTAAATGAATTTAGGGTTTTTTAACATGTTTACACGGTCCCTCTTAAATCTCATCTTCTACATCATTTGTGTGATATATCTACTGAGTTGGTCGAATGGTACCATAATTGGAAAATGCCAATCATCTGATTTCACAGGAATGCATTCAACTGCCTGCAGCATCTCTATTCACTTGCAGTATATGATAATTTGCAGTATATGATAAACATTTAAGTATGCATTAGATCACTGAAAGCATTTCTCTTCTAGTCGCTGTTCAGAATGTCTTCTTAATTGCGCCCTGAAAAACCATCTTTTTTTAATGTTAATGTCTTCTTAACTGCGCCCTGAAAAAACCCCCTGAAAAACCATATTTTTTTCATGTTAATATCTTCTTAACTGCACCCTGAAAAAACCATCCTGAAAAACCATATTTTTTTCATGTTTATGTTTCTTAACTGAGCCCTAAAAAAACCATCTTTTGTTTTCTTAACTGTGCCCTGAAAAAACCATTTTTTTTTGTCTTCTTAAGTGCGCCCATCTTTTTTTCATGTTACTAGTGTGTTATCTGCTTTTGGAAATAGACTCTCTCAAATGCTGGAACTTGTCACTCGTGAAAGTTTCATTATACAGCAAAGGTTAGAAACCACTCCCAAGAGGGAAAATGATGTTAAAAAAAAATTTACAATTCAAAACCTCCGTTAATCAACTACGGATTTACTAATTAAATGAGTGACAAATTTTGATAATAATTAAATGTGAGTGACAAATCTAAAAAGATAAACTTGGACGAGGATATTTTTTCTTTATTTTATTACTCAAGATTTTTTAACTGGTATAGTTGTATTGACGAAACTGGAAGGTGACAGAGTTGATGGGGATTTGTGCGACAACACCAATCCTTTCTCAATTACTACTACGTCGTTTCGAAGAAGAAAGAGGCCGATGAAGATGCCTAATTTCTCCAACTGAACCACCCATGTTTTCTGTGTAAATTACTCTTTCCATTACTTCTATTTTGATTTTATCCTTTTTTTTATATATTGGTTATATAAGTTTTGCTCTGTCAAACCCCATTTCGATTTGAAATATGGAGGAAACCTAGTTTCGCCGCTTGTTAAGAGAAATCCAAAGTTAATCTGGCCTGATTTTTCTTTTATTTCTACTTTAACATATCAAGAATTAAATATCTATACCTTGGTGTTTTGCTTGCTTTTACTGATGGGGGATTACAAATTTCTTTATTAATAGTAATATTTTTACTAGGTTCAGGTCTCTGTGCTGATATTTGGGACTCTATATACTGTATTGTTGTCATGGACATAAGCAATAATGATTGCAAAGTGACAAGGACGAGTTTTGATGACTTTGTTAGTGACTTACCAGACGAGATCCTTGTGCACATTCTATCATTTCTGCCCATAAAGGATGCTGTGCACACCGTCCTTCTTCGTAGATTTGGTAACCTGTGGCGTAGTGTTAAAGTTCTTGATTTCGATGACATGTCGTATAATTATATCGAGGATCCTATGGACCGCCCTTATCATAATGAGAGTTTTCTCAACTTTATTCGTCATGTTCTGAATCTTCATAACAGCAGTGTGCTAGATAAACTATGTCTCAAATTTGACTTTGCTACCCCTCATTTGAGTGACATTAGAATTTTTGATGATCATGAGTATGAATTGGAATGGGAGAAAGGTACATCAGATCTACTCGAGAAATTGATTCGGTATGCCATAGGTCGAAAAATTAAGGTTTTGGATCTCAACTTTAGGTATACTGCGTGCATGCTACCTCAAGAATGCTATGATCTGCCTGATGTTTTGAGTAATAATTATTTAACACATCTGAAGCTGACTTCTATTACCCTTATGTTCTGCAAGACAATAGATTTGAAGTTGCTGAAAGTCCTATCTCTAGATGAGGTTCCATTAAATGTTGAGGTAATGAAAAGTGTCTTTGTTGGTTGCCCTTTGCTTGAAGATCTGTCCCTTATTGACTGTTATGGCTTGGAAGGGCTGTGTTGCCAAAACCCAAATTTGAAGAAAGTTTTGCTTACCCTGACCGATAGGGAACTTGACTTTTTTATTGTATCATGCCCTTATGTATTATCATTACAAATATATGGGCAGTTACATCGTGCAATCTTATGCTGTAATTCGTCTCTTGTTGATGCTTCCATCTTTTATTGCGGATTCAAGTTTAGGCCAAGACCGTATCAAAGCATTCACAATCTTCTGCACAAAGTTATCAAATGCAAGACTTTTAGTCCATGTACATGGACTATTCTGGTATGTTTATGTGACTGATGATCTTCATATTTAGTTAGTCATTACATCTTGCTCCTTAATTCAAATATGCTTTTCTAGATCCTTAAGAACCAATCTTTCTTTTAGTGGTTGAATCTCTCTTTTAGAAACAAATCAATTCGAGAGTGTGGATGGTAAGTAATTACTACTTCACTCTCTTGATCTTCTGGGTGTGACAACTGAAGTCTTTATTTATTTCTGGAACTAAAAGTAGCACTTACATACCCTGTGTTATGTTAAGTGGAGCAAATAACTAATTGAAAAATAACTCATATAAAAAGGAAATGGTCCGGCATTTGGTACTATGTTTATTACTTATCTAATAGCTTTATTTTTGTGTTAGATTGTTGAATTGTTTAACCTGTTCAATATTTCGATTTATCTTTTTTTTTTAAATAAAAAAAATTGACCATAGTCAAAGCCAAACTACATGCTGCTAGCAACTCACATGAAGCACAATACTTTCAACTATATTGATAGACTTGTTGTACAGGTGTGGCATAAGATGATTGCATAGCCTTTCTGTTACAAATTTTTTGACGGTTGTTCAGTTCATTTACTTGGAAGTTTGAAGTCATGTAGATAAATAATGAATATCTTTATGCTTTTTAATCAGGTGTTCACCATATGGAACTTGAGGAATGTGCATTGCCCATCGTTTGAGTGGAAGGATTTAACACTGAAACTTAGCTTAACAAAATGGCACCATTCTGGTCTTTCTTTGCTTTTGAGAAACTCTCCATCTCTGGAGACATTGACCATGCATATTTATCCTAGCAGGCTCTGGGCAGATACGTATTTCACGGTATTGTAATGCTTCAGTTTAGAAATATAAAATAAAATGAATCAAATGAATGAATGATGAATTTTGTTTTGTGTGATCTGTTAGACACCAGAGGCAAAGTGGATCGAAGCATATGAGTTTGATATGGACAACTTCTGGGACTCACAGGAGGCTACCTTTCCCTGCCTCAAAACCATTATGATAAACGGGTATGTAAATGAGCCCTATGTTATCGAAATGGTTAAGTTTCTGCTGAGGAGTGCTACAGGATTACAGAAACTTGTGATTTCTACACAAAAATCTTTCAAACCAACTAAACAAGAAAGGGTGTCCTTCATTGTTCCAATTGAAAGGCTTCCATTTCACTTTACATCAGAGCAACTGCAAGACCTTTCAGAAGAGTTTAAATTGCTTCCTAGAGCCTCCCCTCAAGCTAGGGTATATTTCTCATGAAACTTGTCATTTGGGTTTCTGTGTTGCCTACCTAGTATTGCCATTCTGCTCTTTGAAACTTGTAATTGTAGAAAAATACATCATTTAGATGTGTTTTTGGATCTTTCAGCACCTATTTTCATTGTTACTTGCTGCTTCTATTTCTGTTTTCTTGGGTTTAGCTATCCCTAATGCCACTTCCTTGTTTAATTATCCACTAAATTTGAGTTGTTCTAAACTAAATTTTAGAAGTTTCAAACCCCTTTCTATTTGATGATGGGCTTGGGTTATAGATTGCCCAATTGATATTTTGGACTTTTGAGTTTTTTTTTTTTTTTCAAAATTCGATACACTAGTGTTAAATTCGAACCAGTTTTTGCAAATTTTTATGCCTAATTTGTGTAAACTCGATTTTATGGTCTTAAAATCATATTTTTCTGTTATTTTAAACTATATAAACCCATTGAAATTAAGTTTGAAACACTTACACTAGCTTGAAATTAGGATTTTGGGGATGAATTAAGTTAAGAAAGAATGGTATGAAATATGTTTAATTTAAAAAAAAAAAAGTTTTTTTTTTTTTTAGTTTTCCAATTATTCTAACTTTAATTATAGCTACAAATCTAATTAAAGAATATTCATTGTAAAATTATACATTTAACGTGTGTAACAAAGATTTTTTTTGAAACAAGATATATTTAAAATTCAAATTAACTGAGAAAAAATACTAGGGACCTGAAATAACTTCAAAGTCATGTGCAGGATGTGATCTCTTGTCTCTTGAATCACGTAAGCACACATTATTGATGTGTTGGACAATAAAAGGTAGATATATGAAAGAAAAGAAAATCAAGGACCATAACCTCACAAGTCGAGCCAGAGGTTGGAGTGCCATTAAAATCTTGCCTGGGAAAACCCTCCTTAGGATAAAACTCAGGTTAAGAAAAAAGGTACACTCCTCTAAAAGTCAATATCTATAGAAAACATTATGTAAATCATTATGTAAAAAGTCCGGGGATAGCCTCTTCAAATCTCGAATTACATCATGATGCAACAACTCAATCACATAATCCTCTGAAGACCGGCCCATACTATCTCTATGCACTACGTCTTCAAGCGAATCATCCCCATATGAAATGACCGACGCGCCCTCCATGAAATAACCGTTTTAATTTTTCTCAAACAAGATTTTAATGGCGCTCCGACCGCTCGGCCCGTGAGCTTATGGTCCTAGGTTTTCTTCTTTTATTTAATCTACCTTTTATTGTCTTTTGCTCATCGACACATTTGACTCATTTTTAATGCTCATTTTTACCTAAAAATAATTGAAATAACAACCATTTGTGAATACATTGCATCTTATTAAGCTATAAACATATGTACTAATACAATTTTCAATCACGAGTCTATTTTAATCATTTATTACTATTAGTATAGTACTCCTTTTTAACCAATAAAAGACTATCTATAGTTGGTTAAAGCTGAAACATCAAACAATTGCTGTGAAGCCAATTGGGCATTTGGGCCTAGGTGGAACAACCACATTGGATCAGAGTTCCCATCAGAATCTGAATACTTAAATATATACTTCCTCCGTCCGCCTATAAGTTTTCCATTTTACCATTTTGATCCGTCCGTTTATAAGCTTCTCATACCCTTTTTGGTAAGTACTTTTTCTTACACATCACTTTATATCTTACCTTTTCTCTCTATCTCTCTCCTTCTTCCAATCACATCACTTGTAATATATATATTATTTAATCGCTTTTCTTAATATTTGTGCCAAAAAGTAACGGAAACTCATAGGCGGACGGAGGGAGTATCCATTTATTCCTCCAAAAAATAAATAAAAAATACACAAATTTAAAATTGTAATGAGTCATCGGTTATCACTTATCAGTACGGCCAAAATATACGGACATTAATTACCTGGCCGTCCGGTTGTCGGTCTCCTGTGCTATCGGCCCACGCACTAGGATTTCATTAAGAGTGGCGCGTTTGGTACTATTTTTTAAGGTAAATTCTGAAAATATATTTCTAAATTTGTCTAAATTATTAAAGCTAGATAAATCAAATTTTTTTCTTTTCAAATTGCAATGTAACCTAAAATTTTAAATCTTGATAAATAAAATTTTCACATTTTTCTTCAATTTGAACCCATGGATAGAAAATAACAATTAATTATTCATTGTCATTTGAATCAATCTAAACATGTTAATACGATTAATTATTCGTTGGTAGGTAGGTGTCACGTCATTTTCTGTGAATATGTTTGCTAGTTTGAACTATAGTAATTTTTTTAATCGAGATTTTGTTTATCAAGATTTAAAATTTTAGATTGAATTATATTTTTATATGCAATCAAATAAATTTTTATGGTAAAATAAACTATTGTTGTAAATAGAAGTGAAGCAAAATAAGTGGAATTATTAGGCATACATTAATTTGTGAAAAAATATTTTTATCTATCAATATGCTAATATTTTTTTTAATTCATTGTCTTTATAAAGTTATATATTATCATAAAAATAAAATCTTGAGAATTTATCATCTAAAAGTGCTATTTTTTGAAGAAAGATGTCAGCATGAGCATATTTTAAAGGGTTAATTGCAAATAAAATCACCACATTTTCTTGGATTGTAATTTAATCTAAACTTTTGAATAATTGCAAATAAAATTACCACATTTAAAAGTTGTTGCAATTTTAACTTTTTGATAGCCTAATTTGTGTCCAAATCTAACGTGGCTAGCTGATGTGACACTTCCTTAATAAAACAACATTGTTTTTTATTTCGATTTAATCTCGAAACGTTAAATTTGGGCACAAATAAGATTGTCTATAAGTCTAAATTGCAACAATATTTAAATGTGGCGATTTTATTTGTAATTATTCAAAAGTTTAGATTAAATTGCAATTAAGTGAAAGGGGGTGATTTAATTTACAATTAACCCTATTTTAAAAAAACTCTTTTTTTTCGAGGGAAAAAAACTCATCTTTATAAAATAAAATAAAATAAAATTCATCTTTATAGAAAGTTGAAAACCAATTCAACGATTGAAACAAGATAATCTAGTTTCTAGTGTCTTTGAAATAAATTTTCTTGTAAAATGACTTTGACTTTTGACAATGGAGGGATAAAAATAACAATGTTTTTCATTTTTCAAAAAACATCCCCAAGAAATATGAAAATCCAAACAGGCCCTTAACTTTCTCGTCCACTTTCTTACATCCTTCGTACATACCTATCACAATTCCTCTGCTTTTTTTTTTGTCTTTCAGTTCACATCTTAAATACAGATTCCAACTACAAATAGAAATTCAAGAAAACAAAACACATGAATCGCCCTTTTCTTGATATTTTTTCCATTTGAGTTAATGGAGTTAAGGAAGGGAGTTCTCTACAGTTCTTTCTGTGCAGTTGCTGTGTTGTTATGCTGCTCAGATGTCTTTGCAGGTGATATTGTTCACCAAGATGATGTTGCCCCCAAGAGACCTGGCTGTGACAACAATTTTGTGCTTGTAAAAATCCTTTCTTTTTTCTCAATTATTCATGTTTGATGATTTACCTTCAACCCCTTTTGATTGTTTGTGTTGATTTTCGTGTTTGGAGAAGTTTAGGTTTTTACTATTTTGGGACAAGTCAAACTTGTATGCCCTCCAATTGAGCTGCAATTTTTTGCTTGTTGGAGAATTGAGAATATATTCTAATAACCAAATTGTATATAAGAATTTGCCTTTTTTGTGACAATTTTTTGATGATTGACTGATTCTTGAATTTAGTGCTGATAATCAACGGTTATTTATTATAATTCTGATGTTTTTAGTGTTTTTCCAAGGTTGTATTTGGGGGAGGGTTTTTTGTTCTCTGGTCGTCTTTGTTTACTTTTCTCTTTTTTTTAAGTATGTTTGAATTTAAGAGAACAATTTTAGGCCCATTTCTTAGATATGTTGAGATCAAATAGTGTGTGTTAGTTATTTGGTATGCACGCAATCGAGTGTGTTTTTGTGAGTGTATATAAGAATTTCCCTTTTTCTGACACTTTATTGATGATTGACTGATTCTTGAATTTAGTGCTGATAATCAACGGTTATTTATTATAATTCTGATGTTTTTGGTGTTTTTCCAAGGTTGTATTTGGGGGAGGGTTTTGTTGTCTGGTCGTCTTTGTTTACTTTTCTTTTTTTTAGTATGTTATTAAGAATTTAAGAGAACAATTTGAGGCCCATTTCTTAGATACGTTGAGATCAAATAGTGTGTGTTTTAGTTATTTGGTATGCGCATAATCGAGTGTGTTTTTGAGCTTGTATATAAGAATTTGCATTTTTTTACACTTTATTGATGATTGACTGATTCTTGAATTTAGGGCTGATAATCAATGGTTATTTTTTTTTTATAATTTTGATGTTTTTTCGTGTTTTTCCAAGGTTGTATTTGGGGGAGGGTTTTGTTCTCTGGTGGTGTTTGTTTTCTGTTTTTTTAGTATGTTATTAAGAGAATACTTTTTAGGCCCAATTTGTAGATATGTTGAGATCAAATAGTGTGTGTTTTTAGTTATTTGGTATGCACACAATCGAGTGTGTTTTTGCACGTGTATATAAGAATTTGCCTTTTTCTGACACTTTATTGATGATTGACTGATTCTTGAATTTAGCGCCGATAATCAACTGTTACTTTTTTTATAATTTTGATGTTTTTTCGTGTTTTTCCAAGGTTGTATTTGGGGGAGGGTTTTGTTCTCTGGTCGTGTTTGTTTTCTGTTTTTTTAGTATGTTATTAAGAGAACACTTTTAGGCCCATTTGTTAGATATGTTGAGATCAAATAGTGTGTGTTTTAGTTATTTGGTATGCACGCAATCGAGTGTGTGTTTACGTCGTGTATATAAGAATTTGCCTTTTTCTGACACTTTATTGATGATTGACTGATTCTTGAATTTAGGGCTGATAATCAACGGTTTTTTTTTTTATAATTTTGATGTTTTTTCGTGTTTTTCCAAGGTTGTATTTGGGGGAGGGTTTTGTTCTCTGGTCGTGTTTGTTTTCTGTTTTTTTAGTATGTTATTAAGAGAACACTTTTAGGCCCATTTGTTAGATATGTTGAGATCAAATAGTGTGTGTTTTAGTTATTTGTTATGCACACAATCGAGTGTGTTTTTGCACATGTATATAAGAATTTGCCTTTTTCTGACACTTTATTGATGATTGACTGATTCTTGAATTTAGCGCCGATAATCAACGGTTATTTTTTATAATTTTGATGTTTTTCGTGTTTTTCCAAGGTTGTATTTGGGGGAGGGTTTTGTTCTCTGGTCGTCTTTTTTTTTTAGTATGTTATTAAGAGAACACTTTAAGGCCCATTTGGTAGATATGTTGAGATCAAATAGTGTGTGTTTTAGTTATTTCGTAAGCACGTATCGAGTGTGTTTTTGTGCGTTGTGTATAAATTTTATTTTAAGTACGACCTTAAAAGTCCTAATCTTGCAGTATTTGCTATTTTTGTCTTTTTGCTGTGATCTATTATGTGGCAATTACAACTGGAGGGAAGCTAATAGCCTGAAACTTGTGTGATTTTCATGGTTGCTTTTGCTGTTCTTGGGGTCTTACTTGCCATTGAAGCATGTGAATTACTCGAAATTTTTGGTGGGATTATCACCATGCTTAATCTGGATTTTGAGTTAGTAAGAAAAGGAAATGAAGTAAAAAATTGTGTTGGATTGGGGGTTGAATTAGGAAAGGAGCATTGTCTATTTAAAATAGTTCATTTACACGAGCTACCAATTTGATTTCTCTCTATCCGTCATTTTTGTTGCTTTTATGCGTTTTCTTGAATTCATTCGGATAATTATAGCTCCAAATTTTAATCTCTTAAGCTTTATTCTAGAAACACAATCATAGTCTCCAAGCAGGCAAAAGATGTATACCTTAATTGAAAATCTCGTTTTCTAATATTGATTTGTGCGTAATCTAATCCAGGATTTCATCGTCATTGTGTTTATGATATTTAATCTTCTGTTCAATAGGTTAAAGTACCAGTTTGGGTGAATCATGAAGAAATAGGAGAATTTGTGGGTGTTGGTGCGCGATTTGGGCTCACCTTGGAATCGAAAGAGAAACGTGCGAACCAGACTAGAGTTGCTCTTGCAGACCCTCCTGATTGTTGCAGTACGCCTAAGAATAAGGTTTTCCATTTTGAAGATTCGTTACTTTTTTTTTGGAGGAAAGATTTATTTTTCGTATATTGCTAATATTGTTTTGCTTTTCTGCTCTTCTTTAGCTGACAGGTGAGGTTATCTTGGTGCACCGTGGCAAATGTAGTTTTGTCACCAAAGGTAATGTTGCCGAAGCTGCTGGTGCTTCAGCTTTAATCATCATAAACAACGAGAAAGGTACGTTCTCTCATCATGATTGTCTTTACGCTCTTATTTATGCGAATTTTTTGTAAAAGCAATTATTGTGGTTTATTTTTCAGAGCTCTTCAAGATGGTTTGCGAAGCAAATGAAACCGATGTGCACGTTGGCATACCTGTTGTCATGCTCCCACATGATGCCGGTGAAAGCTTGAAACAAAACATGAAAAACGGTTCAGGTAAGCGTTTCCATGCAAGGTTAAAATCATTAGAAGATCAGATTGTCATTTTCGCCCTCATACTTAGTTTTAATGCCCTATTTGGTCCTGCGCGTGTGTTAATGTCGTCGTCATTATTTTCAGTTTCCATTCAGATGTACTCTCCACAACGACCTGAGGTTGATGTGGCCGAAGTGTTCTTATGGCTAATGGCTGTTGGCACCATTTTATGTGCGTCTTATTGGTCTGCATGGAGTGCCAGAGAGGCAGCTATCGAGCAAGATAAGCTCTTAAAGGTAAAATACTCGTTTTCCAGTATAAGGTATCCTCACGTCACGTGCCTATAATTGTAATTTTAACCTGGCAGGATGGTTCGGACGAATACCTCAACAACGACAGTTATGGGTCTAGCGGTTTTGTGGACATCAATACTACCTCAGCAATTTTATTTGTTGTGATTGCCTCCTGCTTCTTGATTATGCTCTACAAGCTGATGTCGTTGTTGTTTATCGAGATTCTTGTGGTCGTCTTTTGCATTGGTGGAGTGGAGGTATGAATTTTATTTGGTTTTTTCGAAATTTTACCTAATGAATTTTGTGGGTGTTAAGTTATGTATTAGTATGGTCGGTAGATTCGTAGGAAGTTTAACACGTGGCGTACGGCATTTCTAAATCGAAGGACTAAGATTTTAACTCGATTCTATTCCTTGCCTTGTACTACAGGGTTTGCAAACTTGTCTGGTGGCTCTTTTATCGTGGTACGTATTCTATTGCCCGAAACACGACATCTTGGAATTTTCTGTATTTTCCATCTTAGGATCTTATCATTTTCACCATGATATGCTGTTTGTCGCATCTGAATTCGTAACGGTTGTAATCAATGTAAATATCTTGTTTTCCGAGGTGTCTTTGCTTCTGTCTCGGTCCATATTTGTTTGTTCAATTAGCTTAAGGTTACATTATTTCCTCAAAACGTTAACATACGGTATATGATATAGTTTCAGATGCTTCGAACGTGCTGCAGAGTCATACGTAAAAGTACCTTTTGTGGGAGCAGTATCATATCTCACGCTTGTTGTTTCTCCGTTCTGCATAGCATTTGCTGTTGCATGGGCAGTTCGCCGCCGTGATTCCTTTGCTTGGATTGGTCAAGATATACTTGTAAGAATATTTTTTTTCTCGTTTGTGCCTTTACGACAACTGCCCTCAGATCTTACATCGTTCTACGTTGAAATGAATTCCAGACGGATGCTATGAAGCCTTACTTCTTGTTTTATCTGTAACAGGGCATTGCGTTGATAATCACCGTTCTCCAGATAGTCCGAGTTCCAAATCTAAAGGTGGGAACGGTTCTACTCAGTTGTGCATTCTTGTATGATATTTTCTGGGTGTTCGTCTCCAAGTGGTGGTTCCATAAGAGCGTGATGATAGTGGTAAGTAATAATTCGTATCCCTAACGAACAAATGTTATGACTTATGAACGATTATTGAGACCACTTGTTTGTTTTACAGGTAGCTCGGGGTGATGGAAGTGGAGAAGACGGCATTCCAATGCTTCTAAAAATCCCTCGAATGTTTGATCCTTGGGGTGGATACAGCATTATCGGGTTTGGTGATATTATCTTGCCAGGACTACTCGTTGCCTTTTCGTTAAGGTTTGAATCTCTTTCGAGATACTACTTCTACGTGTACATTTATATCAAGATAGCACTTAATCGAGATTTCGTGTACTCTTAACAGGTACGATTGGCTGTCGAAGAAAAGCCTAAAAGGCGGATACTTTCTCTGGGCAATGATCGCTTATGGTTTAGGTACGACTCGTTTTTTATCAATAGATTCCGAATTTGTGACCCTTATCTGATTGCAACGTGTACTATACATTTACGTTGCAAAAGAAAGAGTTTAGGTTGCAATCGAACAATTTTTTATAGTAAAGGTTGCAAATCAGATAACAAAAAGTGTACAAGTTGCAAGTTGGGAAAAGGGCTATAACCCTTGAAATAAAGGATTTCTATGTTGTGAGCTATAACTGAAAATTTTACGCGCGAAATTCGTCTGAAACAGGTCTTCTGATAACATATGTGGCTCTGAACATGATGGATGGACATGGACAACCAGCTTTGCTCTACATTGTCCCCTTCACGTTGGGTACGTAGCATCACCAAGAGAATTGACGACAAAGTATTATGTGCACCTTGTTTACCATACACCACTAAGGGGGTGTTTTGAAACTCTACAAACTGTTTCCAGAATCACTTTTTTTTCAAAAGCTGTGAGAGGCAGCTTTGAAAATAAGTGATTCTAGAAGCAGTTAGTTGTGTTTCAAAACACACCCTAAATACTATAGCTGTTATAGTATTAGTGGTGTACAGTAAACAAGGTTCACATAATACTTTCTGGTATTACACTACATTCCGTAATTGTTTTTGTACATGTATTTCAGGCACGTTGATCACATTAGGGAAGAAGAGGGGTGAGCTGAAGCATTTGTGGACACAGGGGGAGCCCGATAGGCCTTGTCCCCACGTCCAGCTGCAGCAGGATGAACAATAATTAGTCGACTCTAATGCGTACGAGCGTGCACCATTGTATCGACTAGATAATAGGCCCCTCAAAGAATCTGTTGTATGTTGTAGATACATAATATGAGCGTTGCAGTTAAGCTAATCTGTTTTCCAAATTGAGAAAGAACCACTTGAAATTAGTGACTTCAAATTCCCAGATCCATCGCCAACACGCACACGATATGTTTGAATACGAAATGCTGAGTCGACACGACACGAGTCACGACACATGGGATAAGAATAACGAGTAATTAGTGCAAGATTTAGAGCAAAAGATTTTGCTGAAACGGAGAAAGTATTGTTCAATGAAAACAACTAATATTGTTCACTAAAAACAAGATTCAAACAACTTATACTGATCCACTAATACATTTCAGTAAAGACAAAAACTTGTGTAAAACGAATTTTCTCATCACGTATAAATTTTACGATTCATGCCCAAATCGTGTTTTGAAGCAAAGTACGATACAATTTACGACTCGAGAATCAAAAGCATTATCCTCCACCTTCCAATGATTGAATAATTATCCTGATATTTACACAACTTCCAACTCAAATGGCCCAAACATGATCTCTAATCCAAACTGTCCACACAACTTTTACAAGAGAAAGGTAACAAACAATAATCTCAGCTACATGAGATCCCACTAAAAATTAGTCTCATGGACAAAAGGAAAACCAAAATTAAACAGAAAAAAAGAGGCAAAATTGGCTGCTATTGGCATCTTTGAAACATTCTTTCCCTTATTGTTTCCTGTAAAGGTGCACGAGGTCAACTCGAACGTTAAAACTGAATCTCTAACAATGTCAAAAATTGGCGATGAGCTTCGTCATCAACCCACTTCGATGTAAGTTCAAAGTCGGAGCTTGCACACCACGCAAATTTGTTTGGCTGGTTCTCCATTTTGAAGTTAACAAACATGTGTCCTCTGAGAGTCAATTCTCGTGCTGGTTTGAGCCTGGGAAACGGGGAAAATAAGATGAGTTTTATTTGATGCTCGATACATTAAATCTAAGATGCAATAAATATGAACTGAGATCGTACTTGTAAATCTCCTCAACGAACCATTTCCATTGACCGTCAATGGAAATGGTCTTCGCTCTTGACCAAGCGAAAGAAATTCTTGCCGCCAATCTGAACTTAACCTTCTGGCAAAGTCCTCCACTTCCCTGATCAATTAACAGGACAAAAAATATCGTCACACAAACGATCATAATCCACAAAACAAACTTGCTGTTTTGCTCCTTTATAACTTTCTTTGCAGCAATGCACATGCCAAATGATATATAGCAAGAAGGAATTGTGATCAAATTGATGGATTTGAAGAGACTTTGAACTCAGATCACCACGACTTTTAAATCCACCCGAATCAAAAAAAAAAGTTATGGATTTCAAATAACGTATCAAATCAAAAAAAGCCAAAACTAGTAAGATAATAATTGCACTCAATAAATCGCCAACCAAAGTGGAACCACGAGCATAACATGCATTTCCCGACCGCATAGTAGAAGAATAATAATTGCACTCCTTGGAGGAACGTCACGACAAGTCCAATTATAAGTATTCTAAGGAAGAAGCATAAGGAACTAAACAACTGGATATCACAGTTTTGTTAAAATACAAAAGGCTGCCCTTTTTTTTCTCAAACGGAGAAAATTTCATAAGGCGAAGACCTCTGATAACCACTAACCAAATCTCTGGGATATTCAATTCAACTACAAAGGCCTTATAGTGCTTTGACATACGAGTATATTAATATATATTCAACAAATGATGGCATGCAACGGAACAACTTAGCAACGTCATGTGAATAACAGTAGCACTGGAAGAAGTGATTCAAGTAATTGAACAAGAAAGATTATAAATAAGTAAAACAGTCATTTTAATTCTTTCAAAGAACTTATTGGCAGAAATCACGGGGATCAGATTTAAAATTTCTCAGGCATCCTGCTCACCTATCAATTTTTTCTTTTAGAGCAGGATCTAAATCACAATCATCATACTCGTCTTCAGCTGGTAATCTGTCATCTTCAATGCCCAGCAACTGAGTTGCATCACAAACATCGATCAGAAGCTTTTTATCAAAGGAAGAATTGTTGGAAAGAGAACGAAGTTGATCAGATTCCTGCAGCATAGGAGGAAAGTCGATCAAGATATGATAGATGAAATGAGGCATACAAGCCTAAAATCCATGTCCTCCTCTATGGTAGGATATAGGAGACGAAGGCAATCATTACGAAGTAGTGCCATCTCTGACCACACAAAAATACACAAAAATAAAAGATACTCACTTTCTTGTTTCCATCTACAGCATTGCTTGAAGAGGTACTATATGAAGTACCAGTGCAGTTTGAAGGAGCATTCTTGTGATGGTCTTTCCTCTTTCGATTCTTCTTTTTATTTTTTGAATTTCTAGCTCCCTTAGAATCTGAAAAACCACGAATAAAACAGGTCTGTCTTTCAATGATAATATAAAGAATTAAAGGTGGAAAGAATACGGAGGGCTGGTGTGCACTTCTATTACGTTGAGTACTGCAACATATGTTAGAAACGCTGGTTGTTTAGCATTCTATTCAGTTCATATTTGACTAGATTTGAAGTCAAAATGAACTTTATGTTTCTCAAAAATACATGTACTGAATAGGCGAATGAAATTAATATGCATGCAATAGTCAAATTTGACGCTAGTCTATCAGGTCAATTTTTAAATGGAAACTTAATAACATTGTAATCTAAATCGACTTATAAATTACGATCGACATCCACTAATGCGACAGTTAACAAAAACTCAAGCTTTCGGGATTGAAACCAGAGATATTATTTGTGTCGCAATTATCACAACTAATCATAACATACTGCTATATTAACTGCAATTCCACTAAAGCGATTTACTTGAGTTCAAGACTAACTGCCACAAATAACCTTTCACTGACCATTGAATTGCAACCATCTTTTTTCTAAATATCCGATGAAGAATTTTTCTCGAATAAACTTTTACTCAAAATGCATGAGAAATTAGACTAAATATATGTCAAAAAAAATAATTGAACATTTAATACCTTCATTATCTCCATTAATAAATGTTAACAAGTCATCAACTGAACGCTCATCTCCACGTTCCTCTTCTACCTCAGCATTCTAAAGAAAATACGAAAGCCACTGTCTCAGTCTTATGTAGCACATACTGAATAAACTGCTTTCAAGCAGTTCATTGAAGATGAACATTTCAGCACTGGATTACAGAAACCTAAAAGCATAACTATTAAAAAAATGGCGTAATCACCTTCAACCTCTCTCTTTCTTTTAGTTCCTTCCTCTTTCTAGCATATAATCTATTCAAAAGCCGAATCCTTGGATCATCCAAGGTGTTCTTGATAGGTTCCAACTTTTCTTCCTGTATCAAAGGGATAAGAATATATTAAAATGAGGAGATGGAATAATAGGACTCTCCTCAAGACAAAAAGGACATTAAGCATGTACACTGCTGGCAATGACAGAACACCTCTGTAAGATCATCAGGCAGATGAAATATCTCCCGAATCTCTTCAGGAGTCTTCCCTTCAATCACTCGTGCAAGAGCTCGACTAGTGAGATCAACCAGTGGCTTCAGCTGCAGGCTGTCAGCAGCAGATGTCAGCTCACAAAGCCTTTTAGTATCCATTCGAACGAATTTCTCATCAAAGGACTTCCTCTCCTGCATTGAAGAATAACAAAAGTCTAAGAATAATATTCCATTAATCTGATTTCAGTCACCATATCAATAAGGTCACTCAAAAAAGTGGAGTCTAGCACTACATATTAACCTTGTTAGAGCGGCCTGGTACTTGATGAAATCTGCAGTAGTCAAGAATCAAACTCAGCATAGAAGGATTGACCCGCGACGGAAGAGAGATCGGGTAAGTCTTGGAAGCCCCCATGCCTGAGTGTATTTCTTGGCAAATGAATGGACAATACATGGCAACCTCTTGCTCTACTTGCTGTATTGAGCTATCAGACGTTTGAACCCATATATAAGCCTTTAGCATCTACAATGCACAGGATGAAACTAATCCAGATCAGAAGTAATTAAAAAAAAAATGGTCATTATCCTATAATAGTTATAAATTATGGCATGCACAAACAAGAGACGTAAGATGCCTGATGTGCAGGAACGTCAAGTAAACCATACCTCAGGTTTTATGATTTCACTATCAGCTTCTGCCATTGTACTCAAAGTTGTACCAATGGGAAGTCAAGAAAATAACTAAGTAGTTTACCTGCAGGAAAGAACATAGGCACAAGTGTTATTTCAGTATCGTCATGCATAGATATTACAAAACATAATGTCTTATCTTGAATTCGTACACGGGATGGCTATTGGTAGTCATCTATACAAAACTCATTTAAATAAGTTAATTACATATATCTAAAGTATAGAAGAAAATTTATGCCGTGTGAAAAGATTAATGTATGTGAACATCTCAAATAAAAGGATTTCCTAAATTATAGAGTCGAAGCTACTGCATTGCAATGCACACTCAGTACAAAGTTTAAATATCTCATCTCAAATTGACAACTTCCGGATAGTGACTTGTAAACTATTTTTCCCCAAACCGATGCTAAGTATCTCCCATTCCTCATAAATCCCAAGTTCCACGACCACACACCATCAGACATAAGAATTATGGTTCTCTACAACCAGTATCACAATTCACAGGAAGCCAATCTACGGAGGAAACAATATCCCACAAGTTCAAACTCAACAGTACATCACCTAAATCCAGACGGACCATCTAAACCTCAAATCAACACCACAAACTGCTCCCAAAAAGATAAAAAAACACTTCCAAAAGAGCCTGCAAACCATCCATAACCAAACATTCGTGCATATACCTTTCAAGACCATCCAACTCTGGCACTTAGGGTAAAATAAGCTTTAAAAAATCATGTGATATGATGATTGTAGGTAGAAAGACATCATCCATGTTAGTTGCTCGATAAGTTTGATTTGGAAACAGGACATCATATCAAGATTGGTTCCATAGGTAACTAGGGAGCGCAGTAGTCTAAGCTTAACCTATAGAATTCTGTGCTAGCACTAACAAGGCGACAAACACAAGAAGATGCAATGCAAGGTAAAGTGCAGATACTCTCCCCCAATTCAAATCATTTCGATTTCCAAACGGTACCACCATGTTTCATTATATCTACTTAAGCCTCCATCCACTAAAAAAACTAGAATAAAACCCTACACTAAAACAAGACCATTAAGAAGCAGCACAACATTAATAAAAATTTGGACCCCCCAACAAGGATTTAAAACCAAGAACATCCAAATTTCACCAAACAGAGGGATAAAACTGAACATTTTAAGCAACCAATAACTAGGGAGCACAGTAGTCTAAGCTTAACCTACAGAATTCTGTGCTAGCACTAACAAGGCGACAAACACGAGAAGATGCAATGTAAGGTAAAGTGCAGATACTATCCCCCAATTCAAATCATTTCGATTTCCAAACGGTACCACCATGTTTCATTATATCTACTTAAGCCTCCATCCACTAACAAAATTAGAATAAAACCCTACACTGAAACAGAACAACCTTGATAAAAATTTAACCAAAAACATCCAAATTTAACCAAATAGAGGGATAAAACTGAACATTCTAAGCAACCAATAACTAGGGAGCACAGTAGTCTAAGCTTAACCTATAGAATTCTGTGCTAGCACTAACAAGGCGACGAACACGAGAAGATGCAATGCAAGGTAAAGTGCAGATACTATCCCCCAATTCAAATCATTTCGATTTCCAAACGGTGCCACCATGTTTCATTATATCTACTTAAGCCTCCATCCACTAACAAAATTAGAATAAAACCCTACACTAAAACAACATTGATAAAAACTTGAACCCCCCAACAAGGACATAAAACCAAAAACACCCAAATTTAACCAAATAGAGGGATAAAACTGAACATTCTAAGCAACCAATAACTAGGGAGCACAGTAGTCTAAGCTTAACCTTTAGAATTCTGTGCTAGCACTAACAAGGCGACAAACACGAGAAGATGCAATGTAAGGTAAAGTGCAGATACTATCCCCCAATTCAAATCATTTCGATTTCCAAATGGTGCCATCATGTTTCATTATATCTACTTAAGCCTCCATCCACTAACAAAATTAGAATAAAACCCTACACTGAAACAGAACAACCTTGATAAAAATTTAACCAAAAACATCCAAATTTAACCAAATAGAGGGATAAAACTGAACATTCAAAGCAACCAATAACTAGGGAGCACAGTAGTCTAACCAGAATTCTGTGCTAGCACTAACAAGGCGACAAACACGAGAAGATGCAATGCAAGGTAAAGTGCAGATACTATCCCCCAATTCAAATCATTTCGGTTTCCAAACGGTACCACCATGTTTCATTATACCTTCTTAAGCCTCCATCCACTAACAAAATTAGAATAAAACCCTACACTAAAACAAGACCATTATGAAGCAGCACAACATTGATTTGCACCCCCCAACAAGGATATAAAACCAAAAACATCCAAATTTGACGAAATAGAGGGATAAAACTGAACATTCTAGGCAACCAATAACTAGGGAGCACAGTAGTCTAAGCTTAACCTATAGAATTCTGTGCTAGCACTAACGAGGCGACAAACACGAGAAGATGCAATGCAAGGTAAAGTGCAGATACCCCCCCCCCCAAACTCAAATCATTTCGATTTCCAAACGGTGCCACCATGTTTCATTATATCTACTTAAGCCTCCATCCACTAAAAAACTAGAACAAGACCATTATGAAGCAGCACAACATTGATAAAAAACAGAACCCCCCAACAAGGATATAAAACCAAGAACATCCAAATTTAACCAAATAGAGGGATAAAACTGAACATTCTAAGCAACCAATAACTAGGGAGCACAGTAGTCTAAGCTTAACCTATAGAATTCTGTGCTAGCACTAACAAGGCGACAAACACGAGAAGATGCAATGCAAGGTAAAACCCCCAATTCAAATCATTTCGATTTCTAAACGGTGCCACCATGTTTCATTATATCTTCTTAAGCCTCCATCCACTAACAAAATTAGAATAAAACCCTACACTAAAAAACATTGATAAAAATCTGAACCCCCCAACAAGGACATAAAACCAAGAACATCCAAATTTAACCAAATAGAAGGATAAAACTGAACATTCTAAGCAACCAACAATTACAAAAAAATGCCGGTTCAGAAAAGCCCTAATCCCCAATCTCGCCCAAACCCCATGGCATTTCTATCCCTAACCCATACCAATACAAGATACAATTAACAGCATAGAAATAAAAACACGCCCAATTACGTAACCTAAAACCACTAATTGAATTCACAACAACAAAAATTGAAAAAAACTAAAAATTAATACAACAAAACAGCAAGAAAAACTTGCCTCGTGGTTCGCGGAATCATAAATACGAAACACTCCGCCCCTGAAAACAAAAAACAACACTTGTGCTAACGGAGCTTCGAATTATGGAAATGGGGAATTAGGAGAGTGGGGGGAGAGAGTTATGGATAAAAATGGGGATAATATTATTATTCCTCTGTGAAGAATTTCTTTTCTTTAAATTGTTTCAGTGCAAGAAATCTATGGATGGTTAGATACAAGTGATGATATATCTATATATCGCTCTGTGATGTCTGCGTAATTAGATGTGTGTTTAAGGTGAAATGTAGGTGAGGGTAACGTCATTTGTCTGAATCTGATGTCATATATATCATTTTTTCTTACACAAATCATTTTTAGGTTTTTTTTTTCTTTTTTGAATTATTGTTTTTAATTAAAAATGGTTTTTGAATTCTTACACGGAGTATAATTTTCTTACACGATTATTTAAGGTAAAAAAAAAAATTGAGTAGAAGCAATTTAGAGTAATAAAAATGAGTATTATTTATTATTTTTAGGCTTTTTTTAATTATTATTTATTAATTAAAAAATGGTTTTTGAATTCTTACACGATTATTATTTATTATTTAAGGTAAAAAAATATGAGTAGAAGCAATTTAGAGTTTTAAAAAATTAGTACGTATTATTTATTATTTTTAGGTTTTTTTTTTTTTTGGAGTTATTATTTATTAATTAAAAAATGGGTTTTTGAATTCTTACACGATCATATATAGGTATAATTTTCTTACACTATTATTATTTATTATTTAAGGTAAAAAAAATTGAGTAGAAGGAATTTAGAGTATTAAAAAATGAGTACTCCATTATTTATTTGTTTTTTTTTTTTTTTTTGATAAAGTGGGATAGCTCAAGTGGTTAGAGCACCACTACCTAGTCTTAGGTCTGGGTTCGAAAAAAAAATTTATTTATTATTTTTAGGTTTTTTTTTTTAGTTATTATTAATTAATTAAGAAAATGGTTTTTGATGCTTACCACTTAAAAGAACAAGAGTTATGAATAGCTTTTTTTGATAAATTTGAGTCGTTTTGTTACTAACTCTTTAACCCGATCTTCGATAGGATTAGAGTCAGCTCGCAAGTCTATTTCATATTTTATAATTTCATTTAATATAAATATATGAATATTTTACTAATAGCTTACTTTTATTATTGCACATATTTTAGATGAAATGAGTTAGGACTTAGGACATAAATTTTTCTTCAAATATAAATAAAAAGTTTTAGTAGAAGCGAAAGTGTATTTTTTTTAGTTGATTTGAAATCAACAACACATTCAAGGGCGGACCTATGTGATGGATGGGACGTTATGTGATGGCTGGGACGCGGGCTGTAGCCGCCCAGCCATCTAGATTTCTCTTTTTTTTTTTTTTTTTTTAAATTATGGGTATATTTAAAAATAAAATAAAAAATTGATAATCTAGTAACTTGTTGCTTAAGAATAGGAAGGAAGTTGGCTTATATTTATCCACTGTTTCCCCTAAACATTAAATCAAATAACAAATTTAAAATAGTCTTTTAAATTTTATAGACGGTTAGTTTAGTGGTGTCCATAATTATAAGATAAAAAATTAAATTCTTTAAACTAATTAAATTAAAAGGTGTATTTGTTTTGAGAATTTTGACATAAAATTAAATAAATCATAATTTATTTAAATTTCAAAATAAATGTATACTATTAAATTTAAAATTCACTCTATTTTATAGATTTCTATATATAGTTGATAAATATTTATAGTGTGAACTTTTATAGAATTTATAAGTATCTATATAAATGTTTTTAAAATTTGGATTCAAGAATTTCAAAGTAAAATCGGTGTTAAATTTTAAAATCTTAAATTCGAAAACATGCATAACCTTAAGGTTTTAATAAAAGTGTAAGCAATTTTTTTAACCTAGTCCACCCTATTTTATAATCCTGGTTCCGCCCTTGAACACATTACTTAGGCAATAGGCAAATTCTTGTACTTATATATATGGACGAACACGTGCTGTAAGATTTTTTTTTCTTTTCTATTTTCGATCAAATTTTATCGAAAAATATAGTGTTATGTTTTATTGATTTTAAAAAAAAAAAAAAACAGGCATTTTTTTTACCAGTAAATCAGTGTCGAGAATGTGTTTAGATTTCAACACTAATTTACCGATAAATTTTCCAATTTGCTTTATTTATATAGAATTAGTTGTTTTTTCTTTCTAAATGTGTGGTGTGCTCGGCTGGATGTGGTTGTTGGATGGAGGTGGTGTATTTACTAAATTATAAATTTGGAGTTTAAATGTTGAGGATAATATAATCTTTTTGTGTTTGAGGTGTATCTACTATTTTTTTAAGTGGTGTGTCTAAGTGCAAATAATCGTTTCCGAAAGTTAAAGGGTTGGGGTATATACCCCTCCAGCTTTGTTTAATGCACTCCCCCGATACATGTACTTCCCTCAAAACACATGTAAGATAGATGCACTCCCCCTAAATTACCTACTATACCCTTATCTCTTTAAATCTCATTAAATTATATAGGATAAATACACTCCTCAAAAACCCTCATTTTTACACTTAATCCCTAATTTATTCAATTCATTCTTCCTCACTCCATTCTCTCACACCTTTCATCTTCTTCTCCACCCCTTCTCCACGCCGCCGCCGCCGCTTCCCACCGCCTGCCGCCAGCTCGCCGCCTCGCACAACAGCGCCACCTCCTACTCCTCTTCTTCCATCGTGCGGCGCCGCCGCCTCCTCCTCCTCCATCGCGCCTGCGCCGCCACACCCCAAGAAACGCCTCGTCATCCTTCCTTTCCTCTAGCCTCCGCCGCCCCAGGTATGGATTTTTTGGTGACTCCTCCATTTTTTTTTTCTGTTGCTCCAGTTTTTTTTTTTTTTTTTTTTTAATTTTTGAAAATATTGAGTCGACCAAAAACACTCCGATCGACTCTGGTTTGTCGACGTAAGTGATTTTGGTCAACTCAATATTGTCGAAAATTTCAATTTTTTTTTTGAAATTCTTTTGAAAAATCCTATTGACCGAAGTGTTTGTGGTCGATAAACCAGAGTCGACCGGAGTGTGTTTGGTCGACAAACCAGTGTCGACCGGAGTGTGTTTGGTCGACAAACCAGTGTCGACTGAAGAAATTCGACACTGAAGAAATTTTGGTCGACTCTGGTTTTTTCGTTTTTTTTTTTTTACTTTTATGTTATTTTTTTTAATTTCTGAGTTCTTATTTGTGGCGGCAGCGGCCGGAGGTTTGGCGGCGACGGCTAATACATCTCAAATTAGGATTAGGGTTAAAATTAGGGTTGGGGACTCAGTTTAATTTATGGAGGGTGTATGTATCTTTCTATATTTTATTAAAAGGGCAAAACAAACATTTTACATGATTATTTAATTAATAAAAGTGGAGGGGGCGTGTATTAAACAAATCTGGAGGGGTATATACCTCAACCCAAAGTTAAATTACAATCGCCTAGGTTGTCAGGCCCAAGTTCGAAGTTGTAAATTGTGAGAAAAAAAGGATTTTATTAGGGCCGCAACCATAATAATGGGCCTTTACCTAATAGGTTGGGCCTTAACCAGTTGGCCAATGCTAAATGCCCCCCCTCTTTCTTATGACTTCACCCCCAAAAAACATTTTGAAAAAAAAGTACACGTGAAAAGATAATATCACCCTTTTATGAGCAGCAATCCCTCTATTCATGATTGTGGTTGCTACTAAGGTGGTTTGGGGTCTCCCTCTTGAGGTTGAGTTGGTAGCAGTACTTATGACCATCAAGTATGCACATGATCAGGGATGAAACTTCATTTGGATTGAGTCGGACTCGACACTCATACACTTTTATGAGCATCAATCCCTCTATTCATTGGCGTCTGCAAGGCCTGTCAGATCCACCCTCTTACACAAGACATGCGCACCAGATACTCACACGTTTTCAAAGAGGCCAACCAGACGACGGATGTTGTGGCCATGATTGGCCTTGATTGTGTCTGGAGAGGCTACCCCCGAATTTCTTACTCTCATTTATGCATAATGATTTATACACTGCTTTCTATAGACAGTGACTTTTAGAGAAGTGTACATTTTTCCTTAACCTGAGTTTTATCCCTAAAAAAGGATTTTTCCAGAGGCAAGATTTTAATGGCACTCCGACTTCTGACTCGACCTGTGAACTTATGGTACTGGAGAAGAAGACGTGATTTCAAGGGAAAAATAGAGAAAAGGATTAGGATTTATGTAAGAGAATTATTATTTTTTTTGACTAAATAATATTTTTGTTCTCTGAAAATAAAAAAATCTCAGTTTCAATTATATTGAGTCTTGTCACGTGCGAAACTTTCCTCCATCTAATAATTTGTTGGTTTGAGTTAAATTTCAAACATTAACTTTTAACTTTTTTTTTTTTTTACATAAACTTAAATACAATATAAAAAATATTAAATAATGATAAATTTAATAATATACAAAACTATAAATATTTGTATTATGCAACAAGTTGAGAGTGTTGGAATATTCATCCATCCCTAATCTAATTGAAATGTATGTTACGTACGTACTTAGTTTCGATGGCCAAAACTAGATTAGTACACCAAGTGTTAGAGTAATAGTTTTTAATCTAGTGATAGGCTACTTAAGCTGTTTTATAAAGCTTAGTAGAATAGAATAGAAGTCTAAGTCTTAGTAAGTGGGATCAGCGGTATGTATATGAGTTGATACCACATCTGATCAACACGCGTTTACTTAAGATTAAAAGAGTAGAAGACTAAAGACTATAAGACATTCGAAGTTTATTAGTGAAATCAGACTGAAAGTTTCTTGTATACCTTATCAGCTGACAGAAGCTACATGAGATCTACAACAACAGAAGATGCTAGTAGATGTGAGTTTCACCAGATCTTGTCCAAGAAGCTTTAAAGAACATTTAAGATGACACCTATTGAAAGTAGAGACATTTATGAAGATTCATTAAAGGCATATGATAACAGAAGACTCTTGAATGTCGGATATCATCTGACTAACTCAAACAGAAGACAAGATTGTAAGTAAGGGTGTGCACCGGTCCAAAATCGGATCGGGACCGGTTTGGACCGGGACCGGAATCTTACCAAAAGGTCGGACCGGAGACCAGACCGAAAAATTCCGGTCCGGTCCGGGTTTGGACCGGTTGGACCGGAATTGTTTTTTTTTTTTTATTATTTATTTTTTAAAATTTATGGAAGCAAGAACAAGATTGATGAATTTGTGTATGAAAATTAAAGTGTTTGCTCTTCATTACGTCAATGTGAATTTTACTTACATTGTTATTAATGATCTTTTGATCCTAAAAATAAATTAAATATGTTTGTTAAATTATATATTTGTAAAAAATGTAATAAGATCTCAACACATTACTTGGTGTTGAAAAATAATTGAGAGTGTATTAGTAAAAAAATATTAAAAAAATTAAAAAAAAAAAATCCGGTCCAAACCGGTCCGGACCGGAAGACCGGAATCCAAAATTTCCCGGACCGGAGACCGGACCGGAATCTAACCGGTCGGTCTGGTCCGGTTCCGATCTTTTTTCTGGTCCGGTTTTTTTTTTGAACACTCCTAATTGTAAGTCTAACAACCTCGGCTGATATGGACCAATTAGAATATAACAGCACAACTATAAAGTTGACTTGGACTAAGGTTACAGAGATCTTTGCAGAGTCGTACAAGGCATTTAATGCACATTCCCTTTTAAGGAAATTTCGTACCAGAAATCAAGGAAGACATCAACTCGTAAAGATCTCGTCCAAAAAATAGAAGATATGTTGCAATGGCTAGTTCTCACCAACGTCTAGTTCCAAGCTCATTTCCTCTATAAATACAAGACAATGTTCACAAGAACATCACCTGAAACTTACACGCGAGAACTCTAGCTTACTAGCTGACCTCAAGAATACCATATTTTCTGAAATCATTCAAAAGTTCCTTTAGAGCCAGAAATCAGTTTATATCATTTGCTCTAAAGTTTCCAAGACTAAGCTAGATTCAAAATTCTTATCTTACGAGCTTAGATATTGTGTTTCTTTCACACTTAAGTTGGTTATACACATACCCTTTACTTTATTTGTTAGAAAACCCAAATTGTAAAGGGTACTTGTTCTCTATCCAACAAGTAGATATGTATACACCAAGTAGTGTGTATTTTGATCAAAAATCTTCTTTTAGAATTATAAATTTAGCAAGGAATTTAATATCACGATTAAGTCGTGAGAGTGGACGTAGAACAAGTTGTTCGAACCACAATAAATACTTGTGTTATTTATTCATTTATTGTTTATTGCTTATACATACTTTACAAATCATAAATTTTCAAAGAGTCAAAATTCACTCAGTAAAGATTTTACAATCAGCAGATATCATATCAGTTGATAGCATTCATTATTTTATAAAGTCATTCTTTATACAAAGGTTTTCATTCAACTCACGAGTCTAAATATTTAGGGTCTACACAATTCTGCACTAGTAGCTTGTCGTTATAATCTCATTCAACTATAATACTATCACCTTCAAATTTCATTATTCTCACTTTGTTTTTTGGATGTCCAATTTCAATTATGGTTATTCTATTTTTTTAAAAAATACTATTCACACTACTTTATCCCCACTCTCCAATTATCACTTTTTTATCCATTTTATCATTCATTTTATTTACAAATGGACTCCACAATACTCCATCATACCCTTAAGTTATCTACATTATGAATAAACTAACCAATATTCATTAAAACTCATGTTCGAAGAAATGAACAAAATGAATTTGAACGATTGGAGTATAATACTCTCTCCGTCCCAATTAGATATGTTTATTTTTCTTTCATAGATGTCTCATTTATATAGGTTTGTTTCCATTTAGAGTAATATTTTCTAATTCATTTACTAATATAACCTTATACATTAATTACATTAGAAAGTAGTATAACATTCATTAAATAAGATTATAGTAATCGAAATTTTACTTATCTAATGTGTTTTTCAATAAAAAATTTTAATCATTGTGAAAAGTTAAATCAGCATATTTAATTAGGACAGGGAGAGTCATATAATTTCATTGAATCTTACACATTGTTGTAATATAAAATTAAGTTACCTCCTACTAAAAAAATTAAAAGAAGCACGCATATTAAATTTTTTTTTAAACTTTAACATTTTAAAACCCAAACACACAAAGTAAAAGTAAATATCATCTAGAAAATTTACAATTGCATTTCTTCCTTCATGTATAAGTATTTGGCGTGGGTTGATTGCGTCATGAATGAGATATTATTTTGAGGAATAAAAAACCAGAAAAATAAAGTTTCAATTTCCCATAAATACAAATGAATATGACAAGAAACTTCAATATAGTAATTATACTCCTAGGACGAAAATCTATTTGCAGGCCTTAACTCCAAACTTTAGGAAATGAGCCACTATGCAAATTATTACAATGTGAATATAGGTAGGTTTTTTTTTAACCACGTATCTCAATTTTTACATTGTAATCCCTCGTCCAAATTTATCAGTAAACACACGTTTTAATAAATATTAATTAATTTATTCATTCAGATGAAATGTATAATAAAGTATAGTAAAGTATTGTGAGATTCATTTATAAATAAAGTAGTTGATTATGAATTCTTCAAAAAAAAAAAAAAAAAAGTAGTTGATTATGAATAAAGTGAATGTCAAAATTGATAAACAAGTGATGTTTAAAAAGTTAAGATAATGTATTATACTATTATGAATAATATTGTTTCATATTAAGAAAAAAATGATCATAATGAAATTGAATAATCAAAAAAGAAAAGTGTTAATAATTTTAACTATACGTAGGGTTTATTATTGTTGAACCGTAAATCACTCTAAAAATCGATCAATAGTTATATATTACTCCTTTTGTTTCATGATTATTTTCATAGAAATGTGGACACACATCACACACCTACAATATTAAGAAAGTAGAATTTTGAAAGGTAATTTGATTTTACGTATAAAGTAAACAACTGAGTTAACTTGTGTTTATATGTAGATCTAAATGTAATGACATTTTATGTAAGATATCGCGAGAATGAAGATGTTATATGATGTTTGGAAATATATAATTTCTCTAAAGTCTCTGAATCCAAATATTAGCAGTAAGGTTTTTTTATTAGGTGCAAGTTTCAATATTTTTATAAATGGATCGAATTCAATTTCTATCTAGAGCTTACGTAAGCACATTTCAATTTCCATATTAAATAAGTATATTAATGTATTTTTTCGTTTAAATTTATTATGCTCATTTTTTCAAATACGTATTTTAATAAATTTGAAACGATCATTTTCAAACTGCATGGGTCCTCATATAATGAAATCACACTTTAATTTTTCGAAAGGGATTTATTTGAAATCTATACATAAACTTCCAACTAATATTTAATTAGTTATGATCTAATGCATTAATGGGCCATCAAAAGGGTAGGATTCGGGCCTCAATCATTCATATTTATAATTGAGCCTTTGTAAAAAGCATGGGCCTTAAAAAAAACAGGGGAATTAATTCTAGGCGTAATATATATATATATATATAAAAACAAAACAATTTTAAAAAACTCAGAAAAGGAAAAAAAAAAAATCACTCACCCAAATACGTGTTTCGCATACGTGACCGAATATTAGTGGACCATATACGTGTTTTGCTTTCGTGGCGGATTATTAATGGTCAGCTGGATGTGTTCAACACTATTTAGTTTATATTATTGATCAGCATTCAACCATATTTAGTTCTTCGCCTCAGTAGGAAAACACATCAAACGTTTATCGTTCAATTTGAATATCTGGATATTCCAAAGAGAAAATCTAGTTAATCAATCTTCATATTCCGGAGAGAAAATCTAGTTAATCAATCTTAAAAAATTCAGGTACCTCCCAATTTCTCTAACTCTTTATCCTAATTTAATCAAATTTCTTCTAGCTGCATTCTTTCATGGATGGATTGATGTTTATTTTTGCAATTGATTTCTAATTGATATTTGTAGGAATGAACCTATGTTTTTCGCCAGTATTTCTAAATATTTAGTCATGAAATTTGACTTGAAAACAATCTAGTTCTGATAAGAATCACGAGATCTGAAATTACTCTCAAAGGGATTTTGATTTTTTCCGTTAGTAGGATCGGTTAAAACTTAAATTCTATGTAGATTTTTGTATATCATTGCGCAATTCAATGGTTGCATAGTTTCAATAATTGGGAAAATTTCCAAATTTTCATTTATATATTTTATATATATTTATACATATAAAATAATTAAGATCGTGCAAATGTATGGTAGATTATAAATTCATTCAGTGTAAATTTTGTGTGAGATCGTTTTATAAAAATGTATTTTTGATATATGTGAGAAAAAATCAAATGCAAGTAATGATCGAAATAATTCATCTTATATGTCTTAATTAACTTTGTTTTGCAACAGATAAAGCTTTGATGTTGGATGAAGTAATAAAAAACTTCAAATCAAATCCACAAAATGACATGACATGTCATTCATTGCCACAACATTCATTGCCACAGCAACAACTTCAGATGTATATGGGAGACCAACTCCACCGGATTATTATTTGTAAACATATTACTAGGGAAAGGCATGTACAAGTCTCGTTCCCATGGTCATAGGGGAGGTGGGGAGGTGGCCATCACCATCGCCTGGTAGTGTTCGTACTATGACAAACCACGGTCCACCCCGGACGTGAATTGGGAGTGGTCGGTGACTTGATCACAACTGACTCGAGCATTCCGTTGCCGTGTGGCTCGTCCCACATGTATGAGGGAGCTGGTTTGTTGACCATGGGCGCCACGAGATCGTTTACTTTCCCCTCTTAAAGAATATCTAGCTTATTTACTTCCTCTTTTGCAGCAGCAGCAAGTGCGCAACTGATTTTGAAGTGTAGAATACAAAACTTAAGGTTGATTTAGGTTATCCAATCCATTTCGGAAGGGAGAAAAGGTTTGTAAATGAATCGAGTTGACCAAAAGTTATTACGCTGTCGTGTGGCTCGTCCCACATGTATGAGGGAGCTGGTTTGTTGACCATGGGCGCCACGAGATCGTTTACTTTTCCCTTTTGAAGAATATCTAGCTTATTTACTTCACAGCAAGTGCAAAGCTGATTTTGATTTTGAAGTGTACGAGTACAAAACTTAGGGTTGATTACAAAACTTAGGGTTAATTTAGGTTATCCAATCCATTTCGAAAAGGAGAAAAGGTTTGTAAAGGAATTGAATTGACCAAAAGTTATTATAATTAAAAAGTAAAACAGAAAAGTGTAAAGTGTATAACTAAAAAGTACAATATATATAACTAAAATATGCAATATAATATTATTAAAAATTGTATTTTTTTCTCTAATTAATAGTAATAGTAGCATGTAACATATAATAATAATTTGTTGGTTAAATAGTTGAAGTAGGAGACATATCATAATAATTTTTTTATGCTTTTCTTAATAAATAATTTTTTTTTTTACTAATAGAGTAATCGGATAAGAAAGATCTAATTTCAGGTGAGAAATAAAGAAAAAAAATTAAGGTTTAAATGTAAGAGATTTTTTTTTTTGAGTTCTATTAAAAAAAAAAATCCAGTTTCAATAATATTGGGTCTTGTCTCGTGGCAAACTTCCTTCCATCTAATAATTTGTTGTTCTTAAATTTCAAACATTAACTTTTAAATTTTTTACATAAACTTAAATACAATATAAAAAATATTAAATTATGATAAATTTAATAATATACTCCCTCCTATTCTTTTTAATTGACGTCCTGTAACTCCACACACATATTAAGAAATAAACTATTTTCCTAATATGCCCTTAATAAATAAATGAATGGGTGTTAATTTAAGTGGGTGCATGCCTAATTTTATGGGAATGATGGATGACTTATTCTTATCAATTAATAACCTAATTAAGAAAATAAAGGGGTATATTAGAGATAAATTTACAAAACGTCAATTAAATTGCTAATTCTAAAAAATCTAAAACGACAATTAAAAAGGATAGGAGGGAGTACAACACTATAAATATTTACCTTTTCTATTTACAACAATTCATTGATTCATGAGTTGGTCTGCATATTGTGCACACTAATGCACAGGCAAACCCTTTATATATTAATAAAAACGAATATATACAACTAAGTCATGGATGTTCTAGGGGTTATACAGACCCTCATAAGTTATGAGGTCACATCACATTTTTCAGTAACAAAATTTCCACTTTTCAATTAAATTATAACTAATTAAAACCCTAATTCCACACTCCACCACCTATTGCTGAGTCACCGGTAGATCGTCGTCGACGACGTCGAGTCACCACCGAGTAGTTTTTTTTTTTATATTATTTTAAACATAATTTTCAGTAAAAACTACCAAAATTAAACACCAATTTCGAAAAAAAAAATGTCCTGAAACAATATAAAATTTTCGGACGTAAATTTTGAAAAAGTAATTTAAAATCGAAAATTTACAAAAGAATCGAAAATAAAAATCACACTCATTTTTTACCTATTTTTTGCAGCGATGGGGGTGGGGTTTGTGGCTTGAAACGATGGAGTCGACGAATGGTGGGAACAGACAGAGGCGGAGGTAGGCGATTGCACGAAGAGAAGCGGCCTGATCACGACGAAAAAATAGTCACTTAAAAGACAATTTGTACTATTGTATATATTAGACCCGCAGATTAGTTAAAAACTAAATTCTTTTTAATGTCCTGCAATATATTTTTATCTTGTAATAATATATTTTAACATTATAATAACACATTTTTGATAGAAAATAAGTTTTTTTTGTGGAATAAGACACACGTAATAGCCAAACATGACATTAAGAAAGCATGCTGAATTCGCTGGACATAAAAAAGGCGTAACAAATTTGCTGTATTCGAGAGTAACCCACGTGGCCTCCAATTAGTGGCTTGGTCGGTTATCTGTGCTAATCATTGATTTATTTTTTAGTCAAAAATAAGAATTTTTTTAAATTTATTTGAAATAATTAGATGGGAAGTGGAGTGGTTGTGAGGACAAATTTCCATTTTTTCCCTTTTTCTTTTTGTGGCATTTCAATTATTTACATTATCGCACGATTGATGTTGGGCCCAAATTAGAGCAAACAACCCATGATATGGGGGCAATTAGCTATTGTGAGTTGCCATTTTGCTTTTTTTATTTTTTGGAGATTTTTTAAGATTGTTTGGATAATGGAATAAATAAGTAGGACAATAACTTAGGATAGATAATACATTTGTCTCTTAAGTTGTAACAGTTTTAACGAGTAGGGTACTTCTACTCTCATCTCGTGACTCGAAAAAACGTGGTGGTAATTTTTTTCATCATAAAGTATGGGTGCCCTCGAACCCTCACCCAGCGCAGCCTTGCGCTTCCCATCTGATTTCTACCTCGGCTACTGTGACCACTCCAATCCCGTTGAGCAACTCAATATCAGACCTCTCTGACAACTGCATGAATAAGTAATCGGACAATGAACTTTTGGTTGTCGCATGAATCAGACGATGCCCTTGGTCTTGCTCTTACGGTTCCTTCCCGTGCGACGGTAAGGCCCGACGGTCCCAATTTGCTCGTGGTGGGTGTCTTTCAACAACTTCCAAGTACCATCGAAAAACACTATCAATGAATTAGAGACTATCGCCTTTGAGGTCTTCACTGCTGATCCATCAGTAAAGTTTGCCAACGAATTGCACTTTATTGCCTCGTATGCTGGACTAGTTTTGTATAAACTAATTTTTGTCCGAGTTGGCAAAATAAAGAAAGTCAATTTGTTTATGTGCAAAAGAGATGGCGTTACTAATTTAATATATTTACAGAAAATTGATATACAGCTCGAATTTTGTTTATTATAACACCGTAATTCAACACGTATCAGTCTCAGATAGTGTATCTTTTTTCGTAGTACAAATAATTACACATATTGAAATCATTTCGTGAAGATTCTAGTATTCAATTTTTATTTATATAAATTCATATATTCCTGGTAAAGTCTAGTACATGTTGTGCACCCTAGTACATGTTGCACTTTTCAGTTTATTGACTTACACTTTTTTGTAAATGGTGTTGCACTTTTCAATTATTACTAAAAATATTATTATACAGTTTAATAATTGAAAAGTGCAACACCATTTATCAAAAAATGTAAGTCAGTAAACTGGAAAGTGCAACCTGAACTAGGGTGCACAACATGCACTCGAGTCCGTAGCAGACCAACCCTATATTCCTTTCCAAAATAATAATATAAAATCCATATATTTGTATGGGTATATAGCCTAGCTAGTTTGAGAGTTGTGTGCTCGAGAAATGCTTTGGATAAAATATCCACATAATAATGATACTTGGATAGGAATTGGTATAATTTTCAAATGTTTAATCATATTAGCAACATGCAGAAAATAGACACGAAAATAAATAAAATAGTTTTATTGAACTAGCTAATTTGTCAATAATAATTACATATGATGATAATTGATACCACCATACTTTTTTTTTTGAAGCAATACCACCATACTAATTAAATTTATTATTTTGTGTAGAAGTTATTTATACCAAAAAGAAGAAGTTATTTATTCCCGTTAAAAAAAAAATTATTTATACCAAAAAGAACTAAGTATACGTTTTAAAAGTTGAATTTGCTTATAAGATCTTTGTTGCTAAAATTGACCTAGAAGTTGTCTAGCCACTAATCGACTTGATTTTACATTTTTACCTGTCTAGGTGCTTTTGATTAAAAATCGACCTAGACGGGCTAGGCGGTTGGCTAGGTGCTAGTATCATGATCTTTGTTGCAAAAATTGACATATAGGTGTTGTTTAGCCTCTGACCGACTCAATTTTACCTCTCTATATGCTTTTGATGAAAAATTGATGTAGACGGTCGACTAAGTGCTAATAATTTAATTTTTTAATTTTTAATATGTCTTTTACTACTTTTTATTTTTTAGTTCAAGAGGTCGATTTAGACAATTGTTAACACTTTTTCAAGAGAAAAAAAGGATCTACAACTTTGATCATGATTCAAGAGTGAAATAAATTCATGTTTCTTACCAAAAAAATTAATATGATAGAGTTTTAAAATATATGTTTCAAAATTTTGAAAATAAATAATATTTAATATGATAGAGTTTTAAAATATATATTTCAAAATTTCGAAAATAAAGATATTGAAAGAACAAAAAGTGGTCCAATAAAATACAATTCTTGTAAAATGGCACAACTCACATGGTCCCAAGAGTCCCAACCCACCCACTATTGTCTTTTTTGGCATTCGACAATTTAATTTGCAACGGTCATCATCATGTTTATACATAAATTCGTTTATATTTATTACAACCTTAGCCTCTATACCTGGAAAATAATTTCTACAAATGAACAATAATTTTTATTTAATTATAATGTGACAATTAAAAGTTTAATTGAATAATTAAAAATATATCTAAATTATTTAAAATTTAATTTCATAAAAAAATGTCATAATAATTAGTACTCACATTAATTGCATAATTCTTAAGTTGTTTTTGAAAAGTAGTCGTAGATAAACCTAAAAAATATTTCAAAATTGGGTTTTAGACTTTTAGTGTTATTCTGCTTAAATAAACACAAAAAACTTTACACTTCTAAGGCCATAATTTTTTGTGGTAATCCAAATTAAAGGAAAAATTAGCACATAATAAAATTATTCGAATAATACATTGTTTGGTCAAACTCACTTATTTTAAGCACTGCACACTTCTAGTGATTTTTTTTTAATCGATGGTCATATTAACACTCACAAATGATCAGTTGATATTGACATTTTTTTTTTGAAATGTTAACTGATATTGTTAATGAGCCTACCATTTTCAATATTTTTTTAACTATCTTTTATTTAATTTTGGAGTATTATATTTTTATATAGCATATACAATAATTATACATTGTACATAGATTTGTAAATTTAATGTATTTCAAACATATTATATAATTTTATACATATACATACATTTTTTTTTTATAAAATATAATTATACTCCTTCCGTCTCAAAATAACTTTCACATTTTTAAAATAAAAAACTATTTATAATCTTTATTCTCACAATATATTCAATTTTATACGAATGTCATTATTTTTTCTATATATATAAAAGTCGAAGTTTGTAAATTTATCACTCAAAATTGAATTTTTTATTACACTTTTTTAATATATGAGTCTATCAAACTATGAATATTAGGTTGTGTTTGAATGAAGGGATTTGATAAATGGATTTCAAATTCATCATCTAGTTAAAATTGAGAGAATTTTAAATTCCCACTAAACCATATCATTTGAAAATTATCTATTTTTAAATTCTTTCATTTAAAATACCCTCAGGTTGTGTTTGGATGGAGGGATTTGATTTGAGAAGGTATTTCAAATGAAAGGTTTTAAAAATAGATGGATTTCAAATGACATAATTTTAGGGAGGATTTAAAATCCTCTCAATTTTAATTAAAAAAATATGCTTAGAATTTTAAATTCATTCATTTAGTTTTTAATCCAAACAAGGGGAGCGGATTTAAATGGTGAATTTGAAATCCATAGATTAAATTCCTCCATCCAAACGGAGCCTCAAATCAAATTTCTCCATCCAAACACAACCTTAATGTATTATGAAACTTACTTAAAAAAAAAAAAAGTATTATGAAACGAAGGGGAGGGAGCAATACTCTATTATTTTACACAATAAATAAACAAATTCACGTTAAATTGATGAGTTGCACACCTGCACGCGACACGTGTATATGGATGTTAGCCCGTGGCTTTTTATGCTAACGTCTCTTAATTTTGATTCTTTTGAGGGAAGAAGGGTGGGGCCTAGGGTTGTAAACGAATCGAATAATTTTGCTCGATTCGATATTCGTATTCGAATTTTGATATTCGTATTCGAAATTTTATGATTCGAATTCGAATACAAATATTTTTTTTGATTCGATTAATAAACGAATACAAATACAAAATTATGATATTCGATTCGATATTCGTAAGTATTCGATTATATTTATAATATATATACATAAATATATTTTTAAATGTATATTTGTCCCATATCCTATAATATTATTTAAATTATTATTTTAAAATTTATCTCCATAAATTTTCGAATCGAATAGTATCGAATATGAATCAATTTCAAATCGAATACTTGAAAAATAATATTTAGAATATGTATTAAAAAATTCGAATCGAATACTCGAATCGAATAGTATCGAATAATCATTCGAATCGAATACCGAATCAAATTTATTATTCGAAAATTAAACGAATACGAATACGAATATTCGAATATTTTCACGAATCGAATCGAATACTGCAGTATTCGCTTCGATTCGATTCGTTTACAACCCTAGTGGGGCCCTTTCTTTAACGGTCCAAAAAGCCGTCAAGTTCACGCAATCCACATATTATTTTATTATCAAATTAATCACTTTATTTCTTCAATTATTTTATTCCTATTTAATTCGGACACCTAGGGCATGTTTGTTTTGGGATTTTGAGAATTTTGAAATCCGGATTTCAAAATCTAGTGAATTTCAAAATTTAGTGAATTTTAAAATTTTAATGTTTTTTATGTTTTGTGTTTGTTTTGGAATTTATGTAGGGTAGAATTTAACTTTATAGAATAGGGTTATAGGTTTTATAGGTATTTATATAGAATTTGTAGGTATTTATAGGGTTGACTTTTATAGGGTTTATAGGGTAGGATTTTGAAATCCTGAATCAAAATCCCAAACTGTAACGGGGTGGAGTTTCGAAATCCCAAATCCGGATTTCCCATCCCAAAACAAACATGGCCCTAGTGATAAACTTCTAATTTAAGAAAATGACACTCTCTTCTAATTTAGAGAAGGAAAGAGATTGAGAAAAACAAAATATACTCCCTCCGTTCAATTTTATTATGTCCACTTCTTCGAACACGGATTTTAATGAATAATGATTAATTTATTCATAAAGTAGATAAGTTAAGGGTATGATGGGGGTATTATGAGGTCTATTTATAAATAAATGATTACTTATGAATAAAGCAAATGATAAAGTGGGTAAATAAGTGATGGTAAGAGAGTGAAGATAAAGTAGTATGAATACTATTGTTTCCAAAAAGGGTATGAACATAATAAAATTAAACAAACAAAAAAGGAAAGTGGAAATAATTAAATTGGACGGAGGAGTATAAAGTAAAGTATAAAAATAATAAATTAAAAACACTAATAAAAAAATATGAAAAAATTAGAAGTGAATATACTAAAACATAAAATAAAAAATTTATAGATGAACGAAAGAGGTAAATTTATTTTCTCTTTCTATATTTTTTTATTTATATTTTTCTCCATTTTTTTCCTACCTTCTCGTTTGTCTTATTTTATATAACTCAATTATTCAGTACACAATGATTTATTTTAGTCAAAAACTTATATGCAATATTGCATACATGCAATATGACTAATTAAGGTAAATTAGGTCAAAATTCGTGGGTCAACACGGGTCAACGCGGGTTAACACAGGTCAAAGTGAGTCAACCTAAATTAAAATATTTATTTTCACTCTAATATACTATTATTTTACTAAATGACCAAAACTATGTTACTACAAGAACTAAATTTTGTTACTACAAGGTCAAAAGTGTATTACTACAAGTTCAAAAATATTCTGGACACTTATTTTTTGGGGGTAAAATTACTAAAATAATTTTGACTTATTCGGCTACTACATGACTAAAACAATGTTACTACAAGACCAAAATTTTATCACTACAAGGTCAAAAGTGTATTACTACATGTTCAAAAATATTCTGGAGACTTTATTTTTTGGTGAATTTTTCAGAATGTTTTGACATGTAGTATTAAATTTTTGGCCTTGTAGTGGTAATATTTTGGTCTTGTAGTAACAATATTTTGGTCATGTAGTAAACCACCTGTTTGCAACCAGCGAATTTTCTGGGCAACCCGGATCCAGGATTATGACCCGCGAATTTTTTAAAATTGACTTAATTTAACTTTTGGACTTAGGGTTTTGACTTGCCTAATTGGGATGAAATGCATGTATGCAATATTTCACATAAGACTAACCCTTTATTTTATCATTTTAGTTGTTTCTTACTCCCACAATTGTTTGCACTCTTTTCTTATTCGTCCGTTCCACAATTGTTTGCACTTTTAAAAAAAGAAACACTTTTTAAACCTCGTCCTCACAATATTCACATATTTACACAAAATGTCATTACTTTTACACTCAATCCAATCACCTTTTTACTTTATTCATATAACTTTACAAAATTACCCCTCAACACTCCACTCATTATATATTTTTCTTAGTTTGCGTGTCCATAAAGTGGTGCAAACAATTCCGGGACGGAGGGAGTAAGTTGTTTTGACTTTTTTTTTCTTTTATAAATTATATTATGTTTTATACATTTTAATGTAAATTAATTACTTTTCTTTCAAATTTAACTTTAACATCACTAAAAATTTACATAAATATGTTCTTTTTTTATGAGATGTACAATCATTAATTAAGGGTAACATGAGAAATACGGAGTATTTTATTTTCTTAACATGTGTGCATGAGCTTATAATGACATATATTTTGAATATGAGGGAGTAGCAAAAATACTTTTAAACTATCCATTTAAAACATTAAAAATATTACAACAAATTTCACTATTTTATTGTACTAAAAAGTAACTTTATTACTATTTATAAAATTGAATTTTTTTTACTATTTCCACTTTATCTTTTATAAAACTAATAAACAAATCATTTCTTAAAATTTGTGTTCAATAATTTTGTGTCATCACGTAGAAAATGGAGGAGAGAGTATTTCTTAATTTCCAATGAAAAGTAAAAGAAAAACTCATGATTGAAATACTACTACATTTGCAAAATTGTTAGTGTGAATTAATAAACATTTGCATCTAGTTGCATAATTGGAAACTTGGTTTTTTTTTGGTCGGTAAAAAACTCCTTTTTATTAAGATATAGAAAAATATTTACAGGGAGTGTATAAAGCATAGATAGCAGTAGTATATCATACTTTCACCTCTCAACAACCTTCATTCTTCCCAGGCCCTTAAACATACATATTTTCCATCTTAAGGTTTCATGGGATCGTATATGGTACGATTGAATTGAGCGGATTCTGCAGCCATTCCTGAAATGAAGAGGTTCGGTTCAACCCACTCTTTGCCTTACGCCAACTCCACAGTCTCCCTTTCACCTCATCTACAATCTTATCTATCTTCCACGTTTCGTTTCCGAAGATTATTTCATTCCTCCACTTCCACATGACCCATACCACCCCCACCCATACACCCATAGCTAATTTTGCGCCTTCTCTCGTAGGAATCAAGGAGGAGAATTGATAAAAGTGTTCCTTAATGCTTACTGAGAAAGCCGAAGAGATATTGATCCATTTAAGTATGGAAACTTGGCTAATAAATTAGTTATTACTAGTGAAAGTTTTGGTAGGATTGTAAAAAAAATATGAGAACGGTAGTAGTATAAATAATGATATTAAAAAATCGTTCCATATAAAAATTATTTTAATTTTAACTGAAAGTGTAAATTTTTTAAATACATGAAGTAAACTTTTAACACGTAAGCAATTTTAGAGCATCATTTATTGTACCATTCAATAAAATACAATATTTGGCAAATATTAAAACCATGTAAAAACAACACATCACATTAAATGTTACTTATATCTAGAAGTCATATGTAGCTTAATTAAATGTTAATAATGTACAACCACTCTATATTTAATGAATAGAAATATTCCTCCAATAAATATATTGTAAAATGACATTTATATATTTTTATTTATTTACACAATCATTAATATATATTATTAAAAAATAAATATAATAACAATATTGAAATATGACAAATAATATTCTCAAGAAAGACAAATAAAACATACATTGATTTTATATAATTTTTCACTATTTTCTTTTTAACACATTTTTTAATTTTGTGGCATCCACAGTCCACACAATTATTTTAATTGTAATATTTGTACTTTATGCAAAAATAGAAGTTATTTAAATATATTTAATTTTGCTAATAAAATATACTAGAACAAGCAGAACAAAAAGGTGCAGCTATACGACAGCGGACAGCTCAGCTAATAAGCTATTACTTGTCTTCTTTAGGCTTCTCCAGAAGCATCTTTATTTATATTTTAAGGAAATTTATATTTAGGCCCTTTTATTTAGAGATTTATACAACTGAGCCTATACATTTGAATTGTTGACGTCAACTTTATAATAATTAGGTTGAGTAATTATTCAATATTAAAATAATAAAAGTAATGGTTAGTAATCATAATGGTTTTAGAATAAATTTGAATGCTAAAGTCATTGTTGCTTTTATTATCCACATGAAATAAGTTATTTCATGAGGAAAAAATGATTTCACGAGGGAAAAAGTGTTATTATTCTCGCCTTAATTAAAATCTTTTTAGCATATTTTAATTTTTTTTTATACAATCATTTTGTATAATGTTTAGTGTACGGTTAATTAAAATTAATCAAAAAGTCTCAAATTAAGTCTTAAAAGGAATAGCATTGTTATTTTGGAGTATATGTCTATTTTTAGTGACAATGTACATCTAATATAGATAACATAAATGTAGTGTTTAAAATATATATATGTATATAATCTTTTAAAAATTGTATGTTTGTTTTGAGATTATGTAGGATGATAAAAATTCTAGTTGGAGAAATTATGATAAATATTAATTATGTGTGTTTATTTTGAAATTTTGAGTATGATAAAATGTAATTTATGTCAAATTAATTGGGTAATCGTGAATGATGTTGTATTATATAACATAACTTTATGTCAAATTAATTGTGTATAAATATATGATGTTGTATTATTATAATAGTAATATTTAGGGTTGAATGGTGAAATGCAAATGTGAAATCTCGAACTAAATCAGTGAATGTGATGGTCCCAAAACAAAACAGGCCCCTAGTGTTTTGGTGACGGGACGGATTGAATTTTATTAAATTATACCTGTCCGATGTATTGTTATCCCTATATACGTCCCTCGTCCACACGTGATAGTCCCAAAATAAACAGGTTCGTTTTAGGGACGGGCAGATTGAATTATTATTAAATTATACCCGCCTCGACCCATTATCATCTCTATATATATACACATTTTATACCCATTATATTGAATTTTAATAAGCAATTTTTTAAAAAATATTTACTTTAAAATAATTGTATACAAATTTTAATTTGCACTAATTAAGAATTATTTCCCAATCTTTTTTAATCAAAATGAAAAAATAAGAAAAACAAGGACCTCAATGAAAACACAAACAAACACAAAGGACGTCTCGTGAAAAGAAAATTCTCGAAAAAGAAGAGCAGTTACAAACTTATCCTTTCACGTTCAGTATAAATCACTCTCTCTGCTCAACGGTCTATACACCATTACCACCTTTACATTGCGTACAACAATACACCCCCATAGTTTTGTTGAGAGAGAAACTAGAGAGAGAGAGAAGGCAACAATGGAGGGGAAAGAGGAGGATGTGAAGCTCGGAGCCAACAAGTACTCGGAGAGGCAACCTATTGGTACCTCTGCTCAGACGAAGGACTACAAGGAGACGCCGCCGGCGCCGCTTTTCGAGCCCGGCGAGTTGAAATCGTGGTCATTCTGGAGAGCCGGAATTGCTGAGTTCATGGCCACGTTTTTGTTTCTTTACATCACGGTTTTGACTGTGATGGGTGTAAACAGGGCGCCTAACAAGTGTGCTAGTGTTGGTATTCAGGGAATTGCTTGGGCGTTTGGTGGAATGATCTTCGCCCTTGTTTATTGCACTGCTGGAATTTCTGGTAAATTTCTAAATTCCGTTAATATTTTCAGTTTGTGTTGTGAATTTTGTGTGTGTTTATGGATCTACAGCTAATTTTTATAGGTTTTTGTTGATTTTTGGTACTCTGTTCTTCTGATTAAAGTGAGAAATCAAGTATTTGTGAAACGGTGTTGAATATATTCCGCTAGAGTTCTCTGTAGTTTTTCTTCTGTTTTCAGCCTCTGAATTCTGGTAAATTTGGTCACTCCATTAACACACTCATTTTGTGTTGTGTGTGTTTATGGATCTACAGCTAATTTCTAGTTTTTTGATGATGTTTGAGCTTGATTTTGTTTTTTTAGCACTCTTTTTCTTCTGATTAAAGTAAGAAATCAAGTATTTGTGAAGCAGTGTTGAAAAAATTAGGCTAGAGTTGTCAATAGTCTTGTAGAAACAGCAAACCCTAATTTGTTCTTCTGTTTTCAGCCTCTGAATTGTAGATCTAGTACCCTGAGGTCCGATTTGTGTTTAAAATCATGCAATAGTACAACATATTGACGTTTCTTTTGCGTTTCCTGTGAGATTTCCATGTACCGGTGTGTTAATCGTGTGAGTAATTCTTCAGGTGGACACATTAATCCAGCTGTGACATTTGGCCTGTTCTTGGCGAGAAAATTGTCTCTTACAAGGGCAATTTTCTACATTGTTGCGCAAACCCTTGGTGCAATCTGCGGCGCCGGAGTTGTGAAGGGCTTCGGGCCTTCCTTTTACCAAACACACGGCGGTGGTGCCAACGCCGTCAACCACGGCTACACCAAGGGCTCAGGTCTCGGCGCTGAGATTATCGGCACCTTTGTCCTCGTCTACACCGTCTTCTCCGCCACTGATGCTAAGAGAAATGCCAGAGACTCTCATGTCCCTGTAAGTATCTTTAGCCACTGTAATTGGAGCCTAGTTTTAGCATTTATCATTGTTATGTAGTGCATTGATATGTCTTTTGTATTAGTCTATTTGATGCAGTTTTAGTATTTACCATGGGTTTATTGCACTAATCCCTCTCGTTGTTTTGGAAATTGCACGAAACTCCTTGTTTATGTTATTAAATCAAGCGAATTATCCCCTTTTAACTTTTAACCCTTGTGTTACATTTGCTAAATCAATCATATGTGTTTGCAGATTTTGGCTCCACTCCCCATCGGGTTCGCAGTTTTCCTCGTTCACTTGGCGACAATTCCCATCACTGGAACCGGCATCAACCCAGCTAGGAGTCTTGGTGCAGCTATCATCTACAACAGAGAGCATGCTTGGAATGACCATGTAAGTTCCAAATCTATACAGATGTATAAAATGAAGTAATTTTTCGTTAAATATTCGACTAACTCCGTGTTTCTTCCTCGTAATAACAGTGGGTGTTCTGGGTTGGACCTTTCATTGGGGCTGCTCTTGCTGCTCTGTATCACCAGGTTGTTATCAGGGCCATCCCATTCAAGAGTGGCCATTAAATATGTGTGTTAGCGCCTGGGGAGTTGCTGCTTTAAGTGTGAAGCTGCTAATTTTCTTGCTTTTTCTTGATTTAGGGCTGTGTTTATTGTAGTCCATATTTATGTATTTTTCTACCAAATTGGATGTTGGATTTATGTATGGGTTGTGTAAAGATGTTGGATAATTCCGGATTATGGTAATTTGACCTTTCTTTTATTAGAGAAGTACTTCCGTTGCAAAGTGGCATAAGGCCTACTAAGCCTGAGAAATAGCCCAATTGTGTCGTGTTTGTTTCATGTTGATATGATAAAATTAAATATAAACACGATACAACACAATAAGATTAAATACAAATACAACATGATAAGGAAATGTGTGTACACGACAATAATACAATTATATGGATGTGACATGACATAATTACAGTGCATAACAAGTAACGAGTTAATGTATTATACTACTCCATCTATTAATTATATGGATGTGACATGACATAATTACAGTGCATAACAAGTAACGAGTTAAAGTATTATACTACTTCATCTATTAATTTTATCGTGTTTAATGGGGTAACACAAATTGAATACGATCAAAATATGATTTTTGTGTCGTGGTGTCTATAAGTACACAATAAGATCAATTTCGGAGTAATTTTTATGTTAATTTATGTCGTGTTATCGTTTTGTGTTGTATCCGGAATTGTAACCCTAAATGGCTAAGACCAAATGGCCCATAAAAATGTTGGGTTGGGCTACAAGTTAAGAATATTCAGCCACAAGCCCAAGATAGAAAACAAAGACATAAGTAATTAAAAGTTAATGGAATAATTAGAGAGAGGTATTCAAGCTAAATTCATGTATTAACGTGAATGACGTATTATTTAAGTTAGATATATACATTAGATTTTGTCTAATTATTGCATATGAATATGTGTAATTAATACTTTTTATTTTTTAATCTCCAAGCCCATTAATCCATGTGAATTATTAGGCTGTTGACAAGAGAAAAAACATAAAACTTAAAGCAAATTCAACAATAGTGCAGGCTTCCACATATTAATGTAGGTTAAACAGAGCTTTGTTTTGTATTCAATTGGAGTCCCCGTCAATAAACAGTGAAATTGATCTCTCGAACTAGTCGATTATTGTGCTTAGATATCAAATACTGCATAAAGAAAATGACTTTAAGGTTGAAGCTATATAGTCCAACTTCCACAATTTAAGTAGAATGTTTGCCCTCTTTTCACAAGTCAATACATGGACAATTTAAGGCAATTATATATTCTGCAAGAAGTAGAAATCTGAGACTTCTGAGTAACATATATTTATGTGGCATAAAAAGTTCAAAAAGAATAAAAAATTCTTAGAAACAAATATTCTCTTATGGAAAGCATGTTAAATTATGACAAATTTAAACATAAACATTCAAAATTTAAACATATGGGGATGTAGCTCAGATGGTAGAGCGCTCGCTTAGCATGCGAGAGGTACGGGGATCGATACCCCGCATCTCCACTTTCAAATTATTTTTACACGAAATTATGACGTGTAGTGTGTATTGGTTAGTTAATTATATATGGAAATTTTGATTATTAGAAAATAAATTATATATATAGGTTTTGTCTATTAACATTAAATTATGACGTGTAGTGTGTATTGGTTAGTTAATTATATATGGAAATTTTGATTATTAGAAAATAAATTATATATATAGGTTTTGTCTATTAACATTTTTTTTATTAACTCATTCTCGGAGAGGATTATTCCACAAAGAAGTCCACTTGGAGCGGAACCCCTAAAAGGGGAAGGCGGAGGACCGGACCAGAAGTCAACGGACCAGAAGTCAATCAGACTCAAAGAGTTGTTCACTCTTCCATCTCTCAAGACATGCATTGCCCCTAAAAGGGGAAGGCGGAGGACCGGACCAGAAGTCAATCAGACTCAAAGAGTTGTTCACTCTTCCATCTCTCAAGACATGCATTGCACTAATCAGACTCAAAGAGTTGTTCACTATTCCATCTCTCAAGACATATATGGAAGGGGAAGGCGGAGGACCGGACCAGAAGTCAATCAGACTCAAAGAGTTGTTCACTCTTCCATCTCTCAAGACATGCATTGCACTAATCAGACTCAAAGAGTTGTTCACTCTTCCATCTCTCAAGACATATATGGAGGCATGGAGCAGTTAATGTAGAACCATAGTTTTTTTCTTTGAATTTTTTTCTATGCTTTCACTGTTGTGTGGTACTGTCTAAAAAAGAAAAAAAACATGTTGCCTTTTAAAACATGTTGCCTTTTAACCGATCAAAGATCTACCCTACCCTACGACCATGTCATCCAACCAAATGGTCAGTCAAGTCATCTCGCCCATCATCCATACCATCTCGACAATTTGTCAAGTCACCTCGGTGCTATCTACCCACGTCGTCATACTAAATTTAATATTCAATTGTTATACTGAATAAGAAAAATAAGTTAAAGAGTGTTGATGAACGAATAAGAAGAAAATACGTTGCATAAACCTTTTGACCGAATAAAGGTACATATACCCTACGACTATGTCATCCAACCAAATGGTCAATCAAGTCACCTCACCCATCATCCATACCATCTCGACAATCGGTCAAGTCACCTCGGTGCTGTCTACCCACACCATCATACTACGCGAGCAGCTCCATATTGAAAAACATAAGAGACGAGTGTAGGTCCCTAAGTTGAGTTAATATCGAGGGAAGCTAAAGAAAATGTCTAGAGGGGGGTGAATAGACTTTTCTAAAATCTTTCGATATATCAGAATTACACTGTGCGGAATACGAAATTAACAATGAGCCCAATTAAAGATTATACTCAACTTAATTCGAGAACTCTGTTTTATGTATACTCAACTAGTCTAGATCAGTTGTAGTTATTCAATCAACTAAACAATTAACCAATTAAACAACAAACAAAACAGTTAAAGTAAATCAAACACGAAATTTATAGTGGTTCGACAACTTGTCTACATCCACTCTCACAAACCCAGTTGTGAAATTCTCATTAACTCGTCCAATGGAGTAATATGTTCTTGTAGCTTTAAGTCCCAAGAAATAAGACTTAGATCTTCTCGATAACACTAGCAAGTGCCTCTTCGATCTTACTAGCGATTTACAAGTATCTAGCAACTTGAAACAACAAAAGAAAATAAAACTTCTCTTTGTTCAGTAGTAGCCTTCTTTGATCTTCACTTGACTTGTGTAGCTTCACTTTCTGAACTTCAATCTCTGAGAGAAAACTTTACTTGAATCTTCACTTTGAGTACGTAGATTTTCAGTGTCTCAGTAGTCTTCAAATGATAAACTCCTTCAAGTATTTATAGACTTCGAACTTCAAGAATACAGGTAGTTGTAACCAACCTTTCTTGATAACTGACTTCAACTGAATCTTTTTATCCATAAACGCGTTTCTTCAGTTAATTAGTTATTCCTTAACTAATTCTTCAACTTTCTCTTCAACACGCTTTTGTAACTAGGGATGGCAAAATGACCTGCCCCGAAGTCGACCCGCCCTGCTCTGAGAGGTTTAGATCCGCCCTGCCCTGCCCCATCCTTAAAACAGGGCAAATCTGCCCCGCCCCGCACGCAGGGCAGGGCAAGCATGGATACATATATTATAAAAATCTGCCCTGCCCTGCCCTGAATATAAAAAAAAAAATATATTAATATATATAATATATACATTTGATTATTTTGTTTGTTTTTAAGTATTTTGAATTTGATTATTTGGTTTGCTGTTAAGTATTTTTAATTGTGAATTTTTAATATTTATTTTATTATTTAATTTAATTTAATCTGCATATTTTACTTGGACTTTTGGAGTGTATGGGGCAGGGCAGGGTAGGGCAATGACTTGCACAGGGCAGGGCAGACCACAAAATGTTGCCCCGCAGCAGGTCGCAGGGCAGGGCAGGGCAAATGCTTATGAACGCAGGGCAGATTTGGATATTTAACTATCTGCCCTGCTCTGCCCCATTGCCATCCCTATTTGTAACTAACTTCAAGTTGACCTGTCTTGTTTAAGTCGCGCACCTGTCTTCTCCAGTAGTAGTAGACTGCGTCTTCTACTTGTCTTGTGCAGTAGACTTCTTCAGGTTACAATGTAGAACTAATCTAGTCCTATCAACTAATCCTAACAAGACTATTACATTACATTAAGCTCTTGTTTATAAAGCTTAGTCAACTTATAAAACTATACAAAGAATCTATCTATTACATTCAAAAATCATGAGCTCTATACAACAATTATTCATAGCTCAATAACGAACTAACATATTTAAACAAATATGAAGTACTTATAAATCGTACTCATCTTTCAATAATACTTGTCTTTTAAACTGTACTTGTCTTGTGAATTCTACTGATCTGTACAAGATGACTTCAACTTAACTAGACTAGATCAGTCAACACTTAGAAAATATTCAAGTCTTCTTTTGGCTTATCAAAACTTCATCTTTTATCTTTTATCATTATTTAGGACTTGTTCTAGGATTCATATCCCAACAACGAGTTATTCCACCTTGAGACAGAATAACCTCATAACATGATTCATCTCGCCTCACATACTCAGATACAATTAATTACTAAAATATTATTATTACATTAATTCAACAAATCATAGTGTGAAATTGCATTAAAAAATGATCACTTGGTAGGAAATTAAGAATAACAAAATTAATATTTAAGAATAATTTATAGTAAAACTTTTACATATAATAGATGAGGAAAAATACCTACCAATTTATTGAATTTATTTGATATTCAATTGTTATACTGAACAAGAAAAATAAGTTAAAGAGTGTTGACGGACGAATAAGAAGAAAATACGCTGCTCACATAGACCTTTTGATCGAACAAAGGTCTACCCTACGACCATGTCATCCAACCAAATGGCTAGTCAAGTCACCCCGCCCATCATCCATACCATCTCGACAATCGGTCAAGTCACCTCGGTGCTATTTACCCACGTCATCATACTGCGCGAGCAGCTCAATAGTGAACAAAACATAAGAGACGAGCTATTCCACATTGAGACAGAATGACCTCATAACATGATCCATCTCGCCTCACGTATTCAAATAGTCAACACCTACTTTTAGACCGATCACAAAAAACAGCAAAACAGAGTGACATCAGTGCATTTAATGCCACAATAAGTGCCTTGTATACTTATCTAGACAAATAAGAGGACATTTGTTTTTATTAGAAGCCTGATTAATTGTAAGCATGTCAACATATAAATTATATTCAATATAATAACACTACTTTTCAACATCAACACAACAAAATCACTTTGCTCTCTACATTGTACACTCTCCCTTATCTTTAAACATATTTGGATAACATCTCCATATCTGATTATCTTTATACTTGATAGTCAATGCATTCAACCCAACTTAGAGTCAACTACAAACTAATTATCCAAATCAACAAACTCAAGTCATAAAATAAGTAAATCGTACATACCACCTCGACAATCGATCAAGTCACCTCAATACTATCTACCCACGTTATCATACTACGCGAGCAACTCCGTAGTGAAAAAACATAAGAGACGAGCTATTCCACCTTGAGACATAATGACCTCATAACGTGATCCACCTCGCCTCACGTACTCAGGTTGTCAGTGCCTACTTTTTGACCGGTCATCAAATACAACAAAATAGAGGAACATTAGTGCATTTAACGCCACGGTAAGTGCCCTATACACTTGTCTAGATAAATAAGAGGACACTTGTTCTTATCAGAAACCTTGTTAATTGTAATCATGTCAACACGTATAAATTATATTCAATGTAATAACCCTACTTTTCAACCCTCTCCCTTATCTCTAAACATATTTGAATAACATCTCCATATCTCATTATCTTTATACGAACTACAAACCAATTATCAAAATCATAGCAAGACAACTCGTTTCTAAAGAGTCATACTTCTTTATATTTAACTGGTGCAATTGGTATAATTGAATTTCAAATTCAGTTCATATTGCATTTCAAAGATTGCTAATAAAAGTCAATGAGAAAAAACACCAACAAAAGTGCAATTAAATTCACCGACTCACTTCCCAACTGTACGTAGGGTATTTATGTCATTTCACAAAGTACCCTCCAAATTTCTCCCAACTGCATATTTACTCCTCTGAGGCTAATTCCGTCATTTCGCACCATCCCTCACCCACTTCTACTCCCTCATTTAAAACCCACACCTTCCCTCCTTCATGAACACAAAAAGAGAACATATACATACACTATACGTACACACAGATGCTTATACAAAATCCATAAAATCTAGAGAGAGAGAATGGAGAAATCCACCAAAAAGTTTCCGTCAATCGAGAAATGCGAAACCTCCGGCGACGAGCGCAACTCTATAGCGGCGGACCTCGACGGAACGCTACTGATTTCCCGCTCTTCATTCCCTTACTTCATGCTCGTTGCCGTTGAAGCCGGAAGCCTCCTCCGCGGCCTAATTCTCCTCCTCGCATTTCCCCTAATCGCCGTCGCCTACATCTTCGTCTCCGAATCCCTGGCTATTAAAATGCTGATTTACATCTCCTATTCAGGTCTCAAAGTGCGTGACATCGAGCTCGCGTCACGGGCGGTGTTGCCTCGGTTCTACGCAAGTGACGTGAGGGCTGAGAGTTATGATGTTTTTGAGAAGTGCAAGAGGAAAGTTGTTATCACGGCGAATCCGACGATTATGGTGGAGCCGTTCGTGAAGGAATTTTTGGGTGGAGATAAGGTGATTGGCACGGAGATTGAGGTGAATCCGAAGACGAAGAGAGCTACAGGCTTCGTGAAGAAGCCAGGGGTTTTGGTGGGGAAATTGAAGAAGATTGGGATATTGAAGGAATTTGGAGATGAGACGCCGGATATTGGGATTGGAGATCGTGTATCTGATCACGATTTCATGTCAATTTGCAAGGTTAGTGTTTATTTTCTTTTCATTTTGTTTCTAATTTTTCAATTTATTAACTCTGTATGATGAATAATATTCCCTCAACCATAAGGTTTCTGTTTGCTTTCTGTAATGAATATAGTATAAATGGATTTGCATTTTGTATAGAGATTAATGAATATAGTATAAAAGGTGCTTTGTTTTTTATGAAAATTAATGAATATAGTATAAAATGTGTTTTGGTTAGTTGAATCTGCCTTCAATTTAATATTTGTCGTATTCGTCCGTTCTAGAATTGTTTGTGATTTTCCTCAAAATTTCTTGATTTGGATCATGTAGTAGATAGGGATGTAAATAAGTCGAGCTGAACGCGATGTAGTTCAAACTTGTTTGAAATATTATTGAGCTTTGAAATTATTGTTTGAGCTTGTTTGATAATTAAACGAGCCGAACACGAGCCGAGCTCGAGTACTTTGACATTTTTATACTAAATTTATCTTTTTCTACTTATTGAGCTCGAGCTGAGCTTTAGACCGTACTGAACATAAATATATGTTCAAACTTGTTTGATATCTATGTCGAACCGTGCTCAAATGAGATTTTATCGAACGATCTCGAATCGAGTATCACATAGCTTAGTTTGATTTTCAGCCTAATAGTAGGATTCATCGGAGAAACACAGAAGGCTAGACTAAACAGCTCTATCATTTCAATTGAATTGCCTTTTGACTGTATTTTTCGGTTTTCAACAAGCATTAATTCGTATCACGTTCCTAAACACTAATCGGTGACAAGCAATAATTCATGAGATCCATACAATTAATGTAGTAGTTGAGACTTTAGTAAACAAAATTATGAGAGCAGCACAGGGGCCACAGCATTTACCATTAGAAACCATCAAGAAATAAAATGGAGGAACAATGGCATGTGCCAATCTTTATGGTTTATGTATGATTGATTTGTTTTAAAATCGGGTTCTATATCATTACTCTTGATGATGACATGTGTTACAATTTGATGTTATGTTTAATAGGAGGGATACATGGTGCCCCCTACCAAATCAGCTAAACCATTGCCACTCGATCGCCTAAAAACCCGACTAATCTTCCACGATGGTCGATTCGTCCAGCCCCCGACTCCACTGAACGCACTCATCACCTTCGTTTGGCTGCCATTCGGATTCATCCTCTCCATAATCCGTGTCTACTTCAATCTCCCCTTACCGGAGCGCATTGTGCGCCACACATATGGAATGCTGGGCATCAAACTGGTGATCGAAGGCAACCCACCCCCTGCACCCTCCTCTGGCTCCCTTGGCAACCTCTACGTCTGCAATCACCGCACAGCGCTCGACCCTATCATCATTGCAATCGCGCTAGGGCGCAAAGTCTCGTGTGTGACGTATAGCGTCAGCAAGCTCTCGAGGTTCCTCTCTCCAATCCCAGCTGTTGCCTTAACGCGTGATCGTGCAGCTGATGCTGCAATGATCAAGGCGTTGCTGCAAAAGGGGGACCTAGTGGTGTGCCCGGAGGGGACGACGTGTAGGGAGCCGTATCTTCTGAGATTCAGCGCTTTGTTCGCGGAATTAAGCGATCGGATTGTGCCCGTTGCTATGAATTTGAAGCAGGGTATGTTTTATGGGACGACGGTTCGAGGTGTTAAGTTCTGGGATGCTTATTTCTATTTTATGAACCCGAGGCCGACTTACGAGGTCTCGTTTCTCGAGAGGCTGCCGGAGGAGATGACGGTTAACGGTGGTGGCAAGTCGGCGATCGAGGTGGCGAACCATGTGCAGAAGGTGTTGGCCGGAGCTCTGGGATTTGAGTGTACTCAGCTTACTAGGAAGGATAAGTACATGTTGCTTGGTGGGAATGATGGTAAGGTAGAATCTATGTATTCCAAGAAATGAACCATAAATCACTTTTCTATTGAGTGAGTCAAATATATATGGTCATTGTCGAAATATTATTTGTAGTAGTTTGTGATGAACTATAGCCTTATCATTGCAATAATAATAATAAGTGAATTGTGGTATTCACCCAATGAAATCATATGTTCGGATGTTTCATTAGAAATGTGTAAACCGTAATCGGAAGAACCAGACGATTTGTAACTGTCGGTTTGGCTGAACTGTCAATTACGGTTAAAAAATCGAATTGTAACTGTAAAATGACGGTTCGGTTACAGTTATGAATTTTCAAAACCACCGGTCTGATTTTTTATTTTTTTTATTTTATTATATAATCCGTTTGGATGGAGGAAGAGATTTGATTTGAGGAGCTATTTTAAATGAAAGGTATTTTAAAAATAACCTTATTTTTTTTATACACACTTCTTCTGTTTTCTAAGTATAAATTTAAGTTATAATTTGTATTAAATTCTAGTAATGTATTTTCTAAAAAAAAAAAAAAAAGGTTAAAAACAAACAAAAAACGAGCCATAAAAAAAAACCATTTGAACCGCTGGTAAAAAATCAAATTGTAATCGTCGATTTTATCCGTTTGTGCATGTTTATGTCCATATTCGTTGTTTTATGAACGAGTGACATGTTGAAGGTGAAGAAAACAAAATAACGAGTGACATGTTGCATGGACTCCTAGATGAAAATTGAAACAGAGCATTCAGGACATTTATGTGGTTGCTTGGTGGTTATTGACTAATTCTACCAACAAATTATCAAAATTTAATTGAAATGCATTCAGACCAAGCCGATAAAGTTGGCGAGCCGACGTAATTGTTGGTGGGAAAAATTTAATACTCGGTGGCTTAAATACGTACATATCTTCACCTTCTTCAATTGACTGTCTATTTAGGTCAAAACACCAACTAACTCCACCAGTCTTTAGATAATGAGGGGACCAATAATTTTATTAATGTATATGATGTTTTTGTAAAAATAACAAATCAAATTATACAATAAATATAAAATACTAAAAAAAAGAAGTCATAATTTAATTTAATTACCAAAAAAAAAAAATGTTATACACACATGTGATTTTAAGGACACCCACCCATATTGAGTACACCCACCCTAAAAACTCCAAAATACCCTTACCCCTATTAATCTAAGCACATATTTTGAAAGAAATATTCGAAATAATAAATAATCTTAAAAAATATGTACGTTGTCCGATTCTTTTTTACAAAAAATGAACACAATTTTCGAGAATCCGAACTCAAAATATGCATCGTTCAGAAAAACGGGACAAACAAACGTAGGGTGTCAAAATGTATGTTAATACGCATATTATTTAAACAAATTATTGCTATACAAACATAAACCCTAACTAAAAAAACTCACGGATTTTCACAAAAAAATAATTTCAAAACAAGTAAATTTTTTTTACAAAGTATCATTTCCTCAATATCTACCATTTTCGATCATGCCTGAATCTATTAACGAATATTTCATTTTTTACGTTTTTTGATCGCCTCTTCCACTTCTCACAATATATATGTAAGTTGGTGTACTCATCGTGCAAGAATTTAGGTAGGTGTGCTAAACAATCGCGTGTGTTCGTATAGTCGTGCCCAAAAAAAAAAGGAAAGGATTCTAGGCCCAAATCGATCAGCTGCTGTGGTCCGGCAAACTGGACTATAGGGTCTGACTATATGCACCTCCATTTCGGTTTGATGCACTCCCCTTTTAAGTTTTATTAATAAAATAATAGGTAAAAAACCTAAAATACCCTTCATTAAATATACACCATACTAGATGCACCCCACCTCATTTCTTTCACCTTCCCCTAACACACAACTTCCGGTCGCCGGAGACACCATTTCCGGCGACCATCAACTCAAAAAAAAAACAGAAATGGTCGACCATATACTCCAAAAAATCACAATTTTTTTTCAACTTTCGATCAACCAGTGTCGACCATATACACTCTCGTCGACAACAATTTATCGACGAGAGTTTATATGATCGACACTGGTTTAACGAAATAAAATTAATTTCTTTTTTTAAAAATTTCGATCTTTGTTGGTTGACCGTATAAATTCTCGTCGATAACAATTTATCGACGAGAATGTATACGGTCGACCAACAAAGGTCGATCAAAAAGTTTTAATTTTTTTTTTTAAATCGACACTGTAATGTCGACCATACGCACTCTCGTCGACAACATTTTGTCAACGAAAGTGTAAGTGGTCGACATTACAGTGTCGAAATTGAAAAAAAAAAAGGAAAAAAAAAGGGGTTCTGCATCTATGCAGAAAACCCTAAAAAATCAAAATCGAGCCGACCAAAAAAGAGAGAGGAAGCGGCGTGGGGTGGGGTGGGCCGATTTACATACCTGGGGCGGCGTGGGGCGGCGGCGAATGGGAGGGAGGCGACGCCGGTGGATGGGTGAAGGAAGCCGTCGGACGGGGGAGGGGAGCAGTCGGACGGGGTGGACACAGAAAAAAAAAAGGGGGGGGAGGGGCCGCGACGGCCCAAGGCAGTAGCTGAGCCGCCTCGGGGGTCGGGGGCCATAGCGACGGGGGGTGGACGGGGAGGCGGTCGTACGGGGCGGATGGGGGAAAATTCACAGGAAAAAGAAAGGGGGAAGAGAGGAGAGGGCGCGACGGCTGAGGCGTTGGCCGCGGCGGCGGGGGCGTGGCAGTGGCCGGCTGCCGATGGCTGGTGTGGTGGAGGCGGCGGCCAGCGTGAATTGGGGTGGGGCGGCGGCTGGAAAAAGAAGGAAAGAGAAGGGGAGGAAGAAGATGAGGGGTGAAGAAGATGAAGGGTTGGGGTGTGTGTAGTAATAGGATTTTAATGAAGGAGGGGTATTTATGACATTTTACTTATTATTTTATTAATAAAACTGAAAGGGGGAGTGCATCAAACTGAAATGGAGGTGCATATAGTCAGACCCTGGACTATAAGCGTACAACCACTAATGGGCCCAACTCAAATACACCATAGGGACTATTTCGTAAATTGACAATCACAACTTCACCGTCTCGAAATTTCCAAACCACAGTAGAAAAAAATCTATACCATTGTGTTACCAGCAGAGCAAGCAGGGGGATATTACGGGACATTTTTCATAATCAGTATGGTGCCACGTGTCGCTATTTCAGTAGAGTTCCCGCTTTTAAACAGAAAATTGCAGAAAATAAAATATCTGAGCCGAAAATATTTGTATGTAGAACAGTGGCTGGCTACCACGATATTATCCATTCTAGAGAGAGAAATCTGATAAAATTGTGATTGCAGAGCTTCGGAGGAGGATATGATAATATAAGTTTTAATCTAGGCGCAGAGAATTATCCGGTGAGAATGGCGATCGGCACCGTGGTTTCGCACCGGAATTTCGGCGGTTTTATCGGTTCTGGTATTTTGTTTTTTTGCTAGTTTTGAATTAAAGCTATAGTTTGAGTAATTTTGGTTTCTTAGCATTGCTTTCGTTCACTGTGTTGAAGAATGGAGATTGTTGAGCAGTATTTGCATGAGTAGTAACTTCAATTTGATTTTGAATTTGATGTTCTATCGATGCTTCCGCAGTTAAAAAAACAATGAATGCACAATTCATTTCTTAAATTCATATACAACAGGACTAATTTAGGCGGTTTTATCGGTTCTGGTATATTTTTTTTTGCTAGTTTTGAATTAAGCTATAGTTTGAGTAATTTTGGTTTCTTAGCATTGCTTTCGTTCACTGTGTTGAAGAATGGAGATTGTTGAGCAGTATTTGCATGAGTAGTAACTTCAATTTGATTTTGAATTTGATGTTCTATCGATGCTTCCGCAGTTAAAAAAACAATGAATGCACAATTCATTTCTTAAATTCATATACAACAGGACTAATTTAGGCGGTTTTATCGGTTCTGGTATATTTTTTTTGCTAGTTTTGAATTAAGCTATAGTTTGAGTAATTTTGGTTTCTTAGCATTGCTTTCGTTCACTGTGTTGAAGAATGGAGATTGTTGAGCAGTATTTGCATGAGTAGTAACTTCAATTTGATTTTGAATTTGATGTTCTATCGATGCTTCCGCAGTTAAAAAAACAATGAATGCACAATTCATTTCTTAAATTCATATACAACAGGACTAATTTAGGCGGTTTTATCGGTTCTGGTTTTTTTTTTTTTGCTAGTTTTGAATTAAGCTATAGTTTGAGTAATTTTGGTTTCTTAGCATTGCTTTCGTTCACTGTGTTGAAGATTGCTGAGCAGTATTTGCATGAGTAGTAACTTCATTTTGAATTTGAATTTGTTTGATGCTTCCGCAGTTCAAAAACAGTGAATGCGCAATTCATTTCTTAAATTCATATACCACAGGACTAATTTCGGCGGTTTTATCGGTTCTGGTGTTTTGTTTTGTTTTGTTTTGCTAGTTTTGAATTAAGCTATAGTTTGAGTGATTTTGGTTTATTAGCATTGCTTTCGTTCACTGTGTTGACGAATGACGATTGTTGAGCAGTATTTGCATGAGTAGTAACTTAATCTTGAATTTGATGCTTCTGCAGTTCAAAAACAATGAATGCACAATTCATTTATTAAATTCATATACCACAGGACTAATTAGCAACTGCTTTTGTTCACTGTGTTGAAGAATGTAGATTGTTGAGCAGTATTTGCTTGAGTAGTACTTTTGAATCTGAATTAGAATGTTCTATCAATGCTTCTGCAGTTCAAAAACAATGAATGCACAATTTATTTCTTAAATTCATATACCGCAGGACTAATTAGCAATTAGTAATGCATAATTGATATGGAGGAAAGATGATACTTAACTATCGTAGCATTGGTTTCTCTTGCTTTTAGTTCTTTAATTTCGACTAAATGCTCAAAATGAACCTTATTAAACTACATTTCGATTTTGATTAGGTTTATCTTGAGCACGAATGTATATAGACAACTAGAGAAGCAATATAGTTTTTGTGCATAACTTTCTTGTACGTCAATCTAAAATTGTGACGTGCTAAGTGATAGAGGAGGCCATCTGAACTCTATCTCTTGGACAGTTGGACAGACTGGATTGGAAGGTTGCATGATGAAATCAAGGTTTATGCTAGAAATTTAAGTCCTTTTAAATGTGATCAAAGGCATTGAGATGCAAATATCTAGGCTTAGCTACTAGGCTCGGGATGGGTTTTGCATGACCTATGCACTCTGAAAATCTTACTTCTAGTATATTACAGTTATGGATCAAAGTCTCTACTGATTGTTTTTGTTTCAAGTCCATCAACTAGAAAGCAATTATTTTTTCTGTCTCTATTTCTGTCTTTATTGGGAAGCTTAATTTCTTATACCATTGAAGACTTGAAGTAATGCAATAAGTCTGCTAGAGGCTAAATCCATAGAGTTACATAACCTCAGGACAGACTTCACGATTCATATCAAATCTACTAAGGTTTTTAAAATGTTCAGGGCATTGAAAACTGTAGGACTCCAATATGAATAGTTTAGTTTAATGGATGTTTGTCAGTTGATGATCATCTTAGACTGTGATAGTTGCATCATTTGTATTAGCTTGTGTTACCAGGACGATTGCAACATGGAGAAGCAGCCACTAATCAAAGAGGTCAGCACTTGAGTGTTGTGGCTTTACAGTCTGCGTGTAAAATGAATGATAGAAAACTACATCTTATGTGTGGAAGATTTTCATCTAGCTGTGCATACCAGACAGAACTTCATGCTAGAAATCAACCAAACAGACATGTTCACCTGTCAAATTCAGTGTCCCATTTTAAAGTAGACCCACCTCTCTTAAAGACCCTCCAAGTGAGCAAAGAGTTTAAAGTCATCAATACAAAAAGAAGAATTAAAGGGCTATATCAATGCTGCCTTTCTTCAGCTTACTCTGATGGAAATTGGGTTCAACCAAGAAAGTTGTATAATTTTGGTTTTATTGATAGCCAAGGACCTCCACCAAAGCATTCAACAGTGTCCAGGACCAAAGCCGGCTTCAAATCTGAAGAGAATGAGATAACAGGAACCAATTTGGATTCCATCCTGTCATCTGAAGGAGCAAGTGAAGTTGTTTTAGCTGAAGGAATTGGGCAAACAAGTCCTTGGTGGAAGCAGTTTCCAAAGCGTTGGGTGATGGTGCTCCTTTGCTTTTCTGCATTTTTGTTGTGCAACATGGATCGTGTAAGGTTCTTTATAATTTTTATTAAGATAACAGCTGCTAAAGTGTGCACATTGCTTGGGCCATATTGATATTTGGAGTCACTTGCTTTTGCATGCAATATTTTAGAATGCTTACTGAGATAAAAATATTTGCTTATCTGTCCTTATAGTGGGATGTTTTGTGTCTTTAGGTGAACATGAGCATAGCGATACTCCCAATGTCAAAGGAATTCAACTGGAACAGTGCTACTGTTGGTCTAATTCAGTCATCTTTTTTCTGGGGTTATCTGCTTACACAGGTTTTTCTCATGTTTAAATTTTAGAAAACATCCAATCCTCTTTGAAAAGATTTGAGTTTATTTCTGGTTCTACATAAATGGTTGGACTATTGTAAGTAACTCTTTCTACGTATTGAAATTCTTATAAAAATGTTATCCATAATATCAAACAAGTTGTCTTCCTGTTTTTTCTATGAAATCTTCTAATGATTTTTATGACTTCAAAACAAGGTCCATTGGTCGTTGTAATTGCTTCATGTTTTCTATCTATTGAAACTTGGACTTGTATAACTGTCTAGACTGTCGCAGGTATGATTTATGTTACTCCTACAAACTGAATATTCTTTATACACCAAATGTGAGCATACAAAACAGTATCCGGACAAATAACCAACATTCAAATTTTAGTCATGATGCTTATTTACATTACACGTACACATTTTTTCATCCAGAAAATTCAGTGCATGCTGACTTGAGTCTCACGGGAGTCACTTCAAGATATTTTTAATTTTTGTACTCTAGCTATAGGTTCTCTATTCATATTTTCTCTGAAATAGATTGTCGGAGGTATATGGGCTGATAAAATTGGTGGGAAGCTAGTGCTTGGTTTTGGAGTAGTTTGGTGGTCTTGCGCAACAATTTTGACACCGATTGCTGCCAAAATAGGGCTTCCATATTTACTTGTCGTACGTGCCTTCATGGGAATTGGCGAGGTTGGTCATTTAACTCTTTTGCATTGACTTTGTTTATGTTTCTTGTTAATTCTCTTCACAAAGATCACCTATTTATACTTCATTTGATATTTTAAGATGCAATTGAACTTTCAGCTTAATAACCAGCATATCTTGCCATATTAAAATGGTCCCTCTGCCAGTGCCAGCACATTTTTCCTCATTTGCATTTCACCAGAAAACATAATGATCACATTCATCAGATTCTAGATTGATTATTTATAATCTATTAATTTCCCTATATTGCAAGCAATGTATATTATAGATGGAAATAAGTCGTTCAGTGGCAAACTTTCGTGATCAATTATATTCAAACGCTTGCTCAGTTTTTCTTTTATTAGGACACTTTAAGATGGAATTATATTCATGTCTAATGAATTTCATTTTGTAACCAGGGTGTCGCCATGCCTGCTATGAATAATTTGCTGTCAAAATGGATTCCCGTCTCTGAGAGAAGCAGATCTCTTGCGCTAGTATACAGTGGCATGTACCTTGGATCAGTTACTGGTTTGGCGCTTTCACCCATGTTGATCCAGAAGTTTGGGTGGCCATCTGTTTTCTATTCTTTTGGATCCCTTGGTAGCATCTGGTTTGCACTTTGGTTCAGCAAAGTAAGGTCTCACTTCTTCTGCTATTATTTCTTTCGTAAGAATGGATGTTACAACCACAAAACTTCTTCAGACAGGAATATATTAATAGTTTGCCACCGCCAACCCCTGCTTATAGTCTAAATTTAGAAATGAGACCCAATGTGATTGCTTCGACCTTATTAATATTCGTAAAAATGGATTGCAAGACCGTATCAGATTATTGCTCTTACCAAGAACTCAATATGTATACATATATATATTTATATATAAATCTCTGCAGGCAGCTTCATGATTTGAATCCGTTCTTCGGTTTTTTCTGAATACGAAGTACCAAGTAAAGTTTATATATTGGATCTTTTGTTCCAGTTTCTACCACGATTGCTTTACCAGTATGAGCTTTAAAACTCACATATTTAGTTTAAGAATGTGACTGGAGGTGTATCTTGGTACAAATTTTCATTTAATATTCTTGAATTTGACTTATTCTAGGCGCACAGCTCTCCAAACGACGACCCAGATCTCAGTGCAGAGGAAAAAGAACTGATCTTGGGAGGCAGTGTATCAAAGGAACCAGTCACCGAAATTCCATGGATGAAAATTTTATCAAAGGCCCCTGTTTGGGCTCTCATTATCTCCCATTTCTGCCATAACTGGGGAACATTTATTCTTTTGACATGGATGCCTACTTACTATAACCAGGTATTCTTCGAGAACGATTCTATATGGAGACAACATATGATCTAAATGTTTTTTGTTGCTTGCATAGGTTTTGAAGTTCAACCTCACTGAATCTGGACTACTTTGTGTGCTTCCATGGCTCACCATGGCCGTGTTTGCCAATATAGGCGGATGGATTGCTGATACTCTTGTCAGCAAAGGTTTTTCCATCACAACTGTTCGTAAGGCAAGCACTGTCAATTTTTTCCATCTTCAATTGTTTTAGCTAGAAATCTTTTAATGTCCTTACATCAAACTTGAATTGTAGACATATTAAATCTTATGTAATTCTTCGTTATTATTACAACAGATAATGCAGTCGATTGGATTCTTAGGCCCGGCTTTCTTCTTAACACAACTTAGTAAGGTGAACACGCCTGGTTTAGCGGTGCTATGCATGGCTTGCAGTCAGGTTTGTTTGATACATTCTCATCACATCTTGCCCTTCGAATTTCGCAGCGTACTTCATTTTTCTTACAGCAATTCTTCTTGCAGGGATCGGATGCATTCTCACAGTCTGGATTATACTCCAATCACCAAGATATTGGACCACGTTATGCAGTAAGTTGTTTTTCATTTTCTTTTGTCTGAACGAAAACACGAGATTTTCATACCAAACTCGTTTCCAATTTTACTTCCTATGTTTCTTCAATATCAGGGAGTACTCTTAGGTCTTTCCAATACTGCTGGTGTACTTGCTGGTGTCTTTGGGACTGCTGCTACTGGATACATACTCCAAAAGGGTACAACTGTATACAATACCTCGTTTTATTCAAATATTCCATCCGTCTCAAATCAGTTTATAGATTTTTTCATGATTGTCCGTCTCAAATTCACACACAAAAATGAAAAGTTTCTCACAACTCTTATCCTCAAAATTCTCACTTATTTACCTTCTATGCCATCACATTTTCTTACATAATACATTACTTTATCAATTTAATAAAATTGAAAGAACTCCAATATCCTTACTTTGTCTATTTTTCTTAGTTTGGATCGGTGTGAAAACTAATCTGAGACGGAGGAGTATTATTTTGGATGAAAACATTTTTTACTTGTGTTTTGATTCTTAAATTATAAATATCTCAGGTTCTTGGGATGATGTGTTCAAAGTGGCTGTTGTTCTCTACATCATAGGCACATTAGTGTGGAACTTTTTTTCCACCGGAGAGAAAATTCTGGACTAATTTTTTCAACAACAATTTGCTAGGTATTTCCTCCCAATTCCAATATACAGATTGTGATTATTATTATTAATTGTAAAAGTTTTAACAGGAATTATGTTTGTCTGCAGCAGTAATTGTATCAAAGAAAACCATAATTGTACCTCCCATATCAGACAATATAATTTCTGATTTATAACTTTGTACTACTTCGTATCAATAACTCCTAACAAATGCGAACTGTTTTTGAGGCCCGAATTGAAGTTGGAGAGGCCTTCAGAAATTATTTAGGAAGATTCTCTTAGGATTCGTTAGGATTTAAACATGAATTTAAAACCTATACTTACAGTACATACATAATGAAATTGAACAGACGAGAATAATAAAATTGAATTATTAGTTACTAATATGTGACTCATATTTCATTTTCATTACTAATGAATTTTGTTAAACAGTTTCACAAAAAGTAATTGAACATTATTGTTTGCACAAGTTTTAATTGAACATTTACTGTTTGCACGAATTTTAATGTAAGAATTATTTATTAGTATTAAAAGTAATAAAATACTCCAACTTTTTAGGAGAGATATAATAAGTAATTCAACTTTATTGGAGATAGAATCTTTAATTAATGTGTAAACATTAGTGTAAATAAGAGATATTTGAGAAAGTTTTTTAAATTTTTTTCAAATAAGAAAATGTTCAATTAATAATTTGGATGAAGTAACAGATATACACGTAATAAAAAAGGCATAAAACTGAGTCTTGAAATAGGAAAAACAAAGAATAAATACAATAAGAAAGCCCAAATTTAAACATCAAAAGAGAAAAAAGAAATTCTCAAAAAGATGAATTTTGTAATTAAAGAAAGAAAAAACAATAAATATTAGTAGTAATTAACTATCATAATTTGTTCACCACCTTCTCACCTTCCCGCAATGAATGTTTGTACCTTCAAACCACGTGTATCTCATTCAAGCCCAAGGCCAAGTTTAAGCCCCTCCATGTGACAATGGCCCACAATTTTCCCACTTGTCCGGGTAAAAACCCATCCACCGAGTTACTCTAAAACACTCTCAGTAGTAGTTAATGAATAGCCACCCTATCAAGAATTATTACTCCTTTCCCTTCACCACCCCCAACCACCGCTTTAAACCACCCCAACCACCACCGCCGCCTCAACTCCTCCGCCACCGCATTCTCCGACGATTGAACTCAAGTCCCTTGGATGCACATTCACCTTCAGCCCATCTTTCATGAACAACGTTAACGACATCTTCTGCTCGACCTCGTGGCCGGGCACCACCGTGAGGCGGTGGCGCAGCACCACCGCCGCCACTATCGACTTCATTTGCAAATAAGCCAAGTCCTTCCCTAAGCATATCCTTGGACCAGCATTGAACGCTACAAACTTGTACGAATCATGCATCACAAACTTGTCCCTATTGGGAGATAACCACCTCTCCGGTTTGAACTCCAAGCAATCATCTCCCCACGTGGACTTCATCCTCCCGGCCGAGTATATCGAATACGTCACAGACGACCCCGCCGGAACGAACGTACCATCCGGCAGGACGTCGTCAGCGACGACATGCTTTGAATCCTCGGGGACGGAAGGGTACAGCCTTAGAGTCTCCGATAATGCAGCTCGTAAATACACCAAACGATCGACTTCATCGAACGCGAGCGGCTCGTCCAGCCAGGACTCCACGTCAGCGCCACGTGTCTCGATCAGGACGGTGCATATCTCGCGTAGGATCTCGCTCTCGACCCTCGGATTCTGTATGATCAGCCAGAAGAACCAGCTCAGCGCGACCGATGACGTGTCCCTGCCAGCTAGGATGAAGTTAAGCGCCACCTCCTGCAGGAATTTGTCCGAGTAGGATTCTTTTTTCTTCATGAACCTTGACAACAAATCATCGTGTGGATTGGCATCTTTCTGCTGAGTCATCAGCTCGAGCTTACGTGCACTAATCACACTGGATAAATACCCATCCACCTGTTCAAGGCTTCGGCTCAAGCTGACTTCCATTCCGAGCCGAAGCCATTTCTTCAGCTTCCACATAACTTCCGGAAGAATAAACCTCTGCAATGAAGCCTCCGTGGCTCGGTCAAAAGCCGAGGCAAAGCCGTTCTCCGGGAGCCCCACGGCTAAAGTCTGCGGATCTTTCCCAAAAGCCAAGCCGCATATATTGTCAAAAGTGAGCCGAAGCAAGAGATCTTGCAAGTCCACCGGCTTGGCATCAAGCTGAGCCGACTTCAAAATGGGGCAGAATCTATCCTTAATGGCTCTGTTGACCCACCGAGCCATGGCTTGGCGCAGAGTCCGAGTCGTGAACTCGAGTGCAGCTGTTTTCCTTTGAAACAGCCACGTGTCGCCGTCGGAGTTGAAGATCCCCTGCCCGAGCAGATCATGGAACACGCCTTGCCAGGTCGGACCCTTGGGGTAATTGTCGAACCGGGTTTTCAAAATGTGCTCCAAATTCTTCGGGTCGCAAGTGACAGTAACGAGGCCTTGCTTTCGGGCCAAGAATGGCACGGCACAAATGCAGGTCTGGTACGTGCCACCACACGCGCGGAGGTTGTCGGCGATCCACTCGTGCATGCGATCGGCGTTCTCAATCAGGCCCGGGAGGCTGCCTAACAAGGGCCAGACACGCGGACCCTTGAGAGACTTGGATATGAAGGTGAACCACAACAGGTAGCATGTTACAGCAGTGAACAACAACAATGCCAAAGATAAATCCATGATCAAGAAACTTCAAACGAAGTGAACCACGACTCTTTTCGCTACCTACGATATAGTAAAAACACAATGAGCTCAAGAACTGGCACACACTGATGGTGTTTTTGCATCAATGGCAAAAAAACAGTGGAAAAGAGAGACAGAAATATATGGATGTGGATGGAGGAAGAAGGGTTGAAGATATGATGGAGAATTATGAGAGGGGGGAATTTATAGGTGAGAAATTAATGAAAAAAAAGGGGTAATAACTAAGGACAGCGTGTGCCTTAAATTACACCATCTCTAATTGACTCATTTCAACAATCAGATGCCACCATCTTAAATGCAAAGCAGAGGCAGTTGAGAGATTAAGCCGAAAAAAGGGTCAAAACTCAAAACAACCTATAAACAGGAAACCACCTCTGTTAAAAAAAACCAGCAACAGAATAAAATGAAATTAAGAAAACTCAAAGTGGCTTCTCCAAACTCAAAAGCAGACCTGTTTTTTCTTTTTTTTCTTTGTTTCTCTCTCTACAACTAATTTCTGCAGGGAAAAGAGCTGGGGGCCTTAATGGTAGCATTCAATGAAGGGAAATAAATGAAATTAGTTGAGAAACTATATGGTGATAAAAAAGGGATGAACACAGAGATTTCATTTCAATAATAGAAATAAAGAAGGAAATTTTGTAAGAATGCTAATTTGGTTGTTTGCTCTTTTTCTTATACAGGATTAATTTATCAATTTATGAGGATCATAAATGTAACATGGGCTGGGGCTTGTGGCTAGTTATCAGTTCGGTGAACAACTCACCAACAATTTATATTAGAAAGTTTAAATTGCGTGAGTATTTTAAAAAATAATAAAGATAATAAATAAAAAATAAAAAGATAAAAAAGAAAAGTCTAATATTGATATCTATCCAACCTCATAGGGTTGACCCAGTAAAATATTACCTGTGTTTCTTAACACCAAGAGTTGACCCTCTTCAATGCAAGATTGCAGCAGGAGCAAAAGTCAACTTCCATCCACCATGAATTTCCTGCCAAGAAAATGAAAAAGGTCAACTCTACTGTCACATATTTTTTTCGATAAAACAAATCTTACCTGATTTGGAATTTGAGCCTCATTGTCACACCAATCCTTGAGAGATCATATTGAGGTAACTCAAAGGTATCAGGGCTGCAATTAATATAGATCATATTTCGACATGGTATATAGTTGAAACACATATTATCATTTAAATTAAATATACATAAAAGAAATTGAGTTTAAAAGGTCCAAGTTCTTTTTTCTTTTTTCTCAACAACCATTCATCCAATACTTGAGTAAATCTGGAAGAAAGCACATAAGTTAGATGAAAAGCAGGTTATCTGAAAAAAGACAATTAATTTAATCTAGTCCATAGTTTCTTCATCAAAATAGATGAGGCAGCTGATATAAATACATATGACCCTACTGCAGCAATGAGATCAGAGCAATATTAAACTTCTCAACACATTATGTGGTTCATAAGTAAGAGGATCAAATTGGTTAACAGTTACAGCCATAATGGCTTGCATTTCCTATTTCCTGTTAAGCACAATAATATGCATTGGTTTTTATTGCAAACATTAGAATCCAACACGGAATTCCATTTGTAGCAACTGCATAATGATGATGATGCAATAAAGAAAAGATTGAAACAATCCATATCTCCTCACTGTCACAAGTTCTGTTCTACATTGGGAAGAGAAATCGCTTATCTCTGTAAACATTTGTTAATCAGTTAGAAGTCTCCATTCATAGTTCAAAAATATAGTATTACTTTCATAACTATAATAAACATACAAATTAAGGGAAATTATAAGTTTGAGATAAATTTACAACATGAAGACAATGTGACATGAAAGAAACAGGGTGCTGACTAAATGACCCGAAACAGGGGGCACTTGAGGAAGAGCATGAAGGTGATTGAAAGCACAAGACAAAGTCAAGTTCTTTTCTGACATCCTATTCGGTTGAACACGAGGGCTCCAGCTTTTTGAGGTTTCGAACAATGTGCTACATTCTATACATGTATTTTGATAAGGGAAATTTTAGACTCCTTGCTACCTGTAAGAAAATTGATAAAATCATATAACTGCATGAACTAAGAAAACTCAATAGCATGGATAATTCAAATATGGGTGATTTGGGTATGACCTTTAAAGCCAGATCTTCAGACACTGTGGATCGATACCGTGTTGAGCCTTCAAGTGGACAGCTTCCTCCTTTGGTAATAAAATTGGCGCTGCATAGACTAGATAATTGCAAGAGAATGTCTGTCATCAATCCATTAGCAGAGCCATCATTTCCCAGTCCATCATTTTGTAGTTCTTCATCATCAAGTGAATACTCTGCGACGGATGCAATGCATTGAAATATTGCTAGCAACCTTTCTAGTGGGAAACTTCCAGGACCCTTCATGAGTAGATCTTGTTCTTTACTTTCCTTCTGCTCCATTGATCTTTCAGAGACCCTGAATTCATACAGAATGATAAAGATAAGTATGTAGTATCTTTCTAAAGTTTAACTTTATAGCAAAGGAGCTATTATTGTTGCAAGAAACAACACTAACAATTCCAGAACAACTCTTCGTTGGGACAAAAACTATACAACCTTATATAATAATCAAACAAACACATGCACAGACACCAAACTCTTTTACACCAGTCACCGAGGGAAAGAACACTTTGAAAACAGCAAAGTCCCTCCAGAATGAGCCAATAATTGATGTATAAAATAGACTCGGTAAAATACACATAAAACAAAAGGATAATTTATGGTTCAATAAAAAGCAAATAGTTTTTCAAGAGTAAGAAACAAATTTTCCAGGGGGAATAAGAATGATCTATAGTCCACAACTTGCAACTTTATACTAATATCAGTTTTCATTGGGTAAATTCCTTACTTTCTCTTTCTTTTTCGATTGTCTGATCCTCCTGTTGAATCGAAGAGTGAGGCATCAAGCGTTGCTGGATTTCTTGAAGCAAGAAATGCAGAAATAACAAGATATTTTGCAGAAGTAGACATATGGAAATCGATCTCATCTAAAGTTGCACAAACTCCAGGCTTCTTTGCAATACTTCTTCCCAAGTTCCTATCTTTGTTGGCTGTGGCTTTGAGAAAAGGTTGAGAAGAAATGGTAAATGTATTATTCAGGGAGAGTGAGATAAACGGCTGTAGATTGTGAAATAATTGTCTTCTCATTTCACTAGGAACTGTTTCCAAATCACCAAGATCACCAAGAGGTTCACAGTACTTCTTAAATAAAGGTGAAAATGCAGTAGATAATTCATCAACCCGTCTTGTAATCCTATAGAAAGGCCCCAACACCAAACTGTAAAACAGAAATGGAATGCATAGATGAAGTTATTCTTCCACAAACAATATGATGAAAATTAAACTGCATTGCAACATGATAAATAATATTGTCGTACGTACTCTAGAAAATATGAATATAACTTCGGACTTGCTTGATTTCTCATGAATATCTGGCGCAAATCATTCTCTGTGTAATCAGGGAAATAGACAGGGAAGGGCTCAACATAACCAGTGTCTGAATGAAACGTATCGAAGGAAGCTCTACTTACAAAAATCACACCAACCTCAGGCATTTTCAGAATGTCATATAAATTAAACAAAAGGGGAATTATAGTATCGTTCTTATCCCATTCTCTAACAAGCTCCATATTATCAATTACCAAGTAAACCATCTTCCCATTAACCTGTGAATCCAACTTCTTAGAACTAGATTTTCCCTTATTCTCTTTTAGATTGTCGACAAGATTACTCAAAGCTTCACGAAGTAAATTGACAAAATCAGACGGCTTTTCACATCGCTTAGCACTCAGATAACCAGTACTCTCATTCTTCCTACGAAGCAAAAGCTGATTCAAGATAGACTCGAACAATATTCTAGGATTGTAGCAAGTGACACAGCTACTATAAATAAATGGGCGCCTCAAATGCCTGAACATCTGAAGTACAACACTCGTCTTTCCTGTTGAAGTGCCTCCATGGACAAATAAAGGAATCATGGGGGAATTCAGAGGGCCCAAGAGGTGGACCAGTTCAAGAATTTGTGATTTCCTTCCAGGAAATGAATTGATTAACTCATCAATGCTTAATGATTCACCATGGAACACAAGATCGTTAATCGTCAACGGTTGCAAATGGTTAGTAGCCTTCAAATCCTCCTGTTTCGCTTTTGCATTCGGAGTGGTACAAGCGGACGATCTGGTGGCTCTTCTACTAACTTTAGTAATTTCATCTTTACCCATCTCTGCTACAACGCATAAAAACAATAATTTCTAGTTATTCTACAACAACAAAAAGGAAGCATATACCAATTCGCACACTCATATTCCGGAAATACGGAAATAAATAAATTCCACGATCAAACTACCAAAATAAGCCAGAAATTTGAGTTCTAACTAATTGATTTCTTATTCAAACGGCCACAACTTAGTGATTCTTATAGATTCTAATTCAATGAAATCGCATCCGATAAAATGGAAGAATTACAACCGGAAGCTAATTTACCATATTCCGAATTCAATTGTTTTAATAAATTCCCTACCACAGTTCTTCAGCCTCCAAAATACAGTATAGGAGTTACACATTACATACTAGTATAGTAGTATTGGAGTACCTGATTGTCGCCGTCGTTAATGCGAGATTGAATGTGCGCCTATCGGTGTGTTTCAGATGGCGGAGAGAAGAAGATATTAGGGTTTCCGTTTCCCGCCAATTGTGAGAGGAATGATGAATATAAGGCCTATTTGAAAAATCAAATATAAATTGTCAAAAAAAAAAAATCAAATCAAATATAAGGGGAGAAAAGAAAAAAACAAGGGGGCATCATTAATAATTTTATTTTCATTTTTATTGATAAATGAATTTCTAATGATTTTCGAAGATACTTAGTTGCAATTTCTAATAAATTGGCAAACTGAATTTTGTGTTTGAATTTCTGAACACAGTTTTACTTTATGAAAATGAAAATTAATTTCCTTGATAAAAAAAAATACTCCTTCCTTCAATTTCATTATTCCCACTTTCATTTTTTGGTTGTCCAATTTTATTATGTCCATACCATTTTTTGAAATAATACTATTCATACTATTTTATCTCCACCCTCCTACCATCACTTATTTACTCACTTTGTTATTCACTTTATTCATAAACAATCATTTATGACCCACAATACCCCATTATACCCTCAACTTATCTACTTTATCAATAAACTAATCAATATTCATTAAAACTCGTGCCCGAAGAAGTGGGCATAATAAAATTGGACGAAGGGAGTATAAACTATGAGAAAGAGACAATATGAAGTGATTAGACGTGAGGGTTCAGCGTAAGTTAGCGAAATGGAAAGGATCATTATTCTTGATGGCGGGACGTATTTGTCTGGTCGACTCCTTTGTTCATTTAATTTTGAAAAGTTCTGTTAATTCTTAGTAGCAATCGGACATTTTCTTCTTTTACTTCGCATAGCTTTCCGTCTTTGATAGCTTGAAATTCAATTCTCATGTAATATTGTTTGTGTTTTTATATATAAGTTAATTGCTTTTTCACTCATTCAACAATGATCATCCTTCCTCTGCGAAGTTTTTTTTTTCGTACTTTGCAAAAAAATGATTATTCGATGCAAGTTAAATCCCAATAACGATTAGAATGGACAAGATGTCGAACAGGGATGCTTTTTTTTTTCTTCTCTTATTGTTGTAACGTGAGATTTTCTTGCGTTGTTTGCTCATCTCCCTAAAATTTATTCGACTCTGTCCCACAATATTTTTTTTCATTTGGATTTGTGATGTGTTTGGCTTGGTTGATTTTCAGTCTCAACGGTGATCATACATTTATTTAAAATGTATAATTAAAATGTCTACATTTATTTTGGATTTTATAGAATATTATGAGAAAAAAGTTGATTTATGTTTTATAAGTATATTGAAAAGAAGAGTAGTCATTGTTGATGGAGTATAACTGAATTTATAGAATTTTAAAATTCTCATTTTGAGTTCCAAAATAAAAGAAAATTTTAAATTCCAAAGTTCGATCGAGGTAGTTGCAAAACAAACATACCCTTTAAGAGGAAAATCATAATAAAAATGCTAAAGAGTACATTATAAGAAAATATGTTAAGTATCATATAATGATATCGCCCAATGCATTTACATCCCAATAGTCACATAAATAAACCCAAAGACAGCATAACATGTTCATCATATACAGAATTCACAAGAAGTGTGCAAACAAAACAACACAGATACCACAACCTGGGCATAAGCGATTACGTGCTGTAGCTCTCGGGCATGGATCAGTACGAGCTCGTAACGTTGCTGAGAACCAAACCGAACACTACTAAAATTACGAACACTGTCAGCAAAAACAGCATAGCACAGTAATGAAACAATTAGAAGCATAAGAAGTTGGCTCTTACTTTGGATGTGTTTTCTCACACTTCTTCAGTCAATGAAATTGAGAGTGCTGCAGGGATACAATACAGATGCTCGTTAAGACAACTAGCAAAGGATTAAAACGCGATTTAAAAAGCCACGTGTTAAATAGTTCAAGATACCTCACTCTCTATAATCAACTGTGACTTGAGTTTAAAAACTGGGGGCTTCTCTCGCTGCCACCGGTGACCAATAATCACAAGCCCCATAACAGTTGCAGCAACGACAACTGACCAATACGGATTAGCGTTTTTCAAATGGCCGTATAATGAAAAAGCTTGCTTTCTCCACCAAAGTTCACAAGGAAGTTCATTTGACTCGTCTTCTTCAATATCCTTCTGCACATTCGAGCGTGGACTCACAGCATCGTGGATAGATTCAATGGCACCCAGTCCTTCAATATGTGATTTTTCTTCGTGTTGCTGCACAGGAAGTTGAGGGGCATCATCGTCATGGCTCTTTTCATGAAATTCCTCCTTGTATTCAGGTTCTGGTGGCGAGTTCTTGACCACAGTGGGTGAAAGTCCAAAGTGTCCGGACATGAACATCGCGTCACCAGTCTCAGCATTATAATCCCCACTAGAGCTGATATTACTTACATCCCGAATGTTCTGTTGGGGACCAGGGGCAGCAGCATATAATGATTCTGTGAGTGCTACAACTTCCCAATCATTTCCTTTACGAGCAATATCCTCTCCCTCGTTATTTTCCGACATCTACGAAAACAACGAAAGAGAGAAATTAGACCTGAGACTCCAAGACCATGAAATTATATGATACCCCCATAGCTGACTTCCCTTTATTTCATTCAACCAAAAGATAAACCACAAAACACAGCAAATTTCATTCTTAATTTCCACAATATTCTACCACACCAAATAGACTTGACAATTGAGACTTATCCAAAAGGAATTAAAGTTGCACATCACAGATCATAATAATTAATTAAAATAAAGAACAAATTCCAAAAACCAAAAGAACTCTCCACAAATCAAAACTGTGGCTACTTAATTAACATAATTAACTTACCCAGAACCTAATAGCCCCCGTATAATCCTCCCCTTCCGATTAAAAACCTTTAAATCAGTTATACAAATCCCTAAAAATCTTAAACTTGCTCGAAACATGCTCAAACATCCAAATCTATGCTAAAAGCAAAAAATTAAGTCTATCGCAAGCATATACGATCGCAAAAATCACATCAATCAATACCGGGGAGTAAAGCAATACTTGCAGTTAAATTCAATATGTTTCAACTGTTTAATTCACACGCAAAATCAAAAAAATAAGAGTAAGCAACATGAATTGCAAGTAAGACAAATCAATTCAACAAACAAATCACAAATCTCACCGGTTAATCCTTGAAGTTGCAGCGGGAAAGGCGAAGAATAGAAAGATCGAAGAGGGACCAGTATTTATAAAAAATGACTTACTGCTTTTTTTTTTTCTTTTTCTTTTTTTTACTTTGAGTGAATTACGATTTTAGCCTTCTTTGTCTTGATACATTGTTCAAGTATCAATTCCGATTTATTTTTTCTTTTTCTTTTTCTTTTTATTACTACTTTTTATTTATATATGTTCGTCGAATAAACAAATAAAATTTGATGCCTCAAATCTTGGTGCGGAAGTCTTTGGCTAGTTACGGTCCAAACATTTGTAATTTATGAGAATCTTTATTTTAAATAATGACAAATTATTTTATGCAATTGGGTGTATCTCAACTTTTAACATAATTGATTGGAGTTCAATTTTAATTGTAGATGTATAATCAAAGGTAAAGTCTAGTATGCATTCGAGTGCATGCTGTGCACCCTAGGGGTGTGCACCGGTCCAAAACCGGACCGTACCGGGATCGATTTGGATCGGGACCGGAATTTTTTTTTTTAATTTATGGAAGCAAGAACAAGATTGATGAATTTGTGTATGAAAATTAAAGTGTTTGCTCTTCATTACGTCAATGAGAATTTTATTTACATTGTTATTAATGATCTTTTGACCCTAAAAAAAATTAAATATGTTTGTTAAATTATATATTTGTAAAAAATGTAATAAGATCTCAACACATTACAATTAAAAAAAAAAATTTTAAAAAAATTCCGGTCCGGACCGGAAGACCGGATTCCAAAATTTCCCGGACCGGAATCTAACCGGTCGGTCCGGTTCCGGTCCGGACCGGTTCCGATCTTTTTTCCGGTCCGGTTTATTTTTTAACACTCCTAGTGCACCCTAGTCCATGTGCACTTTTCAGTTTTACTGACTTACACTTTTTGGTAAATAGTGATACACTTTTCAATTATTACTAAAATTTCAATATGGACTAGGGTGCACAACATTTACTCAAGTCCATAATCAAATGCATTCAAGTGAAAAAAAGTAGAAGCTTATAGATAGACAAACTAAAATGGAAAACTTAGGTGCTTTTCTCTAGGTATCAGGTTCGAAACCTCTAAAGTGTAAAAAACTTTTGAGGGGCCAGTCCATACAGAGCAAGCTCTGGTTTTAAACGAACCCCCGCTAGACGGTGGAATTGATCCTTCGAATAAGTCGGCACTTGTACCGAATACAAAGACTTAAAAAACAGATAAAATAAAGTACGAAGTAGCCGATATATACAAAATATTATGGGTAATCATACACATTACTGATTGACCCATCAAGTTGTAACTTGTACTATTCACACACTAATAATGGAATTGACCAGTCACTTGGACATTTGTAAATAAACTTCTCAAGACATAATAAATCATATAAAGAACAAAATAAAAAAAATGCAAAAGTTTGCATTATCATAAAATATGGTATCATATACAATAGTTATTAACATCCCAATATTCACATTAATTTTTTTTGTAAGAAGGTAGCATAACATGTTCATATCATCACCTGCAGAATTCACAAGAACTACATACACCCTCGTCCTCGTCCCAAGCTAAGTGCCTCATTTACACGTGTTTTCTTCAGTCGATGAAACCCTGCAGGGATACAACACAAACACACATTAAGTATTAAACATGAAAATGTGATAAGATACAGATAGTTTAAGTACCTCACTATCCAAAATCAACTGTGACTTGAGTTGAAAAACTGGTGGCTTCGCTCGCTGCCATCGCTGACCAATAATCGCAAGCCCCATAACAGTTGCAGCGACAGCAACCGACCAATACGGATTCACATTTTTCAAATGGTCGTATAGTGAACAAGCTTGCCTTCTCCACCCAAGTTCACAAGGAAGATTGGGTTGTTCATTCAACTTATCTTGTTCAATATTCACAGCTTCATTGGCAATCAGTCCTTCAATATGCAAATCTTCTTCATATTTACTGCCTTGCTGCACCGTAAGTTGAGGGGCATCGTGGACATGATATTTCTCCGTGTGTTCAGGCGAAAGCCCAAAGTGGCTGGACGTGAACAACGCGTTAGCTGTCTCATTCGAGCTAATATAATCATCGTCCCGAATGTTGTGATGGGGTCCGGGAGAAGCAGCATATACAGATTGGGTGAGTGCTACAACTTCCCATTCATTTCCTTTACCAAAAATATCCTCTCCCTCGTTATTTTCCGACATCTATGGAAATATTAAAACACAGAAATTTCAATATATAAATTGCAGATCTTATATAAAGAAAGAACTTAAAAGTCATATGAACACAGGTCGTTCAAGAGGCCGGAGCCCCGTTAAAAACCTTGCTAAGCAAAACCCTCCTTAGGGAAAAATCTTAGTCAAGGAAAAGGTAGGCTCCTCTAAGGATTACACAAATCTGTAAAATTCCGAGTTTAAATCACAGAAATTTCAAGAACATGGTATAATTTGATTCCCCATATTCTTCACATCAAAAGATAACACATCAATTTCATTCGTATTATCACAATATTCTACCACACCAAATATATGAAAGGAGCATACGATTTTCAACCCTTCAAAGTTGCTAATCACAGATCATAATCATTCAAGTAAAGGACAAATTCCAAACACCAAATAAAAAAGACTGGTAACTAGTTAACAAAATTAACTTACCCCAGGGCATAATCATATCATGTCCAACAAAAATAATCATCCCCTTCCCATATTCTCCCTCCGTCCCTTCGAAAATTACCCATTTTATCATTTTGGGCGTTTCCTCTAAAGTTATTCAATTACTTTTTTGCTGGTAACAACAACTTTTTTTCCTTCGTTCTCAACTTTTTTTCCTACTTCTCTTAACTTTTTTTCTATATCTCTTTACCTCAAGAGTTCATTACACATGTAATACTAATAATCTAACACATAATACTAATAATCTAATATATTCCTTAATCAATTGTGTTAAAAGTAAATGGACAGCTACCATCCGTAATCCGTAGGGGCCAACTCGTGAGCTACTCGTGCTCGACTAAGAAAAATATTGAAATCGGGTTGAGTTTCGAGCTAATCAACTAAGTTCGAGCTCGTAAATACTCAACTTAGAAAGGCTAGCGAGCCTTTCGATCTTTAAAATTTTAGGCCCAACCGAGTCGAGTTTTGAGCTTCGAGAATAGCAATCAGTCAAATTTAGAGCTCAACACAACACTCTTCAGCTCGACTCATTTACACCCCTAACCGGATGGATGGACGGAGCATAATCTTTCAATCACTAACATAAAGTCCTAAAATTCATATACCAGCTTGAAAACACGCCCAAACACTCAAATCAATGCGATCACAAAAATCCCAACCATCCCGGTGTAAATTAAGCAATACTTGCAGTAAAATTCTATATGTACAGCCATTTACGCAAATTCACACACAAAATCCAAAAGGAAACAATATGAAATTAAGTAAGAAAACTCGATTCAACAAACTAATTACGAAAAATAAATAATTAATCAGATATCACAAACCTCGCCGATTAACCCCTGGACTGAAGTTGCAGAAATTGCGAAGGAATAGGAGGACGTAGGGAGGGCGGGTATTTATTGGAAATTGATTTTTGCTTTCAACTCCTTTGTTTTTTAGTATGCGTGGAATTACGATGTTACCCTTCCTTTGTATTTGGACTCCTGATAGATCATTGATTCATTATTGGATAAGTATCAAATGCTGATTTTTTTTTCTTTTCTTTTGATTATTTTATATACTATGCCCGTTGAATAAAATAATACTCCCTCCATTCTATACTTGACGACACATTTTACAATTTTGTTCCTTACTTGATACGGAGTAATACAATACCTAACACTTTTAAACAAGGGCGGAGCCACAATTATTTTTTCGGATAGGCTGAAATGAATGTAATACAAAAAAATAAAAGTAATATTTTATTTACATAAGTTGCAACATGTGATTTTCATCCGATATAATTCATAAGTTTTCAAACAATTCTCTTTTAATATTGACGACTATATAATCTGATAAATTAATAGCTACAGAGCGCAAAACTCTGATTTTAAACGGGGTCTCCGCAACTGGGCGGTGGGATTGGTCCCTTCGGATTAGTCGATCCTTGGACCGGATACCGTGGCATAAAAAAATAGCTCTCCAATTTGTTTCAAATACGCTATTGACATGGTCCATTGTTGAGAATGTTCGTTCGTTTGTGGTAGTGGTAACAAGAGGTGTTAAAATTAGGTGAATCAATCTCGTAATTAGAGCATACAATTGCACCTTATTTGTCTCAACTAATTTTTTAGGTAGCTAAAAAGTTAGTTGATAAATTCTGATTTTTTTTAGAGGTTATTTAATTGAAATCTTAAATTATGTAAATAGTTAAATATGTATATTTTACAAATAGTTTAACAAAAACTAATATGGATTGATGGTAGGTGTAGAGTGAATTTGGTGATGTTTGAAGTAAAATGTAGATAAAAAAGGAGTGTCAAATTTGAAAATAAAATAATGTTGGGAGGATATTAATTTTGTGGAGATATTTTCATATTAAGAGTGTAAGTAATATTGGAACGACTTAATAAAAAAAAAAGTACAAATAATTACGAAATTGGGTATATATAAAAGAAAACCCCCCAAAAATTAATCTCCTTAAAAAATCACAATATTACAACAAATACCATTTTGTGTGTCCATTACTTATGACACATTACCTCAATACAATTTTTAAACAATCTCCTTAAAACATCACAATATTACAACAATCTCACACACTACATTATTTTCATCCCCAAACTTACATCTTTTACATAAATAAGAATTATAAAAATGGGCGAAGAGTGTATTATATATGTAGTAGATTGTTGAAGTATAAAAGTAGGAAATGATAAAAATAGTGATACTTGGACGAAATTGGTTGCACTTATACAATGAAAATTGTGCTCCAATTAATTGAGTCAAAGTATTGGATAAAAAACTAGATTAGGTAAATTGTATATTAAAATTCAAGTGTATTTATACGTTTAATTGCATGAGAGATTTGCATACAAAAAATAGTAAAATTAATTATTTTTAAAGAACATGTGTCATATTAAAAAATAATCAACGTACTGTAATAACAATAGAACACGAAAGATGGAAAGGGGGAATCGACTAGGAAAAAACCAATGTATGTGCTTCTTGAGGGCCTTTTTAAAGCACACTTAGTGGGTGTTTTCAAACACTATAAGGTGCTTAAAAACATTTTTTTTTCAAATAGAATCACTTTTGGAGTGTTTTCAAACACAACCAAGTGATTAAGTCAATTTATTAAAAGTGATTTTGATGAAGCACCCCTCCACCTACTTCTAATAGCTTCTATGGGTTTCTCATCGTTACAATAATCAATTTTACCCACACAATTTAAATAATATTTCATCTTTACACATTACTTATCTAAATGTAATAAATGTGTTTTTTGTAAATTTATAAAAAAAAATGATTTGTTTTGTAAACACTACAACATATACACAATTAATTTAAAGTGATTAATTTTAAAACACTATCAACTTTCAAATTTTTTTTTGTAAAAATCAATTTTAATCACTTTGAATCAATAAATACAATTTGCAAACATACCCTTAGGCATATAGCTGAACAAAAGGCCCATAAATAGGCCCATAATATTTGGGCCTTCGAAAGCGGCAGCACATAGCATATTCTCTCCGGTGTGGCGACTGGCGGTTAATAAACAGAATATTATCATCATTTATTTTTTTAATTAAAGAGAACAGAAAATACTTGAGAAAACACGTACGGATGGCCATGGGGGATCTCTATGCTTTGGATTTTGATGGAGTGCTCTGCGATAGCTGTGGAGAGAGCTCCATTTCTGCTGTCAAGGTAATATTTCATGGCTGTTCAATTATCTGGAATTTTTCATCGATTTTGACTCGCATTTACTTAATCCAACCACTCTAATTTGATGTTAATGTTTTGAAGTTTGATAGGTTTTGGTATAGTTTGTTGTGATGCAGAAATCTGGATTTTTGACTGTCGTTGTTTGATTTGGGGGTGTTTTTTTGTTTCCCTAATTTACTTGTTTGATGTTTTGGAGTATTATTTATTGTGTATTTGTTTGGGTTTTCAGGCTGCTAAAGTTAGGTGGCCAAACCTATTCAATGGTGTGGAATCTTCACTGGAGGATTGGATTGTTGATCAGATGCACATAGTAAGTCCTTCTTATTCTCTTTTAATCCGTTCCATACGGATATTTGGAGATGTAGAGAGTGTATACAGTAGTTGGTTGGATGTCGAAGGCCTAACACGAACAGCTTACTATGTATTAGGGGTGATGTGTTCGAGAGAGAGAGGGATATAATGAAATGTGGGGGGAGTAGTTTGCTAAAAAAACGAATGAGAAGCCTAGGACGGAGGGTGTAACACAATTCTAAAGCTGTAGTTCATCTCATGCATCATGAAAACGAATAAAAAAACTAGAAAAAATCAGCTGAAATTCTGCTCAAGGTTTTTCAGTCTTGAAGTTGTCTGTTGGCTTTGCTGCATATGGAGATTTCACTTGTTTGCATTTGTGCTTGATTAATAAGAGTGTTCCTTGCTTCATTCCAAATATTTTGTTTAGTTACTACTTACTTGCAAGTCACAAGTCACAACCTTATTATTTCAGCAAATCGTCGTCCTTACTTCTCGATTCCTACCTTCAAATTACAATCTTTACGCAGATATTGAAAACGATGAAGCTGTTTATTGGTTTCAGGTTCGACCAGTTGTAGAAACTGGTTATGAAAATCTATTGCTTGTGAGATTGCTGTTAGAGTCCAAAATTCCATCAATCCGGAAGTCTTCAGTGGGTATCTATCCCATAGAATCTACAGCATCTTTCACATTCCAGATGTGAATATCCCTTCTTAGCTAACTTATAATTACGGTTTATGTGCAAGGTCGCGGAGGGAATCACAGTCGAGGGAATACTAGAAAACTGGATGAATATAAAGCCTGTAATAATGAAAGAATGGGATGAGGACAGAGATGCCCTTATCGATCTTTTTGGAAAGGTCAGGGACGAATGGTTGGACAATGACTTGGCTACGTGGATAGGGGCAAACAGGTAATTCAATATCATTGTTCTTCTGATACTTTGTTATAATCTGAAAGTCTCTTGTTTATTGAGGTTTTAGGTTTAATTACCTGCAGATTTTATCCTGGTATTTCGGACGCCTTGAAGTTTGCAAGCTCAAAGCTCTATATTGTCACAACCAAACAGGTATGTTTCACACAATATGACTAATATAAACGCCCGAGGATTCTGTTGTAAAACCTAAGATTGTCATGATTTTATTGCACAACTAGTATATCTGATGATGGGATCTTTGTGAAAGTGGGAAGGAAGACTTTTAATTTACACGGGGTACTTGATGGTGTCGTTTTTAGGGATGTAATCGAGCCAAACCTTAAGAGTGTTTAATCACATCTTTTCATATTTATCATAAATATTAAGTGTGAAATTGTAATTATAATTTATACGAATTAACACATGAGCTAATGAACTAAATATCATGGAGCTTGAGTTTGCTTGTTAAAGGAGCTCAAACAAATATTTCTCGAACCAAGACCCGAATAGTTTGCGAATGATTTGATTACATCCCTAGTCATTTTGTGCCTTACTGTTTGTCGCTGTATTCTTTCATAGAGCCGCTTTGCAGATGCTTTGCTTCGAGAGCTCGCTGGAATCACTATTCCGCCTGAAAGAATCTACGGCCTGGGAAGTGGGTGAGTATTTTCACAACGAGTAATACTACTACATTAACCTTCTTGATGTTGATATTGAACTTGTATGTATGAAAAATATATCAGCCCTAAAGTGGAAGTGCTGAAGAAGCTTCAGGAAATGCCCGAACATCAGGGTCTAACCCTTCAGTAAGATCCTCACATTACTAAATTCTATTAATGCTCTTCAATATCCATTTCCTGCTTTTTAAACAGAAACTTTTGTATGTTTAATGTTGATAAAGCTTTGTCGAAGACCGACTAGCAACGCTGAAGAATGTCATTAAAGAGCCGGAATTGAACAATTGGAACCTCTATCTAGGTAATCGACGTTATAGATTAGCTTACTAGCCGATTTATGCTACATTATTTGGATTCCTAAGAAATTAAGTGTATCCAAACAGGGGATTGGGGTTATAATACTCCAAAAGAGAGGGATGAGGCTGCAGGGATTTCCAGAATTCATCTTCTTCAGTTGTCGGACTTCAGCAAAAAGCTGAAATGATCGCGTCGTCCCTTTGGTGTAATATTTCAAACTCTACACATTTATTGAAGCTATTGTCTTTGACATTGCTCTAAATAAAGACCTGATTCTAATCAAAATTCATAATAACAGTATACTTTGCCAGATTATTTACCCACCAATCATTGTTCCCACAAGAATATGAACAAAACATGTTCGTGTAATTTATAGTTAAGATATCTGTCTGCAGTGTAACATGAAGATCAACAGTAACAGAGAAAAGCTTAATAAACTAAAGCTCATGATGATTTTCTTCTCTTATGGAGTCGGCATCACTTCCTTTACTCTTCTCAGCTCTAATCTTCTCAAAAACATCGTCAAATGAAGGATCTCCAGGTCGTCTATAGAGTTGATCGCCTATCTTAATCTCATAGGCGTCGGGTTGGCTCAATAAGAACTCTCTTAACTAAACAATCGCAAAATCAAGAAATCATATGAGAAGTGAGAACACAAAATATTCTCTGCAAGTAATACCTCTCAGTTGTTCTATGCATTACATTTTGACAGCATAAATCAAGTTGTATAGTTCAAGAGCATGCAAAAAACCATTCACATCGATGAAAAATGGTTTAACATCAATAGAACAATTGAGAGAGGTATTCCTTGAGTTAAGGTGAAACGGAGTCATATAGATTATGCAAGAGTAAATCTACTAAATAGGACAATAAATTGTCATATTGTTGACATTATTTAATTGCCATAAATAGGACAATAAATCGTCATATTTGTGGCATTATTTCGTGTAAACGTTAAGACTTTAAACTTAAGATAACTAAAGGCCTTTTTTGAGCAGTTAGGTCAACAAGATCAAAGCACATAAAACATAGGAATGAAAACGAACCTCCAAAACGTCTTGACCTTTTTGCATAGTGAACATGATTGTGCTCACATCAACGGCTGTAAACTTGGCCTCGGTTGCTCCTGTTCTTGCAACCTTGGTCCATTTCATGGCGATTTCTGATACCGTCTCCTTTAACACGTTTATCAGCAAACGTAAGAACGTTACAGTAGTAAGGATAGCAAAAGGCAAGATAAATTACACAACATGAACACTCAGAAACTTATTTCTAGGCAAACTCACATTTTTGCCAAAACTAAATTCATATGCAAAACATTAGGCTTCAAGTATCTTAATCGTAAAACACAGCCACACATTGTCCTAAACAATAATTTGGTATAATTTCATTCTTTTGTTTCCCTTCACAAACATGGGTAGAATTCTAGATCAACGCAAGCCATTTCAAGAATTATTAAAGACAAAGACTTGCATTAGACTATTTCACAATGAGACCGTTCACAAATAATTAGCACAAATAAACGTCATCACATCCAAAGTGTTTAAACTATACTTCATCTCACGCAAAACTTCCTCGTTATGAAATATTTGCCCCTTAATTAAAAAAAAACATGTGCACACATGCCTCTTTTTCTCTCTTCTTTATGAGCTCACATTCTAACAAATTCCCCCAAATAAAAACAATTCAAATCCCTAACATCAGTTCCTCAATCTCAGTCCTCAAATCTAACTGTGGAACTTTGATCGCACAACCAAAAAATCCAGATTATTGAGGTCGCGTTTGGATTTAGAGTTGAAATTCAAAATTCTGGAAACAAATAGACTTCAAATCCATTCAATTTAACTTGAAAATAAAAACAGAGTTCATTACCGGAGTCCGGGGAGTTCCTAATCGGAGCTTAACGAATCCAAAAACGGGTCCAGTTTGGCGCTTCATCATTTCATCCTGCATTTCGTGGATCCCCATCTTGGTGAAGTCGGTAGGTGGCGGGTCGAATTCGGGTTGCTTCTTCGGTTTTCCCCATTCTCTCCACTCTTCGTCTTCCTCTTCGTCAACGACGTCGTCCAGTTCGTCTGGTATGTGGACTTTCGCATCGGCAAATCTGTAAATTTTGCATGTTCCGGCGGCGATTAGAAGGGAGAGGAGGAGTAGAAGACGGCGGTTACGGAAGTTGATCGCTGCGTTTCTCATTTTAATGGAGTTTGGAGCTGTTTTGGCTGTGTTTTTGGATATGAATGCATTTATAGCTTGAGGGGTGCGCACGGATTTTTTAACATGCGCACTTGAAAAAAGGTAAAGGGCGTGACTTAGAATGTACTATCATGTATGTATCTACCCCTAGGCTAAATATCTCAATTGCACTTTTAACTTACTTTATGTTCGGTAAATTCAGTAAGGGCATGTTTGTTTTGAGATTTTGAGGATTTTGAAATCCGGATTTCAAAATCTAGTGGATTTTAAAATCCTAATGTTTTTTATGGTTTGTGTTTGTTTTGAGATTTAAATAGGGTAGGATTTAACTTTATATAGTATAGGATTATAGGTTTTTATAGGTATTTATATAGGGTTTGTAGGTATTTATAGAGTTGACTTTTATAGGGTTATAGGGTGGGATTTTGAAATCCTGAATCAAAATCTCAAACTGTAACGGGGGTGGAGTTTCGAAATCCCAAATTCAGATTTTCCATCCCAAAACAAACATGCCCTAAGGGCACGTTTGTTTTGGGATTTGGAGGATTTTGAAATTAGTGGTTTTTAAAATTCTAATACTTTTTACTCCCTCCGTTCCGGTATAAGTTTCCCACTTCTTTTGGGTGTTTTGATTAAGGAATATGATAAAATAATAGATGTAGTACAAATGATGTGATGGTGAGAGAAAATAATAGATTAATATGAGATGAAGTATAATAAAATAATAAATAAAGGCTAAGTGATGTGATTGGGAGAGAAAAAATAATTTACCAAAAATGGAATGGGAAACTTATAGTGGGACATCCAAAAAAGGAAAGTGGGAAACTTATAGTAGGACGGGGGGAGTATGTTTTATATTTGTTTTTTGATTTATGTAGGGTAGGATTTAACTTTATACAATATGATTATAGGTTTTATAGGTATTTATATAGGATTTGTAGGTATTTATAGGGTTGACTTTTATAAAGTTTATAGGTATTTATAGGGTGGGATTTTGAAATCCTGAATCAAAATCCCGTAACGGGGGTGGAGTTTCGAAATCCCAAATCCGGATTTCCCATCCCAAAGCAAACATGCCCTAAAGTTTGAAGTTGTCCTCGAGATTGATAATTTAAAAAAAAATGTAAAAATGTCAAATTACTTGAGTTATACTCAGTGTTCAATATCTTGTTCGTGCTCGATTCGATTAATTATAAAATAAACTCAAATATACATTTCAAAGTTTAGTACTCCCTCCGTCCCGTGATTATTTGCAAACTTTTCTTAACGGGCGTCCCAACGTTATTTGCACACTCCAAAAAATAAAATAACTCACATAATTTTTATCCTTACGACATTCATATAATTTCAAAAATGTCACTCTATTTGGGTCCACAATTTATAACTTTAGTCAAATCTCATTCACTTTAGTCAATGAATTACCAATAATACCCCTCCTTTATTCCACCATACACATCACTGTATTTCATTTTCTTAATTTCCATGCCGGTCAAACCATGCACAAAATCTTGGGACGGAGGGAGTAACATTCAACTAAGCTTGAACACCTACATATTCAACTCGACGAATGACTTAATCATCAAATAAGTTCAGTATTTAAAGTGATAAAGTAAGTAAAAGGTCACTCATTCTTTTTTACACCATTTCCCTTTTTTTTAGTATATACAAAGAATCTACAATAATGATAATAGAAAAATATATAGAATATTAAATAAAAAAGAAAAATAAGTTTTTGAAATATTCTTTATGAATGAATAATTTTAAAGAGTTCTTTACCATTAATTTTCATCACAAATGTTATTAGATAATCATGCTACTAATTATAAATGGGGAAATGAAATTGAAATATTGTTCAAAAAAATTTTAAAAAACAGAATGAACCAATTTTGATAGTAATTAAATATGGGTGACCAAATTTGAAAAGAGGTAAACTTCGGTAATCAAATATTTTAAAAAACGTGAACTTTTAAAATTCATGTCTGAATGTAGTAGCATCTCAAAACCAATGTTGACTATCTGTGATTGAACAATTTTTCGAATAAAATGACAGTTAGTATCAACCTCGATCGTTTTCGAACGAGATCCGATGGATACCGTAGTACAATCCGACCGATAGCCGTAATTCAGACAGACAATAATTCAAAGATGGGAAATTCTCAAATGCACCATGTGCACAAAACAAGTTTGGTGCACATGATTTTGTCCTTATCCTCGTACTCTAACTTATTATTCATTTTTCTCTACTTATGATTATAATTCAATTTTTTTATATTAATTAATTTATTTATTTATTTATAATCCATTACTTTATTAATTAATTAATTTACCATTATTAATTAATTACAGTTCTCATTTTTATCGACCAATATTACAATTATTAATTATCACTATTCAGTAACAAAATTTTCACTTTTCACTAATAATAATTACCACTTAGTAACAAAATTTCAAATTTTTAATAATAATAGTTACCACACTTTTCAGTAACAAAATTTCCATTTTACAATAATAAGAATTACACTTTTCAAGTTAAAATATCTACCACTTTTCAATAATAAAAATTACATTTTTCATTTAAAATATCTACCACTTTTCACTTTTCAATAATAAGAATTACACTTTTTAGTTAAAATATCTATCACTTTTCAATAATAAAAATTACATTTTTAAGTTAAAATATCTATCACTTTTCAATAATAAGAATTACACTTTTCAGTTCAAATATCTACCACTTTTCAATAGAGAATTATACTTTTCAGTTAAAATATATACCACTCTCAATAATAAAAACTAGATTTTTCAATTAAAATATCTACCACTTTTCAATAATAATAATTACATTTTTCAATAACAAAATCTACCACTTTTCAATAATAAGAATAACATTTTTTCAATTTTAATAATAATTTTAACGGTACAATTTATAATTAAATATACCCGTTGGCAATTACTTATGTGTACCAGTTACATGTATGTAACTGGCTATTTACCCTCCTTTTTAACTAAGTCCACACTTCCTTCTTTTAGGCACTCCCTTTTTTTATAGGCACTTATGTGTACAAGTTACATACATGTAACTAAATCCAATTATTTATATGGGTTATTAGTTATTTACCTTCTTTTTTATTAATTTCACCCCCAAATTTTTTAAAACAAAAATACATGTAAAATACTATGTTACCATTATATCAATTAAATTAAAATACAACTCATTAAAATTATAATTATACACCGACTATCGATTCACCAATGAAACACCACGAAGTCAAATATTATTCTATTTTTTTAACTTTTAAAAAATAAATATAAAAAACATAACGAATATTAAAAAAAAATATGAAACTCAAAAATAAAATTTCCAGTTTTTTTTTTCAAAAAATAACCAAAATTTAGAAAAAAAATTCAAAAAAAATCGAAAAAAAAAACTAAACTAAAAAAATTCAATTTTTTTTCTAATTTGGGTATAAATGTATGAATATGACATGCTCAGTTTCTAGCTTTAATCTAATTTATAATAACTAAGATTATTTTGTTATGTCTTCATTATTTCTAAAATGATATCTGATTTGTTACAAGTTTTTTAAGGTTGTAGATTATTTTTTAAAACTAATTAATAACATAATCTAATTGAAAAATAAAATTTATATTTAGAAACTTAAATGAGTGGAGAATTGGGGAAGAAACCAACATAATATTGCATCAGCTTTATTATTTTCTTTGAGGTCATCGCCATGTTGATGCATTCATATGTTTATTGAGTGTGATCGTATCTATTAATTGAATTGTCTGTTCAGTGTGATTCATTCTCACTTTTGTTCTTCTTACTAGTTAGTTAATATCAATTTTTTAATATTGATGTATTAATTTGCATGGTATGTCTGAGATTATAAATGTGTTAAGTTATGTATTTTTTGTTAAATATAAATATTAGTTTAAATACAATATAGTAGTAGTACGCCTATGGTATAGTACTAGTTAATATATTGTATAGTACTAGAGATTAATGTGGGTATAAAAATATTATTTAATATATGAACTAATACTATACAATATTTGAATTTATACTATACTATATTTGAACTAGTACCATAGAGTATGTGAACTAATACTATACAATATGTGAACTAATACTATACTATATTTGAACTATTACCATAAAATATGTGAACTCGAAACTCGAAAAAAATAGAACTTGTACCAGTATAAACTAATATACAATACTGCATATTAACTAATAATATATCATAATACTTATCAACTGTTATCATAACACTTATAAACTAAAAATTATATTCATAAAAAATTAAAATAAAGTGATTAAAAAATGAAAGTTCAAATGAAAAAAATAATTAAACAATGTAAAACGAAGTGAAATTTGTAAGGAATGAAGTAAAATTTTGAAAGGATAAGGTGAAAATTATACACCAATTAATTAAAGTAAAATAGTATCAATAAAATTAAACACTTGCGTAAGAGAGGTGCGAGTTTTATATTTTAATACAAATTATTATTATACTATTTAATACTTAAAACAATTAATATTATTTTTAAAATTTTCTTATTAGACTTTAAAATTTTAGAATAATTATTTATGACATAAAAAGAAAGTACGTTAAAAAAATTATCATTTGAAACACAAATGATAAATAGGAAGAAAAATAAATTAAAAAAATAATATTAAAAAGATAAATATAAATATCAATGGAGTAAAATAAAAAATAAAATTTTAAAAAATTAATGGAGTATTATTTTTTATTGATAAAATTAAAAAAAAAAAATTAATTGAAGTAAAATAAAGGCCCAAGAAAAAATTTATGTGTTAAATTGATATAGTAAATGGGTCATGTATTATTTGTAATGAGTTATTTGATTGGATATAATAAATGAGTCATGTGTTATTTGTAATGGATTATTGGATTGGATATAGTAGTTACATATATTGGATTGGATATAGCAGTTACAAGTAACTACTGGATTGGATATAGTAGTTACATACATGTAACTAGTACACAAGAGTGCAACTCATACCCGTTTTAATTAATTAAATTAACAATGATAGAAATAAGCAAAATAAAAATGAAAATTATAGATTAATCTGAAAAGTGGTAGATATTTTAACTGAAAAATGTAATTTTTATTATTGAAAAGTGGTAGATATTTTAACTGAAAAGTGGAAATTTTGTTACTGAAAAGTGGTAACTATTATTACGGGAATGTTATAATGCTCACCGGTGGATACTATTTTTTGTGCCCACCGCTTACGTGGCATGCCACATCATTATATTATGTAATTTTAGATTATTTATTTATTTGGTATATTTTCCATAAAAATAGGAATAAAATATTTCCTTATCTTTTATCCTATATTAAATTATATTTTCATGTAAATAGGAATAAAATATTTTCATTAACAAATTAAAAAATACGCATGTCCTTCCCGTTTTAATATTTCGGTCTCAGCCTCAAAATATTTTATACATACCCCATAATTTTAAAATACAAAAATAGATGTAAAATAACTTTTAAAAATAACTTGAAAAAATATGAAAACAATAATAATTAAAATTTAAAGTATTTTAAAAAACTAACTAAATCTTTAAAAAATAATTAATTTATATAAATTAATTATTATTTTTTTGAAAAAAATCTTAGAAATTATATAGAATCTGAAATTAAAAAATAAATCATCAAAAAAACAAGTATTTAATAAAACGTTAAAAAATGTAACTTAATAAAATCAATTAAAAATAAATATTTTATTTTTTTATTTAATTTTCTTAATATTAATTTTTGATTAAGTTGATTTTTCTTTCATTTTTTTATTTTATTTAGTTTTTTAAAAAATTGAATCAGTAATTGGTATTTTAAATTTAATTATTTTATAAATAGTATTTAATTTATTTAATATTTTTAGATTTTATTTTGATTTAATTGATTTTTTCATTTAAATATTTTTTAATGTTTAGTTGATTTTTTAAAATATTTTCAAATTTTATTTAATTTTTCGTATTATTGAATATTTTTGAATTAATTTTTTAAATTTATTTATAGTTTTAATGATTTAGTTGAATTTTAAATTATATTTTTAGTTTTTATTCAATTTGTATTTGTATTTGTTTTGAGGGATAAATGGTAAATAGAAAAGAATTAGGATGTGTTTAGTATTAAAAATTGATTTACTAAAAAGTATAAATTAAATTCCATAGACTTCAAACTAATTAATTAATTTATTTGAAATATATTTATTTATCATGAGTATTTGATAAAATGATGATATTATCATTAAATTTAGTTATATTATCATTAAATTTAGTTATACGTTTCAATTAATAGAGGAAAATAATGTAAGTGTTACTTAGTCATTTTATATACATTTATTTTTGTATTAAAAATAATGGAATGTGTATAGAGTATTTTTTTGTGTTATTAACTCTATTTTTTTAATATATATATATAAAGGATATGCGTATTTTTTAATTGAAAATTTGGGACCAAAATATTAAAACTTGAAGGATATGCGTATTTTTTAATTTGTTAATGAAAATATTTTATTCCTATTTACATGGAAATATAATTTAATATAGGATAAAAGATAAGGAAAGATTTTATTCCTATTTTTATGGTAAATAATATAAAATTACATAATATAAATATATAATGATATGGCATGCCACGTAAGCGGTGGACACAAAAAATAGTGCCCACCGGTGGACATTATAACATTCCCGACTATTATTATTGAAAAGTGGAAATTTTGTTACTGAAAAAAAGTGGTAGCTATTATTAGTGAAAAGTAATTTTGTTACTGAAAAGTGATAATTATTATTAGTGAAAAGTGGAAATTTTGTTAGTGAGTAGTGGTAAATGTTATTAGTGAAAAGTGAAAATTTTGTTATTGAATAGTGGTAAAAAAAACAAGATTGAAAAGTGAGTGAGTAAAGAAAAAAAAAAGAAAAAAGAAACCAAAAAAAACTAAAACAAAAAACAAAGGTATCTATAACACTAGAACATTCATTACTTAATTATTTATATTTATCTTTATAAATAGATATAAGATTGACACGTGCACACGAGACTAACTCTTAAAGATTTCATAAATTGTGTTGACTAGAGATTAGATACCTTATGAGAATAGATTTTTTATTTGAATCTCCAAAATTATAAATTACAAGACGATATACACATGGTAAATAAAAAATACTCCATATTTACAAAATATACAAAAATATTCTAGATTTGAATAAATCAAAGACTGATTTGTCCCGTATCCCATATATATATATAAGTTTATTGTGGCTTTATTTGCTGTCCCTGCTGCCGCCGCCATCGCGCTTCTCCAGGTGAGTACGCCGTCGTTTGTCCTTCAAACACGGTCGCGCAATCACTGCTCTACTCAATCCGCCGCCGCAGAGCAATTTTTCTAGTATTTAATTTTTCTAGTATTTAAATTGCGCAGAGATTATATAAAGGGGAATCACTGTTATTGGTGTGGAGAAACCATGGGCGGTGGTGATTGTATCAGTTTGAAAGAGATCGAGAAGGAGACTGATGATCTGGTATAAAATCTCTACTATTTTGCTGTAATTCATTGTTTTTTTGTTTCTCGTTAAATTATTCGATTCTATTTCACTGAATTCGCTTGCGAAAAGGATTTACGTTGAATTTCTCTATGAAATTACATTTGATCATTGATACTGGTTGTGTGATTCATGTATCTGAATTCTTGATTCTTCAAACTGTGATTATATAAATATTAATTGAATTATACTGAGGAATTAAATTTTGGAAAATTGATGAGTGTATTGGATTCTGGGATGATTTGGAAATTCTCTTGGCCATTCCTGTTTGCTTGTTTGTTTTTCGATTTCAATTGAGATTTTTCAGAGATTATCAGATTCTCTTGTGAGCACTAGGGCTAAAAATTGAATTGTGTATAAAAAACAATGATCAATTCTAACATGTAGGTATAACTTTTGGTATGTATGTAATTGTTATACTCCCTTCGTCTGCGTATAAGCTTCTCACTTTTGGGGCACAAAGATTAGGTCAAGTGATTAAATAGCACGTGATGTGATTGAGTGTGATAAAAAGTAAGATATAAGATAAAATTGAGTGACATTATACGTAAATAAGAGTGAAGTATTAGATATAAGCACCAACTTGACAAAACAGGAAGCTTATATAGCACGTGATGTGATTGAGTGTGATAAAAAGTAAGATATAAGATAAAATTGAGTGACATTATACGTAAATAAGAGTGAAGTATTAGATATAAGCACCAACTTGACAAAACAGGAAGCTTATAGACGGACGACTGAGTAACTGTATACTCCCTTTTCTCATGTGTTTATTATGCAGACCACTGAAAAGAAAATGAAAGAATTTTATTCACTTATATTGAAGCTTCTCTCATCTTTAGAGTTGGCCAACATTTTTGGCTTTTTTATGAACTGTTTATTGGAACTTCCCCGTTATCGTCTGAAGTTACAAATACTGGTTTTGTCGCGTTCTTGAATTTTTATTGAATCTTGATGTATCCGACTTTTGATGCAGTTGTTGTCGAACAATCGGATGGCTTCTTTGACACTCAAGGTTGATATTGACATGTTGCGTCGACCAAATGAGATGGCTAGATCTTTGGTTTGGAAAAGTCCAACCACTTATGAGGCACAAAATGCCGGACAACTTAATCCTAATCAACCACAATCTGCAACTCCATTTAATGAAGTGAAATTGCCGCGTGCTGTGTTTACAAAGCAGCAACTAATTGTACTTGAAGCACAGATACTTGCTTATAGGCGCTTGAAGGTTAGGGCATTCTCCTACGTTATCGAAATATCAAACCACGTTGTTTCATACCTTCGTTAATGGCTCTCCTTTTCACGACTTGTTTGATCATTGATGAAGACTTTTGTATCATGTTCTGTCTCTTTTCTATGCTTGCAGTATGGAGATGGAGTTCTGCCACAAGAATTGCTCCAATTCATTGCTCCTCCGTCTCTCGGTTCGCAGGTCCACCCTCCGTCTCTCGATTCGCAGGTCCACCTGTGCCACCTCGGTTCGCAGGTCCACATGTGCCACCTGTGCCACCCACGGAAAAAATGTTAGGAGTCAAATGGATCCTTCTTGGACTAATTAATTGTCTTTACTGTTACCCTCATTTTGAAATACTCCCTTCAATTAATCTAGTATTTTAAATTATTTACTTAATAAATGATATTTTGAGCTTTTTTTTTCCCATAATCACATGTTATGTCTAATTAATTTTCACCTACGTTAAATCCAGTCTTCAATCTTCCATGATTTATTATCATTAATTAGGGTTAATTTTGGCATAAAAATAGCTTTAATTTGTGTGACAAAACTCGGAATGACATTTAGGGCATGTTTGTTTTAGAATTATGTAAGATGGGGGAGATGTGGATGGGAAAATCCCGGATGGAGAAATCCTAATGAATAACGATTGTGTATGTTTGTTTTGGTATGTTGAGTAGGATAAGACGTAACTTTATGTCAAATCAATTGTGTAAGAGTGTGTGATATTGTAGATTAATTGTGTAAGAATGTATGATGTTGTATTATTATAATAGTGGAGTATAATATATTGTATTTTTAGGGGTGAATAGTGAAATTCAAATGTGAAATATCAAACTAGAGCAGATAACGTTAGTCCCAAAACAAACCTACCCTTAAAGAATCGGTGTACAATATCGCTTTTGAAAAAGTTTAGGAATATGTATACAAGTTTTCCATGATCCCCTTGTTTTCTTTTAAAATGACATAAGTTCATCGATTTCACTCGACATACATGTGTGTATTTATAAGTCTGCCTTCGCATGCCCAAACAACACTAAGTGATGCAAATTTCTTCGTTCCTTACTTCATTTCTCGTGATTATCGCGCATTCAACGAAGTGTGCATAATAACTTTCAAAATGTTCACAATTTTACATAAAATGTCATTACTTTTTAATTCACGTACACTCCCAAAATCCTACTTTTCATTACATTTTTTAACACGGGCTCATCTACATATGAATGTTATTATACGAGTCTACGAAAGTACACAAATATACCTAAGGCCTTACGTAATCATTAATATTATTTCTAATAGCCTTCAGGCCAATCAGGGGCCAATTCATCATTTTGTTCTATGAATATGAAATAGCTTTTCAAATACACTGAACGGCAAGGAATCTGCAAATTTGTCCATTTGTGTCATGTGCAATTGCGTTTGGAATTTCTCAAGTGAATAGTGACTTAATATCACTAATGATAATTGGCTCATAAATCTCACTTTCTAGATTGCCCAAAACGACCAATTGGAATACGACAAATCCCCAATTTGGGACCGTTTGTTGTAAGATGAGTTTTGCAACGAATGTGTTTTCAAACTCTACAAAACGGGTTTGCAAAATCTTTTTTTTTTTTAAAGAACTTTGAAAAAAGTGATTTTGTAACATACTTGCAGCTATGAAAGACCTTAATCATTTATCCAATTTTATATATTCACTTTGTCTAAAAAAAATTACTCCCTCCCTTCTATTATAAGTTTTTCTCTCAATCATACCACTTATATTTTATCTAGTATTCACTCGTCCCAGTAAAAGTGGAATGAGAAACTTATTGTGGGACATAAAAAAAATGAGAAACTTATTGTGGAACATAAAAAAAAAAAAAGTGGGACGAAGAGAGTATTATTTTATACTCCCTCCGTCCCATACTTGAAGGCTCAAACCAATTGGGCACGGATTTTAATGAATGAGTTGTTTATTAGTATTGTGTAAGATAAAGTGGGGGTAATAAAGATTTTTCAACTTTATAAATAGTAATAAAGTTACTTTTTAGTGTAATAAAGTAGTGACATTTGTTGTAATATTGTGATATTTTAAGGGGAGTGTTTAAAAGTGCTTTTACTATTTTAGGTAACGTGACTTCAAGTATAGGACGCCCAAAATGGTAAAATGTGGCTTCAAGTATGAAACGGAGGGAGTATCAAACATTCATATTTAACAAAAAAAATAAGTATACAAATTTTTGTATAACGTAGGTAACACTATTCATCAGAATTTCAAAAACTCCGTTTCAAAACAACAAAAAACCCAAAATAAACATCATGTTAATCTTGTCACATTGCTAATGGCCCCACAGGGAAACCCAATATCTATCTTACTTCATTTTTAAATTACAGAAATTCCCATCGTCTCTATTCTCCCCCTTATAAAGATCTTGAGCTACCATTCATTCTGAAACAGAAGAAAAAGCTTTAGAGTTCATCAATGGCGGCTCTAAGAAACTTCACAAAGAGAAGGCCCAATTTCTTCCAATGCAAAGAGAAATTATTCTCTACGACGAGCACAAGCCCTTTGGTGGATTCTCCATCGTTGGTTCAGAGGCTCAGAGATCTTCCTAAAGATCTACCTGGTACCAAAATCAAGAAAGAAGTTTCACAGGTAATAATTAATCTTCTCATTTCCAAACACACACACATCCATATGGGTGTGTGTGTGTAAATTCTTACAGCAGATAAATATAACTATTTTTACTTGTTTTAACTTGTAGGAAGTATCTGTGTTCTTGAATATGGGTGTGTGTGTTCTAAGTTTTGGGTTCATCAATTCCTTTTTCCATTTTTCCTTTTATTTTATTGGACTACTCTTGGACGAGACTGTCTCACAGAAAGAGATCCGTTTCAACGGGCATCATATATAAAAAATGACAATGTTTGAACGAAAAGTGATAGTGTTCAACGGGCATCATATATAAAAAATGACAATGTTTAAACGAAAAGTGATAGTGTTTAAGTAAAAAGTGATACTCACTTTTTGTTAAAAATATTATCACTTTTTACTTAAATATTATGATTTTTTACTAACCAAAATCTCTAAAAATAAATATAGATTATCCTACCCAAAATTTGAAACATGGGTTAAAAAAGATCCGTCTCATCTTTTTGCCGATTTTATTAGATTTTTAATAGCCCTTTTTGTTTTCGGACTCATCCGTTCGGACGTGGGACGTACTATTCTACTTTGTGATTTCACATTCGAATTTCACCATCACATACTACTATTACATCTCATCCAAATATTCTTATACAATTTAATTTGACATAAAGTTACAACTCATTATACTTAAAATCTCAAAACAAACACACACGATTACTATTCATCAGGATATCTCCATCCAAAATTTTTCTCATCCTATATAATATTTACGGAGTAGTATTTATTTTTAACATAACACTGTCAATAAAATACAAATTAAAACACTAAAATGGTGTTCTCGTTACTCAATTATCCTATCATGTTTGTTGATTAATTTCCTGTAGTTGTATCCACTCATTTTTACACGTGCGTGACATGCATTTTTTTTTTTTTTTTGGGTTAAAGTTAGTTGGATATTTTACTACAAGCGAAATCCAGTTTTGTGTTTGGTTGGTTGCTTCAAGAAAGTTGTTAATACACAATTAAGGATTCATAATATTTTGACACAAGTTTTAATATGTGAATTGTTTATTAAAAAAAAATTCAACTTTATGAATAGTAGTATGTTTTTTTAGGTATAAATTGAGTGATAACATTTGGTATAGTATTCGAGATATTTTGAGAAAATAATTAAAATGCTCTTTAATTATTTTAAGTATAAATTCTTAAATAAGGAACATAAAAATTTGAAAAAAAATATCATTAAATAGAAGACAGAGATTATTGCTTAGCTTGTGATAATTGCATTTTCCCCTTTTGTTTATTACTATTATTTTTTTGACAACACATTATTTATCTACTTTCTTTCTTTTTTATATTTTTACCTCATCAATTCACTAGTATAATATTTCTTAATCAACGTTGAAAAAACAGATAAAAGCCAACAAATTTGTGAAGTTCAAATATACAATTATAAACTTAAGTGATTACAGTGCGGCGGCAAGAAATTATTACTACTATTAATTAATTAAAATTAGTTGAAAAAGTGGATTGCTTGGTGGGTGAATAGATTAATTAAACCACTTTAGGGGTGCCCATCACTTTAGCCATGATGTAGTGTCACTAGTATTAATATAGGGGCACAATCGTAAATTCCCACACACGTGATTTGCTTATACTTTGTCTGAGAATATTTAGCATTCCTTCGTTAAAAAAAAAGGTAAAGTCTAGTATGCACTCGAGTGCATGTTGTGCACCCTAGTCCATGTGCACTTTTCAGTTTTACTGACTTACACTTTTTGGTAAATGTTGTTGCACTTTTTAATTATTACTAGAAATATTATTATACAGTTTAATAATTGAAAAATGCAACACCATTTACCAAAAAGTGTAAGTCAGTAAACTGAAAAGTGCAACATGGACTAGGATGCACAACATGCACTCGAGTCCATAGGAGACCAACCCAAAAAAATAAAATGTACTAGTAGTCTTATTTAGTATCCCATGTTCAATGTTACATAATAAAATATAGAGTAAAGTAAAATATGCTCTCGTGCCAAGTCGAGTATTTGAAGTTCGAGCTCGATAACATTGACGAGTCAAAAATTGAGCTCGGCTCGACTCGTTTTTGAGCCTAATGGAATTTTCTATAAAAAATTAGATATCGAACCTAACAAATCGAGCGCGAGCTCGACTCGTTTAGCTAAATGAAAACAATCAAATTGTATGTTCATTTGTGCAGCTTATTGGAAGAACACCCCTTGTGTATTTGAACAAAGTTACAGAGGGATGTGGGGCCTACATTGCTGTTAAACAAGAAATGATGCAACCAACTTCTAGCATCAAAGACAGGTAATTAATATATATTTGATCTTAATTAAATTTATTTGCAAAATTCAAATTAATTCAATGATTTTTTTATTTATTTTTTGTTTGTACCACAGGCCAGCATATGCTATGGTGACAGATGCTGAGAAGAAGGGTCTGATCACCCCTGGAAAGGTGAGTTCGAGAGTGATCTTTTTTAACGACGAGAGAATTCGTGTGAAAGAATTCAGTCTCATCTAAAAGTCTGAACTTTTAGAGAGGTGGAGAATTAATTCTTATTATTGTATTTACTATTTGTGTTGTTGTTGTTGTTATTGTAGACGACGTTGATTGAGCCCACGTCGGGAAACATGGGGATCAGCATGGCGTTTATGGCAGCGATGAAAGGCTACAAAATGGTGCTGACGATGCCTTCTTACACTAGTTTGGAGAGACGGGTGTGTATGAGAGCGTTCGGGGCTGATTTGATCCTCACCGATCCTCTTAAGGGAATGGGAGGGACGGTGAAGAAAGCTTACGACCTTTTGGAAAATACGCCCGATGCTTTCATGCTTCAGCAGTTCTCTAATCCTGCAAATACGCAAGTACGTGGGGGACGAGCTTTTTGTAAATTATGTTGTGTTTTCGTGTGTTGAGTAGCTCGTAAATTGGATTGTAGGTGCATTTTGAGACGACTGGCCCTGAGATATGGGAGGATACGAATGGGAATGTCGACATTTTCGTCATGGGGATAGGCAGCGGAGGCACTGTTTCGGGTGTTGGACAGTACTTGAAGTCCAAGAATCCTAATGTTAAGGTAATTTTGATCCCCCTTCGTTTTATACGTGTCGTGTCACTAATAAAAAACGAGAATCACTTTTGAAATTTAGAAGCTGTGAAAGGTAGCTTTAAAAAAAACGATTCTCCCTTATATACTTTGGGAGCTTACGTTGGTTGCACGTTGTTTTCTAGATTTACGGACTTGAGCCGGAGGAGAGCAACATTTTGAATGGCGGTAAACCAGGTATTTATTCCGTTGAGAATATCGATGATTTCAAATATTAGTCGTTCCGTATTGAAATATTGAAAGAGGCGAGACTAGTTATAAGTCTAGTGAGCTATTCTTTCAAAAGTAACATTTGTGTGAACTAGATTCACATGAACTCTCTTTTTCAAGTGTCACTGTTGTGCATACGAAGTATCACTTTAGGATGAAATTTCACTAGAAATGTAACGAAATGTTCGATTTAGGCCCTCATCACATCACTGGCAATGGAGTTGGATTCAAACCCGATATCTTGGACATGGATGTAATGGATGAAGTTCTTATGGTAATCTTTCGTACACTGAACACACAACACAATCGATAAGCTCGTAAACTTACTAGACGCTCCGTTGTATGTAGGTTTCGAGTGAAGATGCTGTTAATATGGCAAGACAACTAGCACTTAAGGAAGGACTAATGGTAATAGAAATTTGTCAACACACTTGTACAATTACTTGATTTTGTGATTTTATTGAATTTTTTTTGCTTGTGTAGGTTGGGATTTCGTCCGGGGCTAACACGGTTGCGGCCCTTAGGCTCGCGCAAAAGCCCGAAAACAAGGGCAAACTCATTGTGGTAAGAACTCAACAAGCTTAATCTTCTTTTCAATATAACTCGTAAAAACACTTCGTTTTGGACTTGTTAAGTTACTTATTTTCATTTTTGTCAATATTTTCACTCGTTCGTGTCTGTTCAGACGATACATCCGAGTTTCGGAGAGCGATACTTGTCATCAGTGTTGTTTCAAGAGCTGAGGACAGAAGCTGAAAACATGCAACCAGTTTCAGTTGATTAAGGATGATATATATAGTGGCTGATCATGGGGGAATGATTTTAATTTCTTGTTGTTTTATATATTAAGTGAGACCTCGTTTAATTTGAAATAGATTTTTATTATTAAATTATGTGAGTATTATTATGTTGTTGGAATAATTCTTTTTTGTCAAAGAAACGATACCTTTACTAATTTCATTGTTCAGTTTCTTGAACTTTGATGAATTTTTATGCTCAAATAAAAAAGAATTTGTATGTTTTGTGTAATATCTGTAAAAAAAAAAAAGTACAGTATTATGATAACTTCGGGTGATAAGGACACACTTGGGGCTAATTAGGCTCCACTTAGATTGGGTTAGTAACAAGACACTTGTAATTGAGTATGAATCTAATTAAACTACGGTTAGTCTTGGGTGAGACCGTCTCACAGAAAGAGATCCGAGAGACGGTCTTTATATATAAAAAGTGATAATGTTTGAACAAAAAGTGACAGTGTTTAAGTAAAAAGTGACCGTCACTTTTGTTAGAAATACAGTATTATCACTTTTTTTACAAATCAAAATCTGGAAAATAAATATGGGTTATTCTACCCAAATTTTTGAAATATGAGTTAAAAAAGATCCGTGAGACGGTTTCACACAAATTTTTGCCTTAAACTTATTTAAACGGGTCTTTCAACGACGTGTTTTAGGCCGATCGATATTGAGTTTGATCCAATATAGTCGAGTGTTTATTTTGTGAAATAGAGACTGTATTTATGATGAGTTGAGATTATATTACTGTGTATTTTTTTGTTTGATTCATAGGTATATAAGTATACTCCATAAACAATTAATTAACAGTATAAAAATATTAAAGTTAGATTTCTTTCATTGGCCGACCTTAGCTCAGTTGGTAGAGCGGAGGACTGTAGTTGTTTGCTGATATCCTTAGGTCGCTGGTTCGAATCCGGCAGGTCGGAATTTTTTCTTTTTTTTTATATTTGTTTTGGCTGATTATTTAAAAAAATTCATATTAATTATTGGGCAACACTTTCATGGTTTTACATGTCAAATTTTGCCAATTACCATGATTTGTCTTCTTATGACTCATCAATCACATACATGAATCTTTTCAAAGAACTTTTCAAGTGACCCCCCTTGCTACTAATCGATTCCCAGATTTACCCCCTCTTCTTCGATTAACTTGTGTTATTCTTTGTTATTCTTAGATCTTGTTTTTGAGATTGAGAAAAATAAAGATATTTCTAGATTGTTCGAATTTCTATGTAGACTAAACGAGTCCAATTCCATATACATAATGTTATGAATTTATTTTTTCATTTTTTTTTGTCAGATAAATCAAAAATTCCAAAGTATATCTTCCCACGGTCAAAGCAAAAAAGACCCTTCCAATATTTTCTATTGAGTCTTATCTCTTAGAAAGAAAGATACTTTCCTCCCGCCTTCCCTCCCTTTTTCGTTTTTTATGATAAAAATAAGGTGGGCGTGAAAATCGAAATTTATATAGAAGTGTTGAATTTATTTTTATACTCCCTCCGTCCGCCTATAAGCTTTTCGTTACTTTTTGGTACATAGATTAAGAAAAGTGATTAAATAATAGATATAGTACAAGTAATGTGATTGGAAGAAGGAGAGAGATAGAGAGAAAAAATATGATATAAAGTGATGTGTAAGAAAAATTACTTACCAAAAAGGGTATGAGAAGCTTATAGGCGGACGAACAAAAATGGTGAAATAGGAAGCTTATAGGCGGACGGACAAAAATGGTAAAATAGGAAGCTTATAGACGGACGGACAAAAATGGTAAAATAGGAAGCTTATAGGCGGACGGACAAAAATGGTAAAATAGGAAGCTTATAGGCGGACTGACAAAAATGGTAAAATAGGAAGCTTATAGGCGGACGGACAAAAATGGTAAAATGGGAAGCTTATAGGCGGACGGACAAAAATGGTAAAATGGGAAGCTTATAGGCGGACGGACAAAAATGGTAAAATAGGGAGCTTATAGGCGGACGGACAAAAATGGTAAAATAGGAAGCTTATAGGCGGACGGACAAAAATGGTAAAATAGGAAGCTTATAGGCGGACGGACAAAAATGGTAAAATAGGAAGCTTATAGGCGGACGGACAAAAATGGTAAAATAGGAAGCTTATAGGCGGACGGACAAAAATGGTAAAATAGGAAGCTTATAAGCGGACGGACAAAAATGATAAAATAGGAAGCTTATAGGCGGACGAAGGGAGTATATATATTTTTATGATAGTCCATTTTGAGATTAAATAATTATAGTTATATCTTTATTGTTTTTTCATGTTGGAAAATAACAGTATTGACTGAGGACACACATAATCACATTTTTTAGCATTATGCTTCCCTTCGATCTCTCATTCGGATTATGGATCATGGATCACTTAGAGTCAACAAACTCTTTGTCATTGCATCAAACAAGCCTGATTCAACCAGCTCTTCAAAGGTTGTTTGTTTTGGGATGGGAAATCCGGATTTGAGATTTCGAAACTCCACCCCCATTACAGTTTGAGATTTTGATTCAGGATTTCAAAATCCTACTCTATAAATACCTATAAACTCTATAAAAGTCAACCCTATAAATATCTACAAATCCTATATAAATAGCTATAAGACCTATAATCCTATTCTATAAAGTTAAATCCTACCCTACATAAATTCCAAAACAAACACAAAACATAAAAAGTTTTAGAATTTTAAAATCCGCTAGATTTTGAAATTTCAAATCCCAAAACAAACATGCCCTTAGTGATAAAACAAAATATTGGCAATTCAATTAGGGTGTTCTACGGATCAGAAACGTCTATTTCGATTTTTTAAAATCAGCATCGAATTAGAGTTTTATTGGTTTTGGTTCAATTTTCAAACCGTCATTCCTTCAAACTAGCAATTTCGATATTATTATTTTTTGCATAATTGAAACAAGGAACTGAATCAAATTATATCGATTTTAGTTCAATTTTCGAACTGCCGATTTCATTTTTATTTCAAAAGTTGATAAGAGTCACTATTTTTTTTTTATAAAAGTTAGATTGAAAAAGATTGTGTGTTTCAATAATTTTTCTTGGTAAAATACATTTTTTGTCTCCTAAATTGTATCCGTTTTAATTTTTGTTCGACTTTAAAATTAGTCATCTATACTGCTTTACTTACAAAATTATGTGTTTTTAGCCATTTTGCCCGAAGGGATGAAAAGGAATTTGAAATCAATGTGTAAAACTGAATGAAATTATATATAGTACTTCGTATTATATTATTGTTGGATAAAATCACAATAATTTGATAATAATGTAATGATTGAATAATTAAAATAATATTAAAATGATTCAACTTTGAGTTGGTCTGCTATGGACTCGAGTGCATGTTGTGCATCCTAGTCTATGTTACACTTTTCAGTTTACTGACTTATACTTTTTGGTAAATGGTATTACACTTTTCAATTATTAAATTGTATAATAATATTTTTAGTAATAATTGAAAAGTGCAACACCATTTACCAAAAAGTGTAAGTCAGTAAGACTGAAAAGTGCAACATGGATACCAAAAAGTGTAAGTCAGTAAAACTGAAAAGTGCAACATGGACTAGGGTGCACAGCATGCACTCTAGTGCATACTAGACTCTACCTTCAACTTTATATCAAATCAATAGATCTATTAGATACTCCATCCGTCCGTCATTTTACCATTTTGGTCCGTCCACCTATAAGTTTCTCATACCTTTTTTGGTAAGTATTTTTTCTTAAACTTCACTTTATATCTTACTTTTTCTCTCTATCTCTCTTCTCTCTCAATCACACCACTTGTACTATATCTATTATTTAATCACTATTTAATCACTTTTCTCCTCTCTCAATCACATCACTTGTACTATATCTATTATTTAATCACTATTTAATCACTTTTCTTAATCTCTGTGCCAGTATAATTTTATTTTTTTAAATCCAAATGCAAAAAAGGTGTATAAACATAAAAAAAAAAACACAAAATCTAACTTTTGGTATTTACCATATTTTACAGGGGTTATTAATTTGCAATCAAAATGAAATAATTCAACCATGACATCACAATTTAACCGTGGTTAAGTCACAAGCGTGTAAAAAGACCAAAATACCCCCATCAGTGAACGAAAGTGGAAACAATTTCTTCACGCACTCTTTATATAGGTTACCCTTAGGGCTTGGCCCCTCCAACCAAAAAAAAAGGGGAAATTGCGTGAAATTCGCTCTCATACACTCACTGAGAGGGAATCTGATTGTAGAAAAAGATTTCCGGCAACTTCGGGAAATCGCCGGCCATCAGATCGATTTGGGCCCTACCAATTGGCGCCAAAATCCCAATTTTTTAGCGTTTTTCAGAAAATGGTTTGATGCGATTTAGGAATTTATATATATACATGTGCCCCTAAATGTAGGACATGTGTCGGGGGAGTGAATTTTGAATTTCGGAGTCGGGGTTCGGGACGACACCGTTCTGATTCTGCTGCGAGCTTTAATTGCCACAAAGTGTTTTCATGTGAGTACATTGATTTTGTGCTATTTCTGTTTTCTGAGATCTAAGGTGTTTGCTGAAATTTCGAGTCAAGCTATGAGGTTTTTTTAAAGGCTGAATTGTGGTTTAAACTCTGGCTATGGCGCTGATGATCATCATGGGGTTTTTAATTAGAGTAGGTAGAATTTGTTCAATTTGAATTAAAGCTGAAGGTTTGTGCTTTGGTCAATTTTATCTCTGGAGTTGCACGCACTTTGGTGATGGGTCCCACTGTCTTGAAAACGACGCTCTTCATTCAATTTTGTGAGGGGGTTATTTAATTTTTGTTATTTTCTGTTCTTTTGTGCAGAGTGGAGTGTGTACTGTAAAAGCGAAACTTTTCAAGAATTTAGAACAATAGAAGTTATTGCATGCAATCCGGTGGTGGGCAACAAGGTGGAGGGGGTGGCCATGGCCGGAGTACGGCTGCTTCAGCCTCCGGTTCGCCTTCCTCCTCTTCATCTGCCGCCTCTGCATTCGATCAGCAGCAACAGCAACAACAAAGACAACATCAGCAGCAACATCAACAGCAAAGACAGGTTAGTCAGTCCTCCCTTCTTTCTTTCTATGTTACATGTGAATTTCTTGTGTTGCGCTTTATGTTCTTGGTTTTGTACTTTTTGTAGAGTTCTGAGTTCCCCCGGGATAGGTCATGGTTTCCCTAATTGTTATAGTGAATTGATTGGCTCTTTTAGGAACTTCTGTTTCAGTGTTTTACCAAATTGGATGGACTTGCATCACTGTTGATTGTTACTGAAGAATGATGTTACCAAAAATGCTATGCTGGCAGTTGAATTATACTCAACATCTCGTTAGTTTTAAGTATGTTTCAGATATGGAGAGCAACCATTTATTTATCCAGTTTTTAACATTCAAAATGCATAATTGGCCTGTGTTATTGTCATTGTTACCAAGTAGCATGTACTTTTTTTGGCCAACATTTATGTCCTTTCTTAACTTGGTTTTGCTATTTATTGGAACTTCCTGGTTAGCCGCTGAATTACAAATACAGGCTTCTAAATTTTTTTATTGAATCTTAATTTGTTTGACTTTCGATGCAGTCGTTGCAGCAACAATTTCTGAGGAGACCCGAAGGAAATGATGCCCTTTTAGCCTACCAAGCTGGCAGCATTCAGGGGGTTCATGGAGGGCCCAATTTTGCAGCAGCATCTGGGTCGATGCCGCTACCTCAACAGCCCCGAAAGTTCATGGATATGGGCCAGCATGGTTCCCCCAATGTTCCAGAACAAAGTCACAATAGGAGTCAAGGTGTTGAGCAACAAATGTTGAATCCTATCCAGCAAGCTTATTTGCAATACGCGTACCAGGCAGCTCAACAGAAATCTAATTTGGGGAATCAATCTCAGCAGCAGGTGAAACAAGGAATGTTTGGCAAAGATCAAGAAATGCGGATGGCAAATATGAAGATGCAAGAGTTGATTTCCATGCAAGCAGCAAATCAGTCTCAGGCATCCTCCTCCAGGAAATCATCTGAGCAGGTTTCTCAGAGTGACAAACAGACCGATCAAAGTCATCGGCCTGAACCAAAACTGAATCATCCTATGCTACTTGGACAAGGAATTCAGTCTGCTCAAATGCAAGTGCCACAGTCGCAGCAAAACATGATGAACATGGCAAACAATCAGATGGCTATGGCCGCACAGATGCAGGCAATGCAGGCTTTGGCACTTGAGCGTAATATTGACTTGTCACATCCTGCAAATGCAAATGTGGTTGCACAGCTTATTCCGCTCATGCAATCTAGAATGGCTGCTCAGCAAAAGGCAAACGAAAATAATAGTGGTGTACAGTCTGTGCCATTTTCTAAACAGCATGTTGCCTCACCTCAAGTTGGTAATGAAAGTTCTCCCCATGGTAACTCCTCAAGTGATGTCTCAGGGCAATCTGGATCTTCTAAAGCTAGACAGGTAGTTTCTCCTAGTAATCTTGGTGTAAGTTCCAGTGCATCTCTGCCTAACAACTCTAGCAGCATATCTACGCAACAGTTCTCTATGCATGGTAGAGAAAACCACTTGCCCCCCAGACAGCCTACCTTGCTTGCCCATGGAATGCCTCCTGTGCATTCCTCACAGACAACTTTGAACCAAGGAGTTGATAATTCATTTGGGAAAAGTTCAACAGAAACTTCTCAGGCACAAAATGCCAGACAACTTAATCGATCTCCTTCACAATCTGCAACTCCATCTAATGAAGTTGATGCGAGTAATCCATCAACTTCTCAAGGAGCACCTGCTCCGCAAACGCGACAATCCCATGCTGGATTTACCAAACAGCAACTACTTGTACTTAAAGCACAGATACTTGCATTTAGGCGCTTGAAGGTTAGGGCATTCTCCTACATATTCAGAAATATTACACCACGTTGTTGTAAATCTTGTTAATGGTTCTCTTTTTCACGTTTTCTTTGGTTTTCTGTTGAAGATTTTTGTATTGTGTTCTATCTTTTTTCTATGTTAGCAGAAAGGAGATGGAATTCTGCCACGCGAATTGCTCCAAAACATTGCTCCTCCACCTCTTGATTCACAGACGCAACAGGCCCTCCCGCCTCCTGTATCGGCTGTCAAGGATAGATCTGCTGGTGAAATTGCCGATGAGCAAACCAAACATATGGAGCCAGGTGATAAGGGGCCTCCGGTTGTAAAGTCAGTGCCTGGGGTAAGTAATTTAAAAGAAGAAGGTTCAGGAGATGATAGGGCTTCTGCTTTTACAGTAAACATGCAAAACACTGTTCCTGCAACAAAGGAGCAGAGGTTTGTGGTTCCTTCTGGAAAAGAGGAGCAGCAAGTCCTTGGTAGTTCTGCGAAATCTGAGCAAGAGTCTGAATTGGACAATCAGAAAACTCCCATCAGGACTGATGCTGCTGCAGACAGGGGTAAAGGAGTTGCCACACAGTCTAGTGTTTCGGATCCAATGCAAGTTAAGAAACCCATTCAAGCAAGTCCTCCTATCCAACCGAAGGATGCTGGTTCAGCTCGAAAATATCATGGGCCTTTATTTGATTTCCCTGTTTTCACCCGGAAAAACGAGAGTCTTGGATCTTCTATGATGAACAACAATAATAATTTGACTCTAGCATATGATATCAAAGATCTTTTTGCTGATGAGGGTGGGGAGGTCCGTAAGAGGAAAAGGGCTGAAAAAGTAGAGAAGATTGATAAAATACTTGCTGTAAACTTAGAGAGGAAGAGGATTAGACCAGATCTTGTTATACGTCTACAAATTGAATCGAAAAAACTCCAGCTTGCGGAGTGCCAGGCACGCTTGAGGGACGAGATTGAGCAACAGCAACAAGAAATAATGGCTATGCCTGATAGACCTTATCGGAAATTTGTTAGACTGTGTGAACGTCAGCGTCAGGAGCTTAACAGGCAATCACAGGCCAATCAGAAAGCGTCTAGGGAGAAGCAACTGAAATCCATATTCCAGTGGCGTAAGAAGCTCCTTGAGGCACATTGGGCCATCCGTGATGCTCGGACTGCCCGTAATAGGGGAGTCCACAAGTATCATGAAAGGATGTTGAGAGAGTTCTCCAAGAGGAAAGATGATGACCGCAATAAAAGGATGGAGGCCTTGAAAAACAATGATGTAGAAAGATATCGGGAGATGTTGCTAGAACAGCAAAGTAATGTACCTGGGGAGGCTGCTGAAAGATATGCTGTTCTTTCTTCATTTTTATCTCAAACAGAAGATTATCTTTATAAACTGGGCGGTAAAATAACAGCAACCAAAAATCAGCAGGAGGTTGAGGAGGCAGCTAATGCTGCAGCTGCCGCCGCACGCTCACAGGTACTCTCTCTCTTCCTCTCTACCTTGCCTTACAGTCAACAACACACTAAGCACATAATTATATTTATGTTATTAAAGATCTTTTGTGAAGCAATGGAAATGCTAGGTGTAGTGTTTATGCATGATACAAGGTTGTATATCTGGTAGATTATTTTTTTCCTTAAATCCTGTGCTCTTATTTAGTGGTCCAGTGGATGCTACAAGCACAAGAATATTTTCATCTCCATTTGGAAAACAGTAAGTAATAAAGACCTGTAGTATTTGCTATCAATAGAAGAGGATACTTGGGATAAGCTTAATTTTGACTTAATAGCCTCAGCAGAAGGGTTTAGGATGTTTAGTATTTACCTTCGGGTAGTACCCATGATAAATACATGTTGGTGGAGTTCTTATTCATTTTCTCTAAATTCGTGTTAAGGAACAATTCGTAGAAATAGTAGTTTCCAGTTTTAAACTTACGAGCCCCCCGACCTCCTTATGAAGTATATGTACTCATCTCTTACAAGAGGGGTTCACGCTTTACCGAGGTTGCCAAATGATCTTCACTATCCAACTATTTTACCCTCTGGAAATGACCCTTTAGTTAGTTCAGTAAAACTCTGATTATTTTATTTTCTCATGTTGAGTGAGTCATGTTAGAGTGAGGACGTTTCATTAGATTGTGGGTCTATCGACTTGTATGCTCTATGATTTTTGTTTTGTCAAACCCCTAAGTTCCTCTAACAGTGCGCTGTTGCATTTAATTTTCTTTCTCTATTTGCTTTGCATTATTATTATTGGCTCAAGATACTTCATTATTCTCATTCGTATCTTTTTTTTTTTTTTAAATTATTAAAGGGTCTCTCTGAAGAAGAAGTAAGAGCTGCTGCTACCTGTGCTAGAGATGAGGTGATGATAAGGAATAGGTTTTCTGAGATGAATGCACCAAGAGATAGTTCGTCAGTTAACAAGTATGTCTGGCTGATTCCTGATAATTTACATTTGTCATTATAGCACAATACAAGCTACTTTTAAAAAATTTCCAATCTGCTTCCCTTTTGAAGGCAGCATCTATATCTTTTACCTCATGTTTAATGTTTCCATAGTCTATTTTCCACACGCCATTAAACTTAAAACATCATTTTGTCATGGATAATTAGATTTTAGCATAAACTATTTTTTCCCCTAATTTTTGGGGGGTTTCTACCAGGTACTACAATCTTGCACATGCCGTGAATGAGAGGGTCGTCAGGCAGCCCTCGATGTTACGAACTGGAAATCTACGTGACTATCAGCTTGTCAGTTGCTGTTTAACTTGAACTCCGTTATTGGCCTTTGATTATTGTACATTTAATTCAACTATTGCCTATTGCTTCACTTATAGACAGACCTAGCTTTTCTCAAATATACAGGTTGGTTTGCAGTGGATGCTATCTTTATACAATAACAAATTAAATGGAATTTTGGCTGATGAGATGGGTCTTGGGAAGACTGTGCAGGTGAGTTACTTCTGAGTTCTGATGAATGTTGATTTGAAAGTTGGTGCTCCTATTATGCCTTAACCGATAGATTTTCATTTTTATACATGATTTGCTGTATGTTTTTGGAGCTTGTATAATTTCTTTTCTCATCCTTATATGGCATTCTGTGTTTGTGAAAGTTTATAGATGCATATGTTAGAGAGATTTAATTGCATTTTTTGCTGTACAGGTCATGGCTTTGATTGCTTATTTAATGGAGTTCAAAGGAAACTATGGTCCACATCTCATTATTGTCCCTAATGCTGTGCTTGTGAACTGGAAGGTATGGGTCCTTTGGAGTTCCATTTGAGTTCTTATGAGTATCTATCTCCTTTGGCATTCTAATTTTTGTTGTTTTGTAGAGTGAATTACACGCCTGGCTTCCAACTGTGTCCTGTATATATTACGTTGGTGGGAAAGAGCAGAGGGCAAAATTGTTTTCTCAAGTAAGAAGACAAAGATATCATTTATGTTTTTGCTTGAAAAAATCCCTTTTGTTTAATCAATTTGCTTTTGTTTCATCTGCTCTGTGCAGGTAGTGTTAGCCATGAAGTTTAATATCCTTGTGACAACCTATGAGTTCATTATGTATGATCGGTCAAAACTTTCAAAAATTGATTGGAAATACATTATAATTGATGAAGCACAACGGATGAAGGACAGAGAGTCAGTATTAGCTCGTGACCTTGATAGATATCGCTGCCAAAGGCGCTTGCTTCTCACAGGGACACCATTGCAGGTGATATTTTGTGTTTGTGGTCATATTTATTGGGCTGCAAATAATTGTTTTTATGTTTAGCATTTTGATTTATTAATTCTGTTAGACTTGATGTTTACAGTTATTTTTTTTTTTTGGTATTTTCCCTCGGTCCGGGGTTTGGCTTGACCACTGAGTTTCATGAGCTGAAAGGGTGAAAATTTTATGTACTTTCGTAATAATACACTTAATATTAGTAGTCAAGAGTGGTGTCAGTCATTACTTTAAGGTAGAAAGTATTTCTGGAAAGCTGTTTTACTCTTTTAGAAAATGAATTTTTATTATAGGATGTCCGGAAAAGGAAATAGAAGCAATAGATACATATAAAAGAGTATTCATATTCATTAATGTTGATTGTTAAATGGCGTTGAACTATAGCATGTGCAAAGAATTGCTGCATAATGCCGACTCAACTATAATTGTAAAAGCTGGTTGACTTTTATTACTGCATTAGTTTTTGAGTAGGGGTTCTCACTGCTGCATTAACTTATTTTCCTTATTCTATTAGAGCTCAATAAATTGTTCCTTATATCGTCTCACTCTCCCGTCTAATTGTATGCAGAACGATCTTAAAGAACTTTGGTCTCTTTTAAACTTGCTGCTCCCCGAAGTCTTTGATAATAGAAAAGCATTTCACGATTGGTTCTCTCAACCATTCCAAAAAGAAGGGCCCGCACATGAAGATGACTGGCTTGAGACTGAAAAGAAGGTGATAATTATCCATAGACTTCATCAAATATTAGAGCCTTTTATGCTCAGGCGTCGTGTTGAAGATGTGGAAGGGTCACTTCCTCCAAAGGTATATTTTTACAGTTATAATTGGCGTACTGAGGCGTGAATTATTTCTAAGTGATTTTCAAATGCAGGTTTCAATTGTTCTGAAATGCAGAATGTCTGCAATACAGAGTTCTATCTATGACTGGATCAAATCCACTGGTACTCTTAGAATTGACCCGGAAGATGAACAGCGCAAGGCTCAAAAGAGTTCAATTTATCAGCCTAAAACTTACAAAACTTTAAACAATAGATGCATGGAGCTAAGAAAAGCTTGCAATCATCCATTGCTCAATTACCCATATTATGGTGACTTGTCCAAGGATTTTCTTGTGAGATCATGTGGAAAATTGTGGGTTTTGGATAGGGTATTGATTAAACTTCAGAGAACTGGACATAGGGTTCTGCTTTTCAGTACCATGACCAAACTTCTTGACATAGTGGAAGAATATCTGCAGTGGCGAAGGCTTGTTTTTAGAAGAATTGATGGGATGACTAGTTTGGAAGACCGTGAAAGTGCTATTGTGGATTTCAATCGTCCAGATACTGATTGCTTTATCTTCTTGCTTAGCATTCGTGCTGCTGGACGTGGTCTGAATCTTCAATCTGCTGACACAGTGATCATATATGATCCTGACCCAAACCCAAAAAATGAGGAGCAGGCTGTTGCTCGGGCTCACCGTATTGGGCAGACTAGGGAGGTCAAGGTCATCTATATGGAAGCTGTGGTTGACAAGATATCTAGTCATCAGAAAGAAGATGAATTTAGGAGTGGGGGAATAGTTGATTCAGATGATGACCTTGCTGGCAAGGACCGGTATGTGGGTTCAATCGAAAGCTTGATTCGGAATAATATCCAACAATATAAGATTGACATGGCTGATGAAGTTATAAATGCTGGGCGTTTTGACCAGAGGACTACACATGAAGAGAGACGGTTAACTTTAGAAACCCTGTTGCATGATGACGAGAGATACCAAGAAACGGTTCATGACATTCCTTCTCTTCATGAAGTGAACCGCATGATTGCTAGGAGTGAGGAAGAAGTGGAGCTGTTTGATCAAATGGATGATGAATTTGACTGGGCAGAGGAGATGACTCGATATGATGAGGTCCCTGATTGGCTTCGTGCTAGTACGAAAGAAGTAAATGCAACCGTTGCTAATTTATCAAAGAAGCCATCAAAGAATGGTTTGTATGGAGGAAATATTGAAATGCCTTCTGAGGAGAAAAGGAGAGGGCGGCCTAAGGGTAAAACTCCTGTTTACACTGAATTAGATGATGATAATGGAGAATTTTCTGAAGCTAGTTCGGAGGAGAGGAATGGATATTCTGTTCAAGAAGAAGAGGAAGAAGAAGGTGAACTTGGGGAGTTCGAAGATGATGAGTCTAATGAGGCACCTAGAGTTAATAAAGATCAGTCAGAAGAAGATGCCCCTATCTCTGCCGATGCTTATGAATACCAAAGAGCATTGGATAATGTAAGAAATAATAATGTACTTGAAGAAGCAGCAGGCTCATCGGGATCCTCTTCACATAGTCGTAAAATAATGCGCATGGTGTCACCTTCTGTGTCTTCTCAGAAGTTTGGATCACTTTCTGCTTTAGATAGCAGGTCCAACCCCCGTTCAAAGAAATTGGTATGCTTTCTAAATGCTTTACGATTTCTATAACTGCTCTTCATCATCATTGATGCTATTTCTGATTGATTAACCAGGCCGATGATTTAGAAGAAGGAGAAATTGCTATATCTGGAGATTCTCCCATCGACCAACAGCAATCTGGTAGCTGGACCCAAGATCGCGACGAAGGTGAAGATGAGCAGGTTTTGCAGCCAAAGATAAAACGGAAGCGGAGTATACGTCTTCGCCCACGGCTTACTACGGAGAGGTCTGAGGATAAGCCCAGTGATAAGCTGTCTATTCGTCGTGGTGATCCTTCTCAGTTGCCATTCCAGGTGGAACCGAAACTAAAGTCTCAAACAAGGGATGATCGTGTACATAAAGTCCTCGGAGATTCTAGTTCGTTGAAACCCGAAAAAATTGATTCATCAATCAAGAACAAACGAAATTTACCCTCAAGAAAAAGTACAGCTAATGTGCTAGGTTCTCTTAAATCTGGAAGAGTGAACTATGGATCTACTTCAGATGATGCTGCTGAATATCCTAGAGAAATTTCGGACAGTAAAGTTATGAAAGGGGCCAAAGGTGGTGGCCCTAAGATGCCCGAGGCTATCCAGAGAAAGGTATGCTGATCAAAGTACCTGTATTTCTTTCAACTTGAACTTTGACTTTGATAATGGTTTTGTTCTGCACCTCTTTCGCTAGTTATTTTTAGGGCTGACTATAGTTTCTAATCTCGAGGTTTGACCTATTTACCAAAAACACGCAACAAATTAAATTACAAACATCACCCTGGCATTTGCTTCTATTTTTGCAAACTGCATCAAATCGACAGGGGTTATAAGAAAAATACAAGCCTCAAGGGGTACTAGGTATTTGTAATTTCAGTACATATTAAGGTTGTCTGTGAACGACCGACCTAGTTTGGCTGTCCTTGCAAGATCTGTCCTCTCTCCCTAACTTTTTCGCCTTCTTTCACCCTTCCAGTTTCTTATTGCCATTAAATTCGGATTTATTCTGATATAATTGTGTTACAGTGCAAAACTGTTATAAGTAAGCTCCAGAGAAGAGTAGACCATGAGGGCCATCAAATAATACCGATGCTAACTGAACTGTGGAAAAGAATTGAGCAATCAGGCGATAGCCTTTTGGATTTAAGAAAGATTTTCCTCCGTGTTGACAAATCTGAGTACAGCGGAGTCGTGGAGCTTGTATCTGATGTGCAACTTATGTTGAAGTCTAGCATGCAGTACTTTGGCTTTTCATATGAGGTACGCCATTTCTCTCTAATATTTCCTTCTTGTTCTTTGTGTATCCTCCAAAATTCAAGTGTAGCAGCATGGTTTATTATGACAAGTACATTTCTAGTAATGTATCCCAAGAATCTTTCGTGACCCTCATCCCATGGCACTTCATGGCCTTGGAAAAACGTGTGTTTCGGTTTTGTGGTTGGGAGAAAATTTGGAAGGAAAACAAACATTATTTAAAAACCTTCTGGAACAATTTTTTCCATGGTATCTATCGCTCGCTGTCCCCACTGAATTTTCTCGGGCTTTTGTAGACTTGTCGTTTGTTTTTGCTTAGTGGTAGATTAAAAGTAGACTCTTAAAAATGTTAACCCAAATCAATAATCTGTTTGAAAAGTTTATTGTTCCAGCCCCCTGTACACAGATTTAGCTAATGAACTTCATCTGTTTAGCCTAATCAACTGTATTGTCCAATAAATAATAGGTGAGATCCGAGGCAAGAAAAGTTCACGATCTCTTCTTTGATCTCTTGGGCGTAGCATTCTCAGACACCGATTTCCGAGACGCACGAAACGCCTTAACCTTCACTGGCCCTGTTTCTGCACCGGGTGCAGGTCCATCTTCTAGACAGAACCCTGCTGCTCAGGGCAAGCGCCCAAAATCATTAATAAAAGACAACGATTCTGACCCTTTTCAGAAGCCACAGACTCGAGGCCCAATTCATACAGTTGAAAGCTCTAAAGCCCGAAGCTATGTGCCCCCACGGGCCCGGGAGCTTAGTCAACCAGAGGATGCTCGTCCATTGACTCATCCAGGGGATCTCGTTATCTGCAAAAAGAAGAGGAAAGACAGGGAGAAGCCAGGGAACGGTCCTCTTTCACCGACTGGTATCAGTCGAGGAATCAAGAGTCCAGGCTCGGGCTCAATTTCAGGTGGGAAGGAGGTCGGGCCAGGTCAGCACGGTTGGGGTGGGCTTTCTCCTCAACAAGGGAACAACAGTGGTGGTTCTGTCGGATGGGCGAATCCCGTGAAGAGGTTGAGAACCGATGCGAGGAGGCGTCCTAACCGATAGGTAACTGAATTATGGTTTCAATTGCTGAAATCTATCTGTTCAAAACTAAATGTAACGTTCAAATTTAAGGAAATGTGTAATTTTGAGAATATATCCTGGATTCTGATGATACTTTATAATTCATGGCATATATATGCCTTTGCCATTGTTGTGGTCTGTGGCAGGTTTCATAGCTCATCGCCTTGCTGTATTTTAACTGTTTTGCTGAGTTTATACGTGAAATAGAAAAAATAAATAAAATAATTAACTCGTTTTTTTTTTTTTTTAAATGAATAATTTGCTTGATTTAATTAACTATAGGGATTTTATGCAATTTTAAAACTAGGGGAATTTTAGGAAATATTTTTGAGCCATGAGGGAATTTAGTGCAATTAATCTTAAATTTAATAAGTCTAATTATCTTTATGGTTCATTCTAAATTAATACTCACTTTGTCCCATTTTAAGCTTTACACTTAGGGAGAAAGGAAAAGTTAGTATCAATGACATAATTTTATGTAAAAGTAATGATAGTTGTTAATAGAGGTAGGACCACAACTTGTTAAAAAATTAATATATTCATTCCATAAAGATAGTCACGTCCTTTTTTAAATTTTTTAAATATTTCAAATTATTGTTATATTTTCTCTTTTATTCAAGTATTAAATATTTTATTGATAATTTTATCCATATTTAAACTTCATAATTTTATTTATACTCCTTTCGTATAAAAAAGATAGTTCATTTTTTTTTTCACACAAACCAATACACACATTTTTGACCTATAAAATTTATTTTTACACTCTTGTTATGTACTTATTTAATGTTAATAAACACTACCCCTCTGTCTCACAAAGATAGCCACATATTCCTTTTTTGGATGTCTCAAATTATAGCCATATTTCCTCTTTTACTTTAGCATTAAATGCTTTATTGTCAATTAATAAGAGTAATTAATGCTTAGCAGATTTTTTTAGTATAAAATTTCAAGGGCAAAATTGACACATTAGCTAAATTTGACTGCATTTATTGATTTTTCTTAATCTGTGTGTAAAGTCAAATGTGACTATCTTTGTGGGACGGATGAAGTATTATTAAGTAATCCCAACAATCATTAAATAATCTTTTTGAGACGGAGGGAGTAGAAAAAAGGAAACTTACTTCATAATTACTCATTAACATTGAATTAAAAGTAATTAAGATTCAACTACTTTGGAATTTACACCATATTTATAAAATATCAATGATAAAATAGACATACTCCCTTCGTTCCATTTAGATAGACTTGTTTGACTTTTCATAAAGATTAAGAAATTGTATTGCGAAGACACATTAAACAAGTAAATTTCAATTATAATCATATTTAATGAATGTTATACTTTTTAATGTAATTAATAAATGAATTAGAAAATATTATTTTATATGAAAACAAGTCTATTTAAATGGCACATCCATAAAAAAAAAAAATCTATCTAATCGAGATGGAGAAAATATTAGTTAAACTTGACCACATTTATTAATTTTTTTTAATCTGGGTGTAAAGTTAAATCTAGTTATCCTTTGTGAAACTGAAAAAGTAAGACATAAAACTTTAAATATAACATCCAAAATGTAAAACTTAAGGAAAATGATATTGCTACTCATTAGCAAGAATTTTGTTGGTAGAAATAAATAAAACACGTCTTGTGATTATTGGTACAATCTATTTACATGAGAAGAAACACCAAGCAAAGGACGCAATTAGTTCTTTGCATCCATTCCAACGAATGGTTTTATCATTCTGTAATTAAAATGCATCTTTAGCAGAGAATAATAATATAGAACATAATGTACAAACATTGGAAGGGTGGTTATAGAGATCTAAATAGCTATTATGGATCCACTGGCCCTACGACTCCCTCGTCGCTCGAGTCGTATTCATCTTCACTTAGCTCCTCGTCGCTTGATTTCTCCTCTGCAGCAGCCCCTACGTCTTCTGGCTTCGCATATTTCTGACAGAATTCTGTAGGACAAAAATTAAAGTGATGTTAGGTTTGAAGTCGAACCGTTCGTAAAAGAGATATTGAGATAAAATGAGTGAACGCGAAATGAACACGCGAGCTCAAATATGCCCTGGTGACTATGTAAGGATGGACGTTAAAATCCGTACTTTACAAAGTAGTATTTTTACAAGACGACGTGCAACTGGAATCCTTAAAACCAAGTCTATTTGAAAGAAATATCCTGAATATGAAATTTTGAAATCAAAATCACCATAACTTAGCGAATCATCAGTTCGTTTTGAGCAACAGGTAACAACAATCGAACACTCAGTCTAGTTGGAGTACCATAGACAATGCAAGATTTTAGAAAAACAAAGCCTTTTTAAGTACCTTTAACTTTTTGTTCATATGCAGTTCGATCACGCATCATTAAAGCTGCAGCTTCGCCATTCAAGGGGTCTGACGGATTCGGATACAAAAGAAGTTGAGGCAAAAACACCTCAAACACATTCACCAGGTCTGGAAAGTTAAAGAAAGCGGTTAATATTACTCAACAATTCCAGAATTTCAATTAGGCCTATTAAAACAAGATCAGTCCATTACCGAACATAGGGCTCCACGTCTGGTTGATAACGTCTAGACAAACTGAACCAGACCTGGATTACAGTAACAAGAAACCACGGGAGACTTTCAACACAAATGTGGATATACGATGATGTTAAAGTATCGAATACGGAGAAATTAACTTACATTTCATCCACATTGGGGTGATATATCTTGTTAGTAAACCCTATCGATGGAGATTTGTATGGATAGGCATCAGGCAGCTCCACCCTTATCTTCCATACCCCACCATGGTAAGGACCTAACACATTTCGTTACGAACATTTAACGACACAACTTTTGCACAAGAAAAGAGCCATTTCTACTTCTTCCTACCCACCCCCCACAAAAAAAAGGCAAATATCAGCTAAATGGGAAACCCTTTCTTGAAGCAACAACAAATTTAGTCAACCCATTATCTTGAATAAAGAAGGTTTACAATAATTGCACCATGAAAACAAGCAAAAACTCATTTAATAATCCAACTTATGTGGAATAAAAATAGCAAAACAGCCAGTGTCTATCCATTGCCTCTTCAAGAATTCAATAGTCATACTAATATTAGTCCCCCATTAGTATACATGTTGATTTATCTACAATGAGTTCGAATATCTCAACGGGTCCACATTGAATCGTAGATGGTGTGTTTTTTTTGTCATTTAACAGCCTATCTTGGCTAATCTACCCTATCAAACTGGGCTTTACGAAATTCTAATCAGATAGAGAATCCAAGAGCAACCCAACAATCAAAAACTCATTTAATAATCCAACTTATGTGGAATAAAAATACTCCCTCCGTCCCACAAAGATAGCTCCATTTGACTTTACACACAGATTAAGAAAAATCAATAAATGTAGTCAAATTTAGCTAATGTGCCAATTTTGTCCTTAGAATCACATTCTTCAAAATATGTTAAGCCTTAATTACTCTTATTAATTAGGGTAAAATTGACAATAAAACATTTAATACTAAAAAGGGAATATGGAGCTATCTTTGTGGGATGGAGTTTGTGGAATGGAGGGAGTAACAACTATCCATTGCCTCTACAAGAATTCAATAGTCATAACAATATAAGGCCCCCATTTAGTATACATGTTATCTACAATGAGTTCGAATATCTCAACGGGTCCACATTGAATCGTAGATGGTGTGTTTTTTTGGTCATTTAACAGGCTAATCTACCCTATCAAACTAGTACTCACAAAATTAAAATCAGATAGAAAATCCAACAATCAAACACTTCAACTATTCAACAAAAGGAACATAAAATTGAGAATTAGTATGCTAAATTTACTCTCAGTGGGGCCATGGAAGTGCACATAAAACTGCTGCATGCCATCATTGATCATTTCCACTTTGTAATCACTCATCATCCTGTTTCAAGAAACCAGAGTTTTTTTTTCAGTAGCAGTTCAAGAACATTGAAAACAAAAAAATGAAAAAAAAATCAGCAAACAAGAAAACAAGCCCAAATCAGCAAGCACAAATTAGAACCCACAAAAAGTATACATATAGAAATTACAATTTCATTAAGTCCATCTCACGCCTCTTGCTTGGTGAAGACATGGTTGAATTTTTGTGAAGTTTTTTGATTGTTTCAAATTGTGAAAAGAAGAAAAGGGGCAAAGGGAAAAGTAATCAAGAATTGAGGCAGAGTTTAGAACACAGAACGAAGATAAAACTGTGTGTGTGTGTGTGTGTGTGAGAGAGAGAGAGAGAGAGAGAGAGAGATGATAATTATGCAGCTATGTCACACTCTATAAGGATGTGTGTTAATTTACTGTGAATTCAATTTTCAAGATTCCTTTGTATATAATTTAATTATATTTTAAAATATTTATTAGTTTATCAAATTCATAAAAATGAAATACTTACGTGTCGATTATCTGGTCGATTAAAATATATACTCATCATCAAGGTTGAAAATGTAAAATATCGTGAATTTAAAATTTTAATATTATAAATACTCACTGGGTACTTTTTTTTTTTTTTATTTGAGTTGATACGAATTTTAAGAAAAATAGTTTATTTATGTAGAAAGTAGAAGTTCTGAGGATATAAATAAAGAATATTTTCACAACATTTATAAAAAAAATTGAAAAAATGTTGGTATGCCATAGTCATATTAAGCCGAAAAAATATTGATAAATTTTTAAAAATATAGATAAATACCAGATGGGGTAACATTGTATATTAGAGTATATTTTTTTCAATATTGCATAACATGAAATATGACTAATTAAGATAAATTAGATCAAAATTTGTTAGTCAACGCGGCTCAACACAGGTTAAAGCGGGTCAACCTTATAAATTAGAATATTTATTTTCACTCTAAAATATTATTTTACTATATGACCTTTAATGCTGCAAGTTCAAAAATATTCTGGACACTTATTTTTTGGGGCAAAATTACTAAAATAATTTTGACTTATTCGACTATTACATGACTAAAACAGTGTTACTACAAGACCAAAATTTTATCAGTACAAAGTCAAAAGTGTATTACTACATGTTCAAAAATATTCTGCAGACTTAATTTTTAGGTGAATTTGTTAGAATGTTTTGACATGTGTATTAAATTTTTGGCCTTGTAGTGGTAATATTTTGGCCTTATAGTAACAAGACTTATGACCCGCGAATTTTTTAAAATTAACTTTTGAATTTAGAATTTTGACTTACCTAATTTGAGATAAAATGCATGTATGCAATATTTCACATAAGACTAGCCCAAATTAAATATATTGAAGACCGATCATGTGCATTTTTATGTAAAGGTGTGGTGTTAATCTCATCAGATTATGAATGTCAAGATTTTTTTGTTACATATAGTTGAGCAACCTATTTTTTGTAAAATAAATATTAGGTGCACACCAAATACAAAAAAAAAATAAAAAATTATAATAATATATTATGTATGAACTACACATTTTTAAAATAATGAGTAGGGATTTCTTGTAGAAAAGAAGATAAGGGTTAGCTTGAATAGTGGGGAAGCATACAAGCTTTCTTTAATCATCAAGCAACTAGCCATTTTTTAATTATTTATTTAATCAATTAAATTAATTATGAATTTCCAACCACCAACATTAAAGCACCCAATCCTTCAACCCTTTTAACAAATAATAATAATTAATGATTTTTGCTGCCATTTAACCTAATATTCGTCATTTTATTCAATTAACCTGCTAAAAGCCGATTTTTCAACTAACGTGATATTTTAAATTATAAAATTTACAGTAGTTTTATTAAAATATGCCGAAAATTGAGTCATTAAAAATAAAATACAAAAAAAAAAACGTACTTGCGGACCTTTTTTGTCTACTTTTTTAAAATAATCAATATTCATTCATTGAACCCATCAAAGTTAGATCAAAATCAATTCAAAATTGGGCATTTGCATGCGGACTTTAGTGAAGATTAGACGTAAATATCATTTCAAAATGTGTTTTAAAGATTACGCCTATAAATTTTTTATTTTATCATTCTGATTCATTTATCCATAACTTTTTTATATTATTTTTGACAAAAATCTTTTAACTTTTTTTCTCTATCTCATTTTCTTTTTTCAATTACATCACTTATAATTTTTTTTTTTTTAATATGTGTAAGACTAATAAAAATTTTGTAGACGACGGAGTACTTACTTAATCTTTGAAAGAAATATTTGAAAAAATTGTTGAAAGAAATAGGAAAACAAATTACATAAAAAGGGGAAATTAGAAGTAGAGGGTGGAAATATGCCGGCCACCCAACAGGGGCCTACGGCTGGCCTATTAAGGGTCTGGCTTAGCCTGACCTATTTATAATATGAGTCGGACTAAGACTCTTTAAAAAGTCTATTTACTTAAGTAGGCCGGGTTTAGGCCTTATATAAGGCCTTATAAGCCTATCAGACCGACCTATTTAAAATTATGTTATATATATATATATATAATTAATTAATTGTAATAAATATTTATAATAAAATAATCTTAACATATAATGCTAACATTAATAGTAAATGTTGGTCCCAAAGTTGAGTTAAGATTGAGTAAGCTAAGAAAGTCTAGAGGGGAGGGGTGAATAGACTTTCAAAAATCTTTCAAAATATCAGAATATGCAATGCGGAATTTAGTCTTCTTATGTACTGTACTGTGCTTACTTAGCTCAGATCAGTACTTTCAGAATAATATGGGCCTTACTAGTTTATACTCAACTTTTATTTAGATCTTTATCTTTGTTAATTCTTAATGTTCTTAGTTAAACAATTCAAACATATATCAAACAGTAAAGTAAAGAACACAGAATTTTATAATGGTTCGACCAATAAGTCTACATCCACTCTCACAATCCCAGTTGTGATGTTTTATTACTCTTCTTTGAGTTTCTTGTGGCTTAAAGTCCCAAGATTAAGACTTTGATCTTGTCGATTACACCTCCAGGTATATCTTCGATCTACTAGTAATTCTACAAGTAACTTGCACACTTGTTTTACAAAACACAAACTTAAAACTTGAAAAGTAAAACTTCTCTTCGAGTAGCCCTTGATTCTTCTCTTCAATTCAGTGGCTTCTTCTTGCTTTAATCTCTTTCAACTCTGTGAGTTCTTGCTTGTAGACTTAGATTGCTTGTAAACGCTTTAAGATCAGTAGTCTTAGCAGTAGGAGATCACACAGTATTTATAGAACTTAGTATGACAGTTAGCAGTTTGTGAACTAACTCTCAACTAACTCTAAACTGTTTTTGTAACTTCTTCTTGTAACCGACTTTGTAACTCCCTTCAACTTCCAAGTCAGCATATCTTCAATAAATCTTCAGTTACTCCTTAAATAAGCTTTCCAAACTTATTCTTCAATTTCACCAAAACAGCACAGTAACTTACTGTTCTGATTTTTACTCTTCGGATTTTACTCTGCTGAGCCAGTCAGCACAGTAACTTAAAACTGTTCAAAACTTCTCCAGATTTCTTCTAAGCTTATCTTCAACTCTTCTTTGAAGTCTTCTTATTCTGAAGTAGTCTTCTGAGTCTTCATTAGTCTTCTGATCTTCATCTAATCTATTCCTAATCTAGTGTTCTGATTTTACTGTTCTGAACTTTTACAATGCTGAATACAATAAAATACAAACTTACACATATAAAACCTATCTATACATCAACTGAACTATATACAGATGAGTATATCTAAGTCCTACACTATAAGCTGTCTATACAATACAAAATATCAGCTTAGTACCTAACAGTTCATATATCAGATCAATAAACAATAAGATCAGTAAACACCTAAGATCAGTAAACACTTAAGATCAGTAATTTACATATAAGATCAGTAAGCATATAAGATCAGTAAGTATATAAGATCAGTAACTCAGATTTCAAATATCTCATACAAGATCACTAAAATTATTCTCAGTTTCCATACTCAGATCAGTAATCCTATTTCAAATAACTCAGTTAAGATCAGTAATCTTATTCTCAATATTACTAAATAAGATCAGTAAACTTATTTCAGACATAATTAAGATCAGTAATCTCAATTTAAGTTTCTCATCAGATTAGTAAGCTTATATTCAGATGACTTAGTTAAGATGACTTAGAACCACATATATCACTAACTTTAAGTTGCTTTTGGCCATCAAAACATACTTTCATCAATTAGAACATTGTTTCAAGGATTCATATCCCAACATTAAATTAGTACAAATTAAATATGTTTTTGTACTTGAGAAACTATTTTTTAGTTTTTATTTGAATGTTATTGTATTGCACTTATTTTGATCGTTAATTTATTTGTAATTTTAAATATTAAATTGTGTTTTTAAATTTTAGTATTGAATAAATTTTAAATAGGCTTTTAACAGGCTCGTAGGACTGACCTGTTTACTAAAAATGTCGGGCCAAACCCATAAAAAAAGCCTATTGTAAATAATAGGTCAGGCTGAGGCTATTTTTTTTTTAAATAGGCCTAGGCTTTTTCATATAAAGCCCGTCTGGCCTATTTCCACCCCTAAATTTAGAAGAAGCCCATTATTTCGTCATAAATTTTTTTATTTCACTTATGTTAAATGAAAAAAATAAACATTTATGTTATTCATTTTTTTTATTATAAAAATAGTCTCCATCAAGATACTGTTTGGCAATAATATTGCATCATCAATTAAATCATATAAAAATAAAATGATAGTCCCACTGCCATTATTATTTGATCCATATATACGTCGACAACTTTCTTACACGTACCATGCCGGATCATTTCATTTTTCAATCGCATTACACAAAAATTAAGTACTCTAGTCCTCACTTTCATATATGTAGTTGTACCAATATATATATTAAAAAGTGTAGTAATGAATAAAATCTTAAAAACAATTTTATTAAAAAAATGAGTTGAATTATTTGTATATACTTAAAAGTAATGATATTTTATATAAAATTATAAAAGTAAAATTTATTAAAATATTTTTATTTGAAAGGTATAAAAGTTATCGTAATACATCTCGAAAAAAAAAAATATGAAAGAGTAAAACAGAAGTAGTAATAAATATTTATAAAGATATTACTTCTTTTAACTTTATTATTAAGAGTAAACTAATGTAGAAGATAAATACCCTTTCCGTCCCCCAAAAAGTGTGTTAATTTCTTTTTTTGAATTTACAACAAATATGCTTATTCTATTTAAATAATTCACTTTTAAATATTTTTTTTACTCTAATAATAAAATTGAATATCTACTAAATATATTTTTTACTCATTATTCTAAATATATTCTTTATAATTAAAACTTGAATGGACAAAGGGAGTAGCTGAAAATTTTGTGAATAAAAAATTACAAATGGCAAAAAGCTTCATTTTTTAAAATGTTAAAAACTAACGTGAAACAGATAAGAGAACTTAAAAAAAATATATGATATTTTCCTAACATGACAATACAAGTATACTCGAAAAGGGAAATTTGCATAAATGCGACATTTGAGCTAATTTCACCTTTTTTGCATTATTTATATGTACAGGATCAAGATTTACAAAATAATACTCCCTCCTGGCCTCTTCCCCCTTTTCACTATTTCAGAGCATATAATTTAAGAAAAAATGTAATGAATAAAGTAAAAAAAAAATTAATTGAATCGAGTATATATATACACTCAAAAGTGTGAATATTATTTAGGTGGAGTTTTGTATTAATGATTTTTTTTTTCTGAGTGTGCAAAATGTTATAGAACACGTTCACATGGTGTTTGGTTTTGGATTGATTTGGATTGTGGTGGATTGGATTGTAATTTGGGTAATTCATAAATAGTAATGGTGTGTAAGTTGTGTTTGGTTAAGGATTGAGAAGTAGGGGTAAATTTAACTTTATGTCACATCAAGAATGATGTTATAATATTTTATTATTGTTAATAGTGAAAAAAAAGTAAGAAAGAGAAGAAAGTAGGAGAGAGAATGAGCATATGAAAGAAAAGTAAGAAAGAGAAGAAAGTAGAAAAGAAAATGAGTGATTAGATGGTATAAAAATAGGTGTATTATAGAGGTGGATTGGTATTTGAATTTGGATTGAAAGAAATTGGATTGGGATTGGGCCAATCCAAATCCGGATTGGCCAATCCCAAAACAAACACCACCTATAAACAATCCCAAAACAATCCGAATAGGGAATGTTTGTTTTGGGAAATCCGGATTTGGAATTTCGAAACTCCACCCTTTTACAGTTTGAGATTTTGATTTAGAATTTCAAAATCCCACTCTATAACTCTATAAAAGTCAACTCTATAAATACTTACAAACCCTATATAAATACATATAAAACCTATACTATAAAGTTAAATCATACCCTACATAAATCCCACAAAACATAAAAAATATTAGAATTTCAAAATCCTCAAAATCCCAAAACAAACATTCACATAAGAAAAGTGTGTAAAGTGTTAGGTGACCGGGGGTAGAAAATCGTGATTATCAAAGAGAAAGGGCATTTTAGAAAATTTATATATAATAAGAAGATATTAAAGTTTTTGTCGTCCTTCAAGTTGAACTAATTTTGAATTTGATTCTAATGGAATACACATTTTGATTTTTGTCCCATAAGTTGGACAAATTTTAGTTCAATCCAATTACTACCATTGCAAGTAAATGAACTGGTTAAATCCTTAGCGCGTGTACAATTCAAATTAACCGTGAATTTGCTCATGAGTAAAAAATTGCAAAAAAAATAAAGGGTTTGACGAGTTAATTTACGTACAATGGTAGGTAATTGGACCAAATTCAAAATTTCGACCAACTTATGAGACCAAAATCAAATTGTGTATTCCATCAGGATCAAATTCAAAATTAGTTCAACTTAAAGAACCACAAAATCTTTAATCCCTAATAAGAATGTCATGAAACAAATAATACAAGAGTGACATGATTCAAATTTTGCACTGAAAAGACAAACCACCAAGAAAAAGTAACCAAATGAATGGAAAAATAGACTAATTACTCAAAGTAATGAAAAGAAGCAACATAATGATTCATGCTTTAGGAGAAAAAATTACAGCTGAAATTTAGATCTTAATATTCATAATGAGTCTATATAGGTGAAAAATTCAGACAAAAAGGAAAACAGCTGAAATGAGCTGCTGAAAGTTTTGCACTAACCTTAACACTATGTGTTGAACTGGATCACCATCAGGAAATTGCATCAAGATGATGAGTAGTGCCTCGAGAAATCGAACTTTTTCTGGACAAAAAATCGCTGCAATTTACATGCGTCGCAAAAAACTCATCGGCTATTAGAGTGAGATTTCTTTGGTGAACAAAAAATGGAGCCTGGAGAATTAGCAGCCAACTGACCAAACCTATTCGCAATTGGTCCGTATTCAGAATCCTCGTCGTCACTGTCAATGTTGCTCGTCCCGCTCCTATTCTGATGACCCCTGCGTTGAAGAAGAAAAACATTGAAGTAGTAACTCACTAGAGCTTCTCTGCCTTTTGTGGGGAAAGACTTGAAAAGTTCATCCCAAAAGTACTTTTCTAATGACAATCGGTTTGACTGCACTATATGATGAAACTTGCTCTCCTCGTCTTTTGTCCAGCAGTGTGCAACATCCTCCCCGACCTCGTTGAATTTCCACAAGTAAAAAGCTGAGCCCAACTCAAGCTTCACTTTCAGTCGTTTCTGACGAATGTGGAATCTCACACATTCAACTGAGCCAGGAAAATGACAACCGCACGAATCTTGTCTTCCCTTTCCAATAGGGTCCCGTTCGACTAAGCTTCTGCACTGTTCTGATTTATTAAGTGGCCAGATTTTGGTACCTAACCATTTTGAATCACTTTGATAATCCTCTTTACGAAACTCAGGCAAAACTGCTTGATGTTTTGGGCCTGTGGGAATTCGTTTTTTCCGAGGAGGAAAGGTAAGAGAATCAGCTGATGAATCAGCCGGTTTGTTATTACCATCGTCGTTGCTCTCGTTACCAGAGTAAGATGATTCAGAACTGACACGTTCTTGTGATTTTCGAGAAGTATCCTTGGAAGAAATTAATCGCTGGCTGTATCTTAACCTTTCAGAACCAGATTGGTCGTCATCGTACATGCTTGGATGCATCTTTTGCCTCTTCTGCAAGTTACAGAAATCATTCGAATCAAGAAATTAATGGATATGCTATGCAAGACAAGTTTGTTTTAAAACTGGAAAATGTGGATACTAAAAATGGGGAAGTACTATTATTACAGCATGCAAATATTCTTTTCGATAGAGAAACGATGCACCATCAGTAGAAGAAAACTTAGTAAAATACGTAATTCAGAGAATTGAGATGCTTTCGTGGGGTTCATTTTGAAAATTCAATAACTATAGCTGAGTGAATTCGAAAGTCTATCATCCAAAATACCTATTGAAAGGGCATGCATTTTCTATGTCAATCGATTTACTTGAATAGGTCTTACTTGTTGGAAGCTCTCGAACAAAGGAAATCCACCAAGTTTCCAACTTTGACGTATAATATTATTAAAACCACAGAAGATACAAGATTAGACGAAGTTGGTACGTATAGTGAGCAAAAGCAGAGAACAATGTAATGGTTATCTTTAAAAATACTTCAATTTCAGCATGGAGATCCTCCGACAGAAATAAAACAATTACTCCGACTATTAACAATTTCACCACAGTGTTCAAACATTCGAAAGATAACATCGAACACTAGTTACAGTATATAAAAAAAAAAACAATCAATATGAGCACAAGATAAAAGAACACAACCCAAAAAACACCAGAAACTCATCAAATAACTGTAGTGGCAGATCGAATCATACATACATATATATTCAATACTCGTAATCAGGAAAGAGAGAAACATTGCGTAAACCTGCCAATCATATTGTAGAGGCGCTGCATCAGCATTCTTTTTCAAAAGGACCGTATCACGAAACAAGATAATTTGTTTCCACGGCAGCTCACTCCCGTAACTCTTCCACTTCTGCCTCTCAGGCAACGTCTCAAAAGCAGGACAGCAAGGGTCTTTCGCTACATTAAGGACCCAATTCAACATGCCCGAAAAGCACTCGCGCTTCCTTTTCCGATCATCACCATTACTCCCACCCTTATCAGCACCATCAACACCTCGATTCTTGTCTCTCAAGTTCTTATCCCCATTCAATTTCGCAGAATCAATATCCTCATTAATGCTTCCCAACGACTTCGTCTTGTTCTCCATAAACCCTTCATCGATCTCGACTTTACCCTGTACACCCGATATAAAAACCTTCGAATCTGACTTCAAGTCCATTAAACGCCTAATGACACCTAAATCGTCTTTACCTTCGTCGTTACCAATTCGTCTCAACAAATATCTATCCCATACATCCAAATACTTAACATAAACCAGCTTCAAAGCAGCTGAAATCTTCAAATCAAATCCACAATCCTCCACCACATTACCCCACGCCCCGTTTTCCAAAACCCTAGTAAACCCACCTCGATTTTTAACAACACTATGAAGCTTAAGTAAATCAACTACCTGCCCGTCGCAGATAATCGGAGGCAATGGCCTAAAACACGAAACACCGTAAACTTCCGTCAGAAAAACCCTAAGAATTTCATCAAACGAGCGATTAACATTCTCTCCGCCATCAAAATCGACACAAGACTCTGTTTCTACAGTTTTCTCCGAAGTGTTCGAACGTTCTTCTACACTAGACCTCTTCGAAAATCCTGCCATTTCGATTTTTTCTTACTTTTTCAGAACCTAAAAAGAAATCATACCCATTTCGCATTCATATAAAATAAACATGTAAACATACTATACAACACAGCTAAAAAAACCATTAAAACAGAAAACACATAGTGACGGTGCCAGTGTGCGAGAAGAACAACAAAAATGAAAGATTTATGGACCTTTGGCAAGCGATTAAGGCAAAATAAGCATGATTTTCAGATGTGTTTTTGGCGGGATGAAAAAATGGCGGTGCAATATCAAATTGATGCAGAAATGCGGCCCTATGATAGACAAGTTTTTCAAATCCCGCTCTTTCTCTCACTAGAACAGTGAGAGAGAGAGAGAAAGGGAGGGTTCGTTTTCAATATTTGTACAGAAAACAGGTCCCCTTTGTCTTCTGTCGAAGGCCCCCCTAAATAAAAAATCAGGAATTTGTAGGGGCATCATTGGAAAAAAGAAAGAGAAAACGTACCAGTAATTCAATTTTCAGGGGTAGGGCCAAGGGGTGCAAATGCCAATTAGGGATGAGTCTTCCATTTTTGAATCTTGACCCTTTTTCTTTGCTTACTTTCTACTTTTGCCTCATAAAAACTTCACCTTTTTTTGAAGAATTAGGGTAAATAGAAAATTTGGAAGAAGGGGGTAGGAGTTTCAATGATTCTATGAAAATGAAATGAGAGAAATTGATTTGAGTATTCAAGGGTTTGTGGGGGAGGTGAGAGAGTTATGGTTGGATTTATGAGTTAACCATGGTTAATTCAAAGTTTTGTGTGGGGTTGGATGATTGGATCTAGGGTTATGTGAGGGTATTTTTGGAAAAGAATAGATATTTTGCTTGTTTCAATGGTATTGTCTTTAAATAGTACTCTCTTCAATTTAAAATATTCATTATAATTGTTTGAACACTTTTCTTATTCGTCTATTTCACAATTATTTGCATATATATAAAAAAGGAAACAATTGTGAAACGAAGGAGGTGCCTTTTATCTTTTGTTGGTAGAATTAAGAAGATGTATATATTCACAAGTTAATGAGTATTCATCTTACTACATCCCATTATTTTAGCTTAGCATAAAAAATGGTACGTCATTTATGTGCAATATTTCACGTGAAATATTAGTATATTTAAGGAAGGGTCAAAATTTGCGGATTTGTAGCGGGTTTGACCGGTCAAACGAATATTTCCTTAAAAATAATGCAAAAGTCGCGCGCAGGAGGCTAACGGGATAAAGGGTTTCAGATCTGTGTTAATATAAAGGTAATTATATGTTACTGCAAGACCAAATATGTGTTACGGTAAGTACAAATAATACATAGATTGACTTTTCACAGAAAATATTAATACAAATTAGAGATTATATTTTTTTTAGTCCATTAAGTTACCACAATTTTGAATTTAGTCTATCACGTTACCACTTTTTGAATTTAGTCCATTAAGTTTCGATTTATTTTGATTTTGGTCCAGTTACCTGCTATAGCAGGTTTCACAGGTCATTTTTTAAAACACACCCCATAAAATGATATACACACCCCAAATATTAAACACACCACACTAAAATTTAAAAATCATTTTTTATTACTATACACACCTCCAACTATTTCCTATTTAATAAATTGCCAAAAATAATTAAATTAAAAAAAAGTAAGAATTCAAATTAATATAAAAAATATAAATAAAACCTATAAAAAATTGCATGAATCTTTAAAAATTAAACAAATCTAAAATAATTAATTTAATTAGTTTTGAAGATTTAATTAATTTTCTACTAATTTTAAATTTTATTTAGCCTTATTTTCGACGTTTTTTTATAGAAGTTAGAACGCAAATAAAATATTAATAAAGCAATACATGTTTAAATTTTTTTATTTTATTTTTCTTCAAAATATTTCTTTTATATTACATGAATCTACTAACACCCCATAAATTTTATACACTCCAAACGTTAAACACAAAAATTCAAAACTCAAATGTAGTTAAAAAAAATCATAAACATATTTAATAAATTGCTAAAAACAATTAAATTTAAAAAAAAAAGTAAGAATTCAAATTAATATAAAAAATATAAATAAAACCTATAAAAATCGCCTAAATCTTTAAAAATTAAACAAAGCTAAAATAATTAATTTAATTAGTTTTGAAATTTTAGTTGATTTTTTACTATTTTTAAATTTTATTTAGCTTTATTTTCGACGTATTTTATAGAAGTTAGAACGCAAATAAAACATTAATAAAGTAATAGATTTTTAAATTTTTTTATTTTATTTTTCTTTTAAATATTTCTTTTATATTACATGAACCTACTAGCACCACATAAATTTATATACACTCCAAACGTTAAACACAAAAATTCAAAAATTAAATGTAGTTAAATAAAATCATAAACATATTTAATAAATTGCTAAAAATAATTAAATTAAAAAAAAAGTAAGAATTCAAATTAATATAAAAAATATAAATAAAACCTATAAAATCACTAAAATCTTCGAAAATTAAACAAAGCTAAAAATATGAATTGATTTAATTAGTTTTGAAGATTTAATTGATTTTTTTACTATTTTTGAAGATTTGTAATAAATTTAAAAAAAAAACAACTTGAAAAAATTATTAAATTAAATAAAAAAATCTTTAAAAGTATTAAAAAATCAACAAAATTTTTAAAACTAATTAAATTAATTAATTTTTTAACTTTATTAAAATTTTGAAGATTTATGTATTTTTTATAGGTTTTATTTATATTTTTCATATTAATTTAAATTCTTACTTTTTTAATTAAATTATTTTTGAAAATTTATTAAATATGTTTATGATTTTATTTAACTATATTAGATTTTTTAATTTTTATGTTTAACTTTTGGAGTGTATATAAAATTCATGGGGTGTTAGTAGGTTCATGTAATATAAAAGAAATATTTAAAAAAAAAAAACAAAAAAATTTAAAACTCAATTTCTTTATTAATGTTTTATTTGCGTTCTAACTTGTATAAAAAAAACGTAAAAAATAAGGCTAAATAAAATTTAAAAATAGTAAAAAAATCAACTAAATTTTTAAAACTATTTAAATCAATTAATTTTTTTTAGCTTGGTTTAATTTTTGAAGATTTGGACGATTTTTATAGGTTTTATTTATATTTTTCATATTAATTTGAATTCTTATTTTTTAAAATTATTTATTTTTGGCAATTTATGAAATAGGAAATAGTTGGGGGGTGTGTATAATAATAAAAAATAATTTTTAAATTTTAGTGTGGTGTGTTTAACATTTGGGGCGTGTATATCATTTTATGAGGTGTGTTTTAAAAAATGACCTGTGAAACCTGTTGTAGCAGGTAACTGGACCAAAATCAAAATAAATCGATACTTAATGGACTAAATTCAAAAAGTGGTAACCTGATGGACTAAATTCAAAATTGTGGTAACTTAATGGACTAAAAAAAATATAATCCCTACAAATTAATTTAAGGAGGATAAAATAGAAAATTTTGATTTTAAATCTGTGTTACTATAAATACAATTATATGTTACTGTACGGACAAATACGTGTTACTGTAAGGACAAGTAACACACAATTGACTTTTGAGTAACACATATTTGACCTTAAAGATATAAACACAACTTTATTACTATATTAAGACAGATGTGTTACTGTATAAATAAAACGACATTATTGAGAGTAAATGAGATACCCACATTAAAAAAGACGAAGAACAATAATTGAAAACACGAAAAAACACAACCATGTTGAATAATTTATCGATCCTTACAAATAAAAAGACATAATTATCAACAATTAATTGGAATAAATGTGTGTGTGGTATTATTGTTGATTTTTTCTTATTCAGGAATTTATTCAAAAAATAAATAATGATTTTCTCTTTCGTGATTAGCAGATCAGATCTGAATTTTTTTTAATAAAAGTTGCGCTGCATATTTTATAGCAAGAAGGAGGAAGAAAGTGCAGAAGAGAAAGGAGGAAGAAGGAGCTACCGGGAAAGAAGAAGGAAGAATGAGCGACTGGTTACCAGATAAAAATATAAGAATTAGTCAAATTGCACCATGTCATAACACTATGGTGAAATATTGTATATAAGTTTTTGTCTAAAAAATGTATCTACAAATCTCTATAAATTAACTAAGGTAAATTAGAAATTACGAGTATTTTTTAAAGTTAAAAAAGGTAAATTTAGAAAAATGAGGAAAAAAAATGTTAGTAGTATTTAATTGTGTATAAACATGTGTTGATGCTAAAACGTCATTTATTTATAAATGGAGGATGGAGGGAGTAAATGTCATTTTGGATTAGTGTCCACATATATTTCATACATTAGAAACCAAAACATCATTTAAATATAAATGAAATGAATAGTCAAAACATCACTTATATTAAATTGGACAATCTAGACGAAAAATGTTACAAAACGACATATATTTTGCCAAGAGCCAAATGACCAACTAATGTAGGAGACCACTCTCATCGTTCATTAGAGATACTCCCTCCGTCCGCTTATAAGCTTCACGTTACTTTTTGGCACAAAAATTAAGAAAAGTGATTAAATAATAGATATAGTACAAGCGAATTGATTGAGAGAGGAGACAAATAGAGAGAAAAAGTAAGATATAAAGTGAAGTATAAAAAAAAATACTTACCAAAAAAGGTATAAGAAACTTATAGGCGGACAGACCAAAATGGTAAAATGAAAAACTTATAGGCGCACGGAGTGAGTGAGTATAAACTAAGTCAAAGTAAAGTTCAGTATAAACTGACAAATCTCATAAATTGTTTGCACATTGGTATCACTAAACGCTTGTGTAAAAAAAAAAGATTAAAACATCATTTAATTGTATACAATGTTTGAAGAGAAGTCAATCACAATACTTTGACTCTCTCAAATCCAATTACAATTCTATTTTACTCACCTAAATATTTTACAATAATTTTTTTTTACACATGTCATGTATTAAAAATAATAAAACGCGATTTTTTACTAGCCATCATCCAATGCCGTGCCTTGTCCACTCCATTTGCGCATTCTTTCCGATGCTTGTGCTACCTGCAATTTCATCTACATTATTAGTCTCATATTTCACTATCTAGATTATTGACACGTATAAAGTAAAAAAAAATAACAATAATGTTCAATAATAATCATAGCCACACGTGTTGATATAAAAAGTGGAACGTGAAAAATGACACAGAGAAATGAAACCACGTGATCACCTCCTCTTCCCAGTTTGTTCTCCACACAACGATGACGAGAATTACCGTTTGCAAAAAAGTTCCGAATATCATTCCAATCCAAACTCCCTGCAACAAAATGCATCCATAATCATATATGTGTCTTTCGCGAACGGATTCAGAAATTTTCAGTAGGGGCTCAAAAATACGAAGCACGTTTCCCATGGAGCACATGGAAAATGTGCGTTCGTCTCTATGTCTATGAGAGCGTACGAACGAACCTGAACACCTAATTTTGTTTTATAACCAAGAAAAAATCCAATAGGGAGACCTATGACATAGTAACAAGTGAGATTAATATAAGCCACTAGCCCTTGCCACCCTCCTCCTATAGCAACTCCTGCAACAAACAAACAAACCATGTTTTCATATTAACGAACGCAAACCACGAAGTATTATATGAACATGGTTTACAATAGTCCTTAATGTAAAACTGGTTTCATTCTTATTCGGGTCATATCATAAACCATGTTCATATAAAACAAGTAACGGAACGCAATGCAAACCATTTTTTCATCTTAACGAACGCAAACCACAAAGTATTATATGAACATGGTTTACAGTAGTCCTTAATATAAAACTGGTTTCATTCTTATTCGGGTCATATCATAAACCATGTTCATATAAAACAAGTAACGGAACGCAACGCAAACCATATCTTCATCTTAACGAACGCAAACCACAAAGTATTATACGAACATGGTTCACAGTAGTCCATAATATAAAACTGGTTTCATTCTTATTCGGGTCATATCATAAATCATGTTCATATAAAACAAGTAGCGGAACGCAATGCAAACCATTTCTTCATCTTAACGAACGCAAACCACAAAGTATTACATGAACATGGTTTACAGTAGTCCATAATATAAAACTGGTTTCATTCTTATTCGGGTCATATCATAAACCATGTTCATATAAAACAAGTAACGGAACGCAACGCAAACCATATCTTCATCTTAACGAACGCAAACCACAAAGTATTATACGAACATGGTTCACAGTAGTCCATAATATAAAACTGGTTTCATTCTTATTCGGGTCATATCATAAATCATGTTCATATAAAACAAGTAGCGGAACGCAATGCAAACCATTTCTTCATCTTAACGAACGCAAACCACAAAGTATTACATGAACATGGTTTACAATAGTCCTTAATGTAAAACTGGTTTCATTCTTATTCGGGTCATATCATAAACCATGTTCATATAAAACAAGTAACGGAACGCAATGCAAACCATTTTTTCATCTTAACGAACGCAAACCACAAAGTATTATATGAACATGGTTTACAGTAGTCCTTAATATAAAACTAGTTTCATTCTTATTCGGGTCATATCATAAATCATGTTCATATAAAACAAGTAATGGAACGCAACACAAACCAACTTTTCATCTTAACGAACGCAAACCACAAAGTATTATACGAACATGGTTCACAGTAGTCCATAATATAAAACTGGTTTCATTCTTATTCAGGTCATATCATAAATCATGTTCATATAAAACAAGTAACGGAACGCAACGCAAACCACTAAGTATTATATGAACATGGTTTACAGTAGGCCCTAATATAAAACTGGTTTCATTCTTACTCGGGTCATATCATAAACCACGTTCATATAAACAATTAACGGAACCAACCTGATATAACCGGTTGGATGCTGTTAAGCACCATGGTTATAGCAAGGAGATAGGCCAAATCACTAACTGCTTTCTGCATTCTGTCACTATTTGTAAAAAGAACTGCAAAATCATCCTTTGTTGTTATAATGAGCACCATGCACAACAACCCTATTAAGAGAGATTCGGCTACAGACACGAACAACGAGTACTTTGCTGCCCTCGGATGCCCCGATCCAAGCTCGTTGGATATCCGAACACTACAAAATCCAAATACCATATCAAACACCATTCAGAACAGTTGAAAAGATCCAATAGGGTGGAACACGAAAAATGTAATCGAGGAATTAAATTCTCGACTTACCTTACGGCTGCATTAACTCCAATGAACAGCATACCTTCCCATCCATTCAGATTCATGCTGTAACAAATCAGTAAAAATGATCAGAACATTAGCACTTATAATGTCTTAGTCACAACTTTTTTCACGAGCTTTTAATTTTTGCAATTCGATGCATGTTTGAAAGGTCGTCTATGAATGATAGTGATTTTCTTTCGCAATTACTCATTCAGTTCCAATTTAATTTTTCGTCTTTTATAATTATTTGTATAAAATGACTAATATACCCCTTTTACGGATTATCAAAGAACGAAGGGAGGACTTACCAGATGGAAAGGGATCCAACGGCGATGACAGGATCTTCAAGGTGGCCGGTGATAACGATAATGCTCATAAAGTACCAAATCTCCAAGCAAAGCATGACAGCCGAAGCAACGGAGAGCTTCACAAAAGCCCAAAGGTCCTTAAACGCCTGCGAAGACAAACCGCACCAGCTGTCCTGGCACCAGCCGAGAATGTAGGCCAGCTGAGCCAGCGCGATGACCCAACCCGACAGGTCATAGGCAGCAGCCGCGCCAACTAGGCCCCAGTCGAACACTCTGATGAACAGAATTAGCACGCCAATGTGCATGAATACTGCGACGAAACCAACCCACGCTAGTATGGCTACTTTGCTTTGAGCTTGTAAGAATTTCTGTGTTGGGAAGTTTAAGGCTAGAGAAAACATTTGAGGGATTATGTATATGGAGAATGTCCCGGCTATATCGGCTATGTCGTGGCGTTGCCCGAGTAGTTTTAGCAGAGGTTTCGAGTAGACGTAAAGTGGTAACAAGAAGAAACAAGCACTTGTGAGAATTATCCATGATCTTTGCATGTAAACTCCCAATGTCTTGATTTCGCCTGCTCCGTATGCTTGTCCACATAACGTTTCCAACGCACTAGCCATACCTAGCTGCGACAAAGTATTATATAAACCATTTTCATACCGTGAAAAAACAGAATTCGTCATGTAAACATAATAAGAGAAGATAATGACTAACCAAAAACCCGAAGGACAAGTTTGCAATGACAGACAACGAAATGGCGACGCCAGAGAGCTCAAGATCTCCAATGTGACCAATAAAAATGCTCGTAAATGAATTGATGCCGTAGTTACAGAGAATGTTGAAGGCAATGGGAGTTGCAATAGCCCACAGCTTGACAGATTCTATGTACAACAAAGTTCTAGCATCTGCAAAGGTTTTCACAGGCGGATAATCGCCTCCCTCTCCGTTCTGAAGGAACATGGAGGGGGCCTCGTGGAGATCCATGTCCTGATAATGAGACAACGGTTTGGAATCCGACAATGGTATCTCCATTTCCATGGCGACCATGTGTTCGTCTGATGATGACGACGAGGGTGAGCCATTGCTTTCCAATGCTCCTCCTCTAACATTTACTGTAACCCTCTCAATCTTTAATTGCTTAAGAAAGGCCCTGTATGGGAAATATTATTTTCCTGTTGAAACAGATTGAAAAAAAGTTGAAAAAAGAGTCAAAATTTTGGTTATTTTTTGCATGATATTTGTTTATATAGTTTCTGTTATGTTACTATCTATATATCAGGGAATTCTTACAACTGTTGGGTAGCCTTTTTTCAGATTATTATCGTGTAAACGAGTCACTGATGCAGGTCAATAATGTAGGTCTTGGGCCCGTAATTTGTAAACATAGTTTCATACAAAACGTAACGAAACATATTTGTGTGTTGTATTTTTCAACACAATTTTAGAAATTACAATATTACTATTTTTTACTAAATTGCCCTGACCTGATTCCCAGCATTTCAACAAAACTTAAACAAGGCAAGAACTATTGATTTTTACCATCTTCTTGCATTGGTCTCCATTATTACCGCCTCGTTCGCAGCCCGTCTGTAGCTCGGTGCACCTTAATGGCAACGTGATGACTTCGGCCTTTTCTCTCGATTGCCACTGAAAGATTGAATCTTTCGAGAATCATTTGTTATCAAAGTGCAGAGAATTGAAGTCAAACCGATGATTTGGAATCCTTTGAGTCTACAGAAATCGAGACATTAGCATCGAAACTTCCCGTGTCTTGAACACTTGTCGGAGACTGAGCCTTGACTCCACGAAACGACTCACCGGAAACCAACGCTTGCAGCAGCTTCGGAGGCGGCGGCACAGACACCTCCACCACCCCTTCCAGCATTTTCACCACCAACCCCATCGCAGGTCTCGTTGATTCATCGTCTTGAATACACCAAACGGCCACCAATCCAAGTCGCATTGCCTCCGCCTCGTTGTACATTCCCCCGAGCCTCTCGTCCACCACACCCACAATATTCCCCTCGATTATTTGCCTAGCCGCCCACGGCGGAAAAAACCACTTCTCCGTATCACGCTCTCCACCCCCACTAGCAGATGGCGGGCCCTCCACGTTCCGACGGCCGCCTATCAGCTCTAGTAATGTCATTCCGTAGCTGTACACGTCGGCTTTTGTGGTTATCGCAACTCCGGAGATCCACTCCGGAGCAACGTACCCCCACGTACCGCGCATCGTAGCCAGAACGCGGCTAAAGTCCCGACCAATGAGCTTTGCCAGCCCAAAATCCGATACCTTCGCTGAGAAATCTTCGTCTAATAAGATATTCTCGGGCTTTATGTCACAATGTAGAATGCAGTTTCGACACTCTTCGTGTAAATAAGCAATGCCCTTTGCCGTCCCAACAGCAACACGAAACCTAACATCCCAGCTCAGATTCTGGCTGCCTTGTCTTAAATACGAGCTTAGGGGCCCGTTTGGCATGTAATCGTAAACCAAAAGACGATGAGAGCTTTCCGAACAGAATCCTCTCAATCGAACCAAATTAACATGATGAATGTTTCCAATCGTACACACTTCTGCTCGAAATTCCTTCTCACCACCACCAGGCCTTTCGAGTCTTTTCACAGCCACAGCGATAGAATCCAACTCGCCTTGAAAGACAGCTCCAAATCCTCCATGACCGAGCTTCACAGAGAATCCTCTCGTCGCAGTTTGAAGCTCCTTATACGAAAACACCTTCAAATTCGTTACTTGAAACGCACCCTCGTCTTCCCCCTTTCGTCTCATAATCTTCCTCCTCCTTAAATACAAATTTACACTCCCAATAATCAGAATCACAACACTACCACAAATTAGACCAATCAAAAGAGTCCTCCTCGCGTTCTTCCTCTTATCTCCTCTCGTTTCGACTCTCACATACAGCTTATCCTGTATAGTACTATCGGAACTCACATTACGCAAGTTCAAAAGCGAACCATACAAATTCTTACACAAGTTATACCTCGGATTATGATACAACCCCACACACGAACAATTCCTCAAACACGCCCTCTCACACTCACTCCTACTCCCACTAAACGACACCACACTCGTCCTCTCGTAACTCACATCCCCAACCTCCTCAAACCTATCGTTACCACTACAATCCTCACCACTCTCGCGCCAACACCCCTCGGAAAAATCGTCCTTACTCCACGACACACCGTTCACAGGCTTAAAACCATTCAAACAATGACAAGGACTCAAAGGATTCCCACTACAAAACCCCAAATTCCCACACAATGCATACACTCTACAAGGACTCTCAGGCTGAGACCAAAAAGTATTCCAAATCTCACTCTGTTGGGACCATGTAAACTGCTTCAACTGCCCCGTGTGATCGAGGACGAACCTCGTCAACGGGGGGTTTACGCCGCTCTCAATAGGCACCTCAGTGTACCCAAAAGTTGCAAATGGTGTAAAAGGATCAATAAATTCAAATCTATATATGTAAGGAATAGTCATTTGAGGCACACCAGCAAATGCATTAGAATTTCCACTCCAATTACCAGTAGTCCAATAAGTAAACAATTCTAAACTAACATTATTAGTGTAAAACAGAGCGAGCTCACCATAATCAGGTGGGTTCAACCGCAGGGAATACCTCCCCGGAGATGGGTCAACGGAGCTTCTCCACGAAGTCAAACTTTGCTCCGCCGTGATATTCATCCCCGGAAGCCACGTGTCAGTCGGAAAATCGAAACTTTGCCACACTACTTTTCCACCCCCATTCAAAAGTACCAAATTACCCTGCTCCAACAGCTTTAAATCAGTCCCTTTCTCCGAATTCTTTGTCTCCCACATGATGATTCTTGATTCTTGATCTATTACAGCTAATTTCCCCTCATGAGTGATTTCTACACTTGCGGATGACAAATTCTTGATGGGTTTTTCACGATTTGCGACCCAAACACAAGCGGGAATCGGGATTGAAGCGTAACAAATTCCGAAGTACCAATTTGAATCATCGTTTTCCGCGAAAAATCCGGCCTTAAATGTCTTGTTTTCACTCAGAAAAATTTCATCTTTCACTGATTTTGAAGATGAAAGAGTGGGAAAAAGTGAAGAAATTAGCAAAAACGTGAGGGTTATGATGCTTACAGGCATTGACATTGTGGAATCGGAATGGAGTGAAATTGCATTTTTGAAAAGATTGGAACTTTGAAGTGGGTTTTTTTTGGGTTTGAATTTTTTTGAGAAATTGTTGATTTTTTTGATTATCTGAGAAAGGTGTCGCTATCAGACAAGCGAGAAACAATGGTCAAGGACTCGAGGTGGGGGGAATATACGTTAATATCCTTGGTGGTTGAGTGTATTTTGGAATATACCGGGGTTAGTTTGGTAAATAGAGAAGTATAAAGTAAAGAATATCGGGAGGAAAGATGTTGTGGCAGACAGGAGATCTTGGATTCCAACACAGATTTGACTTTTGATCTTCACACTCATAAAAAAAATAAAATCTTCATCCATGTGGGAAGCAAGAGTTCTTAAAAAAAAATACTCGGTTTCGGATGATTTGCACAGTTTGATCGACGCACATTTTAGAAAAATGAAATTTGATGATTGACGATGAAAGATAAAACAAGGGTATTTTAGGTCATTTGATGAGGTGTAAAGTGAATTTTATAAGGTGTAAAGTAAAATATAGATAAAAAAAAATGTGACAATTCTGAAAATAAAAAATCTTTGAGAATATATTAATTTTATGGGGGTATTTTACATTGAGAGGTGTGCAAATAATCTTGAACTACCTAATAAAAAAAACGTGCAAGTATTTATGAGACCGAGTGAGTATAAAATTGAACATAATTTTGTTATTTAAAAAAATACTTCCTTTGTCCGTCTACAACTTTCCATTTTACCATTTTGATCCGTTTACCTATAAGCTTCTTCATACTCTTTTTAATAAATATTTTTAATTTTTTATTCTTACACTTTACTTTATATCTATTATTTAATCACTTTTCATAATCTCTAACAAAAAAAGTAATGAAAAATTTATAGACCGACACACAGGGAGTATGAAACTTTGCAACGAAAGTAAAAAAGCTTAATGCGGAAGAGAGGAAATAGTAATTGAATGGTAACTACTCCCTCCGTCCGCCTATAAACTTCCCATTTTACCATTTTGGTCCGTCCATCTATAAGCTTTCCATACTTTTTTTGGTAAATACTTTTTCTTACATTTCACTTTATATCTTACTTTTTCTCTCTATCTCTCAATCACATCACTTGTACTATATATATTATTTAATCACTTTTCTTAATCTCTGTGTCAAAAAGTAACGTGAAACTTATAGGCGGACGGAGGGAGTATTAAAAAGCGACACTCTTCTAAACTGAGTTCACGTTCACTTTTTTTTAAGCGTCACTATTGTGCATACGAAATATCACTGTTTTAAGAAATATTTAATTTTTAAACCGTTCATACCAACTCTTTTTTCCAAGGTACAAAATGCCACTGTTATGGGTACAAAATGCCACTGTTGAAAGAAAATTCTTAAACAGTGACACGATGTGTGTACAACACATTCATGCATAATCATCATATATCCATTATATTTTAAGTTTTTAACTACACCATTAATACACAAATCTAAAACACTATTTGCAAAAAAAAAAAGATTCAGGAGGGGGAAGGGGAAATAAATCTCTAGATACAGCAATAATAGTAGAAAGGCCCTCCCTCGGCATCAGCTTACGGCACAAAAATTCCGATAGATAGAATCGACAATGCACGAGAGAAAGAAAAGAGTCGATTACCTTTGCAAGGCTGGAGAAACAATGCAAGCCTGTGATATATGATAGAATTGAGTATTTACAAAGTTTCATCAAAATCAGAAGGAAACAATGCGTGGCAATGGCCGTCTAAGAAGATTAAACGAGCAAGAATCACGTGCTTCTTCGACTGGGAGGAGCACATTGGTGCCAAGAAAGTGCATCTTGAGACTTTTACAGTGTTTCATATATCATTTCCTGCAATTATACGAAAATAAGGAAAGCGTGAACACTTTTTAAAACGAACACACACACAGATGATGATCAGTGTACGAATTAATGGTGAATATTACAAACCTGATCGCAAACGGGGCAAGTATTACTTCTCTCCATCCACTCAAGTATGCACGAAAGGTGAAAGTGATGGGTACACTTGGTTGTGATTTTAGGATTTTCTGCATCGTAATCTGCAGAAAAACGAAACGTGAATGCAAATTAGATATGGTAAAGTCTAGTATGCACTCGAGTGCATGTTGTGCACCTTAGTCCATGTTGCACTTTTCAGTTTACTGACTTACACTTTTTAGTAAATGGTGTTGCACTTTTCAATTATTACTAAAAATATTATTATACAGTTTAATAATTGAAAAGTGCAACACCATTTACCAAAAAGTGTAAGTCAGTAAACTGAAAAGTGCAACATGGACTAGGGTGCACAACATGCACTCGAGTCCATAGCAGACCAACCCATTAGATATTGGATACTAATCTGACCGTATTTGTAACCGAAAGTTTTTCCATCTAATGGTCACCTTCAAGACAAGTAGGGCAAGCCTCCTCTTCGTCTTCAGTATAAACACTGAGTTGGTTCGACTTTGGAAGCTCGAGTTCTACCTTTCTCGGAGACAACGGTCCAAAGCCTAGCTGGTTTTTGCAATTCGAATTCCCGTCCTTAAGATGCATGCACGTGGGCTTTTCCAAAGTAGCATCAACTAACTCGACCTCTGTTAATTGAGGTCGTCCTAGTACCACGTCGTATGGGAGAGGTGTAGGAGGGGCGTGATAAGTGTCGGGGATTGACATATTCAAATTTAAATCGATTAACAGTCCAGGAGCAACACCATCGTGAGAGGTCAGAGACTCGTGCTCTTCTGAATCAGAGGGATACTGCAAAATCGAGTTAACAAATTCATGCCCGAGGAACTCACACTAGAACGGTAGCCAAATTTAAATCAAAGATCACATATAAGGAAGACTGTCTGAAGAAAATACACGAAGATCGTACAGCTGCAGAAACGAACTTAACGAGGGATAATTAGTTTGATATAGGATAAGTGGGATACTAACATAAAAATATACTGGAGTTCCATGAAACGGCGGCTTTCTGGAAGAAGAACAACAACCTCCCATTTCCAACTCAACGAGGAAACCGAGAGTTAAACTATCCTGGTTTTGGTTACTCTGTAAACTGCAACGAGAAGGGCGTGTTAAAAAAAGGTACGGAAATATGAGGATAATTCAATTAGAGCATCAAATTTGAGACTGCATAAACTTCAACTCAACTATTCTCGGGTAAAACTTGAAAATCGCACGAGAACGAGCCATTGAATTGAAATATACACATCACAAACAGACATATTAGTTACCTTTCTTATGGACATTATGATTCAAATAGAAATAACACATCACAAATAGACAAATTCCTATCTTTATAATACCCATTATTACACATAACTTAGTTATACTTCAGAATTCCATCATATGAACTGGCAAAAACAGTAGCTTTTGCACCAAATTAAACCGAGTAAATATGTCTTCAAACTCGAAAAAACCTTGTACATCCATAGCAATGCTTTCTAAATCGAACATAGCATCTATACTTGCAAGAAAGGTTCATAAATATATTTACAAAAAACGAAAGACTTGCATGAGACGGTCACACGAATAAACGCCCATCTCTTCCAAATGGTTAAACGTTGTGTCCAAATTATACTCCGTCTAACCTAACTAACCTAGACGTCTCACACAGGACTTCCTCTTCACAAAAACAAGCTACCAAGAATGCATAAAATTTCAGTTTCACAGAATCGCACAAACTCCAAATAACCTTGAAAACAACAGCCAAAATTTCAAAATCAACCTTTTTTTTTTTTATTGTTTCTCAATAAGCAAGGCTTTCTAAATCAAACATAGCATCTATACTTGCAAGAAAGTTTCATAAATATATTTACAAAAAAACAAAGACTTGCATGAGACGGTCACACGAATAAACACCCATCACTTCCAAACAGTTAAACGTCATGTCCAAATTATACTCCGTCTACTTCCTCTTTACAAAAAGAAGCTACCAAGAATGCATCTATACTTGCAAGAAAATTTCATAAATATATTTACAAAAAAACAAAGACTTGCATGAGACCGTCACACGAATAAACACCCATCTCTTCCAAACAGTTAAACGTCATGTCCAAATTATACTCCGTCTACTTCCACTTTACAAAAACAAGCTACCAAAAATACATTCAATTTCACAGAATCGCACAAACTCCAAATAACCTTAAAAACAACAGCCAAAACTTCAAAATTTCAGTGTAACATAACATAATTGAGTTCTACAATAAGCAAAATCAATCAAAAACCACACACAGAGCAAGCCCACAAGCATAAACTCAGTTTCACAGTTCATTAATCTCAGAAAATGAAAAAAAGTTACAATAATTCAAGAATTCACCTGAAAGCTCAATTTCATCAATGGGCATGCAAAATCAATCTTAAACCACACTCAGAGCAAGCCCACAAGCAGTAAACTCAGTTTCACAGTCCATTAATCTCAGAAAATGAAAAAAAGTTACAATAAATCAAGAATTCACCTGAAAACTCAATTTCATCAATGGGCATGCAAAATCAATCTTAAACCACACTCAGAGCAAGCCCACAAGCAGAAAACTCAGTTTCACAGTTCATTAATCTCAGAAAATGAAAAAAAGTTACAATAATTCAAGAATTCAACTGAAAGCTCAATTTAATCAATGGGCATGCAAAATCAATCTTAAACCACACTCAGAGCAAGCCCACAAGCAGAAAATTCAGTTTCACATTTCATTAATCTCAGAAAATGAAAAAAAGTTACAATAATTCAAGAATTCACCTGAAAACTCAATTTCATCAATGGGCATGCAAAATCAATCTTAAACCACACTCAGAGCAAGCCCACAAGCAGAAAACTCAGTCTCACAGTTCATTAATCTCAGAAAATGAAAAAAAGTTACAATAATTCAAGAATTCACCTGAAAACTCAATTTCATCAATGGGCATGCAAAATCAATCTTAAACCACACTCAGAGCAAGCCCACAAGCAGAAAACTCAGTCTCACAGTTCATTAATCTCAGAAAATGAAAAAAAGTTACAATAATTCAAGAATTCACCTGAAAACTCAATTTCATCAGTGGACATGCAAAATCAATCTTAAACCACACTCAGAGCAAGCCCACAAGCAGAAAATTCAGTTTCACAGTTCATTAATCTCAGAAAATGAAAAAAAGTTACAATAATTCAAGAATTCACCTGAAAACTCAATTTCATCAGTGGACATGCAAAATCAATCTTAAACCACACTCAGAGCAAGCCCACAAGCAGAAAATTCAGTTTCACAGTTCATTAATCTCAGAAAATGAAAAAAAGTTACAATAATTCAAGAATTCACCTGAAAACTCAATTTTGTGAATGGGCATGCAAATGGGTGTGTTTGTGAGGGCGGAAAGCAAGGGTTTATTTTCTTTCATGGCAGTGGGGGTGAGTGGGGCTGCTTTTTCAACTTTTCTGCAATGGTGGGGGAATCTTTGCAAATAATGGAAAATTGAAGGGGCTGTGGTGAAAAAGAGCACAAGTTTTGAAGAAAGTCAAAAGGCTAAAATTGGAAGTCGGAAAGCAACTTGTTTTGGTGTCGATTGGCACGACAACCATTAATGAAGTGGTGGTTACTTGTTAACATTTTAATTTGACACCCCTTTATTTTGAGGTCTAGTTAGCCGATTAATTCGAGAGATCAATTTTACAGTTCACTTGTGTATTTTTATGAATTTAATAGTATAAAAATAACTTACTTAAAAGCTCATGAATTCGTTATAGTATTGCAAGTATACGATCAAACAATATCGACCTAGAACCTAGGAGAGCGTAGAGCCCCAAAACTATATGTTGACATGGTGTTATAGAATTTAAACGAGATGATTGAGCAAATACCAACAAGAAAAATAAACACTAAAAAGTAAAAGTAAAACTAACTCTCAAAATGAAAGTGCAAGTGGACGAATTACTTCAAATATTTTCTTTATGGTTGTGTTTGGATGGGGGGATTTGATTTAAGGAGGCATTTCAAATTAAAGGAATTAAAAATGCATGGATTTCAAATGACATGGTTTTACTGAGAATTTGAAATCTCTCTCAGTTTTAACTAAAAAAATGTGTTAACACAAATCTAAGTATTTGAAATTCATTCATAATTCAAACATGTAGAATGGATTTGGATTATAAATTTGAAATCCATAAGCCCAAATCCACCCAACCAAACGCAACCTATGTGAAATCACCAATGAATTGACGAATTAACTACAAGATTATGTCTAATGACTCGATGTGAAATTGTTTGCACATAATTTATTTTTAAGTTATCGTTCTATTTTATTGTTTTCATTTCATTTTTAAAAGTAATACTCCATCTATTCCATAGGAATTTGCACACTTTCTATGTCTCATCCCAATTTGCACACTCCATAAAAGGAAATATTGTCATAACCCTCACCCTCAAAATATACACATATTTACTCATGTGTCTTTACTTTTTCACACTCAATATACCGTTTAATTTACTTTATTCATAAAAGTTTATAAAATTACCACTCAAAACATCACTCATTACACTTTTTTTAAAGGGGATCACTCATTACACTTTTTCTTACACATTTATTAAAATGTATGTCATCCCAAGGGTGCAAGTTTCTGAACTGATGGAGTACTAGTTACATTTTTTTTTTATTGATTCAACTAATATCTCGTTATATTTTCTATTTTATACATGAACTTATTAATATTTATTTAAATTGATCGTAAATTTGGATGAAGTGGCCAGGTGGGTATTAGTTTGTTGTTTTAAATGAATTATGGCACTACTACAATTTTTATTTTCTGTCTTTAGCCTACCAAACCAAGTGGGGTCCTCAAGTTTAAAAATACTTAATACTCTCTCCGTCTATGAAATGTAGTTTCATTTGTTTTATATCATGCATCTATAAAATATAGTCTCATACACTTTATTTCAATCATCACTTAATTACTTAAATTGTCATCAATTTTATTCACAAACAATCATAATAATTTTAACAATACCCTACAATACCCTTATTTTATCTATCATTTCCTTAAAACATATCTCAATGAGACTATTTATTATGAACAAAAGGAGTATTTACATAATTTCTTTGAATACTCCCTCTGTTCCATGATTATTTGCTCCTTAACGGGCGTTCCAACATTATTTGCACACTCCAAAAAAGGAAATAACTCACATCATTTTTATCCTTACAACATTCATCTAATTTAAAAAATGTCACTCTATTTGGGCCCACAATTTAATATCTACCTTCACTTTAGTCAAATCTTATTCACTTTAGTCAATAAATTACCAATAATACCCTTCCTTTATTCCATCATACACATCACTATATTCCATTTTTTTAATTTCCGTGCCCGGTCAAACCATGCACAAAATTATGGGACGGAGGGAGTAGTATGGAGTATTTATTTCGGTACATGAATATTTATTATTTATCTAGATTTGACAAACCAACTAATTATTCGTTTTATGAACCAAAATGGACTCACGTCGTTTGGAGAAATTGACTTAGTATTTATCTTAAGGTAATTTAGTAAATGAAAATTAAGTAGACAAGATACAACATATAGGCAAAAACTGGGTTCATTTATTAGTATGAATTCATGCATGAATATAATCTTAAGGGTATTGTAGAATATTGTGGGGTCCGTTGTTAATAAAGTGGTTATTTCTGAATAAAGTTCATGACAATTTGAGTAATTAATGGATGATTAAAGGGTGTTATAAGACTACATTTTATGTACAAAGAATATAAGTCAAATGAAACTAATTTTTGTAGAGGGAGTAAATAATACAGTATGTAACATATACATGAAAGACAACTCCATCTTGTAAATTTGATGGGTCAACTCAATAAAAAGTGCTTCTATAGTAAGGAGAAGCTTGTGTTACGTAAAGGTCAAAGACGATGTCGTTGGCAACTGAAAATAAACAGCTTGCAATTTGTAGTATAAATTAGGAATTAAAGTTTTCATCGTCCATTAAATTTAACTTATTTTGAATTTTAATTTTGTTTCCATAAATTGATTAAAATTTTGAATTCAGTCAAATTATTTGTCATTGCACGGGTAAATGAACCGGTAAAATCCTTAGCTAGTGCATTTTCTACCTATGAGTAAATTAACGGTTAATTTAAATTGCACACAAGGTAAGGATTTAACCTGGATCAAAATCAATTTCATCATACCTGTTCATTTACATGTAATTACCTACTGAATTTAAAATTTGAATCAACTAATGAGACTAAATCCCTATAAATTATTGCACAGCTAGTCAGCTACCCGCCAATCCTCCTCTCTCTAAAATTGTAGAGGTCGTTAACCATGATAAGTCCATTGGAAGGTGGCCAAGGGCGGAGCTCCGCCGCGAGCAACGAAAGTCTGGCACCAGGTCCGCCGTGAAGAAGGCCGCCCGTTCCGTCGCATATGCTCTGGTGGCTTGTTTCTCTCCCCCTGCCCCTCAACCAGACAAAAACTCCACCAACACATTACATGATTCTTCTGGTAATTTGACTATTTTTTTTTTAATGAAAATATTCGGATATTTTTTTCGATATATTATTTTTTGTGGTTATCGATATCAACTTTGGACAGAAACAATATTTACACTAAATTTATAAAAAAAATGTCCATATGAAATAATAATATCAAGACTAATATCAAAAGAATATCTGAAAATGTCAACAAATTAAAAAAATATCATACGAAATAACATTGTATGTTATATTTTATATAAATATATCACGGATGTAAATGTGTTTAAATTGTTTTGTTGAATTTATGTATTAAAAAATTGTTATAAAATTTTCACAATTTTTAAAATTTATCAATATTGATATATCCATCAATAATTTTACAAATTTGAGGTTTCGATATTTTCATTAAATACCGATATTTTCAACCTTGATGACTAGGAGTAACTCCATGATGAGGTTTTTTTTTTTTTTTTTTATGGAAATTAAATACCCATCCCTTTTTTCCCCTCCTCATGACTCGAACTCAGAACCTAAAGTCTAGGTAATGGTGTTCTAACCACTTGAGCTGTCCCACTTTGTCTCCATGATGAGGTTTTGATATTGTGGAAATTGTGGCTTTCTTCTATGCCCTTTTAAATAATTTGTACTCCCTTCGCTCTCGTTCAATTGTGTCTTTCACTTTGGTCAAAGTGCACAAAATTTAATACTAGAATTGTTTATTAGTATAATAAGAGATAAAATAACTCTTAGTTTGGAGGATGTATTAGTCAATTGAAGAGAATTAAAAAAAAAATGTTATTGGATAGGAAAAGCAGTTACATTCTGTGTAATTTTGAGATATTCAAAGAAAATAATTAGAAATAATAAAATTATTTTTTTACCATTTTAAAAAGTGACAATCTAATAAAAAATGGATCAAAATGAAAAATGAGCAATCTAATTAGAGACGGTGGGAAGCAATATGTTCAATTAATTAAGTGCATAACAAGGTGACAATGTTGACTTCAATTGCTAAAACTAGACTCACATTTATGACATGATTATTTATCATTGATCAAGTGTTGCCATTGAGATGTCGTGTACTAGTTACATGTAGTTAAATTTTCTAATTGAATTATGTTAGCTGATACACAAAAGTGCAACCTTCCATTAAGTCCGTATCTCGTTTTCACATTTTATTTACTCTGCATCTTACGAGATGTGCCATTTTCGTTGCGTTTTTCAGTTCCACGGAAGAACACAGACAACGTCGTGGAGTTGAAATGATGATCAGTTTGGAGATTTTTAGTTGGTTTCATCTGTATGCACAACAAATTATTTTGAGGAGTATTTTCCCAATTTTTTAAAACTGTATATCCCTTGCTTGTTCAGAATCATTTTCATCCACTTTGTAATCCTTTTGGATGTTTGTTTTGGGACTCACCCGTCTGGATGGGGGACGGAACGTCCCACATCCTGTTCTAGTTCGGGATTTCATATCCGAATTTCACTATCCAACTCTATCCACCTCTATATATATTATACTATTATAATAATACAACATTATATATTCTTACACAATTGATTTGACATAAAGTTACATTATATAATTTTATAATACAACATCACCCACTCTTACACAATTTGATTTGACATAAAATTACATCTCATCCTACTCAAAATCTCAAAACAAACACACAATTACTGTTTATCAGGATTTCTCCTTCGAGAATTTCCCTATAATCCCAAAACAAACATGCCCAAAATATTTGGTATGATTTTACATATAGACTCTATTCTTTTCCTGTATTAAACGGGCATGACAAATAAACAAGAGCAACACTTTTGTAAAGTATTTCAACGTGAAATAGCTTTTAAAAAATCACTATTTTACATGTGAATTTTTATCTTATTTATCAATATTTCATATAAGTTTTGGTGAGCCCAAGAGAAAGGAAATAGTGAATTACCTTTGCAAGGCTGGAGAAACAATGATCATAATTTCTTAAATAAAATAAATTTAGATTGGTGAGAAAAAAAAATAAAAATAGACAGGTAGGACACCAAACTTTATGTTATAATTTAGTGAAGCATTGAAAAGTACTCAAAATCTAATGACTTAATATTAGGATAAGCTGTATCATTATGTGCGCAATACTTTGTTTGATTATATTTGTATATTATTATTATATTTATATATAAATAAATTCTCAAATTCGAATCTTAATTCATTATTTATCTATGAAAATTTTATTTTGGTATATGAATATTTATCTATGAAAAATTACTACTATACATTATTTATTTTGGTATATGAATATTTATCTAGATTTGACAAACCAACTAATTATTAATTTTATGAACCAAAATGTGACCTCAAAGTCAAGTTACCATTCACGTCGTTTGGAGAAATGGATTTATTATGGTTACGGTATATAACATGAATTTGTCTAAAAACGGAGTATACTAAAAGTAAAACAATTTCAATTTTGATAATGCCTTTTTTTTTTGTTGCTTAATAATAATTTGTTTTGGATTTTCTTTGTTGTTAGAAATGAATAAATTATTACCCCATCCCTCCATAAAAGTAGTTTTATTTAACTTTACACACAAATTAAGAAAAATCAATAAATGTATTAAGTTTAACTAATACTCCGTATATCTATTTTACTTTTATATTTCATAAATCTGGTATAAATTTCAAAGCAGCTGAGTTTTAATTACTCTTAATTCAATAATAATGACTAATTATGGAGTAAGTTCAATTAAAAATAAAATTGTCAATAAAACATTTAATATAAGTAAATAAAGAAAATGTGACTATAGTTTAAAACACTAAAAAAAAAGAAAACTAATAATTTATATGCTTGCAATAGAATAAAATAAAAAAGGGATTTTCTTTCGTACTAACCCTGAAAAATTTAACTTCCATTATTATAGACAAGAATCCGACCATAAAATTTGATGGATCAACTCAACAAGAAAGTACTCACAAAGTGGCAAAACACTCTAACAAATGGGTTGGTCTGCTATGGACTCGAGTGCATGTTGTGTACCCTAGTTCATGTTGCACTTTTCAGTTTACTGACTTACACTTTTTGGTAAATGGTGTTGCATTTTTCAATTATTAAACTGTATAATAATATTTTTAGTAATAATTGAAAAGTGCAACACCATTTACCAAAAAGTGTAAGTCAGTAAAACTGAAAAGTGCACATGGACTAGGGTGCACAACATGCACTCGAGTGCATACTAGACTTTACTCTAACAAATTTGTGTGTCGTAATATTAACATCAACCACAAAATTCTATAAATCAACTCAAATAACGAGAAGCTCTAGCAAATTCGTATGTCATTGTATCGACTCCATCGACCCGGACGTAATCAAAGAGTTATTGTTGTAGACCCCATAATTCGTAAAGGTCAAAGACGACGTCGTTGACAAATAAAAATAAACAGCTTGCAATTTGGAGGAGTATAATTTATTGCACAGCTACCCGCCACTCCTCCGATTCCCCCTTTTCTCTGCAATCACGAGTGTCGTTAACCATGAGAAGTCCACTGCACGGCGGCCAAAGGCGGAGCTCCGCCGCGAGCACACCTGTACATCTGTCCAACTCTCCTAGCACCTCCACATACTCCTCTGTTTCCACCTCTTCTCGAAAGTCCGCCACCAGCAGCGCCACCAGCACGTCCGCCGTGAGAAGCGCCGCCCGTTCCGTCGCGGATGCGCTGGTGGCTTGTTTCTCTCCCCCTGCCCCTGAACCAGACAAAAACTCCACCGACACATTCAATGATTCTTCTGGTAATTTGGCTAGGTCTTTTTTTGTGATAGTCATTTTGAATTTTGAAATTTCATTTCATGATTATTTTATATATTTGGTAATATCTTTAATTAATTACAGGAAATTAGTATTGTAATTTGTAGGATCTTAGTAGTAAGGTTTTGATCTTGTGGAAATTGTGGATTTCTTCTAGAGCAGTTTTTTTTTTTTGTTGCCTTTTGAAAATTTTAATATGTTCAATTCTTAGGTGCATAAGAAGGTGACAATGTTGGCTTGTATTGGTAGAACGAAACTCACATTTATGACATGATATATTTATCATTGATCAAGTTTTGCCAATGAGATGCTGTGGACTGTTTAAATCCTTTCACAATCTTACTGAAGTGGTAGAAATTATGTATCTGGATGTTCCATCAAGTTCGTATCTCGTTTTTGCATTTTATTTACTCTGCATCTCTAGCTCTGTAGCTGTGCAAACAATAATAATTTCAGAATTTCAATAAGGGCTCTAGTTAGGTATTCATTGTTGGGGCTACGATTATGCAATAGTAATAGGACTGATGTGGCTGATACGGTCGTGTTATAATCATTTGGATCATTTTCTGGCACTATGAATGCTATAGTTCATAACATTATGCGATTTAAATGGCTTATTAGTGTTTCTAATCAGAGACGAAATAGGTTGCAATATTTTTGCAGTTGATCAAAGTTGTTGTTTTGTCTGAAGCGTCAAGTGGAGGCAGGAAGAGACGTGTTTCAGGTCACGGGATATATGGTAGTTCCAATGATTCAACTCACTCGAAAGAGCCGGGAAGTGTTAAGTTCACCATGGAAGAAATCCTTAAGGCAACCAAAAACTTTTCGCCTAGCTTTAAAGTTGGACAAGGAGGATTTGGAACAGTCTATAAGGGTCAACTTGAAGATGGAACTCTTGTGGCAGTTAAACGTGCAAAGAAGGTTAGAATGTAGGAACAAACATATTAGTGTCCTAAATTCTCTAAAGTGTTAGTTTTTAAGTCTTTTCTTGCTCTGTAGATTGTGTATGATAAACACTTAGGACAAGAATTTAAAAGTGAGGTTCGGACACTGGCACAAGTGGAACATATGAATCTAGTAAAATTTTACGGGTTTTTGGAGCATGAAGATGAAAGGATTCTTGTTGTTGAGTATGTTGCCAATGGAACCCTTAGGGAACACTTGGATTGTGAGTTCTTTCCCTTTAAATTATTACATGATCCTACAATATTTACAATATTTTTAAAAAAAAACATTTGGTCGATTTTCTGATGCAGGTGTGCAAGGTGATACTCTCGACTTTGCTTCACGTCTAGACATTGTGATTGATGTGGCACATGCTGTTACATATCTGCATACGTACACAGGTTTAAACTTTTGTAAAATTGGTGAATTTCTTGCAATATGTATTTTTGTGTGTTAGAAATGAGTTGTTTTTCATGCAGACCATCCCATTATCCATAGAGACATCAAGTCTTCCAACATTCTGATAACTGAAAACCTACGAGCAAAAGTAGCCGACTTTGGCTTCGCTCGATTGGCAGCTGATTCTGAATCGGGAGCCACTCATGTTTCTACTCAAGTTAAAGGAACTGCTGGCTATTTAGACCCTGAGTACCTTCAAACTTATCAACTCACAGAGAAGAGTGATGTTTATTCGTTCGGTGTTTTACTTGTGGAGATTATCACTGGCCGGCGCCCTATTGAACCTAAACGGGATCCTAAGGAGCGCTTGACTGCCAGATGGGTACATATCTTTTTCAACAAAAACCTCTATACATCAGTTGCGTCGTGCAATTAGTGTGCATTTTAAAAAGTTTGTCATTTCACTAAAAAGTATTAGCTGTTTTACTAAAAACTGATAGTTCTGCACCAGTTGCACGTGAAATGCCTTGAAAAACTGAAATTCAAATGTGTATAAACTGCAGGCTATGAAGAAGTTTCAAAATGGGGATGCAATCTTTACGCTGGATCCGAGGCTGGAAAGATCGCCTGGAAACAACTTTGCAATGGAAAAGATTTATGAATTGTCGCTACAGTGTTTGGCTAGTCATCGGAAAAACAGACCAACGATGAGAAAATGCGCAGAGGTGCTTTGGAGCATCAGAAAGGATTACAAGGAGCTATCTACTTCACATGTCATTCAGTGAATATATATTCCAGTACAGTTTGCATATGTTTTTTGATGACACGAGATGTGCCATTTTCGTTGCGTTTTTCAGTTCCACGGAGGAAGACATCGTCATCGTCGTGGAGTTGAAACTTGAAATGATGATCCTGCACAGTTTGGAGATTTTAAGGTGGTTTCATCTGTATGTGTTGCCTTGTATGCATAAAAAATAATTGCCAATTTTTTAAAACTGTATATCCCTTGCTTGTTCAGAATCATATACTTTGTAATCCTGTAATATTTTGTGGGATTTTACATATAGATTCTATTCTTTCCCTGTATTTTGACAAATAAATGGAGTAAGTTTTGTATGAACTATGTTTACCATAAACTTACCTTGAATCATCAGTGATGCGTTTACATGACGAATCTTGTTTTCATGATAAGCCTTAGTATGAAAAGGGTTCATATAATACTGTATTTATTTAATCGAACCCTAATTCAGATAATTATTATTTACATATATATGGGTTGAAGAATATGAAATACAGTTAGAAACATGAGTTCAGCTGAACAGCTACTTACTTCAAAATGTGCTTTCTCAATATCTCATCTATGGTATATATAAAGGAGAAAAAGAATGTATCTATCGTGCAAGTCCTTGTTCGCCTCTGGTGAATGAATTTTGTCGAGTTAACTCGTAGCTCCCGTCTGAAGGTCCGTCGTTCTCACAGCTCACGACTTTTGCTTTCGAGCAGAGGAAGAGGAACGAGGACGTGTATATAAATATGTGCCACAAACTGCACATAAGTTTTCACCAAACATGAGGAAAATGTTTTTTAAGGACAGTAAGTTAGAGGTAGCTAAATGAGGACGATAACTTTTAAAAGTCGCGAATTGAAGCTAAACCAGCCCAAATCAACAAAACGGGCTAATAAGCCCGATTTGGTCTAAATTGTTAGTCTGAAAAGTTACGGTCCTCATTTTGCCACCCAAAAAAGATCCCACCGTATACCTGTGCCATATCCAGTAGTTTTTAGAGCTCTCCGTTTTCCAGCTTACTGCAGCCATTGCCAATGCGGCGAAACCTGCTATTATAAATCCCCAGCGGAAGCGTTTTATGATCGTCTTGACAGTGTTACAACTCCATACTTTGATAATATCCCATCTGAATTCACAAAAAATTGATTCCATAACGAACATTTCACAACACGAAGATACTAAGAAGTTCGTCATCATGGAAAAGACTGATCAGTGAACGTACCTTTCGAGGAGATTCATATGGAACTCTCCTGGAAACGAAAATGTACGATTACGAGCACAGAACTCAACGAGCCACCCAACAAGAAGGCCAAGAGTTCCTAGGCCTATTACGTAACCAATATTCTTGGACCTGCAAAACTTATGACGGTTAGACTATATCAGAAACGTAAGACGTAAGACATAGGACTCGACTCAACGAAGTTATTATACCTGGTTGGTCCCATTTCGGCCAACAGGGCAGTTATGATTGCAAGAATGGTGTGAATTGTCCGTTTTGAAGCTTCACTAATCGTGGCCAAGTACACAAATGTACTACAAACGGCCATGAACGAAAGCCAGAAGTCCAAGAACTGATAGCAACGTTCATGAATTAGAAATATAAACGAGGAAGACAGAGACACGTGAATTGAGGGCAAATCAGCCCGAATTTCAGCCTGACACATGCAAATCACGTGACATTGATTTGGGTTGATTCAGGCCGATTTGGCCTCAATTCACGACTTTTAAAAGTTACAGTCCTTAAAAAACATTTTTTCCGACTTTTATATATACCTGTAGGACACGAAATGATAATACACACCATGTCCCGACGTCACATGAATGATACAGTGCACTTGAGATACCACTTGATGTGTATAGAACCCATTCTGCAAATGCCTAGTGACAAAAAAAAAAGCCATTCGATTTATTTTCTAATCATATAAATCTGCTGACGACGCAAAAAGTTTTAGAAAAAACACAAGTAAATTCAAATATACGAAAAACAACGATCTTGATATTATTACCTTATTACGGAGGGCCCAATACGCTGGGAAGACTGCTGCAGCATTCGAAGCTATGAGGAAAATAGATTGTTTGATGTGCCCTGCTCGAGATTTCTCCGTTTTTTCATTAAAAAGTCATTATACAGCAAGCTACAAAACACTTCATTAGGAAGAAATTAACTTGCCTCGATGGGACACAAGTTCAACACTGCAGTCGAAACCTCCATGGTTGCGATCACAAGCACAATAACTAATTGGTAAGATAGATATTATGAGTTGGTTGGTTCACATTCGTTCTATATATAATGTAAAAGAAGAGCACGACGAGCAAACCTGTATAACGAAAGTCCACTCGTATCCAGCACCGACTGACACGTTCCATGAGACGAGCATTTATGTGGACACCTCTCTAAGGAGAAGAAAATATCGGTTTGAGCAGAATCAGAAGGGCGTAATTGTCTCAACCCGAAGCTCCAAGATCCTCCTCTAACATATAACATATAAAAACTAATCGTCTCGTCGCTATAATCATACATCTTGAAAAACATGGACCCATTGCTGCTACTTGAGCTGTTAGCATAAAAGTAATCCCAGCTACTAAGAGACGGCAATCCTCCATATCTTGCGTAGACTTCATAGTTAATCTTCGATTTTGAACTAAGACGAATATGGACATTTCCTCCCGTTGCACCATAAGGAATTTCCAGGGAGAAAAACGTCCAAGAACCATCACGATTTTCACCAGTCGAGAAGTTGCTCAAAAGGGGCTCCAGAGAAAAGCCATTCGGATCATCTGACACCTTCCCGTTTATAGGCATGAATTTGGATTCGAAAGGGACAGACGGGTTCGTCCTAAGAACTGTCTGCAGTAAAAAAAACCTTCACCATTAACAAAAACGACACCTCAATAAACAACAGTACGAAAACTTAAAACTATACCTGAAGATCGTATCTTTCGAACGTGCAATTCAATCCAGCTTTTCCGAGAGGACACTGAAACACTTGCCATATTAACAAATAACACGCCTTTAAGCTTTCGTTTACAACAACCTCACTTCTATTCGAGTTATCAATCAGTTGAATCGTGATATACCAACGACCAGCTTTAGGAAAAGTTATAACCAAAGGGGCCTTACTTAAGTCACCAGAAAAATCATAAACTGCTTTCAGTGGCATTACACCATATCTAGCATAACACAGTAAAGACATATTTCGGGTGATATTTGAAGGCTGCGTTTGGCCGAATGTCAAATTGGCTACTGCGATAAAAAGCTCTTCAGCAATTCCCATCACGTCTACTGCATAGATTTTCGATTCATTCTCATGACAAACAATGCCATTACCATCTCTGCAGGCAATAGCATTATTTTCATTGTGAAGGCCGATTTCAGTTAAATTATAGCCGTTGTTACACGAAAGCATAGTAACTGTTTGGTTACAGAACTGGCCCAACATTGTCGAGCTCGTGCATCCTTCCACAGTGATGTTTCCACTAAAGGAGTATTCCGAGCCTCGATTTATCTGAATTAAATCAAAACAGAAAAGGATACTACAACTTATTAGCATCCAATTTCATGGCGTCTAATTCAAAATATAACGAAAATCGTTTCTATACAGACAGTACCATTTTAGACTGTGTCCTAACAGCTCCAATGCCGTTATATAGTCCAAAGTACCATGTACCTGGAGAAATCTGTATGAAAAAATTAATTTTCGTCGAGCAAACTCGTTTCTTTACTAGTCATTCGTAGCATACCTGTTCATTTGTCAATCGCAACCATATATTCTTCTGCACAGGGTAGCACTTCTCTGCGTTTTGAAGACTTTGTGTCCCGATGAAAGAATCATTAGAAATGTGAGCTATCACTGCAAAAACACACATATCAGAGTTACAATTGGTCGGATTTTGGTTCCAAAGTCGTCCCAAAAAGACGTCTTACTTCAAAATTTGACGACTTTGGGATACATAAGCTAGTACTAATCACACTGTTTAGTTCTTACCTAAACCTGTTACAGAAGTGTTGTAGCCGTCTGGCAAAGGCGGGCTCCCTTCTCTTACGCATATCATCGGGGCTGATGCGTTCTTTACTGCATTAAGATCCTACAAGCAATATTTTACAGCAGACTATGATAAGAAATCTGAAAGAGCTAAAGTGAGTAATATTATTTATTGTACATTGCAGAGTCTTACGACGTTTACGTCTGATTCCAAAGTTAAAGACAGTGAAGAGAACCATGGTGGCAATTCAACTGCAATGAGTCAAGAAAACGAAAAAAGAGTCGTCAAATTGGCCATGATCATGGAGTTTGTCTCTATAATACAATTTCAATTTCAAAGAGATTATGCATCTGTCTAAATGCATCACCAAATAGTGATCAATTTTACCTAAGGCCATTCTTGTTTTGGGATTCAACCGGCTGGACATGGGATATGTTACGTCTCCCATTTTGTTCTAGTTCGGGGTTTAAAATCCGAATTTCACCATCCAACTACATCTACCCCTAGAAATACGTATAAATCCTACTATTATATCACTCACTCTTACGCAATTGATTTAACATAAAGTTAAATAACAAACACACACAATCACTATTCATCTGAATTTTGAAATCCTGGATTTTTCCATCCGAATTTCCACCATCCTACGTAATCCCAAAACAAAACATGGCCAAAATGAAACAAGTCAATGTTCTAGTTCGAGATTTAAAATTCGGATTTCACCGTCCAACTACAACTACCCCTAAAAATACCTATAAATCCTACTATTATATCACTCGCTCTTACGCAATTGATTTAACATAAAGTTAAATAACAAACACACACAATCACTATTCATCTGAAATTTGAAATCCTGGATTTTTCCATCCGAATTTCCACCATCCTACGTAATCCCAAAACAAAACATGGCAAAAATGAAACAAAACAATGTTCTAGTTCGGGATTTAAAATTCGGATTTCACCATCCAACTACATCTACTCCTAGAAATACGTATAAATCCTACTATTATATCACTCACTCTTACGCAATTGATTTAACATAAAGTTAAATAACAAACACACACAATCACTATTCATCTGAAATTTGAAATCCTGGATTTTTCCATCCGAATTTCCACCATCCTACGTAATCCCAAAACAAAACATGGCCAAAATGAAACAAGTAACGTTCTAGTTCGAGATTTAAAATTCGGATTTCACCATCCAACTACATCTACCCCTAGAAATACGTATAAATCCTACTATTAAATCACTCACTCTTACACAATTCATTACATCATACCCTACTCAAAATTCCAAAACAAACACACACAATCACTATTCATCAGGATTTTGAAATCCAGTATTTCCCCGTATTCCCAAACCAAACATGACCAAAATGAAACAAGGCAATGCTCTAGTTTGTGATTTAAAATCTGGATTTCACCGTCCAACTACACCTACCTCTAAAAATACCTATAAATCCTACTATTACATCACTCACTCTTACACAATTCAATACATCATATCCTACTCAAAATTCCAAAACAAAGACACACAATCACTATTCATCAGGATTTTGAAATCTAGGATTTCCCCGTAATCCCAAACCAAACATGACCAAAATGAAACAAGGCAATGCTCTAGTTCGTGATTTAAAATACGGATTTCACCGTCCAACTACACCTACCTCTAAAAATACGTATAAATCCTACTATTAAATCACTCACTCTTACACAATTCATTACATCATATCCTACTCAAAATTCTAAAAAAACACACAATCACTATTCATCGGAATTTTGAAATCCAGGATTTCTCCGTAATCCCAAACCAAACATGACCAAAATGAAACAAGGCAATGTTCTAGTTCGGGATTTAAAATCCGAATTTCACCGTCCAACTACACCTACCTCTAAAAATACCTATAAATCCTACTATTACATCACTCACTCTTACACAATTCATTACATCATATCCTACTCAAAATTCCAAAACAAACATACACAATCACAGTTCATCAGGATTTTGAAATCTAGGATTTCTCCATCTGGATTTCCACCATTCTTACGTAATCCCAAAACAAACATGACCAAAATGAAACAAGGCAATGTTCTAGCTCGGAATTTAAAATACGAATTTCACCGTCCAACTACACCTACCTTTATAAATACCTATAAATCCTACTACTATATTCCAAAACAAACACACAATCAATCCAGTTCCAAATTTCCACCGTCCTTACGTAATCCCAAAACAAACATGGCCTAAATGAAACAAGGCAATGTGTATATATTCCTACCAAACATTCATATTCCAATCCATCAATGCTCATAACAACATAAAACCCCCCAATAAATTAATCAAACCCAAACCCACAAGAAACACAATTCTTAACCCCTTTACTTCCAACACAAGACATTCATACAGGCAAAACATACAAGATTAACACCTTAAACCCCATCAAAATCCCATCTTTTTAACAACAAATTCATATCACAAGTGAAACATTTTTACCTCTGATATAACGCCAATCATACGGCTTGAGCTGAGTTTTTGCATATGAAAAACTTGAAACAGTGTAAGTATTAATAATCCCCTGTTCTTGTGAATCACAAACACAAACAAGTACTAAAAAGATGAGACATAAACTCAGATACGATTGACCCAGAATCCAACTCTTTCCCATTTCTCTCTCCTCCCTTTTTCTCTCTCTAAATTATAAAAAATTCACGGGTGCCGCCATTCTTGATTGGAAATTCACAAACATAATATATATGTATCTGCAGTCGTACCATGAAGTATGTCTGTGTTTGTATGGGGATGAGAGTACTTATAATTTAAGAAAATATTTGGGGATTATATTATTATAATTTCTTGAATTTTCTGCAATTTTTGTGGACTTTCGGGTTGACTACTGTCGAATAGTTCAACGACCGGGCTTTATAATCAAGTTTAAAGGTTTTCATTACCATTTTTTTTAATGTACTCTAATCCATTTTGTTTGTTTAAAAAAATATTCTCCCACCTAGAAATATCCTATAAAACTAGTGGAAGATCCCGCGTATTACGCGAGAATGTAAAAAAAAATTATTTAACAAAATTTAGTACAGTATAATTTTTTAACGTAAAAAACAAAAAAAATGTAAATCAGGGAAAAACAAAATAAGAAAGGGTATGTTTGTTTTGGGATTTTGATAATTTTGAAATCTGAATTTCAAAATCTGGTGGATTTTAAAATTTTAATGTTTTTTATGTTTTGTGTTTGTTTTGAGATTTATGTAGAGTAGGATTTAACTTTATAGAATATGATTATATGTTTTATAGGTAATTATATAGAGTTTGTAGGTATTTATATGATTGACTTTTATAGGGTTTATAGGTATTTATAGAGTGAGATTTTGAAATCCTGAATCAAAATTCCAAACTATAACGGAGTGGAGTTTCGAAATCCCAAATCCGAATTTTTCATTCCAAAACAAACATGTCCAAACTGTCATAGGAGAGAGGGAGAAAGAAAAGAATTTTAAAATTAAATTAGATGAGTTAACCGTAAAGAAAATAACGGTTACAAAAAAAATAAAAACAAAGAGAAAAAAAATCAGAAATTCTGAAATTCTGTAAAATTTAGAAAACAGAAATGGAAGAGAATAGATTCAGAACTACTTATAGTAGATTTAATACCTTTAATATTATTTTATTTTTAAAATTATCACTCTTTTTTATCTAATTTTTATTTTACACCTTACTAAAGTCACTTTACATTTCATTAAATCACCTAAAATACCTCTCTTTAATTCTACCGTCACCAACCAATAATTTTTTTTTTTTTTTCGTGTCGCAAGCCATATTGAGACGGATATAATACATTTTTTTTTAATTTTTTTTGGCATTTTGCACTAATTTAGAAGAGTTAAATATCATATTTCACTTTTTTTTTTAAGACGACATTTCATCACTATTTAATTAAAGTTGCACAAGGAATGCTTCTTTTTTTTACCAAACTTTTCGTTTCGGGTCAATACGATTCTAATTATTTGGTGTGAGAAATAGGGGTAGGTGCACTTATCACAATTTTGAGCAAAAGGGTAGAACTGACATTTTAAATCACCAATTTTAAAAAAATTACTGGTGGTGTCCTAATGAATTCAGTGTGTTCATATAACCGTGCCCCCACACAATACTCTGGGCTTAAGAGGCCCATTTATATAAAATCAGTCCAGTTTAGGCCCAAATGACGATGCATCCAGCCCAATATTAAAATTTAATAATTTAATGGGCAGAAGTGTAAATAACGTTTAATTCTCAAATTACACTTTCTTTGAAAAATCTCCAGATCTTCTTCTACCTGAAAAATGGTTGCATCACACTTTCTTCTCAAAGATCTTCCGATCCAGTTCCATTTTCAGAACCCTAGCTTTCTCTCTCTACACTCCATGGATTTCTCACTCTGAATTCTCATATTCTCTCTCTACACGCGAATTCTCGAAGATGTATATGGCATACGGATGGCCGCAGGTCATCCCCCTAGAATTACCGAACTGTTCATCCACACAGCAGATCGTGTATCTCAAAGTCGTCAACCGGTTGCTCCTTGTTGTCGCGCCCACTCACCTCGAGCTGTGGTCATCTTCTCAGGTACAGTTCCGCATGACATTCCATTCCGTGTGCAATTTTTGAGTTTAGTGATTCCTGTGTGGTATCGGCGATTTTTGAGTTGGATTCTGGTTTATACTTTTGTTTTGCTTTGCAGCATAGAGTGAGATTGGGGAAGTTTAAGAGAAATGCGGATTCGATTCAGAAAGAAGGGGAGAATTTGCAGGCAATTTGGAGCCCCGACACTAAGCTCATTGCTATTCTCGTAAGTATTGAATTAGTGGATCAAATGTTAGCATTCGTATAACATGCACTGCTAGCGAACAAATGTTTGTGGCTCATTGCAAAACTGTCGGGTAGAGAGAGATTGACAGTGCAATCCAAACAATTTGACGCCTCTTGTTAGCAATAGTGTTAAATGACTCAACCATGTAATGTGCAACAGCTATGTAAAATTTTACTCGTGAATTTTATTTTTGGTAGTATATCCTTAAATTGGAGTAATAGCTATTACTTTATTTAGTTCTCTAAAGGTTTGCTGGTTTTAGTAATTTAAGATTGTTCCCCTTTTGCAGACGTCGAACTTTTATCTTCACATTTTTAAGGTTCAAATGACAGAAAAGAAAATACATGTCGGCGGGAAGCAACCAAATGGTTTATTTCTTGCAAACGTATCTTTACTTCTCAACGAGCAAGTTCCATTTGCAAATAAGAATTTGACAGTGTAAGCATCTACCTCGTTTAATATATATGCATGCGTACCTTTATTTCCAGCATGACATGCACTTTTTTGGATGATGGATTACTGACATTGTTCAAATATCTACTAACCAGTCCGATTTCTCTATTGCAAACGTTCTTCAATTTCCTATTCCAACACTTTACATAAATGACACGTTTATATATGTCGTGTCATTTAATACACATGGCAAACAATTTGGCAATAGGAGATGGTTTTTGAATCGAGGATTTTATGTGATGATCTATAGTCTATTAGTATTATATTGCCTCCGACCCAGACATAAGTACAATGGGTACAATACAGTAAACATCTGGATATAAGATTTTTTTTTTTGAATGACTATAGGTTATTATGAAATCACTTTCGTCATTCCGTTGGTTGTGGATGGGGAACTTTGCGGGCATCCTGTTACTTTCTCTACACCAGTGATATACCACAATAAACTTGTAGTAAAAATAAATGCTGAGTGTATATATATATAGTTGTTTTGTATAAGATTTTCTCACGATTCTTCAGGAGAATAAAGTTAGGAGATTGTAATGTGGTGGAAATGGTCCAAATGGAAGCATGTGCCGTGAAATTGTATTATTTATTAGAGGATGATTTTCTATTTTTATTATTAACGCTTAGAAAGTCTACATCACTGTGACCATATAAGGCACCCCATTCTCCAGAATGTTGTGTATGGATGAATATTTTGTAAACCTTCTCTTGTCTGATTGATCTTTAATCCAATTTGGCATATGGTAGAACTAATCCAACATCTTTTAAGCTTCATTTCAGAATAAATTCTCAGTATGATCACTCCATTTCTCTTCTGAAATCATTTTAAATTCATGATCTTGGCCCCATCTTGTTCCTCTTGTCTTCAGATCAACTCTGTAATCTTCGAGGTTGGAGCAAACTTGTTGAGATGCTTAGGTGATTTTTCCTGCATGTTGTCCGCTAACCAGCTTTCCTTGTGTTTCAGTCCAAAATTGATTTTGAGTGTTTTGCTTGTATGAATAAAAGCATAGAAGCACTTATGCATGCTTGACTTCTGTGCACAATAATATACTATCGATTTGCTTGGGGGCAACTCTCAGTTTTACTTTATTTCTGTCTGAGTAGAATATTGAGCTTTTCATGTTTGGGTAACAGGAGCAACTTTGTTTGTGATAACAAACACATGCTGATTGGACTCTCTGATGGATCACTGTATATCATATCTTGGAAGGGTGAGGTATGCACTTTTGGCATGATTATGTCCTTAGTTTGTGGACTTGCTATATACTCATTAAATGTCTCTTAGAAAATTGAAGTATATATCTATAATTCTATATGACTATATGAGTGGTAATAACTGATGTAATGGAGATGGAAATAACTTTCTTCACTATTGTACAGTTTGGCGGTGCATTTTCCCTTGATATGCGTCTGAACGATAGCGTTGGTGCTAATAAATTGTCCAACCACTTTGGCAATGGTCTGACTACTGGAGGAATACAAAGTCTCGATGGTTCCAATCACACGAACCATGTTGTATCACAGAATACTGGAGTTGTCCATCTTGAGTTCTCCATGACATTCCGGTTACTGTTTGTGCTGTTTTCTGATGGGGAACTAATTCAATGTTCTGTAAGCAAGAGGGGTTTAAAACTTGCTGAATCTATTGTAGTTGAAAGGAGGGTGGGTTCAGGGGATGTTGTATGCACATCAATTGCTCCAGAACAACAGATTCTTGCTGTTGGAACCCACAAAGGTGCCGTTGAGTTATATGACCTTGAAGATTCTGCATCACTTATTCGCTCTGTTGCATTGCATGACTGGGGGTAAGCTTTTCCAATTCAGAGATGTTTTTGAAGGGGAACAGTAGTAGATATTGATGGCATGCTGTTACTCTTCCTTTCTTGGATGCTTAGTGACGGAGTTGTAAACTTTTGCTCTCATCATAGTTGCTTATGTATTTAATGGCATTGAACATTTCCAAACAGTATGGTCAATAATATATATATATATATATATATATATATATGATCTAATATGGAATTTGTTTGATTTAGAAGGCTGTGGAAGGTTTGATGGTGCTTGATATATATAGTTGTTTTCTTCTCTTTCTTGGGAGGGAGTGTTCAAATATATAGTTGAAATTTGGTACGCAGTGCAGGCAATAGTTATTAGGACTAATTAATTGTAGCCTTTAATTGCGTGTCTATTGGTAATCGGCAATGTATATGCTTAAAATTCCTGGAAAGATTCTCTGTAACATGTAGGCCATGTTTGTTTTGGGATTATGTAGGATGAGGGAAATTCGGATGGGGAAACCCTGGATGCAGAAATCCCGATAAATAGTAATTGTGTGTTTGTTTTGAGATTTTGAGTAGGGTAGGATGTAACTTTATGTCAAATCAATTGGGTAAGAGTGTGTGATGTTGTATTATAATAATGTAACTTTATGTCAAATCAATGGTGAAATCCGGATGTTAAATCCCGAACTAGAACAAGACGGGGGACATTACGTCCCACGTCCGGACGTGTGAGTCCCAAAACAAACATGCCCTTAAGGTTTGTCATGAGAACTTCTTCTGGATTTATTTTATTAAGGAGACAAATAAATTTATCTTTCAAATAGTATAGGAAAATTGAGGATATTCATGACGTAATGTATATCAGAAATATGTATAGCTGCAATATCTTCAAGACCTTTTTCAATGTACCAACTTCATTCTATGTTAATTGTTTTACACTTACGCCCCTTGCGATAATCATGAACTTAATAATGCCTTCCCCATGAACTTATCACAGGTTTTCTGTGGAAGATACTGGTCCTGTCAGTTCTATTGCTTGGACGCTTGATAACTCTGCTTTTGCAGTTGGATGGAAGTTAAGAGGACTTACTGTTTGGTCTGTTTCTGGATGTCGCTTGATGTCTACAATCCGCCAGATAGGTTTGAGTTCTGTTTCTTCTCCAGTGGTTAAGCCAAATCAGGATTTCAAGTATGAGCCTATGATGGGTGGCACATCGCTGATGCATTGGGATGAATATGGATATAGGCTTTATGCTATCGAAGAGGGATCTTCAGAGAGAATTATTGCCTTTTCTTTTGGAAAATGCTGCCTAAACAGAGGTGTTTCTGGTACAACTTATGTGCGACAAGTTATCTATGGCGAAGATCGTTTGCTTGTTGTACAGTCTGAAGATACTGATGAACTTAAGATCTTGCACCTGAATCTTCCAGTTACGTATCAAACACACTTATGATGATGCGCTTCCTTTTAATTTTTTTGGCCTGTTCTGCTTTATTATAAGATGTTGCTTATGAGATTGACTATGAAATGCACCAGGTATCCTATATTTTGCAAAACTGGCCAGTTCTTCATGTTGCTGCTAGCAAAGATGGAATGTACTTGGCAGTTGCAGGTCTTCATGGTTTAATCTTGTACGACATACGGCTAAAGAGGTGGAGAGTGTTTGGAGATGTTACTCAGGAGCAACAAATTCAGTGCAGGGGATTGTTATGGATGGGAAAAATTGTTGTGGTCTGCAATTATGTGGAGTCTTCCAACACGTGAGAAATCAATCACATATAAAACTTCATCTTGAGGTTTCATTATGTTGTTTTAGCCATAACATTTAATAGTAATATTCATATTTTATTCCAGACCTGGTTCTATTGAAGACTTCTATGATCTTGGGTTTTTTAAAAAATGTATCAGAAACGTAGCCTTTACTTGTGCTTCTTGCTTAAGCTTTTGTTTCCCTGTCATATTTACAGTTTGGTGTTTCTTGGATACTCTTTTGCTATGAAAATGCATCCGGTGAGAAAATTACGTAGATGGATATTTTGTATGTGAATAAATCACTTGCTTATCCATTTCTAATTTTCTGTTAGTTTCTGGGGTGAATCTTTTTCTTTGTTCTGAGTATGTCCCGACTTTTTTAACTTATTATGTAGCTAGCTTTGTATAAATTACTATCATATCATTTTATATTCACTCACATGTGGTATTGTCACAATTGTTGATGATTGCAGATATGAGTTGCTTTTCTACCCACGATATCACCTTGATCAAAGTTCGCTACTTTGTCGGAAGCCATTGCTCACGAAACCAATGGTCATGGATGTTTATCAGGACTATTTGCTTGTCACTTATCGACCATTCGATGTTCATATATACCATGTAAAACTAGTAGGCGAATTGTCACCTTCTAGTTCACCAGATTTACAGGTAATGAAATGTTTTAAAGAGGATCTACTCGAATAGTTATTATTGTCTATTACTCTTTTGGATGACACTCATTGTTATAGTTCAGTCTGTGTCAGCTGTATTAAGATTTCTTTCAAAATGAAAGTATAGTAATAATATTATATTCTTCATACATTTTTTAAGTGATAAAATGACAAACAGCTTTCTACAGTACGAGAGCTTTCAATCATGACTGCGAAGAGCCACCCAGCTGCAATTCATTTTATCCCTGATCAGCTTCCACGGGACTACATGTTAAGAAGTGATATTTCATCCTCATCTGATTTGTTAACCCGAGAACCCTCCAGGTTAGTGCTTATATTTCAGCTGGTAATCTACTTCTTTAGGGACTCAAGCTCTGTGTGATGATTAGCTTTTTTGTCCTTTAGATGTTTGATACTGCGGATGAATGGGGACCTTTCACTGCTTGATTTGGATGATGGACGAGAAAGAGAGCTCACTCACTCTGTAGAGTTATTTTGGGTTACCTGTGGGCAGTCAGGGGAAAAAACAAACTTAATTGAGGACGTGTCGTGGTTAGACTATGGCCATCGAGGAATGCAGGTACCAGCTTCTGTAGTCATTACTGATCTTGCTAAAAGATGCTCCATTCTACTTGACATGTCTGATAGTAATACTGGTAGATGTTCATGTACAGGTTTGGTATCCATCTCCTGGTGCTGATCCCTTTAAACAGGAAGACTTCTTACAGGTAATTTTGTTGTTAGATTCTCTATGCATCAAATAGCACTTAATTCTATGACTTGTGCTTCAATTTTGTGTTTTTATGTCTTCATTATGTTTAATTGCATCTTCTTAAGTTGTCAGGGCTCTGATGGTGTAACTACGGATTATGCTATTGTAATAATTTGTTAGAGCTTTCATTCTGTACTGCCTATTTTGTCTATGCCATCTGAATCATATGAGTTGATGTGATACCAGTTAGACCCAGAGCTGGAATTTGATCGAGAGGTATACCCCCTTGGTCTACTTCCAAATGCTGGTGTAGTAGTAGGTGTTTCCCAGAGAATGTCATTTTCAGCATGTACAGAGTTCCCATGTTTTGAGCCAACTCCTCAAGCGCAAACCATATTACACTGCCTACTCCGACATCTTCTTCAGGTACACAACAGCAATGTTGACTTCCGAAATTTGATTTTTTATTCTGTGTCATTGCGTTTGTGGTGAAACTGGAAACTGAGGATATTTATCTCTCTCTCCAAATTACTACTATAGTACATCATCAGTGATCTTGTTGTATGATCAAGTATGCTATATTAACCAGCTCAGCATGAGTCGGCATATGTTTAACCATGCAGCTAACATATGTTACGTGTTGAGTAACTAAACCCTCCTGGATGTTTAACTTGGGTTTTCTAGTAGAGAATCTTTGTCACTGTAAATAGACACGTTTCTGATATATTCTACATCATAAAGTCTCGAGTATGGGTTCTGCAGAGGGACAAGAGGGAAGAAGCTCTGCGCCTAGCACATATATCAGCAGAGAAGCCACATTTTTCTCATTGTTTGGAATGGCTTCTATTTACAGTTTTTGATGCTGAAATTTCCAGGTAACTGTTGTCAGGAATCTGTCCACTCTTCTATTTTATGCAAGCCATCATGTACTTCTTTTTCCACAGATGTTTTCAGAAATTTGATTTGACATTCAGATAATATATATAATAGTTTTAAAATGGTTCGGTCAAGCACTGCGCTTTGAGTGTGCCTCTCACTTTTTTTTGTATCCTGATTTTGATCTGTCATAACTTTCTTCCTCCATTATTCATATTGTGCTTGTTTAATCCTCTTCTTCTGATACAAGCACTGTGGAGCAACCCATACAGGAGCTTTTATGAATTTCAATTTGTTCAAGGATTCATATTTTCTGTTACTCTATTGTTTTAGTTATTATGTTTAATATATCCAACAATTTTCTTCAGACAAAGTTCAAGCAAAAAACAGGGTGCAAAAGCTAATCAAACTGCCTCACTTTTGGAGAAGAGCTGTGATTTGATCAGAAATTTTCCGGAGTATTATGATGTTGTTGTTAGTGTAGCACGGAAAACTGATGGTCGGCACTGGGCGGATTTATTTTCTGCGGCTGGGAGACCAACAGAGTATGTGACTTGTTTTTAAATTTTGCTCTACTCGCCTCTGCATTTGTGTGAAAAAGGCGAGCATCAACCGTGTTGTCCTTTTTCAACTTCATGTACTCTGAACATTATCTTTGAGGGAGTGAGTACTTGGTGTTTAAAGTTAAGGATATTCAATTGTTTTTCAAGAAACTTTTTCAAAGAGACCTTTTTCTCCACACCTCTTAGCATTGATAACTGAGATAGTTTACTTTTAGGTTGTTTGATGAATGCTGTCAACAAAGATGGTACCGCACTGCAGCCTGCTATATACTTGTAAGTGCCATTTTAACTACCTTTAGTTGATTTTGTGCATTTCAGTTACTTAATCTTACGTTGGCTTATTCACATCTTCTTTTGTTGGTCTTAAAAGAAAAGGGTAGGGTAATAGCTCTGAGGTTTCTCTTATTCTTATTCACAATGTTTATCTTTAATACACTTCAATGCACGAGTAGTTGCTTGTTGTTCATACATGTTGGTCGGCAGTCATTGGTCTAAGTGATTAGCTGAGATTAGGTTCTTCGTTGTAGACAAAAGGCTTCACCTCACATGTACTATGTCTCAGTCATTTTACCATATTATATTGTTTGATATTAGAAATCAATGGAGAAAGTAAAGAAACTTTGATGCAGTATCTGTTGTATGGAAATGATCCTTTATCCAGATTACTTGCCTGATTGTTTGCATTGCTACAGGTCATTGCTAAGCTTGAAGGTCCGGCTGTCAGTCAAAATTGTGCCTTGCGTTTATTACAGGTGATGTCAGGTTTATATATATTCCTCCATAAATAAAGGCACAGAGATGCATAGTCTTTATGTTTGGTCTAATCAAGATTTCTTGGAGTTTAAAAGTCCTTTGACTTCTGAAGGAATTTGAACGACACTGTAGAACCCAAAGTTAACAATTCCATAGTCAATCTGTTGTGCTTGTTCATACTTCCTATAACGTTTAGTTAAGTTGAATGATATCTTAATCATTCATGGTATTGCTATACCAGTGATCCTTATATTCTCCGTGACATCTTGATTTAATGTTATGTATTCTGACAAGGACTTATCAATTGTTTAGGCTACGCTTGATGAGTCTTTATATGAACTGGCTGGAGAGCTGGTACAACTTCTCATTAACTTATTATTTTCTTGAAGATGACTATTTTTCTCATGTCCTCGTTTTAACCTCATTTTTAATCCTTTTGTTAGGTGAGATTTCTACTAAGGTCAGGAAGAGAATATGAACCCACAAGTACAGAGTCTGAGAGAGATTCTCCAAGATTCTTGGGATATTTTATTTTCCCATCTAGTTTTAGGAAGCAACCACAGGATGGTAAAAGGTAAATCCAGGCCTTACTTTGCCATCCCTTTGCCTTAATTGAATCATTGCAGTCATTTCATTTGTCTGACTTCATCAGCTTTATTAATTCTTGTTGACTTTTTCTTTCTTCTTTTTCTTTAAATCAATGTATAGCAGTCCGTCATTCAAAGAGCCAAGTGGACATATTGCTTCTGTTAAAAGTATTTTAGAAAACCATGCCAGCTATTTGATGTCGGGAAAGGAGCTCTCTAATCTTGTTGCATTTGTCAAAGGCACACAATTTGATCTAGTGGTATGATTCACTCTCTTTAGTTCTTCAGAAGAGTGTTCATTTTTCTATGTTTGAGATTTAGAAGCATAATATAATCTTATTACAGGAGTATCTCCAACGAGAAAGATATGGAAGTGCTCGTCTGGAGAACTTTGCTTCAGGGCTCGAAATGATTGGACAGAAGGTAATCTGTAGAGTTCATGCTCTTGATTTGGGACTTGTTAAATGCTTTTGTGGCTTGTGGCCTTTTAAGGACTCTTGGTGCCTAATTAGTTGATATCTGAAATTTTGGCTGTAATGCAATTGAATTTCTCACCAACTTACTACTTTTTCTCTGTAGCTGGATATGGGGACATTGCAGAGTCGTTTGGATGCAGAGTTCCTCCTAGCACATATGTGCTCAGTCAAGTTTAAGGAATGGATAGTAGTGTTGGCCACATTATTGAGGCGTTCTGAGGTATATTCTGTTGCCAGGCATGCAAGTACTTGCTTGAGTTAGCGTAAACTATTTGTTTCTTGATCTACCTATATCCTACAAGAAAAAGTATATCTGATGATGGTCGCATCACTTTTTGGAAATCATTACCAAGTTTCATGCATGCAATATTAGTGCTTCCAAAACTTTAGGTGTAATGGTGTATAATTTCCTTGGCATCACTGCCAAGGTTGATCAACTCGTCCTGTAAATGTTTACATAATTCACTTTCCTTTTCTTCAGGTCCTTTACGATTTGTTTAGGCATGATTTACGATTGTGGACAGCCTACAGCATAACCATACAGGTATGGATTGATCAAAAGATTTTGGCTGGTGCATCGAGTTCTTTTCTGTTTTGTACAGAAAATATTGGTTTCTTACCTTAGGGGTTATACAAAAAATGGAATTTTTTCCACCTGTTCATTATAAAAGAAAGAAATATGTACTTTATAAAAAAATTCTGTCTTCTCTTCCATGAATCTCGATGGATGCCTAAGCTCGAGGCAATGGATTTATCAAGCTTCACTTCTCATGCTTGAGAAATCCTGTGTAGAAAAGTCAAACTTTGTTATTTCAAGAAAGGACATCTTTGTCTTTTAAATATGCTGAAATGGTTTTATCTTTTCATTTTTTTCTCTCTACTGACTCATTATGCTTTTCCTATCGTATAATAATGTGAAGGAGCATGAAGCATTTGTCGAATTCCAAGATTTGCTGGCAGAGTTGGAGACAAAGCTTTCATCGACAACTAATGCAGAAGAAGAAACCTGAGATGGAAACCCATGAATTGGTTTAGCTGAGAATATTTACACTAAGCATGGCAAGTGGCAACTCTCCCCGATGACCAGGTTGGGAACCTTTGATTGGATAGATGAACATTTGCTGTTTCCTGTTGGTCCGATTTTTGCAGCAGGAGTCTTCATGAATTGCTTTGCGATCACCTTCGACTAAACGATGTATGTGCATAAAATAAATAAAGCGTCTGTCTTTGTGGCTATAGTTAACTTCATTTTCCTTTTATTCTTGAGCGCATGTATTATCTTCTTCCCCCGTTTTGAGAGTGAGAGACGTACGGTTATTCGTAGAATGTACACAATTTGTATGAAGTTTTACATTTAAGCACCCGCCATTTTGGTGATGGTAGACAGATATATATATATATAAAGCCAATATCGTCTGTGAGCAAAAAAAAATTCTTGAAATTTGAAGTACATATTATATGAATGACAGAATTACTATCATTCACTTTCCAATTTAGTCCTTTTATTATGACGAGACTTTTTGAACCAGTTGGCTCATGTATTTTTTGTTCTCTAATTCGTGCTTAAAATTATTTGCACATTTCTCTCTTTATCACTTTTTTATTAAAATTCTTGTCTCCTGCAATTATTTTTTTCTTCTAACGGGGGGAAGAATACAAAATCAAATGTATGGAGCAATAGATAAAAAGTTGGAGAAACTAAGTGTATAAAACATGCATTTAAAAAGCATAAAAAATGGACCTCCTATTATACATAGGTAAAATTCAAACTCTTATGGTTAACATACATCACGCGTCTGTCTTACAAACACTATATTATAAAGAGAAACTGTCTGAGACGGAGTATAATTTGTGCGTCTTTACCTATTATAAATACATAAGATAAGATGCAAATGCAGGATTATTGCTTTTCACCAAGTGAAGCTGATGGATTCAAACTCCAAATTATCTGCTTGGCCAGATGAGCATATGGCTGCCACTTCCTCTCTCATCTTCTTGGGCCCACTAACAAGTATCCCCACACTTGATTCCTTCATCTCCATCAAAATTCCTACAAAAAAAAAAAAAATCAGTTTCTTGGTCTTGTAAAATCAAGAATCTACCACCCTTTTAACTAACTTACTGTTGAAGTTAGGCCTTTGACCATAATGCACATTCATAGACTTGATGATTGACTCTAGTGGAAGGCTTTCCATTTCCACATCATCTTGATCAAATGATGTTGTTGATCTACTACTCACTGATTCCTCCGTCTCTTTCGTGTTCCGCTTCTTGTTCCATAAAAACGCGCCACTTGCTGCCACGACTATCGCGAAACATATGAACAACATGCTGGCTGAGCCTTTCCTTGTGTAAGAGTACAACATGTTGGTGTTTTGATCAATGGGGTACACAACATGTTGAGTGAAGACTCCTAGTAGTACTAGGTAAATGATGAAAGACGAGGAGATTATCGCGGCTAACCATAGCCAACTATTCGGGCCTAACGTTGGAGCAATCGCCTTATCAGAAGCATCCGGTTTGAACCACACGACGCGAGGTTTTGGCTCTACGTCTTTCGATGGCCCTTTTTCCCTTGTAACATAGGCCTCAATTTGTAGGTCTATGTTGCAAGAACTTGAATTGGGGGCACAAGTTGGGAAAATTAGGTCTAATGTGGAAAGATGTGATGAATTCTTGAACACACTAATGAGCATGATCTTAGGAATCTTGTATTTTAGAGATGAGCTTATAAAAATAAGCTCCCTAATTATGGAAATCAATGGTGTGATCCCACTCCCTCCACTAATCATCACCAACATGTCATGCCTAATTCAAAAAATACTCGATCAGAAAAAATGTACGTCGTTTTAAATCAATGCATGCATGTTAAGAAAATTATTGACTTCATTCTGAACCTGAGAAAATGAGTAGTGGAGGGCCCGTATGGTCCTTCAACGGACACTTGGAGACGAGTGACGGGGGAAGGCGATGAAACGACGTCGTAGAGCTTCTTAGTCCAATCGCCCTTACATTCGATCAACACACTTAGACTTTCCGGTTCTAAGTTACTATTTGAAATAATGGTGAAGGGATGCCATTGTAGCTTGGAAATGGAAGGCACGTTTAGGAAGATTGTACTTGTTGCATTGAAGTTCATACCTAGCAAAATTACAAATATCAAATTTTCTTGACATATATATAAGAGGTCATATAATTCAATTTTTGATCATGTAATAACTAATTAATCAAGCGTGTGACATTTTTGGAACATTTTGATCGGAACCCTAATTTGTCAGGCCCAAAAATGTCACTTTACATGACAAAATTTCTATATTGTTACATAATTATGTAATAATCAACCAACTACCACTGCAAAAATATTGACCTTTAATAAAAAGGCATAGAAGTCAATTTAATCTTATACTAATTTTTTTTTTTTTAAATAATTCCAAAAAATTAAATGTATCAATTTAATCTCATTTTATCACAATTTATTATGTTTTGGTCCCAAAAAAATTAAATGTAATTGAAAAAAAAAGGGGACTAAATTAATATATTTAACTTTTCTGGGACCAAAACAGAATAAATTGTGAAAAATAAGACTAAATCATTACATATAACTTTTTAGAAAATGTTGAAATTATGAGACTAAATTGACTAGCTTCTATGTGTATAATAACATAAATCTTTATCATTATAGTTTCTCTAGTTAAAAAGTCTTTAATGACAGAATCTAAGAATTAATGACGACATGTTATTAAATGCCAGTTTTCCGCTACAAAAATTATAATGAGACGATTTCGTCATTAAATCAATTTTCTTGTAGTGTATTTACGTACCTCGACTCTTGGAGAAGTTGAGCTCGACAATATCGCAAGGTAGAACTCTTGCGGAGACCAATCTTACATTCTGCCTCGATTGTAAGAACCTCAAAAATCGATCGATGATGAAGAGATAAAAACCAGGAAGCATAATACATCCAAAGCCAATGCCAACATGTAATATGTAAAAAATCATGAAGAAAATATAAAGATTGTGTGTGTAGAAAAAGAGTTGAAACATTTTTCTTCTAATTTTAGGGTAACTTGTGATCCATAAAGCCAATCCACATAACAAAGAGATCTCTCCTGCTATGTTTGAGACATAGTGGTCACCCCATTTCAGCATCTGTAAATTAAGATTTAAAAATAAATATTAGGGGGAAAATTCATTATTTTGAAGAAATATATATTAGGGGAATATATTCGAGAAAAAATCAATTTTAGTCCTGTAACTTTAGGCGAATTCAACTTCAGCTCTGTAACTTTGCACTTTCTCAATTTTAGTTCTAGCAGTATCAATACCAGTCTTGTAACTTTGGACTTTTAAAAAATAAGTCAGGTAACTTTGCACTTTCTTAATTTTAGTCCTGACGATATCAATTTTAGTGCAAAGTTAGAGGACTAAAGTGAAAAGTTACAATATTATAATTGGGTTCAACCTAAGTTAAAGAACTTAAATTGATACTTTCAAGATTAAAATTGATATCACCAGGACTAAAATTGAAAAAATACAGAGTTGTAGAATTAAAGTTAGACTCGATCTAAATTACGGGACTAAAGTTGATATTTTCTCAAAATATTCATCAATTTATTAGTCTTACAAGTGTGTGTATATACTACCTTACCTATACTTACTAAAGTTGAGTTTTGATATTGAATTCGAGTTCAACATAATTAAATTACTTAATTTTTTTAATAAAATATAATCGACATATAAATCTTGATTAAAAAAACATATATAAAAATAGTTATGAATTTCCAGCATATATACTAATTAATTAAATAATTTTAATTGTGACTATGATTTTTAAAAAAAATGTGTCTACTCTCTTTATAAGAAAGCAAAACTATCCACAAATTTAAGTGTAAAGTTCTGAAAACTTTCTTTTTATTTTATTTTTAAATAGAGCAAATTGCTCACGTCACTATGACACAATATTTATCATCATATATACAATATTTATTCATGTAAAATATAAATTATAATAAAAAATAGTAATAAAGGTGATGCATGATAGCTAAAAGAATAAAGGCACTAAGTAAAGGGTTGTTCTTATTTTGTCTGAAAAAGATTCTTTAGTGACATTAACCTACTACCAAACATACCCGATTGTGTGATTTCATGGGCCCCATCACATCGATGGATTCTATCTTAAACTTGCCATGATTTTTTTTTTTTTTAGTGATGTTTAACATTTGTGTTTTTTTTTTTAAAATATAATTTAAATCATATTATATACATATATATAATAAAATAAAAGTCTACAAGAATTAGAGTAATAAATAAATATTGAAATGATGGGAGAAAACGAAGAAATATAACTTAAGTTTAATCTATGCTATAGAATTGAACTCTACCGAACACCTCTTTTTGTACCGTATATACATGTAGATGCTACTAATTTTATTTTATTTTTTTGCTATATGGCTTCAATTGATGGCAACTTAACCACTCATTTATTGCTTAATGGAAACAAATTCACATATAAGCTAAAAATAATCATGAATAAGGCCCAATAAAATTAGATGGAGTCATTTTGTGGTTTCCATTCTTGTAAACAAAGAAATAAAGTGGTTTTAGGTTACTATTTGACCTAACTAGTTAATAAGTGGCACTTCAAAATTATTGATTGTCTTCATCACTACAATCATATACTTCCCCCAATCTTTTTTTATTTCACTAATATTATATCTTCATGGATCACTACCCGCATAATGTATATTGTATTCATTTCCCTTAGTTCGATTTCTCAATTCCACTTTTTATGTTTCATTGGTATTCCACTTTATTGGATTTTTAACATGTGTTGCCCACAATTTTATAGAATATTAATTATTTTTTAATATGACACATGTCAATCATCCATATAGTGAAATAAAATGTGGAACACAAAAATTGGAACAAGTGATCTCATTCAATGTAGAGCAGTTTCCTCTTTTCTTGGCTAGGGTCATGTTTGATAGCTTAGATTAACTTCATCTCATCTCTTATAGGTTGTTTGATAACTTAAATTAAGAGTAAATTATACTTTAAAATCTATAAAGTTTAAATATCATCTTAACCTCAGCTAATTAGTCTTTGTTAGCAAGACTCCAGTCTCTAGATTGACTTGTAATCTTAGAGCTCGTTTGCTTAGTGAATTTAAAATGTGGGTTAGGTATGTTAACCCACAGTAGATTGTGGTGAGTTTGCATACCTAACCCACCATCTAAACTCACTAAGCAAACGAGCTCTTACAGTCTTAGATTTTTTTTAATAATAAGAACTAAATAAACAAGTATACTATGAATTGAAAAAAGAAATTGAAATGAATTAAATTAAATTACCTCTGATAATCTATTGGTGATGATCCAATAAAGAATGTAGATAAATCCATGGATAGTGACTAGAGACATGGCCAAGTGTCCAAGCCAAATATGATATTTGATGCTAGATTCAATTGTTAGCCCTAACATAGGCAAAATTGAAGACCATCTTGTAACAGGGTAGAACAAGAATGTTATGCACAAATTCCCTGTTACCCCTGTCACTATGCCTACTCTATCCAATTTTGTTTGCCACCTAAAAAAAAAGCCAAAATTAATGTAATGTATAAGAAAAAAATTGCAAGATTGTTAGTTAGATGTTGTTATTAATGGGTGCTGGATATTGAGAAAATTTAATATATTTTCATTCAAAATGTCTAAAATATCACTGACAATGAAATAAAAGTTAAAATTCATTAAAGATTAAATAGTCGTTACACATAATTTTAGATATCTGGACAACCATTTTATTGATTTAAGTTAGAGATAACAATTTTGTATTTTAAGGGACAAAATTCATTTTTGGAGTCATAAATTAGTTTTCTATCTTTCTTTTAGACCCTAAATTGAATTTTCAATGCAAGATTGATAGATTTTTATTTTTTTTAATATTACATGTTCCACTAATATTTCATTCTACTGATTTTTTAATATATGTCGTTCTCAATATTACAGAACGGTTGATTGATTTTTAATTTAATTTATGTCAATCATCCAGTGGAATAAGATGTGGGACGTCAAAATTAAAATAATTAGCGAACTCAATATAAAGTAAATGTCTAAAAAATGCTTACACTTTTTCGTGTTTGGTGATTGATCTTTGAAGAACTTGTTCAGACCAATGATGAATATAGTCTGAAAAGTACCATATACAAAGACCTATGAACATGGCAAACAGAGATACCTCTGTTAAAGTCACAATTCCCAACCCCTTGATAATCATCGGCCGCCTCATCAACCTTAGACTCTTGTCTTCTCTGAATCATCGAAAAAAAATTGTCTCATCCAAAAATTCGAACTTATAAAAAGACGTGAAATCAATTCATTTATATTCATTATTACCTCGATGATGTAAAGATGGTTTCTTTCTTTCCTAAATGCAGATATATGCATCCCAAAACAGCAATGAACAATATAGGGAATGTGAAATCCATCATTATAGGACCTGTAACAAAGAGTTTTAAAAAAAAATGAAATTTAGATATCATAAATTCATGAAAAAAAAATTGTTTACATAAGGTAGCGTTTGCAAACTACGAACACAATAAACTGCTACTAAAATCACTAATTTTTAAAGCTTCTTATAAAGGATATAAAGTAGAATTGTTCCTTTTGTAACTACTTTTTGCAGCTTTTGAATAAAAAACAATTTTAGAAACTGTTAGATTGGTCCCCATAGAAGTTTCCTAGCTTTCTTTTTTTGTCAATAACAATAAAAACTTCATAACTTTCAAATAAAAAGTGATTTCGAAAAGCTGTTAGCTTCGTCCCATTAGAAGTTTCCTAGCTTTCTTTTTTCATTCAGCTCAATAAAAGTTTTTCGTTCATTTTTTACACTTTCACATTCAACACCATATCTAATATACGGAGTATATGTTTATTCAATCATATTTCTTAATCTCTGTGCTCAAAAGCTACGAAAAACTTATCGGAGGGAATAATAGTAATAATACTAACCTTGTATTCCAAAGAAGGTTGAATTTGTAGCAGCCATAATATGAGGCACCCAGATATTGTAGTATGTATCAGTAGGCATGATAATCCACATCATGATATTTCCAAGAAACACTATTAGAGCTAGTAGCAAGATTGCTGCCCTAACGGCGTTGATTACTCGAGTCGACTCAGTCGAGCCCATATTGAATCGTTCAAAATGAAACAAATTGTAATGGTGCAAAAGGGTTGTGTGCAAATATGTATATATATATAAGCTGTTGGTTTCACATGTGTGAAATTTTTGGTGACATAAAAAAGTTAAGTGCATCTATCATTGGACTTGTGAGTTGTGACCACACACCTTCTAATTTTTATCTTCTTCAATACTTTCAACTATTTTTTCTTATATGTTAAATGTTTCTTTATTTTTAAATTATAGAACTATTTAAGTTAAATAAAGTTCTATCAATTTCAAGTTTGGCCGGGTTAAATTATAGAACTATTTAATTGTACAAATTCCATTGTGGTTTGAAAATGTTGCACGAAACCCTCTTATAGTTGAAAATTGCACGAACTCCCTCATGGTTTGAAAAGAGTTAACGATTTTACCATTTCTTCTATTTCTCATACCTTTCCTTTTTCCAAACATTGTAGTTTCGAGACTGTACTATAAAGGACATAACATGAAATTGAAAAAATAGATAAAATCGGTAACTCGTTTCTGACTTTTTTTTTTGGAGAATTTTCTGAATTTAATAAACTATAAGAGAGTTTCGTGCAATTTTCAAACCACAAGGAAATTTCGTACAACATTTTCAAACCGGTGGGTCCGGTGGAAATAACCCTTTCAAGTTTTTTTTTTTTTTTTTTTTTTTTAAATTAGGTAATAGCTCTTGTAATGACATTATGGTTGGTGGGTTTTACTATATATAATCAATCACATGACAAGTAGTTTTATGTGTTGTAATTATTTTGTATACTAAGTTAAGCTTAAGTCAACATAATTTGATGAACAGAGATGTAAGTTCACCACTCCTTGGACTTTGGAGTTAATTTCTTAGCTAAATGAGGTGATATGTTAATTGTTATTAAGAAAAAAGTGAAGGGATTTTGAGCATTATTTCAAAAGGGATTAGGAGAAAAAATGATGACATCCTAGCAAATTAATAATAATGAAAATAAAACAAATCATTTAAAATTGGGTGACAAGTTTTAACTTCTTGATCTTAATGCACTTTTGTGCATGATAAGTCTTAGATATATACATAACTTCTTTTTTTATTGTTAACCCGAATTAATCGTTTCTTGAATATGATATCGAGACTAAACAAACAGAGGTACCTTTCTCCCACGGTTAAACATCTTTCTTTTCATACCCCTCCGTTTATCAAATTTATTCTCACTTATCTTATTTTTTAGTTTATCAAATTTATTCTCATACCTTTTATGAAAATCGTCATTTTATTTCACCCTTCAACCACATACGTTTTATTCATTACTTTATCTATTTTTTAAAAAAACTTGTGTTAATTTTCATGAGAACAAATTTGGTGGACTGATGAAGTGGAGTATTTATTTGTAAAAAAAATTATATATATATATATATATATAAATATTTGTTTAAATTTTATCATTTTTATAATTTGAGGTAATTCATGAGTCAATTCAATATAGGTATGTAGAAGCATCTAGACATGTTCACTTTATCATTTCATAATTTGTTGGAAATCATTACTTCAATTTTGAATGTGCATATGTGTCATGAACTGCCTGTTTTAATGAGGTAAAAAGAATCCCACTTTGGTAATACTTTTATATCTCATGTACAAATGTTTTACAACTTTGCAAAAAATAAAAAAAATATAGGGGTATATAAATAATAAATACGATTGCTGATATATGTATATATCAATCAACATCAAATGTTGGTGTAGTAAGGCCTTTCTTTGATTTTTGGCAACAAAAGTACATAATTTTATTCAAATGTTTGGATTTTACATAGAAGGAATTAGAGCATGTTTCTTCCAATTTGCAAGTGGTATTTGAACAACAACATCTCAATCACACAAAAAGGAATTAAAATTGAAACAAGAAAATGTAAACAATTATCAAAATCATCACCAACTGAAGCTGATGGACTCAAAATGTAGATTTGCTGCCAAGCCAGATGAACATATGTTCGCAACCTCGTGTCTCATTTTCTTCGGCCCACAGACGAGAACCCCAACGCTCGTTTCTTTCCTCTCGAACAAAAATCCTGCACAAAAACAAAATCGTGTAATGTAAGAATACACATAGAAAAACTCGTCTCATTAAGCTGGTATCATTACAAGAAAGTTGACTTTTAATGACAGAATGATAGGATTCTGTCGTTAAAAGTCAACTTTGTTGTGGTTGTTTACTTACTTTTGAGATCTGGTCTTTCCCCATAATGCACATTGATGGATTGCATCAATGACTGTTGAGGCAAGCTCTCCAACTCCCTCTCGGCGTTATAGAACCACGAGTTGGGCGACGTTTGTGGCGTCGCGCCCTCCATATGCTGAATTTGATTGCGTTCCCCTGCATTCTCTTTCTTGTTCCAGAGAAAAGCTGACGTGGCAACGATGATTATGGCGGCCAATAAGAACAAGATATGTAGGACGGCTCTGGAGGAAGACGAGAAGATCTTGTTGGTGTTGTGGTCGATAGGGTATATGTAGTAACGAGTCAAGATGCCGATGAATATAAGGTAGATGATGAAGGAGGAGACGATGATGGCTCCGAGCCATAGCCAGTTGTTTTGGCCTAAAGTTGGAGCAATTGGTTCGTCGGATGGATTAGGTTTGAACCACGTGGTCTGAATGGACTTCTTTTGGTGTAACGTGGCTTGTTTGTCTCTCGTCACGTAGGCCTCGATTTGTAGTTTCAAGTTGGTGAACTCGGATGGTGCCCCGGAGATGGGGAGGATTAGGTCTAACATGCTTAGATCGTTGGAGTGTTTGAATGATGTGATGAGGAGAATTTCGGGTGTTTTGAGTTTGAGCGTCTCAGACGCGTGGATTAGGTCGCGTATGATGGAGATAAATGGCGTTATTCCACTGCCTCCGCTTACCATCACCAAAAGGTCGTGCCTATATGAAAACGAGCTTACTTTTTATCGTCTTGTCTAAAAAAATTAGGTATAGAAATGAAGAGGGCTCGTTTTCGTACCTTAGAAAGTGAGTCGAAGGTGGTCCGTAAGGTCCTTCAACTGAGACGTCGAGACGATCAATTGACGTAGGCGAAGAAAGAGTCTCGTAGAGCTTAGTGGACCACTTCCCTTCTCTTTTTATAACCACGCTTATCTTGTCGGATTCGAGGTTAGAACTAGAAGTGATTGTGAATGGATGCCATTGTAGCTTAGAAATACTAGGTATATTGATGAACATGATGCTTGTTGGAGTATAAGTCAAACCTAAGACAAACAAACATCAAGTTGCAATAAGTTAAAATCTATTGAGTTGTGCAATTCAATATATTCTATGTTATTGTAAAAGAAAAATGTACATACTTTCGATCTTGGAGAAGTTGAGCTCGACAGTTTCACATGGTAAGATCCTAGTGGACAACAGGCGAACGTGTCGTCTGGATTGTAAGAAACGGAGGTAACGGTCGATGATGAAGAGGAAGATACCGGGGAGCATGATGGAACAATAGCTAATGCCAACATGTAGAACAAAGAAGAAGAGGAAGAGAATGTAGAGGTGATGAGTGTAGAAGAACACTTCAAACATTTTTCTCCTTATCTTGGGAAATGTTGTAATCCATAGGATTAATCCCGCTAACAAGGATAACTCCCCGGGTAGATTGGCTACCCCTGTTTTCTGCCATTGCAGCATCTGAAAAAAAACGTGTCACGTGTATTAAATGACATTATCAATTATCACATGTGTACTAAATGACAATTGAGTGGGACTAGACAGACATCTAGATACCCGGACCCGTCCCATTCTATGAACGGGACAGTGCGGTGCGACCCACTCGGGTCACGGGTCGGGCCGACAATTCTAAATTTAAAATGCAAATTCTTTTTATAGGAAAAATGAAAATTTTGAAAAATAAATGTACCTCAGATAAGTCATGAGTAAGGGCCCAAAAGATGATGTAGCAAAGCCCATGGGCCGTGAAAATAGTCATGACAATATGGCCCAACCATATATGGTATTTTACACTGGCCTCTGACGTAAGCCCAAACAGAGCCAATACCGACGAGCCACGTGTCACCGGGAAGAAGAGGAAAGTCAACGCTATATTTCCGACCAGCCCAAGGCGGAGCCCCGCCACATCCATCTTCGCCTCCCACCTGTCATGTTCCATACACCACCATAATTAGTTACTTACAAAGCGGATACGCTCCGATGAAAGCTACTCATAAATTTTGGACACGAATGTTAAAAAATATGATAAAATAAGTACAAGTGATTTTTATGCAAGTGATTGATTCCACAAGAAACTCACAATCAGATTCTGTATCATTACTATATGTGTGTGTGAACGATTTTGATATTGAATTTAGTGGGTTTCTTATGAACTCACCATCTGCACAAATCACGTGTACACTTTACCATGTACAAGTATTTTATGCTGATGGTAAATTCTATAAGATCGAAATTCACCATCTGGTTCCATATAATTATACTCCCTCGATATAAGTTTCCCACTTCTTTTGGGTGTTTTGATTAAGGAATATAATAAAATAATAGATGTAGTACAAGTGATGTGATGGTGAGAGAGAAAATAATAGATTGGTATGAGATGGAGTATGATAAAATAATAGATAAAGTGTAAGTGATGTGATTGGGAGAGAGAAAATAATTTACCAAAAATGGAATGGGAAACTTATAGTGGGACATCCAAAAAAGGAAAGTGGGAAACTTATAGTGGGACGGAGGGAGTATTATTTATTTTATGAGGGTATGTTTGGTTTGTTAGATTAGCATGAATTAGGTTTGATTAACTTTTTATTCTCGACTAATCAAACGTTTGGTTTGATTGATTGTGGCCCGTGTTTAATGCAAGGCCCGCTAATTTTGTACTATTTACCATGCATTTATGGGATTAATAGTCCTAGGGGAAGGGTGAGTTAATTTGTCCCATGTTTTCCCATCCATCAATCCAAACTAGCCCCGAGTGTTAAATATATATTATTGACAAATTTTCGTACAAGTATATATCCTATAATTAAATTTTAAGTGATTTGAACATATTTTTAATTGTTCAGTTAAATTTTTGAACGTCACAGATAAAATTGTGTACACAAGTGTGACTCGTATTCCGGATTTAACTTCTTACACTTTTTGCCCCTTCTTTGCAGCGGATTGGGGTGTGATAATTGCAAAACTGTCATGCAAATACATAGCCAAATTCCATACGACGAGAGCTATAAACATGAGAAACATTGCAAGCTCAATCCGGGAAACTATCCCTAATCCTTTCATAATCACGGGCCTTCTCCATATCGTCAATCGATTATGCCCTTTACTTTCTCTGTTTAACCAATAATTTTAATTTAATTATCAAAAAAATAAGAAAGATATAAGTAAAGCAAATAAAGAAAAAGATATAACACTACAAGAAAAATTAACTTTTAATAACAGAATTATGTCAGTATAATTTTTCTAGCTAAAACTCTTTAATGACGGAAAAATTGAGAATTAATGACTGAATTTCTGTTATTAAAAGTAAAAAAAAAATAGTGCAAGTAATTTAGTACATCCTTCATCCTCGGGATAACTTGCATGATTTGATCGACATTTTTTTTTTTTTAAGAAAATGGGATTAATTTAATGGTTTATGATGTAAGATAAATTATGGGTATTTTAGGTGATTTAGTGAGGTGTGACCTAAAATGTGACCTAAAATTTAGGTAAAATAAAGAGTGACAATTTTAAAAATAAAATGATGTTGAGAGAGTTAATATTTTGTGAGGTATTTCTATATTTAGAGTGTACAGATATTTTTGGGACGTCTCAATAAAAAAAGTGTGTCAGTAATCACGGAAGAGATGGAGCAATAGTATAATATAAAATGTTGAAATGTGATTGTACCCTTTGATTTGATTATCCCTTGATTTCTTTTCCAAGTGAAGGTACAAACAACCCAATGTAGCAATGAGTAGAATTGGGAATGTGAATATCAAATAAGTTGCACCTGCAAGATATACATGTGATCAAATATATGTGTATTGCACATATAAATGCAATATTGAGGTTCATATAAAACCATCTTAATAAGTAAGTTGTATACTACAAGAAAACTAGTAACTTTTAGTGACAAAATTCTCTCAGTATTTAAAAGAATTTATGACAGAATTTTTGTCACTAAAAGTCAATTTTCTTATAGTAGTGTACAAAGAATTTATGATGAAAATTCAAACTTTAGTATTGTGTATTACACAAACCTTGGGACGTCCCAAAATATGTGGAAGCGGTTTTTACCCGGAGCTGCTTCAACCAAACGTTATAATATAGATTTGTGGGATTCATTACCCAAAGGAAGAGGTAGCCGGAAAAGACCACCATCACGGCCGCCATTATCGCGGCCCTGATGGTGTTGTTGCTGCCGTGAGGAGACGGTGACGACTTTTTTCGATCCATTAATATTAATTCCAAGATGAATTAATAAGATTGTAGTGATTGAGTTTGTATGATAAAATGTTAGTGAGTAGAGGTCTTATATATACACACTTTCAAGTGGAGTTAAAATCCAGCAATAAGCATGATTCTCCCCACCCCAAAACCCTAACGCCATAAATGGAAAGAAAATTAAAAAAGTCAAAAAGAGTGAAGTGTAATAAGCAACTAAAGTGGCATAGAATAGAACAAGTTGACATTCTTCACAAGGTCAAAATCACTAAGATATATGTGAAAAATGCACTCCCCTCGAGTTGCATGGTTCATGCACCCATTTTGTACGTCATTTGGAGGCTCTAATTAATGAGCACACCATTCTCGAAATTTGAAAGAAAAAAAAATATTGAGACATCTATAATTTGGTCTGGATCGATATCTCAACTGACCAAAATTGAATCGCAAATTGTGTGTCTTTCGGTCATTTGGTATGCACGTACACAATAAATGTAATTTTATGTGTTAAGTATAAATTTGATTTTAGGTCAAATTAGGTCTATATCTTGAGTTTGATTACCAATCTATATTAGACTAATAAATCATTGGGCTTTGTGTATTGAAAGAATTTCATTTAGTCTAAAAGTCTGAACTGTATATATATATATTATTTATATTATTATATAATATAAATTTATTTATTTATATTATTTTCAATGTGTGAATATATATATATATATAGTGATATATACGTATTATATATTAGAACCAGTTTTATGAGTTGAAACAAAATAAGTTATTCGGACAATATCTGAAAAGGGTTGTGCTGGTTTTGAGTCTAGTTTTTGTTCAAGTGCAAACAAACGAATGATATTATTGTATGAAAAAGGAATATTGTACATTCCCAATATTCTATTATTTTATGAAATATTTGGAAATAATAAATTAATCAGACAGTGCATGTTAATTAATTGAAAATGTGTGCAAATCTTGTGTTTTTGTGAGTCCAAAAATCCTCATATGTGTGGTATGTGTGTGTTTTCACGTGTCTAGTATTGGACTTTCATTCCATTGGCCCATAATTTTTAAATTATTTATGCTCTATCGTCATCTCATATTTAGTGGAGTATATAGTATGGTATTATATTTATAGCTAACAATGATAAGGAATTTAATTGAAGTCGACTCCACCCCATTAATTATTATTTTTAAAGTTACAAGCTAGTGTAGGTCTTGTTATTATTTTAAAATTTTATACTTTTTGTTTCTCGGTAAATTATTCAATCAATGTGCAAAAAATAGATGAATAACGTACAGAGGAACGGGATAAGTGAGCTCAAAAGTGAAAGACATTAGGATTTGAAATTGTGGCGTTCAGTCGTCGTCCTCCTCATATATTCCATCATCTCGAACACCTAATTAAGGTGACTCAAACGGTTTATTTCTCCTTCAAATTATGGTTTCGATTATGAATCGAAAAATAAAATATTGCAATAAAACATTCTAAATAAGAGTAACACTCTTGTACATCACGTGTAATCGATGCAACTACACACAATTATCATTTTAACAAACGAATACTTAAAGAAATACATGTGAATTGCATGGTGTATCTGGTGTACACAAAATTTTGTCTCTAATTATTGAAATTAGGTGAGAAGAATATAAGGCTTGAAAAATAGGAATGCACGATATAATCAATTAATCCTTCATATCCACTAGTGAGAAATGGTGGATGAAGGGCATTTGTGGTACACATTATGGGCCACACCAATAGCTTTGGAGTTTGTCTGGTTACCAAACAAATGTACACCAATCTTGAGCACTTTGTGTGGCAAAGATCAATAAGAATCTAGTAACACTAACTTTGCAATCAAAGCTTCATAGATGAGAAGAAACGTGTGCAAGATTGCAGCTTCTAAAGATCACTTTACATGTGGATTGATATTGCTTACGCCGTAAATCAAGTTGCTCGAGAAGTCTTGTGTGAAACGAAACTCCACTTTAATACTAAGACATCAATTTGCTTTAAAACATAATTCAGATAAAATCATAAAACTCATAGATCCTATGAAATTGGAGTGAGAGAACTCGTCTCATACAAGTTTTTGTAATTGAAAATAGAATGAAGTTGGACCTCTCTAATTTACTAGTCCAATAGATATGATTAATTTCATGGGCGCGGCTAAAGGCACCCAGATTTCCTATGAGTACACCCACCAACCATTTTTTTAAACTTTCAGAACCTGTGAAATGTCCAATATACCCCTAGATTAAAATTTATGAAAAAAATAAGGATGAGTACACCCACTCATTCTATTTCACCACCTCCACCTCTCCTCCTCCTCCTCCTCCACCACCACCACCACCACCACCATTCAACAAAAAAAACTCCAAAATTGCAACAAAAATTAATCCAAAACACCAATTGTTCGAAAAAATTTCCAAAACAAACATGTTCGAAAAAAAATTCAAAACAAACATGTTCGAAAATTTTTCCAAAACAAACTCAACGTGTTCGAAAAAAATTTCAAAACAAACTCAATATGTTCGAAAAAAAAGATTGAACATTTTGTTCGAAAATTTTTTCAAAACAAAATCAAATTGTTCGAAATTGTTTCCAAAACAAACACAATATGTTCGAAAAAAATTTCAAAACAACTTAAATTTGTCCGAAAAAAAAAATCGAACATCTTGTTCGAAATTTTTCCCAAAACAAACTCAAGTTGTTCGAATTTTTTTCCAAAACAAACGCGCTATGTTCGAAAATAATTCCCAAACTTCAAAAAAATCCTAATTTTTTTTTCCCAGAAAACCCTAATTTTTTCTAAACCTAAACTTACCTGTTGTTAGCGGCGCCGGCGAGGCGGCGAGGGGAGGAGGGGGTTGGCGGCGGCCGCGATTGTGGGGAGGAGGGAGGGCGGCGGCCGCGAACGAGGGGAGGAGGGGGGGCGGCCGCGAACGAGGGGAGGAGAGAGGGCGGCCGCGACGAAGGGGAGGAGGGAGTGGGCGGCGGCCGCGTCTGTGGGGAGAAGGGAGGGCGGCCGCGACTGTGGGGAGGAGGGGGGCGGCCGCGAACGAGGTTGCAGGGGAGGGCGGCGCGACGGGGAGGGCAGCGTTGGCGGAGTGGAAGAGGGAGGGCGGCGTTGGCGGCGCGACTGTGGGTGTCTCAATTTTTGAGAAAGAGAGAGGATGAGAAAGGGAGAGGAAGAGGAAGGTTTTATTTGAAGAGGGCATTTTTGGTTTTTCCAGGTGGGTGTCCTCATCCGATTGGCGTGTGTCCTCATCTCCTGGGTGTACTCATAGGATCGCCGGGTGCCTTTAGCCGCGCCCTAATTTCATTTTGTAAGCGGGCCACAACAGATAATTGGGCCCATATTGGCCCAATCCTAGCCTGCTTGACTTTTCAACATTGAATTGGGCTAGCCCATTATGTAGTGCTTAAATTTTGCCAGCCCAGAGTCTTAAATAGGTGATTTTTTTAGGAAAATTGGATGTCTGTAGAGAATCTATGAAAGCAAACAAGGCACTTCTAATCAAAATTTCAATTTTAAGCAAGGGCGCGGCTAAAGGCACAAGGCTTTCCTATGAGTACACCCACTGGAATTTTTTTTTTTGTCACAAAGGTTACGTGAAATGTCGTTTATACCCATCCTGCACATTTTTTAAAAAAAAAGGACGGATGAGTACACCCACCGTTTCTGTTTCACAACAGAACCATCCCCTCCGCCGCCGCCGCCACCGCCACCAAAAAGAACTCCAAAATTTCAACAAAAATTAATCCAAAACAAACTGTTCGAAAAAATTTCCAAAACATACATGTTCGGAATTTTTTCAAAAACAAACTCAACATGTTTGAAATTTTTTTCAAAACAAACTCAATATGTTTGAAAAAATTTCCAAAACAACTCAAATTTGTTCGAAAAAAAAAGATCGAACATCTAGTTCGAAATTTTTTCCAAAACAAACTCAAGTTGTTCGAAATTGTTTCCAAAACAAACACAATATGTTCGAAAAAAAATTCAAAACAACTTAAGTTTGCCCGAAAAAAAAAAATCGAACGTCTTGATCGAAATTTTTTCCAAAACAAACTCAAGTTGTTCGAAATTTTTTCCAAAACAAACGCACTATGTTCGAAAATAATTCTCAAACTTAAAAAAAAATCCTAATTTTTTTTCCCAAAAAACCCTAATTTTTAAGACCTAAACTTACCTGTTAGCGGCGGCGGCGAGGGGAGGAGCACTACGACCGCGGCGAAGGGGAAGAGGGGGTTGGCGGCGGCCGCGTCTGTGGGGAGAAGGGAGGTCGGCGGCCGCGACTGTGGGGAGAAGGGAGAGCGGCGGCCGCGATTGTGGTTGTTGTGGAAGGCAGCCCGACGGGGAGGGCGGCGTTGGCGAACGGCCGCGAATGTCTGCGCGACGGGGAGGGCGGCGCGAAGGGGAGGGGCTGCGCGACGGGGAGGGCGGCGCGAAGGGGAGGGGCTGCGCGACGGGGAGGGCGGCGCGAAGGGGAGGGGCTGCGCGACGGGGAGGGGCTGCGGCGTGGGCCGCCGCGACGATGGGGAGGGGTAGGCGGCGCGAAGGGGAGGGGCTGCGGCGTGGGCCGCCGCGACGATGGGGAGGGGTAGGCGGCGCGATGAAGATGGCAAAAATGGAGGTGGGTGTCCTGGGATGAATGTGAGAAGAGAAAGAAAGAATTGGTTTTAATGGAAGAAAGGGTATTTTTGAAATTTCCAGGTGGGTGTCCTCATCCGTTTTGTGTGTGTACTCATCGCATGGGTGTACTCATAGGAAAGCCGGGTGCCTTTAGCCGCGCCCTTTAAGCAATTTGATATAAATCACAGTCGTATAGACGCACTCTAAAAGACAAAATCAGATGAAACAAAGTCTGGACATGGATCATCGGCATTTCTTTTGGTAAATTTCTTGTATATTTCGAAAAGAGATAGATACAAAATAAAATAATGAGTGAAATACAAAAGTATGAGACATACTCAATGTATCTATCTCTCTCCGAAATTTACAATGAAACGGAAATGATTCATGTCCAACAAAGTCTTCATACTTGTATTACATTACATATCTATTGCAAATTATTACACAATGAGTGGCAATCAAAAGCAATAACAATCCCATGAGGCCAAGAAACATAGGATCAAAGAAAGAACCAGTTCTATCATTGACTGAGAAAAGAAACTGATATAGAATGTACAAAATCATCCTTGCATGATAACATATATACGAAGAAATATGAAAAGAAACGAACCGATAACGAAGTTTCACACTTAAAACTTAAGTTATATAGAGTATTGGTCTGAACATCATGTACATACAACAAACTATACGAGGTTTCAAAGTGTTCCATTGATAACGCGGCATATATTAGAACTATAAACTTCCTCGCGTATAATACTTGCACATTTCTTAAAGACACTAGACGATTATCATCAACAGAAAACTCAAGCAAACAGACAATATTAAATGGCACCTTTCAAATTAGCTTCAGAAATATCCACAGGCAGTCGGGACCAAGCCATTGGAGAGTTCCTTCTCCTCTGCAACAACACGGACGCAGATAGCAGCAAGAATATTGCAGCAATCAAAGGAAGCATAACGCCCGTATGCCCCTTCCTCCAGCTTCTCCACACAGAATCCACACAGACCTCTCCATCAAAACTTCCCATTGAATTGTTCAGCTTCCAAATCTCAATCCCATTGAGAATGGCATCAACAGCACGCGGGGAGCTCGTGTTTGATGGCCCCACGCTCACAACCAACTTCCCCAAGCTCTCATTAACCACAAAATCAGCATAAAACGGAGAGGCCAACATTCCATTTGTGATATCTGACAAATCCAAATTCTCATATGCTAGTTCCCCATTAACATACACATTGAAGTAAAGCATGTATGTTGCTATACTAGCTATATCACAGAAATGCATCCTCACCATATACCTATAACCCTTCTCCACCCCAAATGACCATGTCATATTCACATTCGGGATCGAATTACCCGAGCTCTTTATCACTCTCGCGGTATTGTACATGCTATCTGGCCCTACTTCCCTACTTGCCCCACCCATTCTATACTTAATTCTGCCCCCATAATGAGCTTTTTGGGAGGCATCATTCGATTGAAAGTACTCATCATCAGGTACCCAATTTCTCCATAGAGAATCATTAAACGGTGTCACTTTGAACCCTCCTACGTTCACCCTATGCACAGTCTCAAAACCGTTTTTCAATAACCCTAGAATCCTTTCATTCTTCCCTAAATCAATCAACTGCGCCACATCCGCAATCAAGTCTCGTGGAGCAGAAATAACTTCTATCGCGTTCACGAAACCTAAATTGGAATCCTCGGAGGGTATTAAAGCAATTTGCAACTCATCGGAAACAACCGGGATCACAAATTCCTTAATTACGGGGGAATTGTCGCTATTCGGGAGACGAAAGTTGCGTAATAGCAAAAATCCGTTAGCGATGACGTGAAACTCAGCGTCATAGAGATTATTATAATCATTTTGAAGTGGATGGAAATGGAGGCGTACCAAATGATGAATTCCGAGATCTCTGATTGGGAACACGTAATGCGCGGGACGATTGAAGGCTCTGGCAGTGCGGTAGAGCGGGGAAGAGGCGGCGGCGGCGGAATCAGTGGCGTCGAGTTGAATAGTCCGGGTTGAGGTGAGGAATCGCGAGTCGTCGCCGGCGAAGACTCGGTTGTCAGAGTCGAACGTCTCCGGGGCGCTTGAGCCGCAGTTGATGAGATAGTTATCGTTTGGGGAGAAGGCAGTCACGGCGGCGATGAGAGAGAAGAGAGCGATGCAGAGAGAGAAAGTGGAGGCGGTTTTCGTCGTCGCCATTGGAGCGAGCTTCGGTGGGATTCTTGACTTGACTATTTCATTCAATATAATTGAGATAAAAAAAACGCGTTTGGCCATGGGACGATAGAATCGGCTGTGGAAGAAACACGCTTTTACCTTTTTTTGCAAAATTGGTTTTTTTTTTTTAGAGCGTGTTTGGGTAATTATCGAGTGTATAATTAAGGACTATAAATACTTTTATAGTTAAATTCACTTGTTTATATTTTTAATATCTTAATTCCAAATAAATCCGCTTCACGTATAATGTGTTTGTTTCTTTTTATCACAAGTTTAAATAAACTAGATAAAATAAAATAAGTGTAGTGAGTTATATTTTTTTTAAAAAGAAACATGGACACTCATGTGAACAACTCAAAAAAAAAAAAAACATAGTTTATATGAACGGAGGGAGTACATTCTTTCTATTAAATGTGAATCTAGTTCGATTTTTCACCAACTTTGTCATGGAAAATTAAATTGACGAAACAGTGGCCTTAGGGACAAGACTGAGGTGCTCTATAAAAGGAACATAAGTTAGTGGCGATGAGCCGGGATGCGAGCAAGGGTGTACCGTTGAAGTTAGGTGTATGGTCATAAGAAATCACCGAATGAATAGAACTAAACTTGCTCTCATTAGAGTGTGTGGATTTTCAACTTGCGAGCTAGACGAATAAGTATCTAGACGATCAATTTGAATAAGTATCTAAACGGATACGTATCTAGATAAAGAGAAAATAAACACACTTTATGTGAACAATTCAGAAAAGAAAACAAGCAGACTTTATTTGACGGAACTCGAAATGAAAATAATTGAGAAATATGATGTGGCTGTTTTCAAGACACGATTATGTGTCAGACCTTTAAGGCTTGTACCAAAAGTTGTACAAATCCTATCAACTGTGAGTTTAGTTCGACTTCTCACTAACTCAATCGTTGTTAATCAAATTGACAGAACTGTGACTTTAAAGACAAAACAAGATACTCGTTAAAAGAAAATCGAGTAGGTGGCAATGAATAAGATGTCAACAAGGGTGTACCGGTGCAGTTAGGTGTGTGGTCATAAACGAGCACTGATTGAATAGAACTAAACTTAAGAATACGTATTCGAACGACCAATTCGACCCCTCTAGTTAGAAGAATTTAACTCTAGCCCGATTCGACAACTGCAAACGATCACCAAGACACCAACTACAACATATATATAATTAAATATCAATTATATTCAATTCGTTTACCTAATTTAACATTGATTACTTAGCTAAATTTGTACCACCCTGTTTATAACTGAAAAGATCCATAGCAACCACAGCCCAAAAGGCCAAAAGTAAGCTATCATTATTACAATCAATATTCATAATTTATGTATTTCCTTAAAATTTAAATAATAAAAAAAATCCAGTCACATCTTAACCAGTTATTAGACAGCTGCCAGAGAAGTCACCTTTTAATAATATTATTAAAACCTTTTTATTTCTATAGTGAACTGTCTCCTTTTGAGCTGGCAATATTAATTTTAATAAATCTTGAATTAGTGCTGACTTAAGCATAAACAAATCCCTAATTAAATGGTGGTCTGAGATATTTCTTCAATTTTTGGCCCAAATACAACCATTTCTCCCCCATTTTACTACAAGTTTTTCATTACTTTTGAACATCTAAATTTAAAAAAAATATATTAAATTATAGATATAGTACAAATATTGTGATTGAGAGAGAATGAGTAAAATATATAAAATTAGAGTTGTACTCTTGTGTTCCAGTTACATGTATGTAACTACTATATTCAATTCAACAATATAGGTAACTACTATATCCAATCCAATAACCCATTACAAATAACACATGACCCATTTACTATATCCAATCAAATAACTCATTACAAATAACACATTACACATTTACTATATCAATTTAACACATAAATTTTTTCATAGGCCTTTATTTTACTTCAATTTTTTTTTTTAATTTTATCATTAAAAAAAAATACTCCATTAATTTTTTTAAATTTTATTTTTTTATTTTACTCAATTGATATTTATATTTATCTTTTTAATACTCCCTCCATCCATGAAAAGTAGGGACATGGGGAGGGGGCACGTGTTTTAAGAAAAAGGTAGATAAAGTAAGGGTATTGTAGGGTATTGTGGGGTCCATTGTGAATAAAGTGATTGTTTGTGAATAAAGTTGATGGCAATTTGAGTAATTAAGTGATGGTTGAAGGGTAATAGTTTAAAAAAAGGGTATGGGACTACATTTTGTGGACAAAGAATATAGGGCAAATGTGACTACTTTTCGTGGACGGAGGGAGTATTATTTTTTAAATTTATTTTTCTTTCTATTTATCATTTGTGTTTCAAATGATAATTTTTTTTAACGTACTTTCTTTTTATGTCATAAATAATTATTCTAAAATTTTAAAGTCTAATAAGAAAATTTTGAAAATAATATTAATTGTTTTTTAAGTATTAAATAGTATAATAATAATTTGTTTTAAAAAATAAAACTCTAACCTCTCTTAGGCAAGTGTTCAATTTTATTGGTACTATTTTACTTTAATTAATTTGTGTATAATTTTCACCTTATCCTTTCAAAATTTTACTTCATTCCTTACAAATTTCACTTCGTTTTACATTGTTTAATTATTTTTTATTTGAACTTTCATTTTTTAATCACTTTATTTTAATTTTTTATGAATATATTTTTTAGTTTATAAGTGTTATGATAACAGTTGATAAATATTATGATATATTATTAGTTAATATGCAGTATTGTACGTATTAGTTCATATACAATATAATATTAGTTTATACTGGTACAAATTCTTATTTTTTCGAGTTTCGAGTTCACATACTTTATCGTAATAATTCAAATATAGTATAGTATTAGTTCACATATGGTATAGTATTAGTTCACATACTCTATGGTACTAGTTCAAATATAGTACTCTGTATAGTATAAATTCAAATATTGTATAGTATTAGTTCATATATTAAATAATATTTTTATACCCACGTTAATCTCTAGTACTATACAATATATTAACTAGTACTATACCATAGGCGCACTAATACTATATCGTATTTAAACTAATATTTATATTTAATAAAAAATACATAACTTAACACATTTATAATTCCAGGCATACCATGCAAATTAATACATCAATATTAAAAAATTGATATTAACTAACTAGTAAGAAGAACAAAAGTGAGAATGAATCACACTGAACACACAATTTAATTAATAGATACGATCACACTCAATAAACATATGAATGCATCAACATGGCGATGACCCCAAAGAAAATAATAAAGTTGATGCAATATTATGTTGGTTTTTTCACCAATTCTCCACTCATTTAAGTTTCTAAATATACATTTTATTTTTTAATTAGATTATGTTATTAATTAGTTTTAAAAAACAATCTACAACCTTAAAAAACTTGTAACAAATCAGATATAATTTTAGAAATAATGAAGACATAATAAAATAATCTTAGTTATTATAAATCAGATTAAAGCTAGAAAGTGAACATGTCATATTCATACATTTATACCCAAATTAGAAAAAAAAAATTAGTTTAGTTTTTTTTTCCTACATTTTGGTCATTTTTTGAAAAAAAAAAAAAAACTGGAAATTTTCTTTCATAATTTTATTTTTGAGTTTCATATTTTTTTTTAATATTCGTTATGTTTTTATATTTATTTTTTAAAAGTTAAAAAAATAGAATAATATTTGACTTCGTGGTGATTCATTGGTGAATCGATAGTCAGTGTATAATTATAATTTTAATGAGTTGTATTTTAATTTAATTGATAAAATGGTAATATATTATTTTACATGTATTTTTCTTTTAAAAAATTTGGAGGTGAAATTAATAAAAAAGAAGATATATAACCCATGTAAAAAATTGGATTTAGTTACATGTATGTAACTTATACACATAAGTGCCTAAAAGAAGAAAGTGTGGACTTATTAAAAAAAGAGTGTAAATAGCTAGTTACATACATGTAACTGGTACACATAAGTAATTGTCATAAAATTAAGTATAAAAATAAAATATTAAAATATATTTATCAAAAAGGATAATGAAAACTTATAGACAGACAAATCAAAATGACAAAATGAAAAATTTATAGACAAACGAAAAGAGTATTTTTTCACACCTTTATTTTTTTGTTTATTCCACATTAATTTTTACATTGTAAAGTTTATTACAACTATTATCCTTAAAATTCTCATTTTTTATTTTTATAATATTACATTTTTTACACAATATTTCTATTTTATCACTTCAATAAAGTTAAATAAAAAGCTGTGAAAATTTGTGGGTGTTTTCAAACACTACAAACAGGCTTCAAAATCAATTTTTTTTAAGGTCGTTCTCTCACAATTTTTATTTTTCAGAAATGCTTAAACACCCCTTTATATTGGACGAAGTATAGGCAATTGACCCATTACTCTAATTTTGGTGGGCCCAACTCTTTGGACTAAGTCAATGCATGTGACACGTGTCATTTGAATGCCCGTTGAGCGTGGGCCCAAGGAGGCCGCGACGTTAATATTTGATTGGTGTCATCATTTTTTAAAATTAATTTATCCAACAGCTAGATTTCAATTATTAATTAACAATTAAATACAAAATTTAATACTTACTTGTTCAATTAATAATTACTCTATATTAGATGCAAATTCGATTCAGATCTTTGGGTCAAAAATCTTAATTTTGTGGAGCAGCTTGTTAATAGTACAAACACTAGTTAGTTCTTTGACTAATACTTTATCCGTTCTACAATAAATGTACTTTTAATTATTTTTTATTATACACAAATAAATGTTAGTATTTTAGAATTTTTCACCGTTTATTCCAATTATACTCTCTAATTTAAAAATTATTTAAGACATAAACTTGGAAATAATTGAAAAAGATTGGTGAACGAATTTGAAAAGATTTGAAAATTATTTGAGACATAAACTTGGAAATAATTGATAAAAGATTGATGAACGAATTTGGAAAGATTTGAACAAAATTAATTTGATTAAAATTTTCATTTATTATTTAAGGATATACTTATCAATATATATATGAAGTACTTTTTTTTTTTTTAAATTTGGAAATACATTTTAATATATATTTTTTTTATGTAAAATGGTGAATAAATTCACCCGTTTATGCATTTATTTATGATTTCATGCTCATTTTTTTTATTGATACATTTTAGTTGTTTCAAAATAAAACTGGAGTATATTTTATTCGCCCTTTTTGAAGTTATCTTCTTTTTTTTTTTTTTTTGTGCAACATTAACTTATCACTTTAGATATTTTCTACTCTTTTTTTTTCACCTTTTTTTCATATCTATCTCTATTTTAATGAAAGTTGGGGGAAAGAAGTATTGAAATTTTTGTATACGATTGATTCATATATTCTACTTACCACATAAAAGTTAGGTTAAAATTGTGTTTCGATTGTACAAATATTGACTCATTATAGAATTAAGTACATTTATGATATATTTACCTCCCAATAATGATAAATATTCCACAAATATAGTCACATTTGACTTTATACACACATTAAGAAAAATCAATAAATGTAGTCAAATTTAGCTAATGTGTCAATTTTGCCATTAGAATCTCGTACTTCAAAATTTAATAAGCATTAATTGCTCTTCTTAATTAGGGTAAAATTGACAATAAAACATTTAATGCTAAAGTAAAAATGAAAATGTGGCTATAATTTGAGATATCAAAAATAGAATACGTGGCTATTTTTGTGAGATGGAAGAGTATACAATAAAATCAAATCAAAATTATGATACAATTACAGTATGCAATTGAATACACACAAACGCGGTTTCTTACCAAAAGTGTAGAAGCGTGTGAGGAATATTTTTCAATAATTAAGATATTTTTTAAAAATGAGTAAATTAGGGTAAAATATGAAAAAAAAAATGGAAAGAAGTACAATTTTTTTTTCTACTTAATTAACGAGATGTGCTTATATCTATTTTTAGGTCTTATTTTATTTAAATGAATAATTTTTTAATATTTTTTCTTTTATTAACAAGATTTGAATATTTACCAAAAATATTATTTACTCGTATACCTTTTTTATAATTTAATTACAAAGGAATTTACAAAGAAAAAAAAAAGGCTTTATATCTCATTGGACATAAATAAAGAGAGGAAAAGCAAAAAAACACACACTCACTAACCATTTGGGTTTAGATTCTCTCTCTTTCCGACAGAGAGACACAGCGCCGCCGCCGGAAAACTCTTTCGCCGGTGGAGCCAAATTCAGCTCAGATTCACTTGTTCTTCACCTTCAACTCGTCTATTCAGTGCCGCTACTCAACGTTCTCACACACATTCACCATAAATCACTCTTAATTTCTCTCTCACACACACTCGGAAATCAGGATTTTTGTAATTGGAATCCAACTCCATTGACTCTTTTTTTGCATGTTTGAGCCTTCCAATCGAAGGAATAGAAGCACACGATACGCTTAATTTTTCACATAGATAGATATATACAACAGAGGTGTTTGGTGTTTGATTTTGAGCTGTAAATTACAGCGAAAATGACAATGTTAGATACGACGGTTATGGATACTGAGCTCTCGAAGAAGACTTCGATCTTCGGGCTGCATCTATGGGTGGTGATCGGTATTGTAGTCGGAGCAGTTATTGTGCTGATTCTGTTCCTGATGTCGCTTTGCATAACCGCCTTGCGCCGCCGTAGCACTGGCGGAAAGGGCAAAATTTACCGGCCGACTAGCGAGATTACTCCGGTTGTATCCAAGGATATACAGGAGATCACCCGCGATGCCGCCGCCGAGCAACGCCCAATTGTAGCTGCGGTATGTTTCTAGATCTAGGTTTTAATATCAGTGCTGTTTCGTTGCAATGTTTCGTTATACAATGTGTGAATGAAGTTTTTGATCCTCTGAATTTGGAATTCTAGTTATGTTTAAGTTGATTGATTTCATTTGAGTTGAATTGATTGCAAATCTACTTATAAATGTGTTTTTTGCTGAATGTTAATAACATGTAAACTGATGAAAAGAGTAATTAATTGTTCTGAAAAAAAATCTCAGGCACAGCCTGAGATACAGATAGATATGGGGAAGATGGAGCACAGGGTGGTGTTCTCTGATAGGGGGGCATCAAGTGGTGAGAGCAGGGCTACTAGTGGGGCCGACACAGCCTCGTTTGGAGGCAGCGGTTCGTTGCCGGAGGTGTCCCATTTGGGATGGGGAAGGTGGTATACTTTGAGAGAGCTTGAGGCAGCTTGTAATGGTTTATCTGATGAGAATGTTATCGGTGAAGGTGGATACGGGATTGTGTATTATGGTGAATTGGCCGATAATACTCGTATCGCCGTAAAGAATTTGTTGAACAACAGGTATGATAGTTTCTCAATTTTGATCTGCCTTTAAAAAGTTGATTCTTTACTGTAGAAATCGTGTAGTGGTGACAGAATATGTTCTCTGTGGATTGATAGAACTTTATACGTGAGCTGCTAAAAAAATTATGTGCATATACTTCCCTTTTATGTTAGTGAGTTACTGTGTTAGCATAATCTAAACATTTGATTTAGTAAATTTGGATTATAAAAAGTGGCGTTTTTTGTAAAGTTCTACTTTAAATATGTTTGGTTTACCTTAATAAGTTAATGATCAATGTGGTCACACTTTTATGCTCTGTTGTGATTGTTTACATCTATCTATTGCGTCTTTATTGGACACGTGTGTGCTTTTTACGTTCTCAGGGGCCAAGCGGAAAAGGAGTTCAAGGTGGAGGTGGACGCAATTGGACGTGTTAGACACAAGAATCTCGTTAGGCTACTGGGGTACTGTGTTGAAGGAGCCTACAGGTAATTTGCTACTACGCCTTTGATATGTATTAAGCATAAAAAGATGAAGTGTTTTGCATTGTTAATTTGTTCTTTTATGTAGGATGCTTGTCTATGAATATGTCGATAATGGAAATTTGGACCAGTGGCTTCATGGAGATGTGGGGGATGTCAGCCCTTTGACATGGGAAATCCGAATGAATATAATCTTAGGAACTGCTAAAGGGTACTATAACTCAAAACCATTATGCTCTGCAGTTATGTGTTGTACTTATTTCTTGCTTATATTTGGGAATCTTCCTCGTTGCAGCTTAGCTTATCTTCACGAGGGTCTTGAACCAAAGGTTGTCCATCGGGACATCAAGTCCAGCAACATACTACTTGACCGCCAGTGGCATCCTAAGTTGTCCGATTTTGGGCTTGCTAAACTTTTGAACTCCGATAATTCTTATGTTACAACACGAGTGATGGGAACATTTGGGTTAGTTCTTTGTTGATTTGATACATGATACAATCTTTAGAGTGTTTGGGAAATTGACAACTTATAATTGTTTTGCTAGTTACGTTGCTCCAGAATATGCTTGCACTGGTCAGCTGAACGAGAAGAGTGATATTTACAGCTTCGGAATATTTATTATGGAGATCATTACCGGGAGATCTCCTGTTGATTATTCTCGTCCACAGGGAGAGGTAAGTTTAACAATGCGACAATTTTAAATAACTTCTCAGTAGTTGTGGCTAATCACAAACAATGGCAGGTTAATCTCGTCGAATGGCTGAAGATGATGGTTGGAAGCAGGAAATCCGAGGAAGTAGTTGATCCTAAGTTGCCTGAACCTCCCGCCTCGAAGGCATTGAAACGAGTGATCTTGGTTGCCCTTCGATGTGTTGATCCCGATGCCCAGAAGAGACCCAAAATGGGTCATGTTATACACATGCTGGAATCAGAAGACTTGTTATCTCGTGAGGTACGCATAAAATGTTTTTTGCCTCCCCCTAACGTACGGTCCTTAAATAGCATGCAATTGCAAGCTTAAGAGTTAAGATGAGTCGAAAATAATGATGATCTCAAATGCAGGAGCGAAAAGTTGGCCGTGAGCCTTCCAGTTCCCTTCGAGTCGATAATCATTCGGGGCGAGAGTTGATCAAAAACAGTGAAGGTGCCTCTCATACTAGTGACGGAGATAGCAGTAAGAGCCATAACTTACCAACTAGATAGAGATAGTTTTTTCAGTCCATTTTGGGTGTTTACTGTGATTCAAGATTTTGCTTACTTATTATTTATTGTTACCAAAATAGTTGCCTAAGAGTATAAAAATAGTCTCTGTAAAGTGAAAGATTCTTTATGTATCAAATTGTTGGAGTATTAATTAACATTTCTTCAAAGCTACAGAAAGATTAGCTGTCACAGCACGATTTATTTCCTCTTTAGTCTTGTTTCATACCATTTCAGCTTTAATTTGGCAGTTGCATTGTCAATTAGAGGCTAGATAAGTTAGGTAACATACACCATTCCCTTCAAGATTAAAGCAAAAGATCTTGTAATGTTACGTCCAAAACGGACCTCGGTGTTCACATTGATATGATATTGTTCGCTTTGGGTCAAACCCTCATTGATCCTTCAATGTATATCTGATGTAGAATATTGTTTGACACCCCAACGGTTATGATGATATGTGAGATAGTTCGTTGAATTGCTTATTCAACGAGCACTCTCCAACTATGACTCGTGCCTCTGTGCTAGACGATTCACGGAGGGCGACCCGAGCCTAGGGTTTACTCCTAACTAGATGTATGGTATCATGTATGTATATGGTATAAACAATTGGGAGGACCTCAGTTATTCACATTGGTATGATCTTTCAATGTTTATCTGATGTGGAATATTGTTTGACACCCCAACGGTTATGATGATATGTGAGATAGTTCGTTGAATAAGCAAGCACTCTCCAAATATGACTCGTGCCTCCGTGCTAGACGATTCACGGAGGGCGACCCGAGCCTAGGGTTACTCCTAACTAGATGTATGGTATCATGTATGTATATGGTATAAACAATTGGGAGGACCTAGTTATTCACATTGCTATGATCTTTCAATGTTTATCTAATATGGAATATTGTTTGACACCTCAACGGTTATGATGTTATGCGAGATAGTTCGTTGAATTGCTTATTCAACGAGCACTCTCCAAATATGACTCGTGCCTCCGTGCTAGACGATTCACGGAGGGCGACCCGAGCCTAGGGTTTACACCTAACTAGATGTATGGTATGATTTATGTAACTTTTTTAAGATGTGGACCTTTGAAGCCAGCTAGTTTGATGCACATGCCATGTTACAAGTAATTAGAGATATAGGTATGGTATTGATTTTGCCATTAATGGTGAGGATAATTGGTAAAAGTGAGCTGGATAATGGGTGTATCGACCAAGCCCTGTTTGGAATCAATTTTGTAGGCCATATGTTATTTTCTCTCTCCTCTCTCATCAAATATATGAACAAAAACAACTAGGACAGCTCATTCATGGACTTTTCTGCCCAGTGTGTCGATCTCTATATATTTTGATTTTTTTTATTTTATTTCATTTCATTATTGTATGTAATGCATTAGTTTGGGGAACGTGCAATTGGATTATCTTTATCAATTTTAGTATTTGAATTATTTGATTTATTAACATGTGTCATTAAAAAATAATTAAAATGAAAGCGACGCATATTAGATTGAGGATTTTTGGGTTTTAAGTTTGGCACATGTGTGCCACCTCAAAAGTTTTCTACTCTTATCTCAAAAAACTTATACCCCCTCCAATGCATTCTACCACTCTTCTACCTCAAAAGTGGGTCCCACTCTCCAATTAGAGTATATATTTTTCTCTTCACATTCTTTCATTTATTATTTTTATTTTATAATTTATACTCCCTCTATTTTTTTTAATAAATGTCACTTTAATTTTTTTAATTATTTTTAAAGTAAGTGTCACTTTGAAAAAAAAAAAATTTAAATTTTGAGTATTTTACCCTTAATCATTTATTACAAATATTTTTCATAAATATTGTTTGTAGCAAAATTTTTTACCCCAAAATTATTTACTTCTATATAATATAAATATTGTTCATACCAAATATGTTGCTATTTGATTTGTCAATCATTCAAAATATACCACTAGCTTTGTAAATGCTTCATGAATTTTTGAACTTGTTTACTTAATTTTAAGTTTTAAAAAAATATAGTATATTTTTTGACTTATATATAAAAATAAAATAATGTTAATATATTTTTTGACAAAATATAATTGAAATAATACAAAGAGTGCAAGATAAAAAATATGGTAAATACAATTAAAAATAATAATTAAAATATAAGTTATAAAAAAAAAGTTGGGATCACTTGCTACCCCATTTTCTCCTCCCTCCTCCACATCATCTCTTCCCGAACCCCTTCTATCCTTAATTTGAGTTGTGAATAGCAATTCACGTGGAATTTCTACCCCTATTGGAGATGCCCAGATCATATAGAATAAACCCCAAGCAAAACATAAGAGTTGATCAAGAACTGCAAAGCAAAACATAAGAGTTGATCAAGAACTGTGGGTGGTCCACCGTTCCTTCCCATTCCATTTAAGTGTTTTATTTTTAAAGACAAAACTTCAAATTTATTAGTGTAAACACAAATTCGTGAATTAAATATAAAACGCGAAAATGGTAAACAATTTTATTTAATTTCGGATTAAAACCGAGTATTTGTGGGTTACAATCTCTAATTTGCTCCTCCGATTCTCTCTTCTTGAAGTTCTTGAATTTCTTGAGCACTCTTGGAACTTCTGGAGTTGGATCCGCAGCCGAATCCTATCCGATCTTGTATTTGGGGCTTTATAACGTTAATCCAAAGGTTTAGCACCGTACTTTGGATTAAACGTTGAATTTAAGGACTTTTGTGATGAACGTCGTTGAAGATCGTTCTTAAACTTGGAACTTTGTAACGTTAATCCAAGGGCTTGACGCCGTATTTTGGATCAAACGTTGATTTACGGGACTTTTCGGGACTTTTTCGGGACTTATCGGGACTTTTCCGGGACGAACGCCGTTGAAGATCCACGAAGCACCTCCTCCTTGAAGAAACGCCGAATCGAAGAGGCTTAGCACCTTGATCTCCGCTTCTCGCCGCTTTGCACGAAGAACGCCTTGAAGAAACGCCGAATCGAAGGGGCTTAGCACCTTGATCTCCACTCGAACGCTGCTTCTCGCCGCTTTGCACGAAGAACGCCTTTGAAGCTCCTCCAACTGTTGACGAACACTCTAAAATCTCTGCAGAGAATTTTAGAGCCTTGAATGCTTCTGATTTCTTGATGATGATCAAATGAATGAAATGAGGCCTCTATTTATAGGTGTAGAACCTAGGGTTTTTTATGGGCCAAGGAGATATTTGTGCAAGTGGTTAGGCCTTAATTCAAATTTTGAATTACTTGATGGGCTAAGAATACCCTATTTGGGCTTGATTTGGTTTGTTGGACTTTAGAGGTCCATCTTCATTTATAGGACTTTAGAGGCCCGTCTTCGTTTATTGGACTTTAGAGGCCCGTCTTCGTTTATTGGACTTTAGAGGCCCGTCTTCGTTTATTGGACTTTAGAGGCCCGTCTTCGTTTATTGGACTTTAGAGGCCCGTCTTGATTTGTTGGACTTTGGAGGCCCAAATTAATTTAATTTTGCTTGTCTACAAATTTCCCCCTCGCATTTTGTTCACGAGAACGTTTGTCTTTGATGTGGACGAATTGCGAATTACTTTCAAATGATTTCCCACATGCGGGCCAGGAGTGACTATTCTTTAACTACTTTTGACAAAGTAGGGATTTAATTATTTAACCACTTAAAATGCCTTTAGTGGAGTAAGTTAACAGTTTAACCACATGTATTTACCTTTGGTGGTTGTCGTACACAGTTTAGACTCATGAGGACCGGGAGTAATAAGCAGTTTAGACTCGTGCATTATGGAGCAAAAAGCAGTTTTGGCTCGTGCGTTTATGGAGCAATAAGCAGTTTAAACTCGTGCATTATGGAGCAACAAGCAGTTTAGACTCGTGCGTTCTTGGAGCAACAAGCATTTTAGGCTCGTGCGTTTATGGAGCAACAAGCAGTTTAGGCTCATGCGTTTATGGAGCATACTTGTTTTCTTTACGCGTAGTAGCGTTTAAAAAATATTCCGTTCATGAGACCAATGTATACGTCGTCTTCAGAAATCAATTTGTAGGCGTCATTTGCGTAAACTTCCTTAACTTGATTGTCTTCAACTGTGACGTGATTCGCCGTTGTTTCAGTTTCTTCTAGCAAGATCTTCTCTTCTTTGGCTAGCCACATAATTTTCTCTTTAAGTATAAAACAGTCTTGGGTTGGATGTCCTACCAATCGATGGTACTTGCAATATTTGGGGTCGTCCGTTCGCCCAGCCTCATCGGGTCGTTTCATTTGTGGTAGTTCAATGAGATCATTCTTGATCAAGTCATCGAAAATTCCGGGGATGTCTAAGTCTAGAAATGGATATTGCTTTCGTTGCAACTCCTTCAAACTCGTTTTCCTTTGCCCCCACTCTTGATATAGCGGACCTTCAAATCCACTTGTAGACATGCTCAACTCCATGTCATGAGCCTTAGTAGCCAAATCCTCGAATGATCTTGGTCGAATTGCTTGAAGGATATATCGAAGACCCCACTGCATTCCTTGGATGCACATCTCGATAGCTGAAGCTTCAGTTAATCTATCCTTGCAATTTAGACTTAAATTTCTCCATCGATTTATGTAATCGATCACCGGCTCTTCCTTTGATTGACAAGTGTTCGTCAATTCAAGCATGCTAACCGTTCTACGAGTGCTGTAAAATCGATTGAGAAATTCTTGTTCCATTTGCTCCCAACTTTCTATTGAACTGGCCTCCAAATCGATGTACCAATCGAATGCATTGCCCTTTAAAGAGCGCACGAATTGCTTCACCAAATGATCTCCATACGTGCCGGCATTGTTGCAGGTCTCCACGAAGTGAGCAATATGTTGCTTTGGATTACCCTTGCCATCGAACTGCTGCAACTTTGGAGGTTGATAACCAGCTGTCATCTTCAAACTGTCAATCCTCTTCGTGTAAGGCTTGTTGTAGGTGAATGAAGACTTGGGATTTTCATCGAACTTATCTTTGATTGCCTCGAGTATGATTTCTTTTAGCCGATAAACGGGCACCAAACCATCAGGAGAAACTTGTAAATCTTTAAGAGTTTGGTCAACTTCCATTGGCTGGCGTTCACCAGACGTCTCAGCATCATGCCCTTCGACTTGCTTTCCTTTGTTTGTATTGCTCATCAATTTAGCAATCCGAGCATCTTGTTCGTGGACATGTTTCGTGAGTCCTTCTATGGCTCGAGTTAAGCTTGGCAATTGCTCCTCAATAGTCGTAGTGTATGTTGCCATTGATGAGGCTGTGCTTGAATCTGATGAGCTTGCTGTGGAATGAGTAGGGGAACATGCTGGATCGTTCTCCTCATTCACAGTGTTGGGTGGTGGACCCTCTGCAGTAGCCTCCTCTGAAGAAGACGATGATTTCGAGCTTCTTGACATACTCCTCGTGACTACGTTCACGTCTTCAAAGTCAAGACCAGCTGATCCGGATGCAACACCTCTCTTAATCTTAATCTTGATTGGTGTCATCGTCGAGACTTGATTTGCTTGAAGAGTAGAGATGAGAGGTAGAGATTGTCCCACCGGGCGTGCCAATTTGTAAACACAAATTCGTGAATTAAATATAAAACGCGAAAATGGTAAACAATTTTATTTAATTTCGGATTAAAACCGAGTATTTGTGGGTTACAATCTCTAATTTGCTCCTCCGATTCTCTCTTCTTGAAGTTCTTGAATTTCTTGAGCACTCTTGGAACTTCTGGAGTTGGATCCGCAGCCGAATCCTATCCGATCTTGTATTTGGGGCTTTATAACGTTAATCCAAAGGTTTAGCACCGTACTTTGGATTAAACGTTGAATTTAAGGACTTTTGTGATGAACGTCGTTGAAGATCGTTCTTAAACTTGGAACTTTGTAACGTTAATCCAAGGGCTTGACGCCGTATTTTGGATCAAACGTTGATTTACGGGACTTTTCGGGACTTTTTCGGGACTTTTCGGGACTTTTTCGGGACTTATCGGGACTTTTCCGGGACGAACGCCGTTGAAGATCCACGAAGCACCTCCTCCTTGAAGAAACGCCGAATCGAAGAGGCTTAGCACCTTGATCTCCGCTTCTCGCCGCTTTGCACGAAGAACGCCTTGAAGAAACGCCGAATCGAAGGGGCTTAGCACCTTGATCTCCACTCGAACGCTGCTTCTCGCCGGTTTGCACGAAGAACGCCTTTGAAGCTCCTCCAACTGCTGACGAACACTCTAAAATCTCTGCAGAGAATTTTAGAGCCTTGAATGCTTCTGATTTCTTGATGATGATCAAATGAATGAAATGAGGCCTCTATTTATAGGTGTAGAACCTAGGGTTTTTTATGGGCCAAGGAGATATTTGTGCAAGTGGTTAGGCCTTAATTCAAACTTTGAATTACTTGATGGGCTAAGAATACCCTATTTGGGCTTGATTTGGTTTGTTGGACTTTAGAGGTCCATCTTCATTTATAGGACTTTAGAGGCCCGTCTTCGTTTATTGGACTTTAGAGGCCCGTCTTCGTTTATTGGACTTTAGAGGCCCGTCTTCGTTTATTGGACTTTAGAGGCCCGTCTTCGTTTATTGGACTTTAGAGGCCCGTCTTGATTTGTTGGACTTTGGAGGCCCAAATTAATTTAATTTTGCTTGTCTACAATTAGCAACTGCATTCACCCGTTGATATGCCAACCACATGTGACGGAAGGTCGTACCATTCTCGAGGATTAAAAAAACTCCTAGCAGCTCTAACAAGTCGATTGGTCTTTTCATTAGTCTCGCGACAGATATAAGACACAGAACAGTCCGAAATAGATACACTAATTCTTTTACATTTGCCAATAAAATTACCAAACACCGAATCCCATTTAAGTGTTAGGATCATATATTGATATCATCATCATACGTTAAAAATGATGATGATTTTTTAAATTTTATTTAAATTAAGAAAGACTTCAAGTTAAGATTTTAGGTAGTCTCTTAAAAGAATTGCATGCTAGATTCTAGATATCATTTAGTTTAGGTGCAAATTGTCTACGTTTGACATGAAATTGAGGTCTTACCAAATTTCCAAATAAATAAAGTGAAGGATTGCCAAGTTCAACAAAAAAAAAAAATTAAAAATTACCACTTGTTTCATTTTTATTAGTGTGGTTATGAGTTCAAGTCACTTTTGTGAAATTAATTTTTTTTTTTTTTTTTTGCATATGTGAAGATTTTGATTGTAAAAATATGAAAAATAGTTGAATATAAATAATATTGACAATGGAATAGATCAAAAAATACATTGAAGAATTGAATATTTCAGAAGGGTTGATTGAAGTTTACTTTGTATGAACGGACATATCATCCCACCTACTTTATACAAGTTTGGAATAGACCAAAAAATGTATGGAAAAATCAATTTCATCGTCGATTAACAAGAGATTGGAAGAGATTGGAAGAGGGGTTAACTTAAGTTTGCTTTGTATGAAATGACATATCATCCAAACTATTTCTATAGATTCCACTTTACAAATAGAGTTATTACACGAATCGAGCTGCTCGTGAGCTCGACTCAGCTCGATAAGACTTGCGTTCTGCTCGACTCGTTCGTTAAATGAGCCGAACTCGAGCTTATTAGATACTCGATTTACTAACGAGCCGACTCGAGCTCGTTAGATACTCGATTTACTAATGAGCCGACTCGAGCTCGATTTGTTAGGCTCGACTCGTTAAAGAGTCTAACAAGCCTATCGAACCGAGCTCATTTCTTAGCTAGTCAATGTTGTCGAGCCGAGCTCGAACTTCAAAGATTCGACTCGATTCGGTTCGAATAACAACCCTATTTACAAATAATTAGCTGACGTGTGTACATTTGAGCAAGTCATTTTTGTTCTAGATTAATTTTTCATTTAACAAGAAAAAGCTGAAAAGGCAAATATAAAATTTTCATCATATTTTATATTTGGTCAAAGAAGACTGCAAATCAGAGTAGAAAATTTCTAAACACGAGGAAAAATCTCCTAATCCGTACAAATTTAAATAAGAGCAATATTACTCCAACAACCAAACAAAGCCAATTCAATTTTCAACAAACACGCCTTAATCTGACCTCATCACATATTAACCAACGGCTAGATTTTGCCGCCTCTATAATCATCTACACGCGCCCCTACCCAAAATAAAATACACCCGGAAATCCACTTTTCCCAATCACATACCGCCACGTGGCCCGCAACTCTCCATTTGTGATAAATAAACAACGATTGTTTATCTTATGCGCAATTTCGATAACCCTACATTTTGAGGAGACTTTCTGCGAAGCTTTATCGATTCTCTACGCGTCCGCGGTACTGTTTATAGGTACAGCTTTCTCTCACCTAATATTTATGCAGGTTTGTGTATGTGTATACCTGTTTCCGCCTTGCGTATACCTAGTTTCACGTTTTATAGTTAGGATTGAGGTTTTATTGTAACAATCGCCGCAGATCTGGGCCGTTGACCGAAGAATTTGGTAAGGATTTGTAGCTTTTGGCTAGTTTTCTCGAGGATTGTTGTGTTTTTTCGGTTTATCTTGACTTGTGAGTGATGGATTTGGGTGATTGTGCTATTGTTCTGGTTTTGGCGTTATGAGTTCGTATTTTTGAAGTTTGATTGAGAAGAATGAGAAATTTTGGGGGTTGACTCTTTAATCTTATAGATCTGTCAGTTTTGGTGGATTTTTGTGTTGTTCGTTGTCTGATTTGCGTAAAGTATACCTATCTAGTTTGGTTGACTGTGTAATTGTTCCTGTTTTAGCGTTAGGTGATGGGTTTTGAGTTGGTATTCAGGGTTTGAGTTCGTATTTTTGGAGTTTGATTGGGAAATTTTGGGGGTTGACTCTTTAATCGGTATAGATCTGCCAGTTTTGGTGGGTTTTTGTGTTGATCGTGGATTGATTTGTGTAAAGTATATCTATCTAATTGAAATCTCGGTTTATGAGTTTGTGACAAATTTGAGTTGTGAAAAATTAGATGTGTTTGAGACTATTCTCTTTACCGTCTCTCTTGGTTGTGGGTTTTCTTTTTGTTCTTTGTATGCCTCGATTTGTGATATACTCAACGATTTCCTTTTCTTTAAAAATAATTTTTGGCTAGAAATGTTGGTATTTAGATCTGAAATTTATTTAGTTGTTTGTAGAGGAGGTTTGGTGATATGTGTTGCTGAGTGGCAATGATTCGGAAAATATAGGTTCATATTTCAGCTATGTAACCAGGAAAGACTTCTTTATATGGTATGTTGTAACTCCAAATTTTATGTTTACTCAGTAAATTTTGAATGGTATAGAGGAGTGCTGCCTGCCTCCCTCTTAATATAAAATTAGAAGCTGAAAATTTTGGTTGAGTCCACCTAACCTTCTTGTCCTTTTATTTGGTTCATTACTTGTTCTGGGGTTTTTGAAACCGAGTGGATTGTTTACAATATTTGAATTGCTTATCCTCAAGTATTTTGGGTTTTTATTGCAGTGTTCAGTACATTTTGGTTTTAATTTGGGTGGTGTTTTCATGCTTATGTTAACAGTTGTTGCAATTCGCTTTTTAGCTTTTTTTTTTTTTTTGGCAAAAGTTGATTAAAACATAACCTCCAAAGAAAGGCTGGTTAAAACTTGCATAATCATGATTGCTTCTCTCTTTTATTCTTGCAGTTAGTGTGTTAAAATGAGTCGTCCACAAGAACCCACCAGACATTTTCTCCCATTTGGAAATCCTTTCCGCAGGTTATCCCCCAAGGGATCATACCTGTCCCCCAAACTTCTTGATTTGTTGAATACTTTCGAGCAGACATTGGCAGGGAGGATTAAAAAGCTTAAGCCAGCAGGTAAGGAAGATGTCCTTCAATTATCATGGATGAGGTCTGCAATGGAGACGTTGTGTGAAATTCACTCCGACATTACTACTCTAATAACTTCTCTTGAACTCCCTGTTTCTGATTGGGATGAGAAGTGGATAGATGTGTATTTGGATGATAGCGTGAAGTTGCTAGATATCTGCATAGCTTTCACCTCCGAGATTTCCCAGCTGAAACAGGGACACCTTTTCCTTCAATGTATCGTTCACAACTTGGGTGGTGCCTCAAAACAGCCTGCACGTGCCGGTTCCTCACTGGACGGATGGAAGCAGCACATTGCTTCCAAGAACCCCAGATTTAATAACTGCTTCTCTGCCATGGATGAGCTTGCCCAAAAGCTAGACCCACCAAAAATCAAGAACTCTGCCAAGGGGAAGGTCTTGATGCGAGCTATGTACGGAGTTAAGATGATTACTCTTTTGGTTTGCAGCATATTTGCCGCAGCTTTCTCTGGTTCTGATAAGAAGCTGATGGATCTACATCTTACCGAAACGTGCTTGTGGTCTGAGGCTTTTGCTGATCTTCAGACTTTTGTAAATACCGAAATTAGAAGCTTGTATTCGAGTGGAAAGGTCACAGTACTGAAAGAGTTAGAAGCTGTTGATACATGTGTCAAGAATTTGTACCCCAAGGTGCAAGAAGGGGAAGGCGAAGGCGAAGGGGAAGCTGAAGTATTAGAGGGTTTAACATCGGATTTAGGAAAATCGGCAGAGAAACTTTCACGAGGACTGGATCTACTTGCAAAGGAAGTGGACGGGTTCTTCCAGATTGTTCTAAATGGACGTGATGCTTTGCTCGGTAACCTTAGGATTGGTGGTGAAGGAGTGCGAGCTAACCACAAAGTAGGAGGCCCGTTTTTTAGTTGAACGAACAATGTAAAATCGCTCTTGTTGTGTACACGACAAGTGTGTAGTTGTGGAGTGTTATATTTTCTGTTCAAGTATATAGTTAAAATATGTGAGGAGTGGTGTTATACTGGCAATGTAATCTATAAAAGCTTGAACGCGTATGTAGTAGTATTAGTGAAATATAAATTATATTTGATGCAGTAATTGTGTAGATTAGAGGCATAATGAAACTGTGCGGATTGTTGACATGTCTCGTTTTGAAAAGTAATCAACGTTCTATAATAATAAAGAGAAAAGTCGAACAAATGAATCGAAGACCAGCTTTATAAATGGTGAAGAAATGTGACTACATTGTTAGGTGTGGAAATTGAAAGCAGCCTCCTCTGACTGACTAATACAATATCATCAATAGATTTTATGGTCAAACGGTGTGTTGTATTAAAAGGTTTAGTCTTCAACAGAAACTTCCATGAAAAAATGCAGCACCAACTTTGACGTTCAATACAATGTAAAATTTGGCTCGTTTAATTATCAAACAAGAATTTGAAAGCTCGATAATATTTAAACTAGTATGAACTATACATCGCATTCAACTCTGCTCAATTAAAGCCCTAATTGTACATGACATTCTTGTTTCTTCACATGACATTAGATTTTACTTGTTTGATTTTTCACATGATATATATTTACAGATGTGTAGTATATCAAAAGTTGTTTGATATTTGTTGTTTCTAAGATCATGACATTTCTAGCCAAAAATTGACTCTGAGATTCAAAGGTACTTTATTTAATGAAATATACAGTTGCAATTTTATTTTTATTTTTACGTTAAAATTTTGAATTACATAATGAAATATACAGTTGCAAGAAAACCAAATGTATTTTTCTTAAACCTCTCAATTTGCATGATTATGATCTCATAATAAATAAAATAGTGTTATTCACACCCCCAAAAATCTTCTAAACACACTTCAAATGTTAGTGCACGACCACTTCGACTGAATATAATGTTTATTGTACGATTGCTTCAACCGAACAGAATGCTTAGCGTCCGTTTGAAACAGACTGAACAATCTCTAATTGAAATTTAGAAGAAATATCACTGTCATTTCATCTACGTTCGTTTTGTGTACGACCACTTTGACTGAACATAATGCTTACTGTATGATTGCTTCAACCGAACAGAATGCTTAGCATCCGATTAAAACGAATTGAACAATCTCTAATTGATAGAAGAGATATCATTGTCATTTCATCTACGTTCGTTTTTCGAATGAGACCACATGTTCCAATTTTGATGTTCTACATCTTATTCCACTATATGAATGATTGACATGTCGTATAATATTGGGAGCGACACGTTAAAATTCAAGTATGAATGAATACCAGTCGAACACGAAAAGTGAAACAGAATAATCGAGTCCGTTTATTTTCTATCTTAAAAAAGTGAAAAAAAATGTAGGTCAAGGCCTAACCAAGTGTATGGTTAAAGATTGATATAGAGAGAGAAAGTCCATTTTGTTCACGGGTATTCTCGAGTCATTCCAGTTCAAAAGTTCACACGCGGACTCCATTTTCTTCTCTCCTCTTTCTCTCTCTACAAATCAGTTATTATTCACCACCCCGTAGCAAAAGGCAAGCGGGATAATTTAATGTCACAGAGCTCACATTTATGCTTTCGGGCACCGACTCACTCCAAGCACTTATTAATCTTCGCTTCTGTTTGATTTTTTTTGTTAATTTGTTGTGAAATTTGTTGATATGTCTGTGGAATCGAGCTCTGGTACGGGTGATCATGGCGGGCATAACATCAAAGGCGTGCCTACTCATGGTGGAAGATACGTTCAGTACAATGTGTACGGAAATCTGTTTGAAGTTTCAAAAAAGTATGTTCCTATTAGGCCTGTTGGACGCGGCGCTTACGGCATTGTTTGGTAATATTTGAGAAATTCTGGTGTAATTTTTGTTTATTTGAATAGTTCCAGATCTTTTTGTTGCTTTCGTTTATGTTGCAATTAGTTGATTGTTTGAATTTTTTTTTTTTGTTCTGAGAATTTGGTGGTTATGTTATGTTAGACGTATTCGGAATCTTTGATTGTTATGGATAGTTTGTTGGAATTGGAGTCTAATTGGCTAATTGGATGTGTTTATTATTTATGATGTTGAATACTAGCTGAAGCTTGAATATAGTCTTTGATGGTTTACAATGGTTCATATAGGAAGAGTGCTAAATTTCGACTGCTTGGTTTTAAATGTGGTTTTACTGTGACTAGATTGCGCTTGGATATTACGTATTTTCCACTTGATGCATGTTGGGTGTTAATTGACTAATTGGATGAGCTTATTTATGATGTTGAATACTAGCTGAAGCTTGAATTGTCTTGGATGGTTTATGATGGTTCGTATAGGAAGAGTGCTAGATTTCGACTGCTTGGTTTTAAATGTGGTTTGACGGTGACTAGATTGTGCTTGGATATTAAGTATCTTCCACTTGATGCATGTTGGATGTTATCTGTTTTTTCTCGTTGAAGGTCATCTTGCTTCGATAGAGTGTAATCCAATCCGAATCATTCAATTCTTGAAAATGGTGTAAAGTTGAAGCTTTAAGGAGGGGTAGAGAGAAAAAAATGTTTAGTCTTGCCATAACTATTATGGTGAATTGTTGTTCGTTTCCTTGTTATAATTTAGCTTTTGTATACGGGCCCATGAGAATCCTTTGATATGCACAGAATGGAAAGGATATTATGTTAAATCCACTGAGTCTTACTTTGTTACCATCTTCCATTATGCGTAGATCTTTGACTCGTCTCTTTAATTGCCATTTTTTTTATCCAATATGTGAATTTCAGGAAATTTTCTAGAAGTACAGTCTTAACATAATCTTGAACTCGATGCTGAATGGAGTATGTTTTCAAGGTTGCTATTGCTTTTTTCCTACTTTCTTCTATCTAATGCCACATTTATTTGCTTCAGCGCTGCTGTAAACTCAGAGACGCGTGAAGAAGTTGCCATTAAGAAGATTGGCAATGCATTTGACAACAGAATCGATGCGAAGAGGACATTACGAGAAATAAAACTTTTGCGTCACATGGATCACGATAATGTGAGGATACAAACCTATGCCCTATGATACAAATCTTGTCTCAGTTGTCTGTGTTTGCATGTGATCAAATTAAATAAGTATGTTTTTAGCTATTACTCCCTCCGTCCCAATTATATAGACTTGTTTTCCTTTTATGGATGTCTCATTTATATAGGTTTGTTTCCATATATATAGTAATATTTTCTAAGTCATTTACTAGTATAACCATGTGTATTAACCAGCCTGTATACTTGGGACGGAGGGAGTAAAAAAAATCTTATTTTTCTACTAAATCACAACCAATCTTCTGTAATCATATTTATTTACTGTACCCTCGAATATCTGTCTGAAGCTCTTCTTAGGGCTGTTTCTAATTCATTTCTATCTAAACAGGTGATAGCAATTAAAGACATCATTCGTCCTCCTCAAAAAGAGAACTTCAATGATGTCTACATTGTGTATGAACTTATGGACACTGATCTTCATCAGATTATCCAGTCCATTCAAACGTTAACTGATGACCATTGTCGGGTTCGACCTCTGTTTCTTATGTGCTATCTAAGATTTAGCTCAAATCATAAACCATTGCTTGCATTACTTTGTCCTTAAAATCTCTTACACTTTTTGTCATTTTTTATTAGGCTTTAATATACTGGGATGGGATGGTCCAATTAATTGTTTTATTTACATTTTGCAGTACTTTCTTTACCAAATTCTCCGAGGACTTAAATATGTTCACTCTGCAAATGTGTTGCACCGTGATCTGAAACCAAGCAATTTGCTGCTGAACGCAAATTGTGATTTGAAAATCGGAGATTTTGGGCTTGCAAGGACGACATCTGAGACTGATTTCATGACTGAGTATGTTGTTACTCGCTGGTATCGAGCACCAGAACTGCTTCTAAATTGTTCGGAATACACTGCCGCAATTGATATCTGGTCCGTTGGGTGCATATTCGGTGAAATCATGACTAGAAAACCACTTTTTCCTGGCAAAGATTATGTTCATCAGTTGAGACTTATCACAGAGGTACTCTCTTTCACATCACAAAAAAACGTACATACAATATTTCATCATGAAATATCTACCTGAAAACTGATGCCATGTTGTACCCGTTTGTTGTGCAAAAGCTCATAGGGTCTCCGGACGATGCCAGTCTGGGGTTTCTTAGGAGCGACAATGCCCGAAGATACGTGAGGCAGCTCCCTCAATACCCAAAGCAACAATTTGCTACAAGATTTCCCAAAAAACCTGCTGGAGCTCTCGATTTACTCGAGAAAATGCTCGTTTTTGACCCTAGCAAGCGTATTACTGGTACGTCATTCATTCTCTATCAAAATATACGTTATCATTTCATTCCGGACATAGCAACATTGTTTGTTTGTTTGATGATATGCAGTTGATGAAGCTCTGTGCCATCCATACTTGGCGCCTCTTCATGATATCAACGTGGAGCCCGTTTGCCCTCGTCCTTTCGTCGTTGACTTCGAGCTCCCGTCGTTTACTGAAGAGAACATTAAAGAACTCATCTGGAAGGAATCCGTAAAATTCAACCCAGACCCCACTCATTGAGTGAGGGAATGTAATTATATGGTGTAATCCTCTGACATTTGTAGAAACATGTATTGAACAACATAAACGTCCCCCAAATTAGAAATATGAGTAATAATTGTAGTGGAGATATATATATTTGGATATGAAGATTGTTCTTCTCTTGTAGCTGTGCTTTTTATTTGAATATGTCGCCTATTGTCACGAAGCTTTTTATTTATGCTTATTATTATAGCTGTTGGAATTAGGGATGTCACAGAGCTACTCGTGCTCGACTCGAAAAAAGATCGAAATATATTCGAAGTTAATCGAGTCGAGTTTCGAGCTACTTGAGTAGTTATTGAGTTCGAGCTCATAAATAATCGGTTTGAAAGGCTCACGAGCCTAGTCGTGCTTGGACAATATTTACTATTTTGACATTAATATATAATTTATATTTATATACAGATAATCGAGTCGAGATCGAGTTTATTTTTAAAAAAATATGTTTTACAACTAATTTTGAAAATTATATAGATAAGATAATCGAGTCGAATTGAATTCAAATTTATTGGGTTTCTTATTGAGTCGAGCTCCAACTTTAAAATTTTAGGCTTGATGATGGAGTCGAGTCGAGCTTCGAGTATAACAATCGAGTTTAGTTTCGAACTCAGCAGTACTCGACTCGGCTCCCTACGTACATATTATTAGTGTGAAAGCAACGCATTAAGAACAACTGTGAAAGCAATTCTCAATTGATAAAATCAAAAGTAATTCATCCCAAAAGAACACGTTTGCATCTCCATTCTCTCAAACCCTAAACTCTCCGCCGGAAATTCACAATCCCCCAGATCCTTCTGCTCCGGCAGCAGCTCACACGGCGGAGGCACCACCGCACTCGTAATCCCCACCACATCCGCGCACCTCCACGGATACTTCTTCGCCTTCGCCTTCAATCCAATACTCACATTCGACATACAAATCCCCGTAAACGGATCGCCAGAAATCCCCTCCAATCGCGCCGCCATCGTCACATTCTCCGCCACCACATCCCGGTAATTAATCCCCTTTATCTCCGGCATCGCGTTCGGATCGTAATTGTTGTCCGCGTGAGATCCATAGTTTCCTGTGATCCAAAACACCCATTTCATTGTGTGTAATTGCATTCCCTTTACATATATGTCTCTGACGTATCCGCCTCTGCCTACGGCTGTTTTAATTCTCACGCCGGATTCAGTGTTGATGGCGGTTATGTCCTCCGCTCTGACGTCCTCGATCCCGCCGGACATTTCGCTGCCGAGGGCTATAGCGGCGCTGTAGGGGGAAATGCAGGTGAGGCGGCGGATGGTTAGTTGCTTTGTAGGCATGTTGTAGCGGATGCCGTATTCATCCCAACCGCTTTTAACGGCGATGCAATCGTCGCCGGAGACGATGTAGTTGTCTTCTATTCTTGTGTTGGTGCATGAATCTGGATTCAATCAACAAAATTAGGCTGAATTTTACTGTATGAAGTAACACAAAAATTAAAACAAGAGTTCTTATTCGAATAGCGTGCGGAAACAAGTACTTGAAGTTTGAGCTCGACTTGTTAATGAGTCTATTGTGTCGAGCCGAGCATAATGAGTCTAATGGAATTAAAAAATAGATATGGAGTCTAACGAAACGAGCTCGAGTCGACTCGTTAATAAATTGAGTATCTAACGAGCTCGTGCTCAATTCATTTAACAAACGAGTCGAGCCTTATCGAGCCGGGCTCACGAGCAACTCGGTTCGTTTAACAACTCCCTCCATCCTTGCATCCTTAGGGCATGTTTGCTTCATGGGTTTAGGGGGCTTTAGTGATGGGTTTGATATGTAAACCCATCTTCTCCAATGTTTGATTTCTCATAACTTTAAACACCTTGACCCACCCGAGTTTATAATTTGACCCGATTTTTATAGACTAGATTTCATGGGTTTAGACAACCTAGCCTTCCCCTTGGATTTATCTAGCCAACCCACCACATTTAAACTCATCTTATCTTAACACATGAAGCAAACATGCTCTTATGAGTGCACACATTTTAAAAGAAATGTGTAATGAGTGAAATTTTACGAGTAAAGTAAATGATAAGGTAAATTGTGTCTGACACTACAGTAATGACATATGAGTAAATATGTGTATATTTTAAGGGTGAAGGTGTTTCGATTTTTTTCAGTGTACAAATTAATGTGAAACGTTTCAATATGTCAAGTGTGTAAATTTTTGTGGAACGGACAAATATAGCAAGTAAGATATAAAAACAAAAGTAAAATTAATTCAGGGAATATCTTAAGCTTATAAGAGGACGGAAAAAGATGGTAAAACGAAAAGTTTATAGACAAAAAATATGAATATTATACCTGGATTGATCCCATCTGTGTTTGGAGATGTTATTGGAGCTAGGATTGTCAGGCCTTGGATAATTATATTGCTGCAATACAACACCAATGTCCAAAACCATTAAAAACTAGACAAAAACTTTAAATTATTACAGTACGATTTAGTATACGAACTGTCACTATTTAAAGATTTTGACACTTGAAAAAGAGAGTTAACGAGAGCGAAACCTGCTGTAAACGGGATGAACATTCCACGACGGAGAATTGAGAAATGTGAGATTGGAAATCTGGACGTTATCTGAGTGCATAATTTCAATGAGATAAGGCCTCGTATATTTCAGCTTCTTCCCGTGAAATTGTTGCCACCATAGAGCCCCTTGTCCATCAATTGTACCATTTTCGCCTAATCCAAACGTAAAGATCTCGTGTTAAACTCGAGTCATCACAAATCGAACACTAGTCAAACTTAACAGAACTTTTTTCACTTTCAAATATTATTTTACTATAAGACCAAAATATGTTACTGTAACGTCAAAATATACTTAAAAAACACTATAAAAAATGGTGTGACTAAACTTGCGACCCGTGAATCTTTCGAAAAAAAAAAAAGTTCTTACCAGTGACGACAACATCAGTAAGATTTGTTCCAAATATAAGACTAATGTATCTTCCTCCTGGTGCATCTCTTCCATGTCCATAAGATGGCAATGGTTCCACTATTGGCCATGACTTTATATCCTGAAATATATAATTACATATTAATTCATTATTCACTCCGTAATATAAGTATTTGCAAGTGCGCAACTGACACACAAATTAAGAAAAGTGAATGCAGTGAGAGGTACTTTGATTATTTAGTAAAGTGTAAAAAGAATTTAGTAAAGTGTAACGTAAAATGTGGGCCTAAAATGAACATTAATTTTGAAAATATAGACTTTGTTACCTAAGAAGCAAGAAGAACAACATCTTTATGAAGGTTAAAAAAGTAAATGTAATGAAAGACATTTTGGGTGATTTTGTGAAGTGTACAGAGAATTTAGTAAGTTGCGACGTAAAATATGAGTAAAAAACGAGCAGCAATTTTGAAAATAAAACGAGGTTCACCTGAGAAGCAAGAAGAACAACATCTTTACGGAGGTAAAAAAAGTAAATGTAATGAAAGATATTTGGGGTGATTTTGTGAAGTTTAAAAAGAATTTAGTAAGGTGTGACGTAAGATATGGGTAAAAAATGAGCAAACAATTTTGAAAATAAAACGACGTTGTTACCTGAGAAGCGAGAAGAACAGCATCTTTATGGAGGTAAAGAGTGAAATGGCTGGTGAGATTGAAGGTCCCAGTGAGCCATTTTCCAGCAGGAACAAACAGCTGTGCTCCACCGTCGGATGCAAATTGGCTCAGATGATCAACGGCTCCCTGAAATGCCTCTGTATTGAGTGTTACACCATCTCCAACTCCTCCATAATCTAGTATGGATGCACTATGTGCTCGGCAACTAATCGCCGAGTAATCGAACGACGTTAAGACTCTCGATTTTCGACATTCGCCAACGACGAATGTTAGGAGCACTACCAGCACGAGCTTCTGGATGGCCTTGATCATCGTCTGAGAGAGATACGAAAGAGAAAATGTTTAATGTTGATATATATATGTGTGTATGGGGATGTTTTTTTTGTTTTTGTTTTGAGTAAATTTGGAGGAAAATGAAAGGAAGAAAGATTGGTAATGTAGCTAGATAGCTCAAGTGTTAGTTTATTGTTTGGTTGTAATAACTAATAAGTATTTATAGAAGCTTAGTTGTTGTTATATGATTGTAGTGTTTGACTAATTTATTAGGTTATTTTCAGTTATTGAAAATGTTAAACCTTGCCTTCTAAATTTGACGACTCTCCCTGAAATTAGTTTACGGAGTCATTTCACCAGTAAACATAGGTAACTCATCCGGTCTAGAACGATGGTATCTTAAATAGTACTGACGATTTTGATAGTGCTAAAAGCTCATATAGCGACAATGTTCGGTTATAAATGTTTAGTCTTTAATTCAGATAAAAAATAGTTTATATTTATCGTTAAAATGACTAAAACACTGAGTTTCGTAACATAGAAAATACTACTCCCTCCGTCCCAGGATTGTTTGCACCAAAAATGGGGCACGCAAACTAAGAAAAAGGTGTAATGAGTGGAGAGTTGAGGGGTAATTTTGTAAACTTTTATGAATAAAGTAAAGTGAATGATTGGATTGAGGGTAAAAGTAATGTCATTTTGTGTAAATATGTGAATATTGTGAGGGTGGGGTTTATAAAAAAGTTTCCTTTTTGGATAGTGCAAACAATTGTGGAACGGACGAATAAGGAAATAGTGCAAACAATTGTGGGACAGAGGGAGTATACACTAGCCAATTACCACAATGCAAGAATTCTTCTCTAGGTTTAAAAAAGAGTATGTTTATATAGAGTTTTACTCTCTTTTCAATTGTAAGTCTTTCTAGTGGTCTAACGAATGATGAAATTAGTCGATATTTAGATCGGATATTCAGAAATCAAGAATGGTAGTGTGAACATGTGAGTTATGAGTGTTTTGTATTGTTTCAATTGGAAAGTAGGTAGGTGGTGGGCCCAAGAATGGAGCTTTATTGGAAATGAGAATTCCATCCCGTGAGCCTTCCCACACACTATCCACTATTCCCCACTTCTTCACGGGAAATCATTGTGTGTGCCCCACCACAAAATCCTCACCATACACCCGCACCCAAATGTCCATTTTTGATGCACTAGTCTTTTTTTTCTTTTTAGGGTGATGCACTATTGTCTTTATTGTAACCTCCAATATAATTTATACATACATTACTCCATCCTTATCACAAAAAATAGTACCCCAATATTTTTTTTCTACATTAAAGTGTGTAACTAATTTAGAATACTTCCATTTAATTTAATTTATAATGGAAATGAAATCATAGAGTATAATGTGTGAGATAAAACAATTTTTCAATTCTAAAAAACTTTTTCTTTAAGATAATTGAAATCATAGAGTATATAAGTATGAACATGTATCTCCCTTGGTATGAAGTTTTTTTTTAAAATTCAAAAAACAAATTTGTGTGGAATCGATCTAAAACGAACAATATTATTCCAATGTAAATACTAAGATTCTCATGAGATCCATCAAGTGGTGCCCATTTTTCACGACGAAACCATGTGGAAGAGTCACCGGTGTCACTAAAAAGACGGTGAACTACTAACCCTTAGTGAAACAATAGAGTTTCTATGAATAGACGGGATGACTTAAATAGAGCGTCGAACCGAATCGTTTGAAGAGAGGCTCGATGGTCTTTATTTGTGTATATTTCACCGTCCTATATTATCTTGCGTCCCTTTTTGCGGCTATAAGTGGGTTGAGGTATTCTTAGCCGCACAGTTGTATCTTTACATTATTATAGAAACATAGGAAATTAAATATAGTTAAAAGTTGAATGATTTTTTGTCATATTATGTGGTCACCAAACTCACCACTCACAAGTGCATTTATATTCCAGTCACGAGTGCCCTTTTAAGTTTACAACTAATTTTGTCTTTTGGCAAAATTTAAGAAATTATCGAATCCTAAATCGATGTGATACATCTCATGTATAAGACCGTCTTATAGTTGTTTCACGAGACCCGAATCATTACTTAAAGCTCCTTTATTTTCATACGGGAAAACTCGAAACTGAAACCCACCCCAGAACATACAAGTATACAACGAAACGACATGGAATATAAGATGACCTTCTTCAAAGATTTCAAAATCTAGCGAATTTCATAGCCTACTTCATTCATGTACTTGTATGTACCTCGTATACTGCTACTTCATCGCTCAAAACAAGTGTTTGTTTCATTATGCAGCGTCTCAACTGATAGTATCTTAACGAGTACTACCTAGAATCGCGCCATGCTTTTGGATGATGCGGACAGCCTCTAGGAGAATATCCTGATCTGCTTCTTTGCTCTACAGTTATTATTCACAGCAAAATAAGCAGTTTTAGCAAGAAACGCAGAAGAAATCCAGAAACGACCTCACTACAAAATTCAGTATTGAAGAAAAACGACAAATAAAGTTAAACAGATTGTATGTTGTAAAACACCATTAAAGTGAAATGTATTTATAATAATTGTCCAGTTCGCATGCAAAGCAAAGTGCAAGAATCTATCAAAAGAACACCTGTATGCGTATATGAATATGCATAGATGCACATGCTTCAACAATAGGCCAAAGCTCAGTTTGAAGTATACTCAAATCGACAACTCTTTTAGTTATTTAAGCTTCCAGATGAACTTTATAATGAAAGCTAACCAAAGAACATGATAGTTGTGAAGGGCAAAAACAACCAATTTCAATTTGCATATAGTTAATACAAAAACTATTGTTATAAATTTGCAAAATCGAAAGGACATACCACTCGTTTAAGATTGCATCCAAGAGTCAGTTCTGCATATGATCGCTCAACTAGAGACAAGAAACAATAAGGGGCCTCCTTTTCCAAAAACACGTTTGTATTGGATCTGAGCATGGACTTTATATCCTCTGATATTTGGGAAATCTTGTCTATGTCGTCAATCTGTATAGGAATTTTTTGAACCATGGAGCGCCACTTGGCCCGCGATTTATTGACAATTACCTATATTCGGCAGAATACATTTTAATTATGCTGTTTCTTAATGTCCATCATTGAAAACGGTGAGCCTTATATTTACCAATATACTTTCTTAACTCATGATGTTTAATTTATATTCATAAGTGGTAGTACAAAGCAATTTCAAACATGAGTAACAGTTATAATGATCTGTTTCATAGAGCTTATAATCGGTTCAGTCAGTTAAGACAGGATTTGATAGTACAGCCATTATAGATAGCTGGTAGTAGAATTTAATTGTAGAATCAAAAATAGTTTGTCGTAAAGATGCATGTAATAGTAAATAAATAAAGGTAGCAGACAATACACAAAAGTAGAACAAGTGCATTCTGCATTACCTGGCTCGAAAACAGAGAATTTGGGACGAAAACGGGAAATTTTTCAGCAGTCAGCAATGATGTAGATGTAAGACCCATTTCTATTACTTGGCCTTCAACAGATCCAGCCTGCGGCAAGAATGGCAATAGAGAAAAGGAAAAGAGATAAACAAGGGAAAAGTCAGATTTCAAGGGCATAATACGAAAAATAGGGCTAATTGCATTGAACTCACCAAACTATCATCAAAATTGCATTTAAACCACCAAACTATTTTTCTTTGTACCGAACTATACAAACTATACATAATTGCATGTGATTTTGCCAAAAATTGGGAGAAACTTGGCCTTCAAAATTGTTCAATGGTTTATGTGTAAAAAATTGATAGTTTATATAGTTCGGTGCAAAGAAAAATAATTCGGTGGTTTGGGTGCAATTTTGGTGATAGTGTGGTGGTTTGGTGCAATTAGGCCTTAAAAATATAAAGCATGAATCTTAGCTCTAGAAGAGCAATGGGATGACGCCAGCGAGAGCACAGTGGGAGATATTTATAACTAAAGAGATGTCAAACAGCATACAAGGACCAACAATCTAATAAAAAAGTAGCCATAGTCATACTTTGATCGTATCACCAATCGAAAATGGTTGAGAAAACTGTACAGACAGACCGCTCAGAACGTTCCCAAGTACGTCTTTAGCAGCAAAAGCAGTAGCAACTCCTGTATGAAGATAACAAAAGGCACTGGTCAGATTATACTGTTAAGCCTAAAACATTTAATTAGAACTTCTTCTGATACACGAGTAGTAGTACATTCTAGATCTACCGGAGACAGACAAAATGAAGTTGTTCCATAGTACAAATTTTCACTCTAAATATTCCATATAGGAACCTAAGAGCCAAACTTCACTAGCAGTTAGGGTGTGTTTGTCTCTGGTGTGGCAGCATCCCACTTTTTTTTTTCATATACAAATCCTAGTTTGTCAAACCCGATTTTGGTATAGAATTTTAAAGGATTAAAATTCTACCCTATAATACCTATAATACACATATATTACTTCTTTAAACATAAATTCCAATACACAACCAATCATGAATCATCTATCATCCACTTTTCAATTATTAGTTATCTACCGAACTCAACACTCTCTCTCGTCCTTTTTCATAAATTTTACAACACATCAATCTTCTACACTACTTCTACAACATAATAATCCTACCATTTCAAAATCCTACCCTGTCAAATCTTACAAAATCTACACTGCCAAACATATACAAAATCTCAATACACATTTTACTATTCTTAAAGATACTGGATTTCAAATCCAATGGAATCGATAAACGAGCGCAACCTTATTAAACATGTTTATAGTACCAAACAAACTGACTGAGAATCAACTCAATGTAAATACACGAACACGAGTAGTTGAAACAAATTAATTAAAAAACAGTTAATTATTGTAATTACTGACCTCCTATGCCTCCCACAGTGAGAACAGACTGCACTGCCACACCAAATGCCTCGGCTAAAGCCATTGTCCCAACAACAAGGAGTCCTACAGATGAGATTCTGTCCAAAGCCAGCAGCTGATCTCTCTTGCCACCTTCTATGCCATTAGCAGACAAAGCACGTGCAACCACACTAGTTTTCCACCGATGCAGAAACCACACAACTGAAACAACTAAAGCACCTCTGCAAGCGTGTGTAGCATATTGCGACGCAATAGTATTTGGTGCAACCATTTCACCACTGCACAGGGTAGTAACACAATGAGTTAACACCTCCTACAAACTGGAAACAATTTGACATCACAAATAAGCAAGCAGAGTGAAAAGTGGACTAACATTTGCAAGAATGCCATTAAAGTTATAAAATATCGGACAGGACTGTCTAATGCACCCCAAAAGCTTTGCTCATAAGGAACGGGCCGCCACAATGAGGTATTAGAAAACAAAGCACCTGGCCCTTCAACTGAGTACTTATGGAAACGCCTAAAGAGGCGTGGCAACAAAGACCACGCCAATAGTACTCCAACCAAAGTACAACTCACTGGGACAATTACATCTCTAAGATAAGGATTGGCATCAAGCAACTGCTGAACATGAGGAGAGACTTCATTAGAAGCCTCTTTCACCTTCTCACCCGAAGATTTCGCAGCATCAACCATAGATTGCAACACTTCTTTAAATTTAAGTATCCATTCATCACCATTAACACCACTATCACCAACACTAGCCCCATTTGCACCTGCACCTGCACCAGCTACAACATCCGCACCTTGCGGAATGCTACCCTTACCCTCACTAGCAGAAGCAAAGAATCGACTATTAATCGAAGGGATGATGATCCCAGCAGGAAAACTACCTCTAATCCCAGAATTCCCTAGAATCCTATTTGAAAAACGTGAATCTAAGTGACTTCCACTTGATATCCCAAAACTATTTTGACCAGATCTCTGCGCACTCCCGGACTCTCCGTGATAAGACTTGCTTGAATATGCAACAGAAGGTCTGATATCAAATCGAGAGGCGGGTGTAACAGAAGAATATAAACGTTTCATTCTTGAAATTCTCATTGTGGCCATTTTACAAACACTTGGTGTTCATGAACTAACTTTAGATATCAAGACTCACAGCCCAGGTCAAACCCCGAGTTTTTAACAAGAACTGCACCCCCAACTCCCCAATCTGCAAAAACAAAGATAAAGAAGCGATCGCCTAATCGTTACAGTATGTAATTTATGAGAGATAGAGAGAGACGATTAGTTGAACAATGGGGAAAGAGTTGATTCTCTCTGCTCTCACAGTATACGCATGCAAGAACCTCGAAAATTATACTGAAAATAAGTAAATCTGTGTGTGTAGATCAAATTCAAGAGCCATTTTAAATCCGAGTGTGCTAGTGGTTTTTTGCTTGTTCAGCAACATATGGAAAATCAAGAAGGGGAAAGATTTGTCGTTTGCTATTTTGTTTCACTAACAATGTTTGGACATTTTTTAACACATCATTTTTTTAATAATGAATAAAAATTTTAAAGTATTTACCCAAAAAGTGTATAGAAGTAGAGTTGTTACACAAATCGAATTGCTCGTGAGTTCGGCTTGATAAGGCTCGAGTTCGGCTCGATTCATTCGTTAAATGAGCCGAGCTCGTTAGATACTCGATTTACTAACGAGTCGGCTCGAGCTCGACTTGTTAGACTCGATATCTAATTTTAATTTCATTAGGCTCGTTAGACCCTTTAACGAGCCGGGCTCATTTCTTAGCTCGTCAATGTTATTGAGCCGAGCTCGAACTTCAAATATTCGACTCGACTCGAGCTCATTTTTTTCTTTAAACTTGTTAGGAATTAATATACAAGAATTAATTCTCAACCTCACTACAAGTTCGGACTTTTAGACGAGACGAAATTCTTTCATGGTATCAGAGCAAACCGGGCAAAATGACCTGGGTAAGAGGTGTTAATCCGGCCCACGAGTGAGGGGGAGTGTTAGGGATTAATATACAAGAATTAATTTTCAACCTCACTACAAGTTCGGACTTTTAGATGAGACGGAATTCTTTCAAAACTTCATTAGGCTCGTTAGACCCTTTAACGAATCGAACTCATTTCTTAGCTCGTCAATGTTGCCGAGTCGAGCTCGAACTTCAAATACTCGACTCGAATAACAGTCCTAATGAGAAGCTTATAATCGGACGGACCATATAGGCGGAAGGAGAGAGTATAATACAAGATTAATTATTCATACTATGGAATACATGATGTTCACTATTCAGTATTTTTTAATATAACACGTACTAATTATTTATATGATGGAATAAAATGTAAATCAAACAAAAATGAAAATGAGTGATTTGATCTCATTATGTAGTCGGCAACATATAGGCCAAACCGCCAAACACCAATCAATTTTTATCCTCCACAAAAAAAAAAACAATATTTATCATAGTCGACAACTATTTATCCAATATAATTCAAATACAGGGAGTGACTTTGAAAATTAAAGATCAATGATATATTAATGTCGTATTTTATAATCAGATTCCACATTTTTTTCTTCTATATTGATTATGTTTATCTTATTTTATTGTTAGAACAAATTGATGCATTTGGTTTGGGGTGAATATGGAAATATAAGATGGATCTTTAGCTTATTTTGTGATGTAAGTCCGCTAAATTTTAGAGTTGGTTTCTTGTATTTAGCGTTCGATAACAAAATACATCAAAACTCAGAGACGATATACAAAATTTTCACAACATGAAATAGCACGAAATTTTGACAAAGTGGGATAGTTCAAGTGGTTAGAGCACCACTACCTAGGCCTTAGGTCCTGGGTTCGAGTCATGGGGAGGGAAAAAAGGGATGGGTATTTAACTTGTAATCAAAAAAATAAAATAGCACGCAATCGTCGCTAACTCGGCTCTCTGCTGTTACTTTCAAAAACGATTTTCGTTCCGGGATTATTCGCATCAACACATTCTAGACATGTAGATAGAGGGAATAAATAAAACAATTGTCAAAAAGTTCCTGCACTATTTGCATATAATTCACATAAAACTAGAAGAAAAACAAAATTCCAGATTTATATTCGCATAAAGCATTAAAGATCCTGTACTTTGGCCACTTTCTTCTCCTCCATTGTCCCAGAAACATCGACTGATAAAGGACGAGGCGTTTTACACAAAATGTCATCAACGTGCTGTCGTTCGAAGGAGATGCTAGGTGATCATCTCTATAGCACCAGGCAGAATGGTAAACTTTCTCGGAAGGAACCCCAAATGTTCCCCATCTGATTGCACGAAAATACTGTTACTTCGGCGAATCTCCTCAACTTCAATTGACGTCACACTAGGGAAATACAAAGGTATTATATATGTTCAGCATTACAACAAGATACTTGACAAATCAAAAACTGATATAACCCATGGACATAATATAAGCGGAGTAATCGACAATAATATGAGCACACAAGATCAGGAAACCTAATCTGAACACTTCAGTTTAATATGCTAAGAAAACATTAACTTATGTTCTCTATTAAACCAGAAATGTGGAACATTGAATGCCTTGATGACGTTTTGGCTATTTGCACAATTTTCAATTTAGATGTCGTTTTTCACTTTTCAATGTTGAATAATTACGTTTCTTTCCAATTTACCCTTAAACTCATTATAAATATATTACTCCTATAATCGTAATCAAAGTCTAGTGTAGAATTCCAAATCAATTAATTAAAGGTATAGTAAGAAGTCAGTGATTTTTTTAATATGTGTGCATTAATCTAAAATGACATACATTTGAATAGGAGGGAGTATATCAATGAAGTGTATGAGAGCTAGGTCGATAATGTGCTAGAGTTTCAAAACCAGTTATCACAGCAAATTAGTGAAATATCACCCCACGAAAAGGGGAAAAAACTGCAGATTACCTTCTTGAAGATACATTTTTCACCGACATGTGTGTGCCATTGTATAGCTTATGCATTTTCAGGACGAAGTCGTACCACTTAAAGTCCTGAAGAATAACCACCTGAACAAGAATAGGTAATTGTAGAGATTTTGATTACAATGTATTTTATTTTTGCGTATATGTGTGTGTATGTGTGCTTTTTTTTGTTTAGGTAGGGGGGGAGGGGGTTATTATCATATTAAGTCAGAAACAAGATTTTTTTCCACCTCTAAGTCCTTGCTAGAAGGGTGGGCATTTGGTGTAATCTTCATTCCGCCACCAAAATATTTGGCATTTCCAATGCAAAGAGCGGTTACCTTGGAGTAAACTTTCCAATCGCCATTGTCAACCTTGGTGAGATAAGCAAAGAGGGTAAGATTCATCAGGATATAATTAATATATAAGTCTCAGGTTCAAAACCCTTAAAGTGCAAGCAATTTTTGCTCTGGGGGGGGGGGTTGACTCGAAACCAATACCTTTATTCTAAGATCTTGATTATGATGATCAAAAAAGGCCTTCAAAGCACCTATGACATAACAGAGATTTCCATATTTCTTGTATCTTGACGCATAATAGCCAGCCTTAGCGCTCCTTCAAGGTTAAGAGAATCGAAAAGGTATGATAAGTTTGTAGTCAGGGTCACAGTTTCAAGCATTGCCAAAATATTTATGACTTACAAATGAATATCCGCCACATTTATAAAATAATGAGATTCTCCACTTTCTCCAGATATAGCTCCGACATCAATGCGAGTTCTCACCCCTAAAAATAATTCAAGAGACTTTGGTGGGCTTGAATGCCAAATCTACCCAAATAATCCTCAAGAAGAGTAGCGCAAGTACGATACCTTTAGAAATGCGTTCAATAGCAGCAAGAGTGTTATTTTTCCTGACACAAAGGACAGAGTTGGATTATGATTTAAGTGCCCCATAAGGGTATTTTATATGCTAGAATCCCTATCTACGAAAACCAAGACAAAGGGGATTACTGACCAGCCAAATGTTCTGGCAAAGTCAGATCCAGTTCCCAATGGAATAAGCTGTAGAGAGGAAGATGGACAGTATCATTCTCCAAAGTATCACATTACTCAATTTCCAGAAAGAAACTAATACTATATGATACAGTTTCTCTGATAACAGCTGCATTTAAAACTAGTGATGATCACTTACACCAAGAGCAGTTCTACAGACAGCCTGATCATGATTAGTAACAGGTTTCCCACCCCAGAAAAAGCCATTAACAACCTGCAGTTAAACAGATTAACTAGGTAACATTAAACTTTAAAACAGGGTCAGATTCAGCATAACTCAAATAAAACATTACTTGCAGCAACCCTCTTACAGATGATAAGTTGTAAATTTTTTATAGTGGTTTTGCAGTTAAACAGAGAAAATGTACAGTGCAAGCCTAGATGCTAGCAATCAGGTCCTAGCTAGCGTTCTGAGCCTAGATTATAAAAAGAAAATCATACACCTCTTAATTGCTTTTATTGTATAAAAAGAACACAGGGAAATCTCATTGATAATCTAATCAGCCATTGACTCAATATTATTGTGGCTCCAGCCATTACCAGGTTTTATAATTGAAAGTAAAATCAATCATGTAAAGTGTCCTACCTCTGTAAAGCTATTACATTGCAAATAATACATGCAGGAGAAGATGCAGTACATACTCAAATCATTAGGCAATGCTGATGCAATAATGAAGAAAATTCATGGTTAAATGTAAGTGGCGAAAATGTTATACCTCATGAAGAGTTCCATCACCTCCAACTGCAATCACTGCATCAACACCCTCACGTATAGCCTGACCAAAGAATATCACTCAATTCCAATATTCTGTTGAGCTCTGTAATCATGTACAATAACCAATTCCTCACCTCCCTTGTAATATCGATGGCATGGCAAGGACCAGTAGTCAAAGATTCACATATCTGCCCACAACATCTAAAGAGGTAAATAACTAAGCAGATAATCCTGTACCTACACAAAGTTCCGCAAGGGAATGATTTCAATTGGAACTATTTGTTAATTTCAAATTAAGGTGACATGTGAACATGTAGCAGACTAGCAGCTGATGATCCAATAACAGAAATATGTCAATTTAGCCTTGAAATATGAATCATTACAACGTGGACAATTTGAGGCTTGGTGTGCTCATTAACTTTTCTGCACTTAAGATTATAGACAAGTAGGGGGAAAAATGTAAAAAAATAGGAACTCGTGTAGCCATTGAATGAACAAGTAGCAGTTTGAGGCTAAAACCAATCTCCAAACTAAATGAACCAAACAACCATTCAACAGCAACCAAAATCCTTATAATAACAAAACGTTTACTCACATTGCATTGAGAATCAAGGCGAGACCTAAGGTAAGGCAGCAATTTCTTCCACTGCTTGCCGGCTTTTCCATTAGCTCCTGCCCAATTTCAACCATTCAGCAGAAAACAGCGAGAATGAAAACAGAAACCAACGACAGCTAGATTTTCCCTCGCAGTCCAGTTTCAACTTTGAACAACTTTCGGAAAACATCGTGAATGGAAAAACCGTAGTAAAGCATATAATTAGTATCCAATTGAGAGAAACCTCGAGGATTGACGACGAAGACGATGTCGCGGCTACGAGAGGTGGCGCCGCCGCCTACTGTACGGTCGGAAACGAGATCTGAAGCCATCGGTTGCTCAGCTCTGTTAAACGAGTGTGTAGCCATTGGCACAATTGCCACAGCACATGCTATCATATCGATAATCGTAAATAAATCACAGACGTCAATGTAAAACGGATTATCAGTATTAATCACAAGTGTCAAGAGATTAGGATGTATAATCTAAAGATAAGTTGTTCATCTGAGGCTCTGCATAGGCGTATTTAGTTCATCAATCGGCGAGATTAAAGGCCCGCCGCCACAATCTTAAGAATAAACGTCATTTTTGTCCTGCAAGGTTTGATGATGTGTATCAGTGTGTGTGTATCATTTCCTAAAAACAAAAAATTGGTAATTTATAAATTAAAAGATGGTGAGTTATAATGAATTTATTTTATATTTTATCAAGATAATTAAATTTTAATATTATAATAAAAATATAATGTAGTTTTATTAATGTAAAACAATTAATACTCCCTCCGTCCCCTCGTTTAACTTGCATAGTTTGATCGACATATTTTTTTAATAGTATGCAATATACTCAACTTCCTATGTACGCCTATAAGTTTCCCGTCACTTTTTGACACAGAGATCAAGAAAAGTAAAATGATTAAAGTAAGGGTATTGTAGAATATTATGGGATCCATTGTGAATAAAGTGATTGTTTGTGAATAAAGTTGATGACAATTTGAGTAATTAAGTGATGGTTGAAGGGTGATAGTTTTCATTAAGGGTATGAGACTTCATTTTGTGGACAAATAATACAAGACAAATGAGACTAATTTTCAGTTTTCATGGATGGATTATATAAAGTACTAAGTCATGTGATTTGATAGGGAAAGATATTGAGAAAAAGTAAGATATAAAGTGAAGTGTAAGAATAAAAAAAATTAAAAATATTTATCAAAAAGGTTATGGAAAGCTTATAGACGAACAAATCAAAATAATAAAATGGAAAGTTCCGGCTAAAAAAGATAGATTTATTTTTTATTTATATTTAGTGTACCGTTAATTTTTCATTTTCACCTTTACCTTTATTTAGTGCATCTTGTTTTATTTTAAATTAAAATATAGATATTAGTATTTGCCTTGTGAGCTAGTAGAAATAATATGCTAACTATATTAACTTTCATTGTTTAATACTCCCTCCACTTTTAAATAAGTGTCATTTTAACAGTTTTCAACATATTAAGATATATAATCATGGACCATTTTACCCTTCATTAATGATAACTAATTTTAATATTAAATTTATATTTAGTAATGAATGTGGTCAATATTGTAGATAATATTCATGTATACAATAATTAAGGTTTATGCATGATTTATGTTATAGTACTATATTCAAAAGGGAAAAAAACTTAAATCAAGGTAAATAAAATGGAGGGAGTACAATGTACAAGGGTAAAATTGTCAAACTTGAAGAAAAAAAGTATAGAATGACACTTATTTAAAAAATATTGAAAAAGGCAAAGTGACATTTAATAAAAGATGGAGGGAGTATGTGTAAGAATAACTATAGACCTATTTTTATTATTCACATGTGATACAAGTAGGTAGGTAGGTTAAAGGGAAGGGACTAGGTTAGGAATAGTCCTTTTATTAGGGTCGTACTTGAGCTAGTATTCGGCTTGTTTAATGTGTAAGATTAGCCTAGTACTTGAGCTCGGAACTCAACTTAAACTCTTTTCGAGTCAAGTCCGAATTCAACTTGAGCTCTTATCGAGCTCGTCCTGATTACATTACCGTCCAAGAAGGCGACAGCTCATCCTGATCACATTACCGAGCAAGAAAAAACTTAGAGACCAAGTCTTAACGAGACGAGCATATTAGTAAACCAAGTATCTAACAAAACTGAGCTCCGACCCTACCTGTTTCTTTTGACGGCTCTAATACACACAACCTGCAATCGCCTACTTTGCTAGCTACAACGGTGCAAATTAACCAAATTCGATATCATTAGTATACGACAGGAGATCTCGAATAAGTGAAACAGCAAAGCTCAAAACTTACATGGTCACAGGCCATGGAATTAGCCAAGACAAAATGATATGAAATTTCCAGATTGTCTCCGCTCTTATTCAAATAGAATATGCCGGTTCTCGTAACAGAATAAAGTTTCTGAGTAGTCAAATGCTCAGGTTACAGTTCCTAGAGAAGAAACACACAGTGTTCAACATAAATACTGCAAATTCCTTGACAAAATATAGGTTCTATCTCTTCTTGGTCTACTCCTTCGTTTTGCCTTCAACTTCAAGTAAAACTGATGAGACTTTTACTTTTTTTTCTTAAGCACATCTTTCTTCTTAGGCACATCTTTGCATGGCATTCCCATGAGAGCCAGCAATTTATAGGCTTCTAAATCTGTATTAGCTGTTGTCAATACGCGGACAACCATTCCTCTTGACCCACCAAGTAAATCGGTACTTACCTCTGGGAACAAACACTGTTCCCCGAAGCTGATGCTGTAGTTACCCTTTCCATCCCAGCGGGGTTTCATTTCTTGAAATTCCATTAGCCTATTGATGAGCCGATCAAGAAACGAGTACATCACCTGTCACAAGCAAATGAAGGTGAGCGCAACGCATGTGGTTTGTGAAATGTAAGTCTTTCTAGAACCTTCATCGAGAAGTGCATTTAAGACACAACACCAAGTTGTAAGAGAATTCTAGAACAATCACAATGTGATGCAATATCTAGCCTCCCCTATTACAGATGAGGCCGGAGGTTCGAACCCTTCCCCAATCCTATTTCTGATTTTTTTATAGAGATTTGAGCTTGTTAAGAATGTAAGAATGTGTGTGTGGTTGTGGTTGTGAATGTGAAAGTTCCAGAATTCAAATAACTGAAGGGATACAAGTACATCATGCTTTTAGCACGCAACAAATGATCAGGCCAGCAAGGAGTTACAGCAGAGAGGTCATTGGTTCAAAGCATGGAAACAGTACAAACTTCACAATTTACAACATTAAAATGCCTTCTTGGTCATGTTGTAACTAGTAGGAAATTAATATAGAATCAGATGCATCATAGTCTATTGGTTCAATACACAGTTTTTATTTTTCCTTAGGTGACTTAATCATTTTTTGGTACCAAGTGCACTTTACCTGCCACTCCATGATTCAATTAAGAAAGAAAAATATAATGAGAACAAAAATTATGTAATCATGGAACAAGAATTGCATGCCAAACAAAATTGAAAACGATCCACTCAGCCAAAAAGAGAAAGGGGAGGGGGGATCATGTAAAAAGGTAAGAGTTTGAGCAACTCACATTACCTCTTAGAGTGACAGCAGTTCCCACTGCCTGGCCTTCTTTAATCTTAAATGGACTTGACCCAGGACTCTTAAATGAGTGAATTTCCCTCGCTGCTTTCTTCTTAACTGGACTTTGCCCGGTAAGAAGTGCCAACTCAGCCATAGCGGTTTTCAAACCACTTGAACTCTCGGTTTCAGCACCTCCAGTTCCACACTTCACTACAACCTTCTCTATCTTTGGGACCTATACATTCAGAGAATGAGATCAGACAAGCTACCTTAATCATAAAAGGTACTAACTAAGTCAGCTTTCAGCTCTATCTTGGGAAAATTGTTATCATGAACAAAGCTATCAACCTAAGTAAGGTATACGTACTATTATTGTTATACGGAGTACTTAACTAATTAGCCTTACCTAAAAACTTTTCTAGATGAATTCAATATTAAGCAGTTTTGCAATAACTATAGGAACATGTGACTTGCAGCAAGTAAGGTATCAAGGTCATATTTGGGCATCTAATATCCAATCAGTGATAAATATACTGAAGCCTATAGCATCTAGCAGAAGAACAAATTCAATTACGCTATCAAAAACTGAAATCGCTAAAACAAAAATCGTATGATTTCTCTTGAATTTTCAGCAAATGAATAACACATTTCTCTACCTGGTGAATGTTGGCGTAATTGAACTCCTGTATGAGTAACGGAACGATAGTGTCCATGTAAGTGCTCTTGAGGCGAACAACTGTCTCGCCTCCGAAGTCGACTGACGCAGCTTTAACGGCTAGGTCATCGGAGGAAGAGGAATGTAATCGAGCGGCAATCGAGCGGAGAATTGGCCGTGCAATGTGGAGAGCCTGGACTGTGGAGCGTAAACGCGCGAGAGATGACGCCATTGCAGGTGCAGCGAAGGTGGGGATTGGAGATGCTAGGGTTTTGCTTAAAATGAGGACGCGGGTTTAAAGATCCATAAATTTAAGGGTGTATTTACATTTTAGTACTATTATTTTCAGTTATTCTTAGGGTATCGCTACTAACTCCTCAAACCATGTTATACACACCCATCATTTTAAAAATAAAAATAGGTAATTACAAATTAAAGATAATTTTTTAAAAAAAAATAAAAAAATCTTAAAAAATGTAATTAAAATCTGAAAAGTATTTTAAAAGATTAATAGAATCTTAAAAAATAATTAATTTAAATAAATCAAATATTTTTTAAACATAATCCGAAAAAATAAATATTTTTTAAAAATAAAAAATTTAAAAATCAATTAAAATTAAGAATTCGAATAATGATAAATAAAATCTAAAAAATTAAAAATCACCTAAATCTTAAAAATTAATTATAAATATTAAAAATATAATTGATTTAATTATTTTTTTAAATTTGGTTGAAATTTTTTAATTTTATTTAGCTTTATTTATTTTTAAAGATTTTATTTTTTAATTTAATATTGAGTTGATTTTCTTTATTAATTTATTTAATTAAAAAAATTCGGTAATCCTTAATTTTTTATTTTATTTGATTTATTTTTCAGATTTTATTTAGATTTAATTATTATTTTTTCATTTTCTTAATTTTTTTAATTGATTGTTCCATTTTTAAATGATTTTTAAAATTTTGCTAATTTTTTAAAATATTTTCAACGTTTACACGTAATTTTATTGTGTTATTGATTTTTTCGGTTAATTAAATTTTAAATTTTATATGTTTTTAAAGATTTGGTTATTTTTTATTAGTTAAGAGGGTTGAAGGATAAATAGAAAATAATTGGGGTGTGTATAGTAATAAAAATTGAATTTTAAATTTTAATGGGGTGTGTTTAACATTTGGGGTGTGTATAACATCTTATGGGGTGTTATTAGCCCCACCCTTATTCTTATTTAAACAAATTAAGAGTATTTTGCTTTAAAAAAATGAGTATGATTTTTTAATGTGTACGAGAAAGTAGAAACAATGAAAATTAAGAAAAAAAAATTAAACAAAATAATTACTCATACCAAATCAATTTTTAACTTTTTTATTTTTTTATGTAGAAGTTGAAAATGATAGTCGAATGGATTTGCAGCGACTAGGCGGCTGCCTAGTTTTTTTTATGAGTTGCACTCTTGTGTACTAGTTACATGTATGTAACTACTATATCCAATTCAATAGTTACATGTAACTACTATATCCAATTCAATAGTTACATGTAACTACTATATCCAATCCAATAGTTACATGTAACTACTATATCCAATCCAATATATGTAACTACTATATCCAATCCAATAATCCATTACAAATAACACATGACTCATTTATTATATTCAATCAAATAACTCATTACAAATAATACATGACCCATTTACTATATCAATTTAACACATTCAATTAATTTTTTTTTTTTAATTTTATCATTAAAAAATAATACTCCATTAATTTTTTAAAATTTTATATTTTATTTTACTCAATTGATATTTATATTTATCTTTTTAATATTATTTTTCTTCCTATTTATCATTTGTGTTTCAAATGATAGTTTTTTTAACGTACTTTCTTTTTATGTTATAAATAATTATTCTAAAATTTTAAAGTCTAATAAGAAAATTTTAAAAATAATATTAATTGTTTTAAGTATTAAATAGTATAATAATAATTTGTTTTAAAATATAAAACTCGCACCTCTCTTACGCAAGTGTTTAATTTTATTGGTACTATTTTACTTTAATTAATTGGTGTATAATTTTCACCTTATTCTTTCAAAATTTTACTTCATTCCTTACAAATTTCACTTCGTTTTATATTGTTTAATTATTTTTTTCATTTGAACTTTCATTTTTTAATCACTTTATTTTAATTTTTTATGAATATAATTTTTAGTTTATAAGTGTTATGATAACAGTTGATAAGTATTATGATATATTATTAGTTAATATGCAGTATTGTATATTAGTTTATACTGGTACAAGTTCTATTTTTTTCGAGTTTCGAGTTCACATATTTTATGGTAATAGTTCAAATATAGTATAGTATTAGTTCACATATTGTATAGTATTAGTTCACATACTCTATGGTACTAGTTCAAATATAGTATAATATAAATTCAAATATTGTATAGTATTAGTTCATATATTAAATAATATTTTTATACCCACATTAATCTCTAGTACTATACAATATATTAACTAGTACTATACCATAGGCGTACTAATACTATATCGTATTTAAACTAATATTTATATTTAACAAAAAATACATAACTTAACACATTTATAATCCCAGGCATACCATGCAAATTAATACATCAATATTAAAAAATTGATATTAACTAACTAGTAAGAAGAATAAAAGTGAGAATGAATCACAGTGAACAGACAATTCAATTAATAGATACGATCACACTCAATAAACATATGAATGCATCAACATGGCGATGACCTCAAAGAAAATAATAAAACTGATGCAATATTATGCTGGTTTCTTCCCCAATTCTCCACTCATTTAAGTTTCTAAATATAAATTTTATTTTTCAATTAGATTATGTTATTAATTAGTTTTAAAAAATAATCTACAACCTTAAAAAACTTGTAACAAATCAGATATCATTTTAGAAATAATGAAGACATAACAAAATAATCTTAGTTATTATAAATTAGATTAAAGCTAGAAAGTGAGCATGTCATATTCATACATTTATACCCAAATTAGAAAAAAAATTGAATTTTTTTAGTTTAGTTTTTTTTTTTCTAAATTTTGGTTATTTTTTGAAAAAAAAAAAACTGTAAATTTTATTTCTTAATTTTATTTTTGAGTTTCATATTTTTTTTAATATTCGTTATATTTTTTATATTTATTTTTTAAAAGTTAAAAAAATAGAATAATATTTGACTTCGTGGTGTTTCATTGGTGAATCGATAGTCGGTGTATAATTATAATTTTAATGAGTTGTATTTTAATTTAATTGATATAATGGTAATATAGTATTTTACATGTATTTTTGTTTAAAAAAATTTGGGGGTGAAATTAATAAAAAAGAAGTAAATAACTAATAACCCATATAAATAATTGGATTTAGTTCATAAGTGCCTAAAAAAAGGGGTGAAGGAAGTGTGGACTTAGTTAAAAAGGAGGGTAAATAGCCAATGTAACTGGTACACATAAGTAATTGCTTTTTTTTATATATATAAACACAATTTTCACCCCTTAATAGATAAAGGCTAAGCCGACTAGGTGGCTGCCTAGTTTTTTTTATATATATATAAAAACACAATTTTCACCCCTTAATCGATAGAATTTGAAAAAAAACATGGTACATCATGGCAAAGCCACGAGTATTACTTAGATCTTTTTATCTTGAAAAAGTGCATACGATTGTTCAAATCGAACTCCTAAATCAAAAAAATAAAAAGTAAAATCAAATAATATATATATATGGGTGTCTAGGCGGCCAACTAGGTCGTTTTTTCACCAAAAGCGCCTAGAAAGCAAAATCGAGTCGGTCAGGAGCCGCCTAGGCCGATTTTTGCAACAGAGTAGACCATTATTAGACTATAATAAGGTTAAAAAATTGTAGACTATAATAAGGTTAAAAAATTGTAAGTCTAAATCATTTGTTAGTTACTGCAGATCTCAAATAAGTGATACTGTGAAGCTCAAATTTTACATGGTCACAAACCATTGAATTCACTGGAACACAAATTAAAATGTTTTAACCAGAAACTCAAATATAACCGTCTGAACATATAAATACAGCAAAAAATCCTGGACAAAAGACGAGTTCTATCTCTTCTTGGTCTTTGGTTTAGGTTTTCCTTTGGATTTGGAGTCGAAGTGATGAGACTTGAGCTTCTTCTTACGCACTATGGGGCCTGTAGTCGGACCGCCGCCTTCTCTAAATGGCATTCCCATGAGAGCAAGCAATTTATAGGCTTCTGAATCGGTATTAGCTGTTGTTGATATGCAGACATCCATTCCCCTTGGCTTACCAAGTGCATCATAACTTATCTCTGGGAACACACTCTGTTCGCGGAAGCCAACGCTGTAGTTACCGTTTCCATCGAAGCTGTTGGGGCTTACTCCTTGAAAATCCCTTGTCCTAGGAAGTCCTAAGTTGATGAGCCGATCAAGAAAAGAGTACATCACCTGTTGCAAACAAACCAAGTGTAATTATTTCAAGCAACAATTTTCAACGGGTGGAATATCCATAAGCAACGAGACTGACAGCCTTCCTTGAAAAGTGCATTTATGACAACACCAAATAATAATTCTTGGGAGAATCCAAGAACATTAGAGATTTGTAAAAATGTGAGCTTATGAGCCAACGTGGTTCTATTATTGGTCCATGTAGCCTGCCCTAATTATTTGGGATTAAAGGCTCAGTTTTGTTTATTTGTTTGGGAGCTTTTTAAAAATTATGTGATGAACCCTTCACCCAATCCCACTTCCAAATTTGTAGAAAAGAATTAGAGCTTTTAAAAATATAAAAATGTGTAAGTGGTTACATCTATTGCTATAAAATGGTAGTGAATGTTCTGGATTTCGAAGTCCTTGGACCTCCTACAATTGATTCCTGTTTAAATAACTGAAACAGCACAAGTTCCATGCTTTTGGGGTGGGGTTGGGGGTGCGCCAGTGCGGTATATGTGCAAATTTTCTGACATGCCATTAGCATTCAACGAATGGACAGGTCAGCAAAGAGTTATAGGAGAGAGGTCATTGGTTTAGCTGGTGAGTGCACAGGAACACTGTCAATTCTTTACATAATGTCTTCTTAATAACACTATGTAAAAATTAAACAACTATAATCACTTGATAAAATCAGGTCCCCATCGCCTATTGATTTTTCTTTTTCGTTGCTGATAACTCACTCTCCTAATCATTTTAAGTACCGCGTACATATTATTTCCCACTCAAATTAGTTCACAAAGAAAATATATGATGAGAAAATACTGTGTAATCATATCAGTCTTTTTAAAGACTTGCATTCCAAACAAAATCAAAGAATTCAAGTAAAGAGTTTGAGCAACTCACATTTCCTCTAAGAGTGACAGCAATTCCCAGTGGCTGGTCTTCTCTAATCTTAAAGGTGGCAATAGCCTTCTTTGCTCTCGTCTTAATCGGTCTTTGCCCAGTAATAAGTGCCAACTCATTCACTGCTGCATCCAAACCCTTCGCATTCTGGGCAGCATCTCCAATTCCACAGTTCACTACAATTTTATTTACTTTTGGGACCTGTTCATTCACAGGGTGAAATCAGAAGGGCACCTTAATCATTAAACATATATTAACTAACAGCTCTGTCTTGGGAAAGTTGTCATCATAAACAAAGCCATCATTATGCGTAACAACACATAGGAGTATAAACTTATCAGCATTACCTAAAAACTTTTCTGGATGAATTCAATTTACACAGTTTGCAATACATATAGAACAGGTAAGCACTCGAGGTCATATCCCAGGATCACTCAATGATAGATTTACGGAAGCCTAAGATAGTTTTAAGCTTCTCAAACTCAATAATAGCATATAGCAGATGGTGTAACGACCTCTATTTTGACCAATCACGACCCCACAGTCTATTCTTCTACATAATCAGTTCTACTGAAATCAATTTGTGAAGAATTTTGTTCCATTAAATTTAAAACATACAAAAACACACTTACATTTGATCCAAATGAATGATAAATTCAGTAATTCGTTAGATTGTTTTCGAAATTTGCAGTATTCCAAAGAAGCTAAGTTTACAGACAATTGAATAAATGAAAACTCGCAACACAAATGTACATTAATAGCCGCATTTTATTTAGCCTTCTCTTTAACAAATCAAATGTTACTGCAGGCCTAATACGTACTTAATAAACTGAAATTATCAATTTAAAAGATGATAATTCGGATGATTTCACTACTTACCTCGTGAATGTTGGTGTAATTAAACTCTTCCTTGAGTAACGGAACGATTTTCTCGAGGTAAGTGGTCTTGAGGCGATTAGTTTTCTCGGCTTCGGTTTTCTCCAACAAGACGACCGACGACGCTTTGACGGATAAGCCACCGGAGCGAACGCCGGATAATCCAACGGATGGCAAGCGAACGGAGAACTGGCCGTGGAATGTGGAGGCGCCGGAGTGTAAAAGCGCGGGAGACAACGCCATTGCAGGTGAAGCGAAATTTGGCATAAGAGCTGCTATTTCTTTTTCTTTTGTGTGGGTTTTGTTTTGGATGAGGATAAGGGCCGTCCTCCGAATGGGTCGCGCTATGTATGAAATCACGATCTTGCCACTCCGTCAAATTTTTAGAGGCGAGTCAATTATTTAGTACACCTCCATCCGAAAATAACCTTCTAGGTAGAGCTGGCAAATCGTGCTATCGTGCCGTGTTTCGTATCGACACGATAGTGACACGACACGATAAGCCCAAACACGAACACGACACGATAAGAATCTGTATCGACACGACACGAACCCGATAATTTTCGTGTCGACACGACACGATAACAACACGATAATTTTCGTGTCGACGTGACACAACACGATAACGACACGTAACACGATAAAAACACGATAATGACACGATAAGAAAATAAATCAATTTAAAATTGTATTAAATATATAAAAAATAATATATTTATATAAATATAAAAAATTATTGTGTTATTATCAGATACGTGTCATTATCGTGTCGTGTCATATCAGGTTAACGGGTTGTTAACAGGTTAATGGGTTACCTGTTAATTTTATCGTGCTTAACGGGTTGACACGAACCCGACACTAAATTTTCGTGTTGTTATCAGGTCGACCCGATAACGACACGAACCCAATAAGACCAAACACTAACCCGCAGTTTTCGTGTCGGATTCGTATCGTGCTATCGTGTCGTGTCGAAAATTGTCACCCCTACTTCTAGGTGGAGAAATAAATTAAGAAACTATAATAAATAATACTCTCAACCTCCACCAAATCCAAATGTAGTTTCGTTGGATTAAAAAAAAAATAGATAAAGTAAGAGTATTAGTATTATGGGGTCCATTGTAAATAAAGTTGATGACAAATTGAGTAATTAAGTGATGATTAAAGGGTGATAGTTTTCGTGTATGAGACTATATTTGGTGGACAAGGAATGTAAGGTAAATGAGACTACATTTTATGGACAGAGGGAGTAGAATTTTATGAGATAATTATGTAAACATTTATGCATAAAGTTATTAGAATTTAATATACAAGAATTAATTCTTCAACTCCGTTCACGGTCTGAGTTCAATTTCATTTTAAATTTGTAAAAGTTAATGTGGAATGAAGGGTGCACAATTTTTTTTAATGTACATAACTGAAATTAATTTCTTTTATTTATATATATATATATATATATATTTGTAAAATTAGGGAGTGGGATAAAGTTATTTTGTCACGTTGGACAGAAAAATTTAGAATTAGATGTAAACAAAGTATATAAAATCTAAAGTCATAAATTCGATGTACGAGATAGAGTGGGTTTGCATGAATTAGTGATTTTTATTTTGTTATGAAGAAAATATTGTAAGAGAAGATACACATTTATATTTTAATATGGACAATTTTCTGGGCAAATATTCAATCCCAAAAAATCGTGTGCTTACTTCGGTAAACACGTAAGTTACAACAACAGGAGATATCTCCGCGAGCTTCTGGGAATGAAATCCGGATCGCTCCCATTTACTTATCTAGGGGCACCAATCTTTAGAGGAGCACCACGAGCCATTTATTTTAGAGACACGACAGACAAAATTCTTGCTAAATTCGCCTCATGGAAGGGAACAGCCCTCTCGCTTGCCGGACGCATATGCCTAGTCAACCATGTCATCACTTCCTCTCTGGTGCACACAATGATGGTGTACAAATGGCCTCGTTCTCTCTTGCAGAGAATTGAGAGGGCGATGAGGAATTTCATTTGGTCAGGAGACATTGATCGGAGAGGACCCTGCTCGGTCTCGTGGAATAAAGCTATCACTTCCAAAGCGGAGGGTGGGCTGGGCATAAGGTCGATAACCTGTGCAAATGATGCATACATCCGTAAATTGGCATGGCAAATCTTATCAGACAAAGGAAGACCGATGGAATTCCTGAGATCGCGATTCGCGCCATCGGGGGTGGCTCGGCCATCAACAGTAGCATCGTCGGTGTGGCGTGGTCTGCGGCCTCAAATGGAACACATCTCGGAACATGCGCAATGGATACCTGGGGAAAACTCACAAGTCAAATTTTGGTTGGATAATTGGCTAGGCTATATCATTGCAGACAAAATGGACATGCCAATTCGCAGCAGAATGTACTACCAATTTACTATATCAGACTACTGCATAGCAGGCACTTGGCACATAGAGGCAAACTTTGTGGAGAAATACCCGGACATAGTAGCGGATATTATGAAGTTTAACTTCGCCACCCAAAGGGATAGGAGAATCTGGCCCAAATCCACGAGAGGACAGCTCACGGCCGCGATAGCATATGAACAAGTTCGACCCAAGTACCCGGAAGTTAATTGGGGGCGATGGATCTGGGCAAGTTACATCCCGTTGAGAAGATCGACCGTGATGTGGAGGGCCATACACGGGAAAATACCAACATGGGACCGACTCCAGGCATGGGGTATTGAAGGCCCGAACATATGCATGATGTGCCGCGCAAAGGAAGAAGGAATTGACCACCTGTTCAGCGAATGTAGATACTTCAAATACGCAGCCGAAAGAATCATGGGTATATTTCAGGCCCCGTTAAGAATTGAGGAGGGCTTCTTGTCATGGGTATTACAAGCGATCAACCGCACTTTCAGCCCGCAAATTACATCAATTTGGAGATTGGCGTGGGTTACACTGGTATGGCAGGTGTGGATGACGAGAAATGCAATTATTTTCGACAATAAACCAGCCACCATGGAGGCCGTTTACACCTCTACTTCTGCGCTGATTAGAGAAATCAGCAGCGACTTCATGGGATGCATGAACAACAGTGCGGACGACCTTCGAATTATCAAGGAATTCGGCATGACATGCAATCCAAGGAAAGCGCCAAATGTTATATTAGTAAGATGGCAAACACCAGCAGCAGGCATAATAAAGATTAATGTTGACGCAACAGCAGATGGAGCCCCTGGTCTGATTTCGGGAGCGGGGATATACCGCAACGAACACGGCGAATTTCTGGGCGGATTTGCGATGAAACAAGGCAGAGGTTATGCTTTTGAGGCTGAGTTAATCACAGCTCTATACGCAATACAAAAAGCAAATGCTCGCGGATGGAACAACATCTGGCTTGAGACGGATTCAATGTTTGTAATGCAAGTCTTTCACGGGGCGACAGAGCGAATACCTTGGAAAGCAATTGCACTATGGCAGCAGGTTCGGAGACTTCATATGAGAATTAAGGTAACGCACATCTACAGGGAAGGCAACGCGGCAGCGGACAAGTTGGCATCCATGACAACCACGAACCATAAATGGTGGGACACTCCGCCAACTCAACTACACGAGTTTTTACACAGAGACTTAACGTCAGAATTTTATAGATTTGTTAATTAGAGGGGTTCCCTTTTCCTTGACTATAGCTTTATATTTTAATATTTAGATTTCACTTTGCTTCAAAATATGACTTAGGTGAAATTATAAGTATACTAGTCCATATACTATTGATTATGACTTGTTTCATGCATTAGACCGTCTTATATATACTCTCTTCATTCAAATTTGTTAAGTTAATTTTTTTCGTACACATATTTTAATGTTTATGGTGGAGGTTTGGACCATGTTTTGGACACACATCTTAAGAAAAAACTTGTTTGAGTGTGGAGTAATGAATAGTATAATGTTGATGAATAATTTTGTAAATTTTAATAAATATAGTAAAAAAATTGATTTGGTCGAAGATAAAAAAAAAAGATGTCATTTTTTGTATAATATATGAATATTGTGAGGGTGTTACAAATGAGTTTCATTTTTAAACATAGTGTAAATAATTGTAGAACTGATGTACAAAACAAATTGACGAATAATTAATGAAAAAAATATTATTTATGATTAATTAACACTTGTCTATTAATATTTGTGAGATTAATTAGTACCTGAGAAAGACTAATTCTATATTAATACATTGACTCCTCGTGTGCTTACTAATTAAGGAAGTGTTCTCCATGTTTATAGAAAAACACTAATGTACTTTCTTTAAGAATCAATGGCTATATGATTGTGTCAAAAAAATGTAGTTAATTAAAAAGTCTACTCAATGGCTATTGAAAATATTAAACTATTTTCAATTTTTGAATATCTATAAATACTTTAAATATTGTTTTTTAAATGAACAATCATAAAGTAATTTGATGTCCTATTTTCAGAGCTTTTGAGACTTCATTCGCTGATTCAATTGTTTGTGTGCCTAATGTTTATCGTTAATAAAATATAAATATTGTATTGGATTAATCGTTGAAGTTCTTTAAAGAATTTGTCAGGACAATATTTCCACTCATCCACACCATACAATTGAACATATTCGATACTTTAAAAACATTTATTATAAATCTATAAGATTGAAAATGTGATAATTTTGTTTGCTCAAGCTAAATGCATACTTTAAAAAAAAAAAAAGATAATTCATTTTTTTCAAAATGGTAATTGATGTCTTGATAGTGATACCCTTTTATACTCTTTATTTTAAAAGTTATTTATTTTGTCATTTTAGGTATCTCACATAGTGAGTACTAATTTTTTTTGAATACTCACAATCTCACTATTTCTTTTTATTTCATACTTTTATCTACTTTTTATTATTTTTTATATTTTTTGACTTCAATTCAATAGCTCACTACATATACTATATATTTTTTTTATTATTTGTGTAAAAAATTAATGAACAACTTTCGAAAACAAAATCAAACAAATATTTCACTTACGAAAATTGAATGAGATTACATGTTCAAATTTTTTAGTTCCACATTTTATTCCACTATATGTATGATTGACACGTGTCATATTAAAAAATAATACTCCCTCCGTCCCGGAGGAATTTGCACCCTTTGACCGGCACACATTTTAAGAAATGTGTAAGAAAAGGTGTAATGATTGATGTTTTGAGGGGTAGTTTTGTAAACTTTTATAAATAAAGTAAAGTAAAAAGTAGATTGAGTGTGAAAAAGTAATGGCATATGGGTAAATATGAGTATATTTCAAGGGTGAGGGTTGTGAAAATATTTCCTTTTATGGAGTGTGCAAATTGGTATGGGACATCCATATATGGAAAGTGTGCAAATTCCTGTGGAACGGAGGGAGTATAATATTGAGGGTGACACATATTAAAAATCAATTGTGGTTGAATAACACTGGAACATAAGAATTGAACCGCACAAAATCATAGTTTTGAATTTCAAAGTATTATTAAAGCCGTGTTTGATTTGGAATTGGTAAATTCAAATTTGGATTGATCATTCTCAGTCAAATATCTCTCAATCCCTCTCAATCCAAATAACAACCGTTCATATTTATAATATACACACCTATTTTCTATACAATCGTATCACCATTTTTTTTAAATATCATTCGCTTTTACTTTTCTTTCAAACACTCATTCGCTCTCCTGTTATTTTTCTACTCACTAATAAAATATTACAACTTCACTTTTGATATAAACAATAAACTATATTCACTCATACTTTTTAATCTATATCGAAACATAATTTAAACATAATTATTATTCATTAATTGTCTTAATTCACTTTTGTTGAATCACAATCCAAATTCAATTCACCGTAATCTCTAATCAAGCGGTCATAAAAAAAATTAGTTTTGAATTTCAAGTATTATTAATTGTTTTAGAAAAATAATTATCCAAATGGCATCAAAAGTCTAAGATATTTATTTATAATTCAGTCGCCTACTATTTCTACCCGCGGTCAAATGCGCGTTAATCCCACGCACCAATTGACAAAAAGGGGACCACCCTTCTTCACTCACTGCAATAAGCGCGTGTCACCACGCGTAAACATAGGCGGTGGGGTAAACTCTCATTTCCTTAGCTTTGTAATGGTTTTCAACCAGCGTTATTTCTCCATCTTGTTTCTCAAAATTCACACAGATCCCCCCATCTCCCTTCATTTTTCCAAACAAAATTAAATATATATATACATATAGATATATGAAATATATATGTATGTATATATAGGCCTATAGCGTATAAGAGCATGTATTTGATGCGTTTCTTTTGGAGCACATGATTGATCGGAGAAAATAGGAAGAATTTTTTGTCGGAATTGTAAACCCTAAATTTCTGCTTTGCGCCTGGATCCATGAATAAACGGAGTCCGTAGATTGATGGTTGAGACTTCGGTTGATTAGGTTGTAGAGGTAACATTCGCGGAGGAATTTCGGGTTTTAGCGTTTCAGGATTGGGGGAAAACAGGAGGTTGTTGATTTGTAATGGTGTTGTTCATTGGTTAGGGCTTGGGTTTTAATTGAGGTGGATCGATTAGTGAATTGTAGCTTGAATATTAGCATTTGACTTTGGTATGGATTGGATCAGCTCATTTTAATTCGTACGGTTTTAAATCACGGGGATTTGAGGCTTTTGATTTGAGCGTGGGGAATTGGTTAATTTTGTTTGCAATAGTTGAATCTGGTTTTCGAGTTTTCGTGTAGCTTGAGAGTGCATTTGTTTGCTTTTCGGGAGGTTGTTTTGTTAGGGAACTTCAAAATGAGCTCACAGGATGGTGATGGAATGTCCATGTCCACGGACAAGGGTTCTGAAAGTCACTACGACGATTTAATGTAATCACATGCTTTTTTTTTTTTTTTTTTTCTGTTAATCAAAGTCGTTTGTGTTTCTATCATTTTCCTTTTCAATGTATATTAGATGACGCAAATGTTGTTTTAATGATTTAGGAAGCCAAAAGTATCATATTCAAGAGAGTTCCTGCTGTCGATTGCCGATTTGGAAACGTGTAAGAAGTTGCCAAGTGGGTTTAATGAGTCAATGATAAGGTAAAAGAGTACTTGACAATCCATATTGACTCTTGAATCATAAAAGAGATACTAGCTATGTTATCTTTATAGTCTGGATGTATATTGCGTTGCTTGTTTGTAATCTCTGATTGTATTTAGAAGGCTTCTGCATTTTTTAAATATGTGTATCTGTTGGATTTGAGACAGTGAGTTTGAGGATGCTCTGCTGAGAGTACCAGATCGACCAAGAATTCCAGGAATTCCACAGCATGGTTTCCGGAGAAATGACTTTTCCTCATCTCCACCTACTCGGGGAGATACTGGTGGCAGTTACACTAGAGGAGTTCATGGGAAATGGGAGAGCCGTTCTTCTGTGCGTAGTGATCGAGAAAGTGATTCTCAGTCTGACAGGGATTCAGGTTCTATTCAACATTTTTTTTTGGTAGCTTAACATATGAATGATATATATATATATATATTTATAGCAGTGAGGCCTAGTAATGCACTAAGGCAGCACTTGAGCCAACCTGTGATCACTTAAATCTTAAGTATCGCATGTGTGCCTGTCAAATGAACCTGTTTTTCCATCCTCTCATGTAGATTCTGCAAGGCGTTTTGGCCATCAACCTCGACGTCCTTGGCAGACTCCTGAGCATGATGGGCTTCTTGGGAGTGGTTCATGTCCAAGGCCATCTGGATTTGCTGCTGGGATATCTGCTGCTAAGGTGCGAGCAAACGAGCAGAATCAACTTAGTCGGAGCAATGAGCCATATCATCCTCCACGTCCTTACAAGGTGAAGTAAATAATGTAGATTATGGGAAAAGTTTGGGTAGCCCATACCATTTTATGCAATTCTCTTTCCTTTTCCCATTTTAAGCTTCTTTCTTTGATTTCATGTTTTCTGTTACAACATAGTACTTAGATCTATGTGCAATAGATGCAACGCGTGCAATTTGCTGAAATGCTATGTCATGAAACTCGTGCAACTCGCTAAATGCTCTATAATGTAACTTTTTCCAGGCTCCTCATTCAAGAAGAGACACTGACTCCCTCAATGATGAAACTTTTGGTTCAACGGATGATACTACTACTGAGGATAGAGCAGAGCAGGAGAGAAGGAGAAGAGGTATTGATTTATTCTGATTAGAGTTACTTCACTAGACTTTGGTTCACTATTTTCTGCTGTATTTAACTGTTCTAAATGTATTATATTTTCAGCCGCATTTGAGATGATGAGAAAGGAACAGCAAAAGACTCTACAGGAGAACCCTGGTGGTACTGGTGTCTTAAACCTCTGTGAAGGATTAGTGGATAACAGAGAGGAAAAGGGACTTCTTGTTAGGAATAATGTGGAGGTTTCTGCTGTACCTTCCATCTCGAGCAACGAATTAGAAAAATCTTCTTTTGCCTCACAGGCACATGCTCCTGCATCTGGGCTTCTTGCACCGCCAGGTTTTAAAACCAGTTTACCAGAAAAAAATTCTGTCCTCAAATCACTGGTTCATCCTTCTCTGTCAGAGGTACACTACTTCCGCTTTGCTTTCCTTTCTTATAGAATTTAGTTTGCACCACGTCTTTGACTCTTTCATCATGATCAAACCTAGTGCATGCATTGTTCCAGCACTAGCTCATCGGCTCTCCTAGCTCATTTACATATATAATTACCCTAAATTTACACATTCAGAAATTGGTGGTCTCATTAATTATCAGAGCCACAAACAATCATTTTGTTACTTAGTGAATATGAACCGTGCACTCTCAGATTTTTGCGGTTCCTATACAGTATACAATCTGAATGTGGAGAGCAAACCATTACACACCCTGGTACTTCTGTGCTATTTGTATGTTATCGTATTGCTTGTGAATTTGTCAATTTGAGCGTTGTTAAATCCTTATCCTACATATTTTGAATTGCTCCATCAGGATTCCCTTGCGAAGTGTTCAAATTACTTACGTTGCTTATACTTTCACAGGTGGGGAAGCCTGTAACAGAAGAAATCCCCATGGATGCTGACACCAACCTCCTTCGAAATGGTAACAAATTTGTAGACAGTCGTCTAGTTGATGGGCAGCTTGCAGAGAAGACACCACATCATCTCATTTTTAACAAACGGGAGAGTGTGAATGCACATGTTAGTTTAGATGTGCCTATCAAGAGTTCTGGCATAGAAGACCAGTTACTCCAATTTTCTAGTCATTTAGATACTCGTGGAATCCTGGATGACCCTAAAGCTGCTAAACTAAATGCTGAGGTATTGGATGAGAAAAATGTTCATGATTCCAGCGGAAGCCATTCAACTTCAATTTTAGAAAAGATTTTTGGTAGTGTTGCATTATCCCTGAATGATGGTCATGCTAAATCAGCTGAGGTAAGTAAAGTTTTATGTACATCTCTCTTTAACAATCCCCTACCCCTAGCCCTGCTTTATGTGACACAATGACCATATGCGACCAAATTACTTAATTTATTTGAAATTCATCTGTTATTGTTGATGTGATTGTGGCATGTGTGAGTTTCATTAGATCTTCTGCCCCTCTACCCTTGTCATTAATGAGAATATTGAAGTGTCTTTTCAGAAATATAAATATTGGTTCAAAATAATTTTCATCAGAAATCTAAAACAACATTAGCCTTATTAATAAATCATTATGTTGATTTATAATCATTTATAAAACAAATTTATTTTCCTCAGATCTCACAGCTGTTTGTATTATTCTATTCAGCTGTTTCTTAACCCATGCATTTTTGTTCTTATATAGCTTCATGATAGTAAACCCGATGATACATGGAGCCCCAATTCTGTCCAGTCATCAAAGTTTGCTCAATGGTTTTCTGAGGATGGTATGCTTATGTTCTATACATTTTAATACTACCTCCGTTTCACTTATCTGTCATTGTAGGGGAAAAATGTTCCAACTATGACCATAAATGAATAATTAATAGTAACATGTAAGGGGACATATTAGTCATTTTATACAAATAATCGTTAGTATGAAATGACTGTCTTAATATGTGAACACCCAAAAGTGACAGATAAAGTGGAACGGAGGGAGTATTAGCCAAACCCCCCCAAAAAAAATACTGTATTTATTTGTAATTGTTTTAGTGCAACCTACTGCAGAACCAAAGGCTGTTGACAATTTCACATCTGCAAGGCAAAATAACCTACTGTCATTAATAGTCAGTGGTGATAAAGACAAAAACCAAGTTTCTGATTCAGAAGCAGCCAAGCTTTTTCCACACGATTTCTCGTATAAGACCTCTAAACAATCTACTCAGATTAAGCTTGTTGATGTTCCCCCTTCTGCTGATGGCCTATCTGGCCAAGCATCCATTAAAAACAAAGGCGATGCAACCCCAAGTGTGCTCACCTGTGAAGACCTTGAACAAACAATCTTATCAGAGTACGGTTCAAAGCCTGCAAACGTGGAACCCGCTTTAAAAAGCTGGAGTGCTGGCGGTGGAATTACTGCTCCACCAAGTGCACATGTTGACAATCACGCATCTTTTCACCTGCTTTCAATGTTACACAAGAGTACGGACCAGAGTAATTCAACTGGACAGTTAGTTTACCAAGACCATGGTAGGGGCACAATGTTCAATGAGCCTCGAGGAGAAGAGAATGGTAAGATTGTGCCGAATTTAGGAAATGCACTCACTCTTGAAGCACTCTTTGGAACTGCTTTTATGCAGGAGCTACAATCAGTTGAAGCACCTGTTTCCGTTCAAAGGGGTTCAAGTGGCTCTTCTCAAGTTGATGCTACAGAGTCTCATAATGAAATTTCTTCTCCAAGAGTTGGTAACAACGGACCTCAAAGGCCAACTCATGACTACAGGTTTTCGTCGGACCAAAGGCAACATACAAAATTGAGTGATGCTGAGAACTGGCATTTTGACGGTCATCCAATGGGAATAAGTTCACCAAAGAACAAACATGGTGGGTTTGAATTTCAATTGCCTGAAGAAGAAAACTTAATATCTATAGGTGATTCCCAGGAACCACGGGGGATAACATTTATGCCACCTGGTAATTCGATGAACAATGTGAACACTAGTTCAAGTCCACCTATCAACATCATGGAGAAACTGGCAGCTTTTGGTGCTGCTGTTAAAGATAAACATGGCATGGAGAGTTTAGAAAGTATGCCCTTTGCACGTGATTCTTATCAACATATGCAGCCTGATATTTCGTATCATAATCTTCAGTTGCAGCAGCAATCGTCTCCACATTTCCAGGGGAGGCCATCATATGATAATGTTCACATGAATTCCCAGCTGAAGTTCTTGGGGCCCGACCCCATTTTTAATCGCAATTCTCCAGGCAGCCACCAATTTCCTCCAAATTTAATCCGGCCTTCTCTTCATCACCCAAATGCTAGGGTTTCTGGATTCGAAGTTCCTTCCCAACATCCGGCCATGCATCATGTGCAAATGCCAGGTAACCACCATCCTCACTTTGCAAGGGGCGGTCCAGTGCCACATCATAGCAACCCATCGGCTGGTTTTGCCCCTGAAATGAATCAAATGCAAGGTTTCCCTTTTGGGCCCCCTCGCCAACCGAGCATAGGCAGCGGTGTAGTACCAATGCCAGGTAAAAAACTGCATCGATACTAAATTCTATCTAGTTCAGTATAATTTGAGAAAGAAAGATCAGTCATAACTTATTTTAATGAAGCTTATAGCCTTATAGCAATTATAAATAAGCCTTAATTGCACTAAACCCAACAAACTATCATCGAAATAGCACCTAAACCACCAAACTATTTTTCTTTGCACTTAACTATACAAACTGTCAATTAATTTTTCAGGCCAAATTTCTGCTGAGTTTTGACATGTGTGTCTGTGTGTGGTTTTTTAAAGGGGTATTTCCAATCAAATATTGTATACAAACATGAACTCTTTCTCCTCCACCTATTCTGCAACTGATTCAAGAGCCCAAGACTTAGAAAGGAGTTTTTTTTGTCTTTAATTCCTAAAAATTGTGAATTGTGGAAGAAAGAGTTTGCAAATCAGTTGTAGAATGGGTAGGGAAAAAGGGTTTGCATTTAATATACATGGTTTGACAGAAATACCTTCTTAAAAATCACGTGTGGCGCACATGTATAAAAATTGAGAGAAATTTGGCCTGAAAAATTAGTTTAGTGGTTTATATGTAAAAAGTTGATAGTTTATATGGTTTGGTGCAAAGAAAAGTAGTTGGGTGGTTTAGGTGCAATTTCGCTACTGCAACTAGGCTTTATACATATGTATAGTGACTTCACATCATTGAATTGCAAGAGTTGTATGCATTGTTTTACTCTGTATATAGATAAATTTCTATCAATCTCTGTGAATGGCCATGTATTTGATTGTAAAATTGAATGATGTAGGGGGCAACCCTCCAGAGGCTTTGCAGAGGCTACTAGAAATGGAGGTGCGGGCGAAGTCGAAACAGATGCATCCTTTTGCTCCTTCAGCAGTTCATAGCCAAGGGATGTTTGGGCATGAGGTAGACATGGGGTTCCGATATAGATAGACGACAATCACACGTGCCTGGACTGGAACCCTGTTTGTTTGCAAAAGGATTAATATCCATGCACCAATCGAACTCTCTGTAACGACTTCTTGCTTGTGCTGTGGATATATATATTTCGTTTTTCATCTCATTACTCGTCTCCTCTCTCGTTTTTATTACTACGTAAGTTTCGTGCTCAACTCTGCAGCTGCTATGCTAGTGATACTGGTTGGTGGCAATATTGGAATTATTGACCGTTTGTTTGCGTGCGCTGGGTGCTAATCGACCACGTTTTGATAGCTTTTAAAAACCGTGGTCGTTTGGCACCCCAGCAAATGGTGTTGGGTGTTTTTCTGGGCAAACAATCCATTCCCAATTCTGATGGGGGAACCCTCACTTTCGGCGATAACAAGTTTGCAATTTTAATTATTTATTTTGCATCCAATAAGATTTAAAAAATGTTAACCATAGATCTGTGTTTCTTTAGTAATTTACCTGTTCTTAATTTATCAATGTTGTAGAAATCATTAATTCCATTTTCGTGACTATTCTTGGCCACCGGTTGTAACTGATACGTGACCAACATTTGGGTTTGTATGCAGTGCATTTAATTCAGAACTCCATATAATTTACACTCTATAAGATTTTCCAGATGCTTTGGAAGAATTTACAGACAAATTACAGTGTTGAATAACATCCCGACGAAGTTTTGCGTCGACATGAGCTGCAACATAAAAGCGATTAAAGAGGACAATTTCGATCAAGCAGCAGGGGCCTCACTTCCAACGCTATCATTTTCAGTGCCAGTATTGTTATATGATAAGAGCAACATCCTCTGCGATAAGAGACAAGGAATGACACATTAGCATTTTACAACCTCTGCCCCAGAGTATTTGTTGTTTAAAGATGTTTCACACGAATTAATGAAGTTATTCGATAACAATAGATATATGTGTCGAACATTTTGGAACATATATTTTGAATTGAAGGGAGTGTATTTTATTAGACCGCTAGTCTACAAAGCGTACATCTTAATCTTAGGATTCTGCGACAAGAACCAGCAGAAAAAGAGGGTTAGGTCATGTCGGAAACTTACGTGCTTCTCAAATTCAGGGCTCGCCAAATTCAACGACAGATTCTTCATCAACATCAGCACCTGAAGATACGATAAGGATACTTATAACTCACCAACAAATTCTAAACAAACTAGAGAAAAGCATATAAACTAATCAACCCTAAGCCACCACTCAACAGGAAAAAAGTGTTGGAGCGATACAAACTTCAGATGAAACTTGGCTTACCGTCTTCATGGTAATGGGATCCATCGTGTTTAAGGTTTTCAAGTGCTCACTTGCAGTTGCACTTGCACTAGGGTCAAACAGACTGCCAATAAAGCTATAAACTTGATGAAAATCCGGCATAGCTGCAACAACGAGAAGTAGCTGTAAGCTCAACAACTGCATAAATAAGATAAAAGATAATCCAAAAAACCGGGCACCATGAATTTGTTACACTTATCTACACCCAGAAGAACTCTTCTGGCATGAATCTGATATGCTCTTTCCTGATATAACTAGCTGTATACCGAGAAAATTGATACAAAGTTGCAAATGCATAGTTACAGAATCAAGCAGTTAAATCCCAAAAAGACAAAAGAGGATATTCTGGAGATCAGTTTTATACGTTCATCAAAGAAACTAGAGTCTGATTAATGTTGGGTTAGGTGAGTACCAACGGAAGGTCTGAGCTGCTAGGTACTCTGTATCCAACACCACATTAACAGATCAAAGAAATAGACACGAGAGAAACAGACCTCTCTTTTCGTTCCGATTCTCATTTACTAGGTGATTCACGCGAGGAGCAATTTCATTACAGTTGCTACTCCAATTATGCGTCATGGTACCACCAGATGATGCAAAGTCATCTGTAATGCCAGCACAAAGACCTCACTACTGCTATCTTTATCAAAAATCATACGGAAGATCAGCATGTCAAATCACAGAAAGAAAAACAAACCCTTTGATAGCGGAGATACACACTCTGGCAACATCCCACTGGTATATAAAGGCGCACTGCCAACTATATTTCCAGGTAGTTGCATTGATTGAGGCCCCAAAGCATATCTGGAGTTGAGAAGAGCGGATGAAGACAAGGGTTCGGAGGGTTGAGAGGCAACTGCATAGGTTCAAACGAAAAGTTCAAAAAGAATATTACAATGAAACAAGGTCTCTTGAAGGAAGAAGTAAAATTTTCATGGGTAAACCAATTAGTACTAACCTTTCTTGGGGGCTTTATGGGGATAAGGGTGAGCCGCTTTTCGCTTTGGACGTGGGGGAGGTACATGTTCACTTGTTCCATTCTTCTGGACTTTCATAAAATACTTCTGAGCATGGCTGCGAATCTGCAAAATATACAATTTAGCATCCGAATCACCAGTTAAATGACAACCATTTTCTCATAACACCTAAGAATCACACTGCATCGTTATGACGTGCACACATAGGAGCTATAGGTACCAATGCGCACAATCTGAATAAGCAAATTGCTCTTTTAATGAATTTCAAGGAAAGTGCAACCATATCGATTATATTCTATAGCTTGAACAAGAAAATTTCTTCAAAAATTTCCAGGTTCATAAATTAAAGCAGTACATTTTAAGAAATTTTCTATATAGGCACGCGCGACGATGCTCAATTGAACCATATCGATCATTACAGGAAGTTCCTATGAAGTCTGAGACAACTTTTAATTTGTAAAGAACATTATCAAAGTTGTGAATCAGCTGGAAATTACTTGGATAACTGTCTTTGACACAACAAATGCTTCGATTTTCTTCCAATCACGATCAAATCTGAAAGCACAAAGCAAAATAGAAGTAAATAAGGCCAAGCGTGTTTAACACATAAGAAAAATCTTAAACTAATGAACTATTAACACTCGATCGAAACAAATTAGGAAGCACAATAAAAAACATACCAAATCACAAACTTACATTTCAGAAACAATTTAAGGAACTAAACAATTGAAAAATCTAAGAAGTATACAAACTACCATACTACAATTTTAAAAAAATCACATAATCTCAACACACATACAAGTGAAGAGCTTCTATAAACTTGTCGTGCTCCTGATCGCTCCAATTCTCCCTGGACTTGGTGATAGTGTACGGCTTCCGGATCTTCTTAGTCGGATCCTCCACAGTCGCGACGGCGCTCTCCTCAGTTATCTTCTTCACCGGAGTAGTAATCGGATCCCCGCCAAAATGGTAACCGTAGAAATGGGCAAAACCCTGCCCGGGCGTGGGATTCGGATGCACTGATACCATGCGATCAACGCTACGAGAGCTCAACGACTCAAAGCTCGAAATTACAAGGAATTTTCTTACTTCACTCTTCGATTATCAGAATAAAAATCACTTTTCAGGATGAATTTTTTGTTGAGAAAGAAATGAGAGAAAGGAGAGTGGTGGAGGTTTAATGCAATTTGCAGGGAGATGAACTGTATGGTGAGGGGCAATCTCAACCATCCACGTGGCGAAGATGTGTGATGGGTCGTTAAGATTTGTTTGGATTGTTCGAGTTTCTTCTTTCCCGGCAAACTTATTGATCAATAATTAACTTTTACTCCATACAAAATTAAATCACTTATTTCAATTTTTGTGTTTTTATCATTTTTAGACAAAGAAAATTATTTTAGAATAATTATCAACGGGTAAATTGCATTTATTAAATTCGACAAATTTTTATTTTTTTTTACAGAATCGAGTTATAAATTTTATCTATTTTTAAAATTTTCCCTTGTGATTCACAATATAGTTTCAAAACTTTAGGATAAAAGAAGGCACACGAAATGGATAAATTGCATTTATTGAATTCGACAATTTTTATTTCATTTCATCTGAAACGAGTTATTTATTTTATCAATTTAAGTGAACAATATTGATTCTCAATCCACCAAAAATATGCTCATAATTTTAGACACAATTTTTTTTTTTAAAAATAGATAAAATAAGTGTTTTTTATTTTTATGGAAGTTAAATACACATCCATTTTTTTCCCCTCCCCATGACTCGAACCCAGGACCTAAGGTATACTTGTATGAATGTTGTGAAAAGTGATTGTTTCCAACTTACCATAAAAGTAAATGAACGTACTTTTAATGGACAGACAAATAAAAAAAGAGAGCATACTCGGATGGAGTATTAGCATTAACGAGATTTCATTGTTTCATACACATCAAAACCGGAACTATTAGATTTCAGACACATATTCGGAATCCAAATTCTTAGTCAGTCGACCATTAAAACAGGAAAATAGTCTACAGTAGGAATACACACTGGAAGGCCTCTCGATCTGGGTGAATACAACATCAACTACAAAACGTGTAGGTGAATTCTCCCTAATGCAGCCATTAAAACATCATTTTTGCACGTTTTATTGCAACAGAAACTCACTATTACGGTGCAGGCAATATTTGTTCGTTGCTAGTCGCGTCTTCCGATTCCGGTTGGGCAGCGTTTCCATCTACATGATGATAACAAATACGATTCAATTTATGTCCAAAGAGTACAAATGAAGGAACAAAATAAGAAACTGATGCAATTCTCGAAAATAAACATGATCCTCGGTGAAACCTCGACAAATTTATCCGTACCTTCACCTTCTGATGGAGCATAAGCAGATTTGCGGTAGCGTGTTTGCTGCTGAGTCGGCTAAAATACCAAATACAAAAGAGAACCATGTGTTATCAGAGAAACAAATGAAGGTAAAACAAATGTATCTGAATATCTCAAAGATTAAATTATACTCCCCTCCGTCCACTTGCACTTTTTCCTGTTTTGGTTATGCACACTTCTATAAATGAAAATATTCATTCCCCCAGTACATTAATACACCCTTCACTTTTTACTTTACACGTCTACTTTTTACATAAACAACCATTATTTCTTAAAAGTCGCGCACAAAGAAAAGTGCATATTAAGTATTCAACGGAAGGAGTATTGACGTAAGCAAATATCCCTGTTCAATACCTGTAGCTTTGGTCGGAGAGCCTCCAGAGGTCCTTTGGGCTTCTCTGCACCTTGCTGTGGCAATAAACCATAGACAAATATCAAGCACACAACATAGCACAACAACCCTATCGTTACGAGATTTACGTTTACCAAAAGGGTTGCAAAAACAAAATGAGTACCTTTCCCAGAGCCCAATCAGCCGAATCAAAATAGGCACGTTCATGATCCTGACATTTCATTAATGGAAGACTTATGAGTTATGAAGAATACTCAAGATTTTTGACAAAAGTGTGAATGAATGAACATTATAGTACCTTAGAAATCAATGGTGGTTTCTTGGCCAATAGTCCACCATATTTCTTCTTTACAGCTGCCTCCTGCAAGAAAAAACATTCTATGTTTAATGAAGACAGACAAGCTCATAAAAGTATTCCTCGAAAAATATATAGAAGTATCCGCAGAAAAAAGAAAGATCCGGTATATTACTTCCTGCTGTGGTGATGGCATGGAGCTGTTAGCATCCTCCATAACAACTTCTGGTTGCTCTTTTACTTCCTCGGAGCCTGACATATTTCCCTCACTACCAGCTATGATAACAACCTATATGATGGAGTTTAGGAAGAAGAGACACCAATTATTCCCAGGAACAATTCCCGTCCAGGCCAATACGGCCGAAACAATAAACTTCAATAATCCGCAAATCAGGGTAAACACGAAGTATCTATAATAGTCTATGGCCGATGGGCCAAACACTCAAAACAGAAACATAATTAAATTGCTCGAGTATAAATTGAGGATGCTGCAATTAGGCTCTGTCGTTCTCACTTAAGCCTCTTATACACCATAAGAGGCGTATCACTATAAAAATGCAGTCCCAAGTATCATCAAATGACAACACAGAAAATTCTGTAACCCCACCTTGAAGAAAAACATACTCCGTACTATTATTTTTGTAATTAAAACTTTACTTTTAAGTGAGACAGTCAAAGCATGGTTTTCCATAAATGCATAGACATGAAGTTGAAGGATAAGAAAACTGGACAAGTTTCCAAATCTTAAGTCGATTAGAGAGACGTCTATTTTATAAGTTCATTTAATTTTGAATTGCCCATACAGTATGGAAACGATCCTGCAAAACTGTGTACACATGCTCAAGGAGAAAGCCCTAATGAATCATACCAAATAGCCTTATTTTTATCCTCATAGCATCCTAGCAGCAGCTACCTTTAATTCTTTGCACTTGATACTGAAACTCTCGATTAAATCTTAGCTATATAATCATTTTATTCAACTCCCGTAAATAACTTCCCTAATAGCTCTATTATATGCTGGAAATCAGTATAACTCGCGCACTAGAAAAATTAAAGCAATATATGCGAATTACTTCAACTAATCAGCAAAATTTGAATAGAAATCTAAATAACATTACTCTGCAACTTCAACAACACTTGCATCTCATAAATTCACAACTCTGGCGATTCATAATAGAAAATCTCCAATCAGGTATACCGTTACAGATCTCAATAGCGAAGAAATGCATCGAACAAGCATACAAACGTACGAAGGAGAAGTAAGATATGAAAACAAATTACAGTCGATCAAAACCACCGATGCAAAGGAAACAGGAATCCAAATCATTCGAAATAGAAAAAAACTAATCAGAGAAACGAAGAGGACATGAATTACCTGAGGGAAATTAGGATTTTCGAATCTCCTTCTACTGCAGATCGGTTGAGAATAGCGTAGTTTTGACGTTTATCCGACAGAAGAGAGACACCGAGAAACCGTCGTGCATATAAAAGAGTAAATACTAGGCGGTGGAAGAGAATAAAAGAATAAATAATTAAATACTAGAGGGTGGAATTACGCAAATGCCCTTGAGGTCTAGTAAACCCAGGTTCATTTTATTTAATGATAAGCATCAAATTTCAAATCATTTAAATAAAAAAGTGATGCATCGTGTTCGAATACATCATTAAATTATACCATTTCGATTAGATGAAAAATATCATTTCCACTAAAAATTTGGATTTGTTGTTAAATTTTTTTTATATGAGATAAATATTTCATACATGAAAAAAGGTAAAATAAAAATTATTTTAATTAAATATATTTTATGTGTGAAATATTTTCATACTCCGTAGTCCATATTATACTTTCTCCGTCCGTTTATAAGTTTTTCATTTTACCATTTTGGTATGTCTGTCTATAACATTTACATACCCTTTTTTATAAATATTTTTTTATTTTTTATTTTTACACTTAACTTTATATCTTACTTTTTCTTTCAATCTATCTCCTTCTATCAATCACATCACTTATGGAAAACTTATAAGCGGACTAAATGAGTAATAATTTCTTTAACGAGGGTATTACTTTATTTTTTATTTTTTTAAAAATCAATTCCGACTATCCATCATATTATTTTTTCGTTCCTCCTATTTCATTTCTCCATCATATATATATTTTTATACAACAAGCAATATCAATAGGAGTGATAGTGATTCCTTGATATGGACCAACCATTACAATTATTATAAGTAGTATATCATAATCACTCTCATACAAAGCACCCTTGAAAATAGAACAAAGTCCAAATAAAATTTAGACAAATGTTTTTTTCGAATTTATTGGCCATAACGACAGGTATAATTATGTGTACACTACTCAGATAAGGACTGTTATATTTATAATACCAAAACAAAATGTCATCTTCCAAACATGATTGTGGTGAAAATACAAAATTGTCACAAACCAGCTCCTCAACAAAATGAACAAAATCCGCCAAAGATTAACAAAATTGATCTCAACTAAAGACCTTATTCAAAGATGATATATACACGAAACTACAAAACGAAGGACACATGTAAACGAAGCTTCAAGACATGATGGATTGCGAGATGCAGCTAGAGCAAAGCAAAATCGAAACACCACCAGCCAAGAATACCAACGAAACGTGATTGTAAATTAGCTTAGACGTAGAGTGTACCTTCCTGTCACTTCCTAAGCTGCATCTCATGGTTTTACTTCCTAGGTTAGACATCAGAAAAGAAAGAAACAAACCATTAGAAGAATCTCCTTCTGAAACTCCACGTTGCAGCTTGATATGATCGTAAAAGTAGACCAGCACCGACGCACATTCCTAGCCCTATTCCCACCCCAACTCGCAAACCAGCATTAAACCATGAAAGCTGCCCATCACCAGAGTACATGTCCTCTGAGTAGTAGTTGTGCATAAGTCTCCAGTCCAACTCACGACCCTCTCTATCTGCCTCCGTCAACTGTAGTAAACCAAAATTCAGTTAACTCGTATAGAATTGGTGTTAACTCCATTCTTGGTAAATACACTAATCATTTACATAAAAGACTAAAGTTTAAGTAAACAGTCCATCAATCAATAGAAAAAGATATGTTATGAGTAGAGGCACCATCCCAACTGTACAAATATTGAATGATAAAGCTAAAAAACTTCAAAATAAGTTTAATAAATGTGTCCCGTGCTATGATTTCATAAATTAAAGCATACATACAAGCAACGGAAAGATAACTGTCTGCTCGCAAAACCTCCATTGTTTCGCCTCAAATGATGATGATTTCAGCAGATACGAGTACACTGATAACGAGCACGACAACTAACTATTGTATTTGTACCTCTCTAACGATAACATATTACGAATGTAGCAGCTCCAAACCTACTTCCAAGCACTCAACCTGAATCAGTGAATCCTTATTCGTTTGCATAAAAGTGCCTGATTCAGTATCAGTTTTGCAAATAAGAGCTGTGGAATTTAGGATATTGCATCTGCCATCTAAATTTACAGCAACAATTCAAATTCATTCAACATTATTCATGAAATCTACTTGAATTATTTATGTTCGAAGCTGCAAACGAGCACGAAGCCTATACTCATACACACCCATACATGAACAATAATCAGAAACAAACAATGTTTAACTATAAAATTTGCATGCTACCTGCAAACTGTGTTGTCGAATCCTTTGCTCCTTTCCGATCTCCTCGTTCTCCGGTATCGCATCAAGCATTCCTTTCCTCAATGCTTTTCGTCTCGGAGAAACTAAAATCGTCTCTGTCAAAATAACTGGTGTTCTACAGCAACATCCAGCAACAAAAACTTCAATTGAGGGTGAATTAATCCCAATCTTCGGGCGAAAAAACGCCGACCTAATGGTGTTCGACGCATAGCAATCCATACTCCACACAGTTTTCGAATCATCAACCCTCTGCAACGAGCCGCAGAGAATCAAATCCATGACCTTCCCTTCTTCATACACCTCAAATTCCAACGGGCCCGAAAATCTGGCACTATCAGTGCTGACATACGTCACATCGGAGCAATCCTTGTCAACACGATCACGGCGGAGCGTAATTGAAACGGCGTCGGATGAGGGGACGCGTGTACCGTTTATTTCCAAAAGGACGCCCGATTCGCGGCGGAGATAGTACAGAGTGAGGTGGTCCGGGAGGCTGTCCGGGACGCAAGGCGAAATTCGCACGTAGAATAACCGAATTTCCACGCATCCGCCGCTGAAACTCGGGGTTTTGTAGATAGAACGGTGTAATGATTCGTCTCCATTGTTGCCCATTTCCAAAACCCTGGGTTTATACGCGAATGGGAATCATCTTGGAGGGATTGAAATCATTGCTACAGTAGAGATTTGGGAATTAGGGTTTGTGAGGGAATTTGAGAGTGAAGAGAGGGGTGGAGGAGCGTGTAGTTCAGACGCGTCCATGGCGAGTGGGAAAAAGAGGGAAATATGATTTAGTGCGGTATGGGCCCGTATGGCAGTACTGAAGGTGTGCTGCACGAAATTTTTGACAATTTGGTTTTATTATACTGACGGCCTGGTAGAGATTTAAACAATTTGAGGGTGGTTTTGGTATCAGTATAGTGAAAATAACGTTTTACCACGAGATAACTTGTCTAGTTTGATCGTCACGTTCGTTCTTTTAAAGAAAAAAGAATTTTCTAGTTGATTATACTCTCTCCGTCCCAGAATTACTTACACGGTTTGATCGGCACGTTGTTTAAGAAAAGTGAATTTAGTGGTTGATGATGTAAGATAAAGGAGGGGTATTTTAGGTAAGGTGAAGTCTAGTATGCACTCGAGTGCATGCTGTGCACCCTAGTCCATGTGCATTTTTCAGTTTTATTGACTTACACTTTTTGCTAAATGGTGTTGCATTTTTCAATTATTACTAAAAATATCATTATAGAGTTTAATAATTGAAAAGTGCAACACCATTTACCAAAAAATGTAAGTCAGTAAACTGAAAAGTGCAACATGGACTAGGGTGCACAACATGCACTCGAGTCCATAGCAGACCAACCCTTTAGGTAATTTGATGATGTGTAAAGTGAATTTGCTGATGTGTAAAGTGAAATGTGTGGAAAAAATGAGTGACAAATTTGAAAATAAAATGATGTTGTGAGATTATTAATTTTGTGGTGTATTTCCATATTAAGAGTGTGCAAGTAATTTTGGGACGTCTCAATAAAGAAAGTGTACAAGTAATCACGGGACGGAGGGAGTATAAGATAAATGAGAGATATGTGAGTTGATTAATGAGGTGTAAAGTTAATTTGGTGATGATATGTAAAGTGAAATGTATGAAGAAAAAAAAGTGACAATTTTAAAAATTGATGTTGTGATGTTATTAATTTTGTGGGGTATTTCCAAATTAAGAGTTTGCAAATAGTCACGTGACGAAGGGAGTACTATATTTTACTACTTTCGTCCTTATCAAAGCTTTGGATACGGAGTAATTTGCTAAAAAAAAAAATAGGTAGTTTTTATTAGGATTGACGAAAAATGAAAGTTTGATAACTTTTATTAGAACATGGGATGAAAAATGAAAGTTTGATAACTTTTATTAGAACATGGGAGTATATTGTATTAAAAACTATTAAAAAAATTGATATTTCTAATATATTTTTTTTTTGGTATACCAATTTTTTTTATATTTTTTCTACCCTAATACTCCCTCCTATTTAAAATATATGTCTTCCTAAGCTCATGCACACATATTAAGAAAATAATTGACTTCTTACATTACCCTTAATCAATGCTTGTAATTTCCATTAAAAAAAATACATGTATGTAAATATTTATTGATATTAAGGGTACATTTGAAATAAGTGCAATTAATTTGCATTGAAAAGTGCAAAACGACTTATATTTTGCAAAAAAAAAAACGAAAAGTCAAAACGACTTATAAAATGAATAGGAAGGAGTATATAACTTGCTTTCGCTTTTCGGTCACCGAAAATCGGCCGAAATTTGTTCGAGAAGTAGGAAACTTGTGAGCGCACAACGTTTGCGCCATTCAAATTCAAATTCAATGGGCTATACATTGTAAAGTAACGAAAGTGGTAAGATCATCTGTACGTTTGATCATCCATACATGTGTCAAAAATAACGAAAAACTTATAAACGAATGAATGAAATACTAAAACACTGTTATACCCTCTATTTTATCTCTTTTAATACGAAGTAGTATTGACTTTATATGTGGGTGTATTTGAGGGAGAAAAAGTGAAATGAATGGGTGGTGGGAGTGTGAGTCTACTAATATTGAAATTAAATTAATATATTATTGAAATTAAGAAGGCAAGTTGTATTTGGTGGCCCATATATATTGAAAAGATATATATAGGCCGGCCGTTTCTTCTCCTACCTTACCTTTGACATAAAGTGAACCCTGACACTTCAATGTCACAATTATTTTCAAATTGATTTACAAAATTCCCTCTAAAAAAACGATGAAACTAATAAAACATTGCATGTCAATTTATTTTTGTTGTGGGGTTCGTCAATGAGCTTTTATATATTGTACTCCCTCCGTTCAATTTTATTATGTCCACTTCTCCGAGCACGAATTTTAATGAATATTCATTAATTTATTCATAAAGTAGATAAATTGAGGGTATGATGAAGTATTGTGGGATCCATTTGTAAATAAATGATTGTTTATGAATAAAGTGAATGACAAAGTAGGTAAATAAGTGATGGTAGAAGGGTGGAGATAAAGTAATATGAATAGTACTATTGTTTTAAAAAATGATATGAGCATAATGAAATTGGACAATCAAAAAAGAAAAGTGGGAATAAAGTAATTTTTTTTTTAAATAAATAAATGCTTTTATTGTTAACTTTTTTTTTATATATTTATATAATTAACGATACATTTTATATATGTCAATAGTTTCTAATTTCAATAAGTTTTTTTTAGATGATTTTAAAATTCTAATAAAGTGTGTATTTTGAGATTTTAAGTGAGATAAAGAATAAATATTAGGTAAAGTCTAGTATGCACTCGAGTGCATGCTGTGCACCCTAGTCCATGTGCATTCTAATATTTTTAGTAATAATTGAAAAGTGCAACACCATTTACCAAAAAGTGTAAGTCAGTAAACTGAAAAGTGCAACATGGACTAGGGTGCACAACATGCACTCGAGTTCATAGCAGACCAACCCTAAATATTATGTTAAATCAATGTATTAGAGAATGAATAATCATTTGCATTAATATGATACTAACTCCATCTGTTTATAAACTTTTCATTTTATCATTTTGATTTATTAGCATATAAAATTCACATACTTTTTTTTTTAAATCTCGGAATGAAATCAAATTTAAAGTTATAAATTTCAAACCAAACATTGTCATAGTTATTTTATTTTTGGAAAACATTTCAATTATATAAAATAATGAAAATATATCTTTAATTTAAGGCCATCTCCAAAGGAGAGGCAAATTGAGAGGCTGTTTGCCATTGATGAATAATGTGGGGCAAATTTGCCACAACACTATTCACGTGGCAAATGTTTTTTTTTAAATTTAGTTTATTATTTTAATTTTAATTAATAATTATTAAGATTTTAAAATTAAAAGCATACAATTTAATTTTAAGACAACATTAATAATTTAAATTACAAAAATACAACACGAAATAAAACATAAATACTACGAATATAAATTACAATACAAAATAAAATATACATACTACGAATTTAAATTACAAAATGCAATAAAAAATTAACAAAAACACAATAAGCACACAAAATTTAACACAACGAGCATAAATATAACTAAACAAAGGAAATATAAATACTACGAATTATAAAATGGAATATAAAAAAGATAAAATTAAGAATATTCTAAGAGAATATTCTCATTGAGTTAAAATTTGAGTTGAATGGTTGAAGATGATTTTATTGTTTGACTTAAATTTGGTGGCAAATTAGGAGTTTTAGTGGCAAATTTGCCACCAGCGTTGGAGATGGTCTAAGTAATGCAATTTTTTTTTTAATGAGATCATATGTTTCGCATTTTATTTTATTGTATAGATGATTGATACGTTTTATATTAAAAAATAATCAACGTTCCATAATATTAAAGAGGACACACATTAAAAATTCAGAAAAGTGAAATATCATTGGAACACGAAAAGTGAAATAATTCTGTCTCATCTAAAAGTTCGAGCTCGTTTGTCTGGTTTGATCTGATACCATGAAAAAATTCCCTCTCATCTAAAAGTCCGAACTTATAGAGAGAGTTGAAAATTACTCCCTCCGTCCGTCTATAAGTTTCCCATTTTACCATTTTAGTCCGTCCGTCTATAAGTTTCTCATACCCTTTTTGGTAAGTACTTTTTCTTACACATCACTTTATATCTTACCTCTCTCAATCACATCACTTGTACTATATCTATTATTTAATCACTTTTCTTAATCTATGTGCCAAAAAGTAACGGGAAGCTTATAGACGGACGGAGGAGTAATTCCTAATAAAAATCAAACCAAAGAATTTCAGCATGCCATTGCCAGGTTGGACGAAATGCATGAAGACGTTTTACAAAAAAGTTCCTAGTGGGGCCTAAGCTGTAATTTTATTTTTTTACATTAATTCAAATTAAAAAAAAAAAAAAGAAAAAAAAAAAGCACTTTAAATAAGCTAAAAGCCCATCTTCTGAAATCAACAGTTTTTCACTGATGTCACATTCATTGAAGAGAAACGTAAACTGCTTCTCCTTCGCCTATACATACACACACCTGTACGCATAATCTAGAGAGAGAAAGAGAGAAAGGTAGGCAGCTCTTTTCTTTCAATTTTTTCATCATTTGTATTCTAATCTTGTTTTTATTTATTTATTTTAACTTAATTTTTTCATAAACTACATTTTTCAGAGAGCGTTAAATTGTTTGAGCAGCTGATAATCGCAATTGAAATGAAGGTTTGATTACTAATTTACTTTATTTATAAATTCTTTTCTGTTTATGATGATTATTGTTGTTTGAAATATTTTTTTGTGACATGCATCACTTTCTTTTGATCTGATTTTGTGTTTTTGGATCTAATAGATTTTTTTTATTTTTTTTTGTTTAAGTAGAATTGTTTGATTCCTTGGTTGTATCGATTCTTTGGAAAATCTGTGTTTTTCTGGTGTTTGGTGTTCGTACGGGTCAAAAATTCAATTGAACAATCGAGAATATATCTGATGAACTTAAAATTCAGTTGTATGTATGCACTCAATTGCATACGAGAATTTGATTTTTTTTAAAATTATTATTGGGTTGAATTAGATCATGTATGCTTTTGAGTTTTGAGAGTATTTAATTTAAGCTTTTTTTTTTAATTCAGTTTTATTAATAGTTTTGGTTATTTTTTGTGCAGAAGTGTGTGTTGAATTTGGATTTGCAAAATGACAGGGAGCAGCAGAGGAGGGCCTTGAAGACGGTTTCGACTCTTGCAGGTACGTATATTCGTCGAATTTGGAAAATCGAATCGAGTATCTTTGGTATTTTTGTCGGATTTTTCCATCAATGCATTGAATTTGCCTAATTGCATTGTTGATTTTCGAAGAATTTAATGGATTAATTGCCTTCTTTGTAATTGTAATTGTGATGTGGAGTAATAATTGTGACTTCAAAGGAAGAAATACGGGTAAAAAGGCGACGGAGATGCCTAGAACGGCCTAGAGCATTTTCTAATCTTGTGATATACGATTTGTTGTATAGATAAGGTAAAGTTGATCGGGTTTAGTGAAAGTTACACGCATTGGATCAATGCGTGCATGTTGAGTAACGTGTATACGAGTGCATCCACGTGTTGCTTAGTCTTGTTGTAGATACGAGTGGCCATTGTATACGTGCACGAAAATTGTTATATAGAACGAAAATTAGAAAAAAGAGAGAATCTCATACAAATGCAATGTGGTAAGGTGTAATGTAGATATAAAACTAAGCTTATGGTTTGATAATTGGCGTTTCGTCTCGTGTTTAACTGTTTTTACCTGCCTATCGATAGATCTACTAGGCGAAAAAAACGTAATTATTTGAGGATTATTAGTCCTCAAGAACATGATTTCATTTAAGTAATTAATTAGTTCAACAATCTTTTCACTACAACAGCACATAGATTATAAAAATGGTTTCTTATATTTGAAGAAATTCTGTTTCCCCTGTTATATTTGGTTAGTTTGATATAGGTAAGATGTATTTTTCGCGTAATATTATACAATCGAGGTGATTTTTTATATCCTTAATTTTAGGAATCGACGAAATCTACATTGATTTGAAAGGAAAGAAGCTAACTGTGATCGGAACAGTCGATCCAGTGACCGTTGTGAGCAAATTGCGCAAGAAGAGTTGGCCATCGAGCATCATATCCGTGGGGCCCGCGAAAGAGCCGGAGAAGAAAGAGGAGCCAAAGAAGGAAGAACCGAAGAAAGAAGAGGGGAAGAAGGACGAGGCGAAGGAGGAACCCAAAAAAGACGAGGCGAAGAAGGAGGAGACGAAGGAAGAACCCAAAAAAGACGAGGCGAAAAAGGAAGAAGAGCCCAAAAAGGAAGAACCCAAAAAGATCGAAATCCCCCCGGAAATGTTCGTCCCGTCCGCAATGCAGTATCGTCCCTATAGGCCGTACTATCCTCCTCCGAATACCTACTACCAAGTGCATCATCATAGCATGGAGGAGAATCCGAACGCGTGCGTCATCTGCTAAACTCGTCGTAAGGGCCTTAAACTTTGCTCGATTTAATAACGAGTCGACGAAAAACGCGTTTTTTAAGTGTTGTATATAGAACTTAATTAATATAATTGTGTTAAACATTTTTGTTCATAGAGTAGTGTACCATTTTGATCTCCATGGTTGAATGCTTTGCTGGAAAGGTGATGTTGTGAATGCAACTTTGCATGCGTATAAATGATAGGACAAAATTGAATACCTACTCACATGGGTAAGCTATAGTCATAAATTTGTTTCCTAGTTGAGGAATAATGTACAATTATTCTAGGATTAGTGTCCTATTATATATGCATTGATCAAATTACTGCAAAAGATAGTACAATATAATACTACTACTAGTCTACTACTAATAAATGAGTAAATTTAATTTCATGTTTGTTTTGAGATTACGTAGGAAAATCTGGATAGATAAATTCTGGATGGAGAAATCCCGTTGAATAGGGATTGTGTGTTTGTTTTGAAATTTTGAGTACGATAAGATATACTCCCTCCGTCCCTGAAGAGCTTGTAGTGTTTTTTGGGCACAAAGTTTAAGAAAAAAAGTGTAATGGTTATAGTGTTGAGGGGTAATTTTATCTACTTTTATATATAAAGTAATTTGATTGAGTGTATGATGAATTTCAAAAGTAATGACATAAAAGGTAAATATGTGTATATTGTGAGGGTGATGATTGCGATAATTGTTTCCATTTAGAGGTATGCAAACTTTTGAAGGGCAAACTAAAAAAGAAAGTATGAAAACTTTTTAGGGATGGAAAGAGTAATTTTTTTGTCAATTCAAGATATATATTAATTTTTTCGGGTGATGTTGTATTATTGTGATAACAAGATATATATTTATTTTTAGGAGTGAATGTAGTTGGATGGTGAAATTCGAATGTTAAATTTTGAAGTAGAACAAGATGGATAACGTAGCATTCCACATCCAGCAGGGTGAATTCCAAAACAAACATGGTCTAAGTGGTTTATTATGGCCGAAAATTAAACCAAGCTAATCCGTTCATCGATTCGAGATCATTCAATAAAAACTCGTTTAAGCTTGATTCGACATAGATTTGAACATATATTTATGTTTGGTATATGTCTGAAGTTCGACTGAAACTCGATAAATAAAAAAGATAAAATTAATATTAAAATGTCAAACTATTCGAGTTCGATAAATTTGTGCAGCATGATTCAATTATTTCTGCTCTTCGCCATTCAACAATTGTAGCACGATGATCGCGCGCGGCGGCTTTCCGGATATATTTAATTTGGTTTTTTCTGATCCTCTGTGTATCCTTGTAGGATTTTGACAACGACAGGAGAAATTCTTACATTTTTAATAACTCAATTATATAATTTACTTATGCGATATTCAATAATTTATATATAAAAAAAATATATTGATGAATTAGTAAAAGGATCATATATCTTCACAATTTTCTCACACTACATTTGTACTCAAATTAGCATGAGAAAAGGCAGAAAAACTTGTGGATAGAAATTGGGTCAAATATTTGTATTATTATATGGAAAAATATGGATAATTGTAAAAGTAAATATGTGTTACTTGTCAGTAACATACACTTGTTCTTATAGCAACACTGATTTAGAAACGAGTTTTTTTATTTATCTTTTACAAGTTTTTAAAAAGATCCGTTTGACCAATTTTCAATCCCTATTTTTTTTTTCTTTCCTTTTTAATTTTATACTTAATCAATATCTAGCTTTTCCCAAACGTATTAAATTAAACAAACTAATCTAATATACACCCCAACTCAAGTTGAAGACGAAATTCACGTGTCAAAAATATGCTTCATGTCATATTCCAATTATTGAATTTTGAGATATAAACACAACTATAATTAGAAAATTTAACTAAACCATTTGCTGAAGCAACCTTTGTCAATGAAATGCGTCTTTGATCCGTTGTAATTTTTGTACGGTTTTTATTTTTTGGACTGTTTACGTTGTGCTTTTTTTCTTTGATCTAAATAGATGTATCTTTTTCCCTTGTTTCAAATCTTTCCGAACAATATTTTAATAGTGTTCCGACATCTGGTTCGACTTTTAAACTTTTTTCTTTTAGTTTTCATTTGGTGAAGCGACCCAACCACCATGCATCATGAATAATTAAACAATGAATTTAAATTAATTTTCCTTAGAAAGAATGATGAAATTAGTGGATGTGACTATAAAGTGTACAAAAAATAGTCGGTTTAGTAGGGCATATGTGTGGTTGAATTTAATTTAGTCGGTTTTGTAGGGTCATTTCAATTTTCATCCCCAAAAAACCAGAAAATGACACAAGATTCACTTCTTACAATGTGACAAGCTTGCTCTACATTTAGTGCTGCCATGTCACCATTGACTAGACTACCCTTTAATTTGATGTATCATGTATGTGGCATTGTAATTATCCCCAACCATATAAGTTTTCATCTTATCATAATAAGGCTCCGTTTGATTAGGGATTGGGGGATGGGACGGGGACGGGGACGGAGACGGAAAAATATGGAGATGATAATTTGCGAATAGTTATTGTGTTTGGATATGAATTGAGATGTAGGGGTGTATGAACAATTTTATGTCAAATTAAAAGTGATGTTGTATTTTCTCCGTTTTGATGAAAACTACTCATGAGATTTGGTCAGGAAAGTTAAAGAAATATAATAGAATAAATAAATGAATTATAAGTAACGTGATTGATAGAGAGAAAAATATAATGAAATATGAGAGAGGGAGAGAGAGAGAGAGTAGTTTGTCAAAAAGGGATTCAACAACTTTTATTGAGACAAACGAAAAAAGAAAGTCGAGTAATTTTTACTGGGACGGAGAGAGTATTATTTTATCAATGTTTGTTAGTGGGGTAATTAGTGTGAGAAAGAAAAGTACGAAAGAGAATTAATGTTCGAAAGAAGAGTAACAGAGAAAACGAGTGATTGAAAGGAAAAATAGTGTCGTGATTGTATAAAAAAATTAGGCTTGTGAGTGTATTATAGAGATGAATGCGTACTTTGATGGAGAGAAATAGAATTGTGGGTGACTCGACTCATCCTAATTCGGACGGGCCCTCCCGAACCAAATATACCAACGAATTCAGATTGAATTACAAATGATGAATATTTCGATCTTTTGATATACGTAACATCAATTGTATTTTTACAGGTTGAGTATACATTTTATTTCAAGTCTGGTTATACATTTATTTTTTACAAATCTCCCCAAAAACTTAGTAAAATTATTAAAATCAATATGCTCGTTGTCCTTAGATCTCTATTATTATTTTTTGTTTTAATGAGGCCTTTTTTTAATTAATTAGTGAATTAATTAATCAAATAATAGTACATTGATTATGTATGGAGAATATTAAGTATTATTGAAAATTAGTGACATGACATGTGAGGTCAAATCAGTGGCATCCAGCTCACTATACTCGTGTGTCATTACATTTATCACTAAACATTCTTAACACATTAATTAATTAATTAGTCAATATAAGTGGTAGCTTAGGTCACCAATAGATAATTATGTGTCCAAAATTAGGCAAGGTACAAAAAAGGGTCAATCATTTAAGTGAAATATTCAATTTTTAAATATATGGGTCTTAAGCTTCTTTTTTTATTTTTTATACGAATATTAAAAAATATAATATAAAATGTGTAGTACACATAAGACAGTTAAAAGATGTTAAAATACTTAAATGCCCCTAAAAGTAAACCATTGTTGTAGTAATAAAATAATTAAGAAAATTAGAATCTTTTAACGAAACATTTAAAATATGTAAGTGAGAAGTTTAATATGAAAAGTACATAAGTGCAAAATAATCAAGCCCATATATTTAATAATGGGTCAAGCCCAATAGCAAACTACACTGTGGGCCTTAATGGGCTTAAGCCCAGCCCACTAAATAACTTATATTTGTGCTATCACTTAACAATTAGGCCCAAAGCCTATTACAACACACTCTAAATTAGTAAATCAACAAAAACAAAAATTACATTCTTTTTTTGCTGAATAGAACACATTAATTGAATCAATCCTTAATCTTTGCAAGATATTGTCCCAGATCTTAACGAACGAGAGGCGAACGAGGCGACATATGAGGTGAAGACGACTTCGTTTCATCGTACATAAACGAATTTAAACTTAGCCTTAAATTCTTAGCCCATGACCTTCTCACATGTAACTCTACTTCTCGTCCCTTTTCCACAAACTTTCGGATTCTCCTTAGAGCCACTTCCAACGTCTCAACGTCCATATTCGCGAAGCAAACCCTAAACCACCCTGGCTCGTCGCAGTTAAACGACAATCCAGGGGAAACGTTTAGCTTAACATCTTTGATAATCATCCTCCACAACTTCATTTCACCTTCAAATGTATCTTCTTTCAATAGTTGTCTCAAATCCATCCAACAAAAATTACCCGCATTGCCCTTCAAACATTGTATCCCAACTTCTTCAAGCCCTTTTGTGAACAACTCGTGCCTCGTTGCTAATCTTTTCGCGCTCTCAATTAAAAACTTGTCTATAAATTCTTCGTCGGAGAGCATTGATGCTAACAAATGTTGCGTTTGCGACGAAACAAGCCCAAAACTAGACATTTTACGTGCACAACTTACAACCTCGTCGTTGTAAGAGTAGACGATCCCAACCCTAAACCCCGGGAGCCCTAGGTCTTTTGACAAGCTATATATAACATGAATTAACGAGTGATCACATTCGATTTCTTGAATGATTTCGGAGATGCTAATGAACCTCGGGGCATCAAAGACTGAGGCCGAGTATATTTCATCACAAACAAGGTGGATTTTGTGGTGGTTGATGAATGTGACTAGGGTTTTCAATGTGTCCCTATCCATTGTTGTACCTAATGGATTGGAAGGGTTTGATAGAATCACACCTTTGACATTGATGTTGGCTTTTCGAGCTTTTTCGTAGGCTTCTTCAAGGGCATCTTTGGTAATTTGGAAATCGTTCGAGCTTCTACAAGTCACGGACACTAGTTGTACCCCAGTTCTCCACCTCAAATCTCGATTGTATCTGTTGAAAATATTACATTGCAATATTAGTAACTGGGAACACGAGTTTAAGTCATCAGTACGTTAAATACAAATTACATAGTACGTAAACGTAAACATAAATGCATGAAATCAATCCAATCCAAATATATAATCTAGTGCGACATTTGTAAAAGGTCTACGTTGACTACAACTTACTAGCTAGATTTAGCAATTTTTTTAGGTCAAAGTCAATCTATATTTTGTGGTTGACTATAATATTTTTTTTTCTTAAAAAAAAACAGCTGTCACTCTTGGGGTTGGTTGTTGAAAATAGGTGTAGTTGACCAAAAAAAAAGTTGTAGAAGTAGACGTGTGTGTAAAATTACACAGCTCATAAGTGGGGTACCACAAGCAGAAAAAGTAGTACTTTGAAAATTGACACTTTTGCTTACGTGTATATTAACTTGTGAACTCGAAACATTCCTTAGATAGAATTTCAAAATTATGCAAAACTTCAATCAATGTGTCTCACTATTTCTTACTACAATTTTAATTCAACGAAATTAATGACAGCTTAGACTAAAATGTACAGAGGTAACTTAGCAAGTAAGCAAATCGAGCAAATCATGAACTCGACTCGTAAAGTCTTGATTTGACTGAATAGACTCATTTACGAGTTGAGCTCATTTTTTCACTCATCAATATAATTGAGTCGAGCTCGAAGTTCAAATAATCGGCTCGAACAAAAACTCTTCAACTATAAGTAAGTGATTGGATAGTTAAGTAATATATAAAAGAGTTCAATCTCTATTTAATTATATATATTTCATCTAAATTTCTAGTGTTGTTGGTAAAAAATAACAAATTGTTGACTTTGATGATGTTGAAAAGAATTTAATTTTCCATTCAACTATATGTATATTGAAACGTGGAAATAATCAATGAGACTAACAAACATGCTTAATTAGGTACAACTATAGCCTAGAATTAATATTAATTAATATAAAAACGTGTAAGGTATATAAGAGTACGTGGGTGTGCATGCTCTTTTTCTATAATGAATTTTTTTATTTATTATGGAATTATGGATTAAATGTAATTAAAATTAATTTATATAAAAAAAAAAAGTGGACTTACGCAGGATAATAAGGAGAAGGGACCAAAAATGCATCTCCATCATTAGCCAAACAGAACATTAAGGTCTCACTTGCACCAGTTGCACCACCCGCCATTACTATACGTTCCGGATCAAAGGTAGCCCGTCCGCCTCGCGCTTTCCCCATAAATTTTGCTACCGCCTGGTAACATTGATAGTGAATTTTGTTATTTAAGAAACGTTCAAAATAAGTATGTGTAAACTTATGATGGGACGAGGGCGCGCTTATTATTTTGTTTATAAATCAAATTTGAGACATTTACGTACATTTCTAAATTCGGGCAAGCCATGGTAATCTTGAAACAATGCGATACGCTTGAACGCATGAAACCCTTCGCGGTTGCAAATCGACGCTGTTGGGTTTTTCTCAATCCATTCTTCGATCATGTCGAGAGAAAGCTGCACAGTGTTATAAAAAAGTAAGTCATGGGCCCAGAAGTGACACAGATGACCAGAAAAAACGACTGAACCTGAACTTACCGGATTTTCAGCAAGGCCCATTTGGATAACTCCATTAGGGTTGTTTTTAGGGTGGAATGGATCATTATCATATGCTTTCCATCCATCAAAATAAGGTGAGTTTTCACCATGTTGATCACTTGTACACATCTTTGACAAAAGTTGGTTTTCTTCATTCTTGATGGGCTCCATTCTTGATAGTATGTTTAGTGTGATGATGATGAGAGAGAGAGAGAGAGGAGAGAGAGAGAAAAATGTGTGTGAGTTTGGGAATGAAAGGGGGATTCAAAGGGGTATATATAGAGGAGTGAGAGTGTGGAGAAACATAGGAAAACAATTTAGGAAAAGTCGGTTTGTAATTCCATCATTCAAACATTTGGAAAAAAATAAAGCAAATTCACGAAACTTAATTCCTTACACGTGTGTAGGGCTAGTCAAATTCTAGCTTTTTCAAAAGTCATAACTCTTGATTTATCCACGTATACATTTCAAAATTAATACATCCTTATATTATATCCACTGAATTTTACACTAAATTTAATTAGGTAAATAATTTAAGGAATTTGAAACTAATTAAAGAGTAGATGATTTTTTTTTATTAATATAGTATATTAATTAATACCTTTGGATAAATTGGATTTCATTCATTTTCAAATTCAAAAACCTTGGCCAATCATGTAATTAAACTTTGAATTTTTACATTAAATTTAATTAGGTAAATAATTTAAGGAAATTTGAAACTAAGGGGGAGTGTATTCAATTGAGATTTTGTTGGATTTTTTTGGACTTTTAAAATCTGGGGGTATTCAATCCGGATTTTTAAAAGTCTTTCAAAATTTTGAGGTATTCAATAAGCATTTTAAAAAGTCTTTAACAACAATCTATGGAATTTAATACTCTATGGATTTCATTAGATTCTCTTTCAAAAATATAAATAAATTTCACTATTCAAAATCTCTTCTAAAAAGTAGAGATTTCAACGGATTCTCTGGAAGAAAAAAAAACTTTGTTAACTATGTTCTTCGATAAGCATCACAGAATTCTTCACCACCATTATTATTGTGAAAAAGATTACATCTCTATATTTTAAAATTATGTTCTTTCTTTAAAAATTATAGTATATCGGACACCATTAGGTTAGCAATAATATTTAATCGACGTCAATTCCCCTTGTGTTCGATATCATCTAAAAGATTTTGGTGGTCAAGGTCGTCACTCCAGAAATGATTTTGGTGGTCAAGGTCGTCATCCCATAAGCAATTATTCAATTGAATTTTTTGTATTTTCAAATTGCAATTCACAGGTTCCCATTTCAAACACAAGTGTGCTGGATTACATAACTTTTTTTCGGAAAGAAGGTATGAATTTCAGTTGAATATAAAGAAGATCAAGATTCACCACATCGTTAAAAATGAAGTCAAGTATAACCGTGATGAAAATGAAGATTAGAATAATAATGATGAATAATAATTTTTTTTTAACTAGGTTTTAGGTTTTAGGTGCATAGTTTATGAAAATCCATGTAAATCAATAAAAAAAAATGTGTATTTTAGAATCTGTCAAATCTATAAAAATTCATATAAATCAATAAAAAAGTCAGTCAAACTCTGTATATAGTCTATGGATTTTCTAAATCCGAACTTTTTAAAGTCAAAAAAAATCCAACAGAATCTCAATTGAATACACCTGCCTAATATAAGAGTAGTTGATTTTTTTTTATTAATATAGTATATTAATAAATACTTTTGGATTTCATTCATTTTCAAATTCAAAAATCTTGGCCAGTCATGTAACTAAACTTTGAATTTTTACACTAAATTTAATTAGGTAAATCATTTAAGAAATTTTGAAACTAATATAAGAGTAGTTGATTTTTTTTTATTAATATAGTATATTAATTAATACTATTGGATATTTTATTAATATAGTATATTAATTAATACTTTTGGATTTTTTATTCATATGAATCATATAGTATATTAGTAAATGCTTTTGGATTTCATTAATTTTCAAATTGAAAATTCTTGGTCAATCTTGTACTTAAATTTTGATATTTTTACGAAGTTTAGCAATATCATCGACCAATACTCCTATATTTAAATATATGGTACATTGTACGTATTTTCATTAATTTCCAAATTAAAAATTCTTGAACAATCTTGAAATAAATTTTTGACAAAAATTGAAGTCATACAAAATTAAATAATTGCAATATAAATTTCGTCTTCAAATTGACAAGATTGTTGAAATGAAACTTTAAGATAAAAGTATATAAATAATGATAAAACATTCGCTAAAAAATAAAATATTTTTCAAATTTAATATAAAAAAATGACCACTTTAATGGGAAAGAGACCCTTGACCGTACGTGCTCTTGATTGTCGGCCTCTTTTCGAGTTGGAATTTAAAATTTAAAATTATATTTTAGTGAATTATTTATTTTATACTCCGTATATATTTGATATCATTATTCATTACGCATCTAATTAGATCATAAAACTAGCTAGTAAGATTTTCTACGACTTCTAATATTAAATTCAGATACAGAACTCGGGCAATATGATGAGTCAACTCGTTGGCTAGGTTAGACAATACTCTCTATCAAATAAAGGTGTGCTCATTTTTTTTATACATATTTTAAAAAAAAAATCATATTTTAATTATAAAAAATATATTTAGGATAATGAGTAAATAATATATTTGTAGATGGGTCTATCCTTGTTAGTAAAATAGAAAAATATTTAAAAGTGAACTATTTAAATAGAAAAAATATATTTTTTGTGAACCAAAAAAAAAAAAAACCCACCAAAAAATTAATATTTTATACATAATTAAAAAAAAGATATGTATAAAATAATAATAATAATATTCCACTTTATAAAACGCATTCCATTAAATTAAAAGCATTTTTTTTCATAAGATTAAACTTTTAATGTAATTTTTAAGAAATTTAAAGTTTGTATATAAATTAAAGTGGTTTGACTATGTATAAAATCATTTAAAAAAGCAATTCAGTTAACCACACAGATAATTTCAAAACATAAAAAATCATTTTTATTTAAAAAATTGCATTAAAATTGTAAATATAGTTAGTAATTTGTAAACACTGTGATGGGCTGGAACAAAACGGATAATTCAATATAAATGTAAAATAATAAAATGAATGAAACTTTATTATTAATTTTACTTTCTAGGTAAGACCCCACACATCACATTCCTCAGCATTACTTTCTTATAAATATTTATTGGTAAAGTCTAGTATGCACTCGAGTGCATGTTGTGCACCTAGTTCATGTGCACTTTTCAGTTTACTGAGTTACACTTTTTGGTAAATGGTGTTACACTTTTTCAATTATTACTAAAAATATTATTATACAGTTTAATAATTGAAAAGTGCCAACACTATTTATCAAAAAGTGTAGATCAGTAAACTGAAAAGTGCAACATGGATTAGGGTGCACAACATGCACTCGAGTCCATAACAGACCAACTCATATTTATTTCCTACCGATTTTTCCTTATTTTAAAATAAATACCATCAACAGGCGCGGGTTACCCTCGCGACTTTTCAATAAGCGCGAGTTAAACCCGCGCCTATGCTTAAAATTATAATCAACTCTGTTGGGATATGAATCCTAGAACAAGTCCTAAATGATGAATAAAAGATAAAAGATGAAGTTTTGATAAGCCAAAAGAAGACTTGAATATTTTCTAAGTATTGATTGATCTAGTCTAGTTGAGTTGAAGTCATCTTGTACAGATCAGTAGAATTCACAAATACAAGTACAGTTTTATAATACAAGTATTATTGAAAGATAAGTACGATGTATAAGTACTTCATATTTGATTGTATATGTTAGATTGTTATTGAGCTATAATTATTGTATAGAGCTCATGTTTTTATATGTAATAGATAGATTCATTGTATAGTTATAAGTTGACTAAGCTTTGTTATAAAAGCTTAATGTAATGTAATAGTCTTGTTAGGTTAGATGATAGGACTAGATTAGTTCTATTAGAAGTCTACTGCACAAGAAGAGAAGACCAGTCTACTACTCAAGACAGGTGGACTACAAGTCAAGTGCATCTACTGGACTACACAAGACAAGTTATCATGAAGTTAGTTACAAATACGCGTGAAAGATAAGGATGAAGAAGTTAGTTATGGAATAACTAATTCGTAACAAGAAACGCGTTTATGGATAAGAAGATTCAGTTGAAATCAGTTATCAAGAAAGGTTGGTTACAACTACCTGAATTCTTGAAGTTCGAAGTATATAAATACTTGAAGGAGTTTATCATTTGAAGATGACTGAAAACCGAGATACTGAAAACTGAGATACTGAAAACTGAGATACTGATTACTGAGATATTGATACTGCAAGCATTGTTGAAGATTCAAGTGAAGTTTTCTCTCAGAGATTGAAGTTCAGAAAGTAAAGCTACACAAGACAAGTGAAGATCAGAAGGCTACTACTGAACGAAGAGAAGTTTTATTTTCTTTTGTTGTTTCAAGTTGCTAGTTACTTGTAAAATAGCTAGTAAGATCGAAGAGGCACTTGGAAGTGTTATCGAGAAGATCTAAGTCTTATTTCTTGGGACTTAAAGCCACAAGAACATATTACTCCATTGGACGAGTTAATAAGAATTTCACAACTGGGTTTGTGAGAGTGGATGTAGACAAGTTGTCGAACCACTATAAATCTCGTGTTCGATTTACTTTACTATTTTTGTTTGTTGTTTAATTGGTTAATTGTTTAGTTGATTGAATGACATAACTGATCTAGACTAGTTGAGTATACATAAAACAGAGTTCTCGAATTAAGTTGAGTATAAACTTTAATTGGGCTCATTATTAATTTCGTATTCCGCACAGTGTAATTCTGATATATCGAAAGATTTTAGAAATGTCTATTCACCCCCCTCTAGACATTTTCTTTAGCTTCCCTCGATATTAACTCAACTTAGGGACCTACAAACTCAATTTTCATTATAAATTGAAGATTTCATTTCAAAAATATAATAATAGAAAAAATTTGCCTAGATTTACAAGTATATAATAAAAACAGTTTTAATTATGCATATTTTACATATAAAATAATTCATACAAAAATGTTGCTTTTTTTTCCCTACTATATAGATTAATTATGTATAATTTTATTTAGAATTTATATTTTATTATAAGCATTGTTTAGTGTGAAAAGGTTTTGCCATGGGTAAGCTCTTAGCTCATAAATCATAATCAATGTGAATATTTTGCACATTAAGTTTGAGTGTCACTTCGAAATTAAAATGAGTCAAACTCAAAGTATAAAATTAATAATTAATTAATATATCTACTAATGAATTAATAATTGAGAGGATTAGGGTCAAATTTATCCTAAGATGGCATTTAAATGTGGGAAAACCAAAATAAATGCAATCTCTAGCCTAATTTTTTCCCTCTTATGAGCATATAATTTGGACGACTCTTGGAATGTTCCAAGAGATTAAGTAGAGCTAATCACATGCATCATTTGGTAAAATTTGAAAGAGGCACGTAATATCCAACTATATTGGAGTACGTTTTATTTATGTACACCAGTTGTACAGTGAGACGGTACCGTTAATACATTTTAGTGAAAATAATTAATAATGTTCGGTGTAAAAACAAATAGTAGTGGTCAACTAATACAATTTAGTAAAATAATTAATACTGAAAAGTCAATTTGAATTGAATCGTGCAATTGGTGCACACAAGACTTAATTGAGTCGATTATATTCAAAATAAGAGTTGTAAGTACTAAATAACAGATGTGTATACATACTAGGGATGATAATAGAGTAGAGCAGGGCTGACTATCTCAATATTCAAACACGCCCTGCACATATACACATTTGTCGACCTGTCCATGCTCTGCTGCAAGACAACATTTTAAGTCATGTCCTGCTCTGCGCAGGTACCTACCTGCCCTGTGCTTCTCAAGTGAACAAGTATCTTTCTCTCTCTCTCACACACACATATATATATAACTTAAAATGCTTAAAATGAAATAATCTAAACGTTAAAATTCATCGTTTTAATTAAAAATATGGGTATAAAACTAGGGTTAATTTACTTTATTATATATTACTCTCTCTGTTCCACTATAAGTTTCTCACTTTCCTTTATAGTTGTCCCACAATAAGTTTCTTATTCCAATTTTTGACATACTATTTTATCTCTCTCAATCACACCCCTTATACTTTATATATTATACTTTATCTATTGTATTTTACTCCCTCCGTCCGCCTATAAGCTTCTCATTTTACCATTTTGGTCCGTCCGTCTATAAGCTTCTCATACCCTTTTTGGTAAGTACTTTTTCTTACACATCACTTTATATCTTACTTTTTCTCTCTATCTCTCTCCTCTCTCAATCACATCACTTGTACTATGAGCGTGTTTTGAAACTATACAAACTGCTTCTAGAATCACTTATTTTTAAAGCTCCCTCTCACAAGCTTTTGAAAAAAAGTGATTCTAGAAGCAGTTTGTAGAATTTCAAAACACGCCTTATATCTATTATTTAATCACTTTTCTTAATTTTATGTGCTAAAAAGTAACGGGAAACTTATAGACAGACGGAGGGAGTATTATACTTAATCTCATATTCATCTATTATTTTATCTCTCACCATCACATCACTTATACTACATCTATTATTTTTTATCATATCCCTTAATCAAAACATCCAAAAGAAATGAAAAACTTATTGCAGAACGGAGAGAGTATATCTTTGAATTCGGGACGAGGTGGGACAATAGTAAGTATGTAAACTCATGTCTGCCCTGTCCTGCACACGGGGCAAGACAGGGCGAGTTCAAATCTCTCGGGGCAGGTCATTTTGTCACCTCTAATACATATAATAATATATACCATACATGCATCATGCATCTTGATTGCCAAAATTGATCATATAGCATTATACAATAAGGATGAAGTTTCCATGAAGTTAAACAACTCTATACTCTATAGTATACATAACTACTTTGGTCTTTTTGGAGATAGGGACGCGTTTGGCAAGATGAAGAATTGATGATGCATGTATGGTGATGGTGAAACACATATGGACGGCGACTATACATATATGGTAATGAGAATTTTGTGAACTGAATGCATGTGTCACCGTCCTATGTATCATACCAATTATGGTAACATGGACTCAGATATCACATGCATTAGTATGTACGCGTATACTCCCATTTTTTCCTATAATTTTGGATCCAATTTTGCCCTAATTTGGTCTCACCGCCCAGTGTTTTACTTGTGATAAAATGGTTTACAGTTGGAACCTTCCTTTACAAAGTAATTCAGTTCCCTCTATCCCCAATCTATCTTCACGCTGATCTGGACACGAAAATTAAAAAAAATGTGATTGAATAAGGGGGTGTTTCTTTTGGGTTTTAAAAACCAAGATCCAAAACCCGTGTTACTTCGGGATTTAAAAACCGGTTTTCAAAATCCACTCAAAACCACCCCTATCAAACATATTGATTTGACATAAAGTTATACATATATAATATTACTTCAATCATTATATTCTTTCTCAATAATAATATAATAATAATATAATAATACAATAATATAATACTACAAATTCATTCAATCTTACAACTTGATTTGACATAAAGTTAAATCCTTCACTATTTCAAAACCCAAAAGAAACACCCATATTACTATTCATCGGGTTTTCAAAAACCAGAATTTCAACAATCTGGTTTTTAAAACCACCCAAAGCCCAAAAGAAACACCCCCTAAGGGTATTAGTGTCTTTTTAACTTTATTAAAGTGATCGACTAATTCGGGGATACCCAGTCATAGAACCGACTAATTTAGGGGACCAATTTCACCGTTCACTAGCGGAGGTCTCGTTTAAAGTCAAAGCTAAATTTTATATGAACAGACTCCTTAAAAATTGTTTAAGAAAAGCAGTGACATAGAGGGTACTTCGATATAAGTGAGAATTTTGAGGATAAGAGTTACTAGAAATTTCATTTTTTTGAGTCTGAAAACTGGTATGGAACAGAAGGAGTATTATACTTCATTCGTTTCAAACTAAGTGCCTCATTTTATCATTTTTACGTTACCAATTTTCATTTTCGTCAAGAATTCACTATCTCTTTTCAAAAAAATTATTTCATATCCCTCTTTACATTTTTTCTCCTATATTTCTCTCCTATTTTTTTATTTCGCGTTACTATCCATTTAATTCTATTATTCCTCGTGTAGTGAGCAAACAATAATTATGTCACTTAACTTAAAATGGAGGAGTATTATTTAAATTTTCATAAATCTATCAAAATTTATAAATATATAAACACCATATCATAACTATTTAGCCTATTTAATGAAAACAAATTCTTTCAAAGTATGATATCCCATAATCCAAGATTCCACACTAATTAAAAAGTGAGAAAAAGATTGAAAAAAAAATCACTATTTTTTAACAAACTCACTTAATTACTATTCAAGATTTTATAACACAATTAATTAACATTGTAACAAGAAGAAATCTTAAAGAGACTGTTCATCTATCGGTATATATCACAAGTCACAACAATAATATGTATAGGTAAAGTCTAGTATGCACTCGAGTGCATGCTGTGCACCCTAGTTCATGTGCACTTTTCAGTTTACTGACTTACACTTTTTGGTAATGGTGTTGCACTTTTCAATTATTACTCATTTATCAAAAAGTGTAAGTCAGTAAATTGAAAAGTGCACATAGACTAGGGTGCACAGCATGCACTCGAGTCCATAGCAGACCAACCCATATGTATATGTAATTTTTATTGAAATAAAATGCAATTTAATAATATAGAATTATATATCATAAGTGATGAAGATGGGAGGAGATTATGCTTGTAAAATACATACAATGATGTCATGACATTCATAATAATGGGATTAATATTACAAGATGTCAAACTTGTGAACATGCAAATGAAACTCATACTCCCTCCGTTTACGAAATGTATTCTCATTAGAGGAGCACGTGTTTTAAGAAAAATATAGATAACGTAGATAAAATAAGAGTATTGTAAATTATTATGGGATTCATATTAAATCATATATTGTGAATAAAATGATAGTTGAAAAGTGATGACAAAGTAATAATTTTTAAAAAATGTATGAGACTATATTTTCTGAACGAAAAATATAAAATAAATGAGACTACAGACACAGATGGAGTATTTCAAACGACATACATTCTATTCTAATTTGGATAAAAGCGTTGAATTATAGCTACGTTTATTGTAGTTTGTTTTTGGTCAATTTTAAAAGATACGTAATGATTAAGTATAAATTAAATTTTAAGAAGTAAAAGGGTCCTTATCTTACTTTATCGGTTGACATTTCACACTGTACAATTATTAGTGTACTAACAAGTAGGTGGATGTGATGATCAAATAATATAGCCAATTAAATTTCTTATCCTTTTTGTGGATTCAATTATTTCATTAACAAAAAAAATAAAACAAAAAAGATTGTTTTTAATGTTGATTAAAGTGAATATTAATTAATTTAACTACATATAAACGATTATATTAGTTTACACGTTTTAGTTGAAACTAATATTACGTTTTAATATACAAAACTAATATTGTTTAAGACTTTAATCGGAGAAAATAAAATTTATTTTGTATATATTGTTATGTTCCATTAGCTTTAAGTGTTTCAACCATTTCAGTTAAAATTAAATTGAAGGATCTATGATAAATAAAGAAATTCAATACCTTACGTACTCATTTTAAAATTTATAGCTCTCATTAATTTTAAACTAATTTTATAATAATTTTGATAAATTTGAAATGCCGACTCTTATGAATTTGAGATGTAGTTGAAAATTAGAGCGATTCATTCTATGTTTTAATAAATAAATTAATTCAAACAATAAAATTTTCAACTGAAATCCCACCAATCAAATGCAATCTTTGATGACATAGAATGAGTTGAATTAAGAGAAACAAGGACATGAATCATCTTTCATTTTTAAAAAAAAAAATTATTTTTACTTATTATTATTTTATTTTTTGAATGGTAAAATATCTTTCAATTTATTAACACGAGCCAAACAATGTGAAAAAAGCGGGAGCTCGATCCAAACAGACGGACTAGAATAAGATTTAACGACTCTAGCAATATAATGAGCACGATAATTGGCTCTACTATTAAATTTACTTATTGTTTTGTTACATGTATATATATATCTCCTCAAAATTTACAATAAATTTGTGAAAAGAAATGAAAAAAACGATTAATTTTACATCAAGTGATGAAGTCTACAAAATGAATTTTTTTCAACTTATGAGAAATCTTGGGTTGACTTTTAAGATAAATAAAAAGCAAGTAATTGCTTGGTGCTCAAACAAGTCTACAGTCCTCATCGGTTGGTAAGATTTTTTTTCTTGTTGTACACAAATACTGAATTACGTTCACATTATTATCTTTTAACTTTAAAATAAATAAGTCAAAAGTATTACTCCCAATTATAGTTTCTATAACGAATATGCACGAAGAGATTATTATTCTAACTTTTAAGCGCACGAAGACATCGATTATTATATTTGTTTGCGGTCGTGTGCCCCATTTAAAAGAATTAAAAAAAAATGATGGTTTATGTTTTAATATTCGATTCAAAACTAACTAATTTATATAACCAATTTCATCGTCCATTAAGTAGAACTTAGTCTTGTACGAACTGAACCTAAAATAAAAAAATGTTCAAACTTTTTCCAGTAGCAAACGATATTTTACACGTCATCCACGGACCACATACGACGGAGGGTCAAACCATACATAAGGGCGAATAACAGTCGTAGCAGCACTAACAAAACGGTGGACCTTAACATTAGCTTCACGATAGACAAAAATAATAGAATAGAATATTACCCATTGATAATTCATGTTCTTGGGTTTTCATGAGACGTTATCATAGACCAAGAGAACATAAAGGGTTTTAATGTTCCATTTGTGTATGTGAAAATAATCTTAGGACGTTATAATAAATTAATATAATTTTGGAAAAAAGAAGTTAGAAAAGTTACATGTCATCAAATTGGACCCGCTTGTCTGGTTGTCTCCCAATATTTTCGTGAAAATTGATAAATCATAGATTTCTTGTCCTACCCGTACATGTAATTACAAGCTGTAAAGTGGAACCACGCATGCAACACAACAAAATGTGGAAACATATTAATTTTTGTGTTTTACTTTGATTTATTTATGAAAATTGACTTTAGATCAATATAAGACAAATTCAAATTGAGAATTTTAAGTTTGATTAGTTAAAAGGATGACTAATCAAGTCTGAAACAAAAAAAATAATCTAACACGGAGTGCGCAAAACTCTAGCTTTAAACGAAGACCCTTGCAAGTGGACGGTGGAATTGGTTCCCTTGGATTAGTCAGTGCTTGAATCGAATATCATGATATCAAAAAAACATAAGAACGTACTCAATTATACTAAATGGTCAAAAAATATACTCCGTACTATTTATGATTCAATTTGAATCAATTAAAATATTAGAGTATTGGGTAAAAGTAATAAATCAATTACTATGGCCACACTGTATAGTCAAGAATCTCAATGGAAAAAATGGTAGTAACAACTTAATTCCAATGGTATTAAATATATTTGACCCTTGACCAAACTACTACTCATGGAGAGACAAGTTAATACAAAGAGTCAAAGACTACTCAATTTCTCAGCAAGATCATATAAATTGATTTTCTTTTTTATTTTTATTTTGCCTATATTCAAGAAGTATAAAATAGTCTCTCATTTCTTTATTTGGATAAACACAAGTAACAATCTTCTTATTTCATGTATATTCAACACACAAAAATACACGTAAGTGTATCATATCAAATAATAAAAAAATCAGTTAAGATATACAGGTCTGACCATAAATATAACATTTTTTTTCTCTTGTGTATTAAAACATAACATTTTTTTTCTCTTGTGTCACCATGACTACTCTTCTGGACCCAAACCACAATTAGCCAAATAGGTAGATTTCAATTCAAATTTTGCATCTATTTGGCTAATAAACAATATAAACTCATAATATCAATAATGGAAAATGCTAGCTTGAAAAAAGAAATAGGTACTAACATTTTTCATAACTATGAGAAAAATCAAATTTTGATTTGTTCAATTCAGGACAACTTAAACATCAACAGCAGACAAGACTCGTAATTTTGTTTAATTTGTCCTAGTGCAAGCAATGTACAAAAAGACCATAACCATAAAAGCAACAGCAATGGGCAGACAAGATATAATTAGTAAAACATAAGATATTTAGAAAGGTAATACTGTACTACCAAAAAAAAACTATAAACCAAATGCAGTGAATACAATTTAAGATAAAAATAGACATACGTGAAATGACAATAATACCTCTTTTAAATCTCAATTGGAGACTGTTCAGCTCATTTCAACCGTACACTAAACATTTTGTTCAGCCAAAGTGACTGTATGATAAGCATTTTGTTCAACTGAAGTAAACGTACACTAAAGTTTCGGGTGTGCTTAGAAAATTTTGGAGTGAATAGTAACGCTCTAAGACTTTCGATGCATTCGATGTTTAAGTTAAGAAGATCAAACAAACATTTATTCATAAAAAGATGTGGTTTTCTTCTCCTGGAATAGAAAATGCATCTGTAACTAATATAATCTAAATAAAACCAAACATGGCCATATCATGTGGATTCACAACTCACAAGTACATTTTGTGTTAAATGTAATATTCAGTATGAAAATATGCAATGTTTCAGAAACAAGTGGTATTAGCTTTTCATATTATTCTGTGGACTGTAACCAAGGGCTAAAATATCAAATATTTTTTCAATATATATTTTGAATGTTATGGTCAAAAATATGAAACTGATATTTACAACATTTGACTCAAACATAAACATCCAGAAAAGGTAAAGATGCAAGAGTAAAAACGACTAAATGGAGGTGACTATTCACAAAAGTAGTAGTTAAATAATGGCATATGCAATGACTATCAACATTAGCATAGAAATAAACAGGCTAAGAAGTTATTTTTCCATGTGATTATACAGTTCCTAACGATTATTCAATATAGACGAAGTAGGAAAATTACACAAAATAAATCAAGGCCACACAATCTGCGTCGATGCGTGCGACAAGCATCCGAAAATTCCCACAAATTAAATTAGGAAAAGATCAAATCAAGTTTTGGACCAAGTTTGTAGTGATGGACACAACACAACTTAAAATCGAAGTCTTGGAAAGAAAGTCGTCGTGAAATTCATTAGTGATGGTAGTTATGAAGTCATTATGCATTGAACCTCTTTACCAAGGATTTATAACAAGTAATGCATGCATGTACAACTCTTTCTTTGAATCTTAATAATAACTTAAGGATATATCGAGTTTTCAATGACTTTATCATACACAGAACAGAGAAAAAGAAATGCCTGGTACAATTATCAATTGAATAACAAAAATATCATTTTCATCCTTCAAACCACTTGTGGGCTTACCAAAAATTGGCACTGATTTGATTTGATCATTAGCCTGTCTTTTGAAAAAAGTGTTCCAGCGACAAGAATCCTTTTGGCTGTGACTTGTTTGGTTTGGTTCCATTGCACTTTTTTCCCAGAGAAGTGGTACTTCTAATATCCTGGAAAAAAAAAGGATGTTAGTTGCAAAAGATGTACATGTGTATAGGTTGATCTTGTGAATTGGCATATTTGCAGAATTTCATATTTTTTCATATGAAAAATCGAGTGGATGAATTAAAAGACCTACCGATGAAGATTGATTAAGAGACCTCATAACCTTGATTTTCCCCCCTCTGCCATCAGCTCCAACAGAAATTAAGTCACCAGTTCTTGCATTAGCTGATAGCGAACCTTGGTTTGGAACCTTCTTGCACCATTTCCCCAAGTGACAGTGGGAACCATCAGGACCCAGTAACCCACCAGAAAACCAACGATCATCTAGAATTTCGGTAGATTGTAATAAAATGTTAGTTACTGAATTCTCAGAATCACTCTTCATTAATCAGAAAGTTTTTAAACAAATTAGGATCAGGGTTTACCAGGTTGTGCATCTGGAATCGATGAATTAAGATCATTTCTAATATGCGGTGAACTTTGAAGTGGACTATTGTCACCTAAGCATATCACCTCATCATCTGCATTATCCAAAAACTTGTTCACCTGGTCTCTCTTTCTACCCTGTCTCATAGATAAAGAGCAAGATACTCCATCTTTGTTGTCAGAGTTTACCGTTTCAACATCATTCTTCATATTAAAGCATGAGTCTGGTACAGGTGCTTGGTATTCCTCATCCTTGTTTGTAAAGGAAGGACCTTTCACCTTTTTATTCTGGTCATCCGTAAATCCAGGTAAATTATCGTCCATTATGCGCTGTCTCTTCATAGGCATGCAAGGTTCTATTTTTCTGGAACAGAATGTCATGTCTGGCATTGCACTAGTTTCATCTAAATCAATTTGATTTTGAGGTCTCTTCATGTGGTTTTCAAGCGGATTGTTATTATTGACTTTGATACTCTGATCTTTCAGCACTCTCAAAGCTTCACTGTCTTTCATTTCAGCAGCAGCCTCCAGTTCTTGAACCCTCAACTGAATAATACTGAGTATTAGGTTAATTAATAATATGACTGGACAAGTTTATGACTTATGAGCCCTGGATTTAACTTACCTTCAGACTCTCTATTTTTTTGTTAGCCTTCTCAAGTTTACGATGATAGGTAGCTTCTCCTCTTCCTAAAATATTGCACTTGGCCATCAGTTCCTTGTATGCCCTACGCAGCAGAGTCAAATGAGGATTAGGACAGTAAAAAGATCAGAGAAATAATTTATTTTATAAAGTCACATGAAGGATACTCCAGCCACAAACGACTTGAATGACAGCAAATATCAAACTTAAGGGAGAAGTCCCCAAGTTGTTTTCAGATAAATTTGTAGTTCAAGTGAGTGAAATACCTTTAATTAGAGGGAGAAAATGAAGAAAAGAAAAAGGAGAAATAACACTTCACATTCAAAAAGATATGCTTGGTTTTGTTTAATAACTGGAATTCCAAGAGATAGTATGAAAATGTCATGCCACAGCTAGAGGTCTTTCACTTAAACAAAGATCTTTCGTGAGAGTACAACTGTTCTTTTGAGTACTTTAATTGGTCACAAATTTTATAAGTAGAAATAAAACAGCTAAATTAATTCTGCTGAAATGAGAGACACTTTTCCAACAATCAATAACTTCAGCTTATATTTTATGATTCAATGCATGAACCCTGCATATTAACTAGTTCAGTATCTGAACACAATATGATGTGATAGAAAAATCTTGTATCGGCAGCAAAACCAATTGAATAAAAAATTGAAGAAGATTGTAAAAAATAAACACTCTTACTTGTTACGAATTACCAACGATTTTTTCAGAGTATCAATTGTATCTCTGCTACCAAAATCATTGCCTAATGAAGCAAGCTTCACAATTTCATCTTCTTTCAAGTCCACATCAGAGGCCCTGTACCAAGATGATATGATTCATCAATCAACAAAAAAATTGTTTTGTAATGATGCATGAAAAAGTTTTGAACAAAACGCAAGCATCACATACAGTTTATGTGCAGCTAGTTCCTTGGCCAAAGCTAGATTTCTCTCTTTAACTCTCGTGCATTCCAAAGCTGATTTATCCAGAGCCTGCAACATTAACCACAGGCTTTAATAAAATTCTCATAAGAATCTCAAGAAAAAATTGTCTGGTGCTGATGCAGTCTGAACTACATAACTTTTGGTGTAAGTGCATAGTGTGTGTGAAAATGTATAGTGTATTGCTACCAGCACATTACATCTCAGTGATAGCAGAAACAAAATGCTTACATCAGATTTCAAGCGAAGCAACTTCTGGCTGGTGGCCACCTGAGCTAGAGATTCATTTTTAAGTGCCACCTCTGCTTTTAATTGCTCCTTGCAAGAGAAGAGCTACAATGAAAGATAAACATTAAATGGGAAATTATAATTTCATATTCTTGGCAGAAATAATCAGGGATATTTAATTCTTTCACATTTTATGAATTGCAACAACAGCTAACTTTCATATCCTCTCTCTCGCTCTCTCTTTCTTTCTCACTTTGAGGTGGGGTTTTTCGAGGCAGACTGAGAAATGTTAAAATTTCATGTCTAAATTTTTCAAAATTGCTAGTCAATCCAGTCAATATATAACACATGAATCCACACTTTATCATCATCCCAACAATTCAAAATTCTAAAATATTCAATCGGTTGTCCTTAAGAAAATCAGATCAATAAATTAATGTGCAAAGCCAAAGCCCACACTCAGAACTTGGATAAGAATTCCAGTTTTCAAATTCATCAAAAAAGAAACGATTAGCTTGTTGAACCAATAAAAGAAGTAAAAGTTAAATGGATTATGTTATCAATTACTTCTTTAAACAATTCCAAACAAGACAATAGCAACAAAATATGTAATGAATTACCTGATCCATAGCAGCACCGAAATTTTTTTGTTGCTGCTCCAAAGTGGAAGCCAGGTTTGCAACTTTTCCCTCCAGTCTATTGACCTCTTGCCGTAACTCTTCCGGATTTTCGTCATGATCAAGTGGCTTTTGAGAACAAGAATCATTTGCATCACCAACGGACTGAAAATACAGGCGACCAACATTTGCATTTGTACATTTTTGCTTGCATATTGGACAATTCCTCTTCTTCAAATCAGGGCAGTACTCAAACCATTGTTGAAGGCTGTGGTTTTCAACAAATACATAATGTCAAGTTCACCTTAAATCAAATGAAAATTCTAATTATCACTTTCTAGCCTTTGTGCATCAATATTGCTCCCATATGGCCATATTAACAAATAGTAGTCTATCACTTTCCGATTTAGCAGAGGAACAGAGACTTTCCACAGAATTTTTTTAAAAAATCAAGCTCAAACAACAAGACTTTAAGAAAAATTTGTGAATTAAGATCATCATATCATGCGGATACAGAACACTATAGAGAATTTAAGGGAAAAACAGTACAGTATACACTCAATTCTAGGGCTTCGATTTTATACAAACATATCATATTAATCTATTCGAATTAATTTAAAATAAAACATACAAGCATCATTTTGAGCTGCATTCCAGTTAAAATCTCAAACAAAAAACACTCTACGGCTTACAAAGCAGCTTGCAACAACAACACTCGTAATCGCATATCCACCATAAACATAGATCGGTTTCACTGAGGGGGAAAATAATTGAAAATATAAGGGGATTTAAATGCAACTGACCAGAGCTCGTGAAAAACATGGCCGCAACCAGAGATCGATTGAAGATCTTCAACTATTGGTTTGAGATCTTCGTAACAGATTGAGCATATGGTTTTTGCGAAAGAATTTGTGTTGCCATTCTTGTTAGCTTCAGCCATGTCGGCATTTTCCCCATTGTTGCTTCAATTTTCTTCGTTTTATTGTTCAGGCCAAAATTTGAAACGATTTTAGGAGATGAATTTGGCGCGGGAGAAGCGGGAAGAAAGGGAAAAATTTCCCTCGATTCAATTCAATTGGGCCAAACATTTCAAATTGGGCTGCGATTTTAAGGTTTATAACTGGGCCACATTTATACACACACTCGATTTGGGAGGAAACCCACCCACTTAAGTGGCTCTAAAGTACCCCTTCTATAATATTATTGACTAATGGTTTAATAGATAAAAATGTATCAATTTTTTGTTTTCAAGATCAAAATTCAGAATGTTGACACCAAAATTATGAAGGGTCATGAATGGTGTGACCAAAAGTAAATGTTTCTAAAAAAAAATATAGTCGTATTTAATTTTATATATTCATAAATTAAATTTGGTGGTTTGTGTCGAAGGTAGCATTGCATTTTTTACTGCAGCGATGAAAGACAATTTCATACTCATACATCTTGGTCGGTCACAAGTAACACATTTAAATTAAACTTTTGGTCACGTAGTCTTTCACAACATTTCCACCCACAAACTCTAAAATGAATATTTTTAAATTTTAAAATATAGTTTTTGTACTTTATTTGAAATTAATATTATTAAATTTATTAAAATCATAAAATATAAATAAATTTATAATTTTTAAATATTTCATCCTTGGAGTTGGGACTTCATGGTAATTGGTACTAGTGTATAATTTTTTTATTATTTGTATTTGTATTTTTTTTTAGTTTATGTTTAATATGTCAACGTTATATATAGCTAGATAATGCATATATGTTCGTTTTAATACGTAATGTATTTCATATTTGTATGTCTTATTATGTTTTACGTTTTTTTTTTCAGCAATAATAATACATACACAAAAAATTAAATTAGACAACTAAAACCATATTATAAATTAGTATAACAATAGAATTGTAATTATATTTAACAAAATAACTCTGATTATTAATATAAAATCGTAATATATAATTACAAACATTAATAAATAAATATATAAAATATAGAGTTTTGAATAGTGAACTTTAATACGTATACACAAAAAAAAAAAAAAAATTAGACAGTTAAAATCATATTATAAATTAGTTTAACAATACATTTAAGAAAACCTTAAACCCTTAAAAAAAAACATTTGGTGGAGGGGCAAATAGTATTATTAATTGAATATTATTTATTAACATAAAATGTAATAAAATTAACTTTATAGGAGATATTATTGAAACGGGTAATATCAATATTGTTTTGATGTATAGAAATTGTTTGCACATAAATTGGAGTAAAACAATTTCTATGTGACCACAGACATACACAAACATAAATTCCAAGAAAACATTAACTACCAACAAGTACGTATTGATTCAACAACAAAACAAACAGGTAAAGCAAGTGCGTACATAAACATTCTTAACAAACAACTACTACATGAGTCACCTTTTGAAATAAAACTAAAAGGTCACTTTTGGATCCGATCCAAAAGTGAACTAGAACTTCAGTCTTCCCTCATCCTCAGACTCATCATTTTTATCATCCTTAGACTCAGACTCATACTTTTTACCTGACCTGAGAGAGAAGACGAAGGTTGTCTTTCCTTCCAACTCGAAAGTCATGTCACCATCCCGCCAGTATAACATCGTTTCTCTTAGACTCTTGAGAAATGGCATTCCTAAAACCAGATTGGTTGAAACATTTTTTGGGAGAACTACGAAGTCGACCATGAAAACATGGTCGACTCAGTCGAAAATCAGTGGCCACCGATGGGCACACTGTTTTTGTGGTCATAATAGATTCGTTGCCCTGATAAAATTCACACACACAAGCTTCTTGAACAAGTCCAACCTCAACCGCGAAGTCTGGACAGATAAAAGAGCAATTTGCTCCACTGTCAATTAGTGCATTAGCAACGATGTCGTTGATTGTAACCTCCACTATATATAAATTAGTGGGTTTTAGTGGGGAGGAGGAGGAGCTCTGAGCACGAGTGGGGCTTTGATACGCAAGACGGGAGGAGGAGCTCTGAGAAGCAGTGGGGGTGGAGGTCCTCCTCAAAATGACAAGACGGAAGGAGGAGCTCGGAGAAGCAGTGGGAGTGGAGGTCCTAATTGAAATGCCCCGAGCCGGCCGTAAGGCTAGTGAGATTAGGGTGAGAGGAGGCCATCATTGTAAATTTCATATTAAACAAAGAACGAGAGAGAAAGAGGCAATCGTAATAGTTTTTACTGCGCACTCATATTTATACATGTACTATATTAAAGGTAAGAACTAGGCTTAGATATGGATATGGGTCGTCCCTTTTTTTTAGACAAAAATCCAACTTATTTTTCAGAATTAAAATGATTTTCGTTTTAGTCATTTCCCCTAAATTATTTCTATACATATTTGTAAAATATTACTTGTATGTAATTGAAAAATTAATTATTTCTATACATATTTATAAAATATTACTTGTACGTAATAGAAATAAATTTATAAACATTCAACCAACAAGTACGTGACTCATAATTTCATTGGATATCATCAAGTACATGAAGTCAGTCTTGTAAAAAAACTAAAAAGTCACTTTTGGATTCAGAAGTGAACTAGAACTAGAAGATGTTCTCAGTCTTCCCTTTCACTACACAATCCTCATCCTCAGACTCTTTCCTTTCACTAGAAGATGTTCACAGTGACGCAGTCTTCTCTTTCACATGGACAGTCCTCATCCTCAAACTCTTCCCTTTCACCTGCTTTCACCTGGACAGTCCCCATCCTCCTCAAACTCTTCCCTTTCACCTGAACAGTCCTCATCTTCAAACTCTTCCCTTTAACATGCTTTCACCTGGAAAGTCCTCATCTTCAAACTCTTCCCTTTCACCTCTTTCCTTTCAGCTTGACAACCCTCATCCTCAAACTCTTCCCTTTCACCTGGACTGTCCTCATCCTCCTCAGACTCTTCCCTTTCACCTGAAAAACTTTCACCTAGAAACTGAAACTTTTCACCTACTCTTCCCTGGACATCCTCATCCTCAAACTCTTTTCTTTCACCTGGACAGTAATATGCATTTTTCATTTTGTAACTCTTTTTTTAGAATAAGAGCAAAAAGACTCCTAGGAATGAATCTGGTTGCTCAAATCCTGCTAGCAAAAAGAAGCAGGTACAAATCCCGAAAACTATCTTCAAATGATTTTTGTTTTTAATATACATAAAATGCAACTAAAAAAAAATACCAATGATTAATCTTGTTGTTGACAGAATCCGGCGAGTTAAGAAAATTCGGCGAGTTAAAAAAGAGCCTATGGATCTTGTTGCCCTCCTAAACGACCAAACTAGTTCGAACCAATTTAATCAACAAACTCGTTTATCTCAATTTAATCTCGAATCTTATCCCTAAACAACCAAATTAGTTCGAATTGTTTTTTACAAATAACTCTAAAACATGTATATAAGGATACAAGACGCTCCTTTCATACATTCCAGATGCTACAACCCTAAGGTGTTCTGTTTTAGTTTCTACAATTTCCATAATATTATAAGAAGTCAATTGAGATTTTGTTGGATTTTTTTGAACTTTAAAAAGTCAGTAATTTAGAAAATCCATATACTCTATGCAGAGTTTGACTGACTTTTTTATTGATTTATATGAATTTTCATAGATTTGACAGGATTCTGAAATACACATTTTTTTATTGATTTACATGGATTTCCATAAACTACGCTCCTAAAACTATTGATGCAAACGTATATCGAACACACTTGTATATAAAAAAATTATCTAAATTATTTAGAAAAAATACTAAAAATATATTAGTTCAAAAAAAAAATATTATTCATCATTATCGAACACCACTGCTAACTTTAAGATCTCAAAAACATTGTGAATAAATGTTCTAATTTTTTAAAAAGAAAACATAATTTTAAAATACAGAGATGTAATCTTTTTTACGATAATAATAATGGTGGTGAAGAATATGTTATTCTTATTAAAGAACATAATTACGTTTCTTGATTTTATTTCCTTTGAAGAAGAGAAATAAATCAGAAACAGAATTAATCTATAAAAATTAAAGCCCATTATTATTGTTTATGCATACCCCTATTTTATTAAGGGGCCAACTTAAAAGAAAAAAAAATTAATACTAATATACATATATAATCAACTGAACATTCAATTAATTCTTCTGGCTCCCCTTAGTTCTAATCATAATGCAATTTTGTTTTAAATTTGATTGATTAGTGATAGCAAATGAAATTTTGAAGAGCTATTTTAAGGAACAGTTTGTTGACGTGTATAGGGTTGTAGTACATTATATTGATGACATTACAACAACTTTATCCAACATTTCGGTGGGGTTGCATTCGCTCAGAGTCAGAGACATTGGTCTGGATCACCCTAACTCAGCACTTAAAACCCAGGTGTTACCCTCCCTCACGTGAGACGGGGACCAGGTCGACACAGGTGAGGTCCACACTGAGGGAGACGACCCTCCCTCACGTGAGACGGGGACCAGGTCGACACAGGTGAGGTCCACACTGAGGGAGACGAGGACAGGTCGACACAGGTGAGGTCCACACTGAGGGAGACGAGGACCAGGTCGACACAGGTGAGGTCCACACTGAGGGAGACGAGGACCTGGTCGACACGTGGTTCCACAGGTGAATCCATACATCGCACTTAAAACCCAGGTGTTACCCTCCCTCACGTGAGAGGTCGACACAGGTGAGGTCCACACATCGAAATCGCAGTTAAAACTCATAGGTGTTACCCTCCCTCACGTGAGACGGGGACCAGGTCGACATGTGTGGATCCACACATCGAAGTAGAGAGTTGACTCTGATACCATGTAAGAAGGCCTAACTCAGCACTTAAAACCCAGGTGTTAAGTGAGAGAATTGCCGCTTGTAAGCCCACCCAAGACCATCTCTCTATCTGATGTGTTATAATAAGAAGTAATCCACTTATGGAAAGTCCCATTTCGCCCAGCTGTGCACTTCATGTAGTAGTATCAAGTGTCTGCTTCGTTAGCGGGATATGTATTGAACCATTCCAAGGTGCGAGTTTTGTCCAGTTCCGCGCAGGCTATATGATTCACCCGGACTTTGTTGAATGGACATACGAGTCTCCAGTATATCTGATTACTCAGGTTATATATATATATATATATATATATATATTCCTCTGTTTTTTTGTTTTTTAAAGATTTATTTATTCTCTTATTAATTGAATTGTAGGAGGAAGGCGAGCGGCCTATTGTATTTCCACATAATTTTTTTTATATTGGTGGAATCTTTCAAATGGAGTTAATTGGTGAGAAGACTCAGAACCTCGTTGATGGGCCAATTTTATTTTGTATAAGTCTTAGCTTTGGAGGGGGAGAAAAAGATGTTGTTCCATCATTTACAAAATTCCCAAATATATATCTATATTTAAATGTTGGGATTCCTAAAGAGTTTAACACATTTCGATGCATACTTATATTCGAACGTTCCTATGTCCCAGTGAACTAATGTCGGTCCGAGTTTGGAGAGTCAATCCATACCCAAGATGACGTCAAACGATGGATTGAGCGTCATGACGACCAATGCAACTACACATCTCAGGAGAGATGACGGAAAAGCTCCAGAGTCAATAAGGGTAAGCTAAGAGGTGTTACCCTCCCTCACTGAGACGGGGACCAGGTCGACACGTGGTTCCACAGGTGAGGTGAGGTGTGGTTCCACAGGTGGTTCCACACATCGAAATCGCACTTAAAACCCAGGTGTTACCCTCCCTCAACAAAACTACAAAACTCAGAGGTGTTACCCTCCCTCACGTGAGACGGGGACCAGGTCGACACGTGGTTCCACAGGTGAGGTGTTACCCACATCGCACTTAAAACCCAGGTGTTACCCTCCCTCACGCGAGACGAGGACCAGATCGACACGTGGTTCCACAGGTGGATCCACACATCGCACTTAAAACCTAGGTGTTACCCTCCCTCACGTGAGACAAGGACCAGGTCGACACGGGTGAGGTCCACACTGAGGGAGACGAGGATCAGGTCGACATGTGGTTCCACATGTGGATCCACACATCGCACTTAAAACCCAGGTGTTATTACCCTCCCTCACGTGAGAGGTCGACACAGGTGAGGTTCACACATCGAAATCGCACTTAAAACTCAGAGGTGTTACCCTCCCTCACGTGAGACGGGGACCAGGTCGACACGTGGTTCCACAGGTGAGGTGTGGTTCCACAGGTGGATCCACACATCGAAATCGCACTTAAAACCCAGGTGTTACCCTCCCTCAACAAAACTCAGAGGTGTTACCCTCCCTCACGTGAGGGAGGCACATCGAAATCGCACTTAAAACCCAGGTGTTACCCTTCCTCAACAAAACTCAGAGGTGTTACCCTCCCTCACGTGAGACGGGGACCAGGTCGACACTGTGGAACTCAGGTGTTACCCTCCCTCACGTGAGGGTAACAAAACTTAGAGGTGGATCCACACATCGAAGTAGAGAGTTGACTCTGATACCATGTGAGAAGGCCTAACTCACTCAGCACTTAAAACCCAGGTGTTAAGTGAGAGAATTGCCCAGGCTTATAAGCCCACCCAAGACCATCTCTTTATCTCATTTGGGATACCTTAATAAGAAGTAATCCACTTATGTATGGAAAGTCCCATTTCGTCCAGCTGTGCACTTCAGGTAGTGGTATCAAGTGTCTGCTTCGTTAGCGGGATATGTATTGAACCATTCCAAGGTGCGAGTTTTGTCCAGTTCCGAGCAGGCTATATGATTCACCCGGACTTTGTTGAATGGACATACGAGTCTCCAGTATATCCGATTACTCAGGTATATATATATATTCCTCTGTTTTTTGCTTTTTAAAGATTTATTTATTCTCTTATTAAATGAATTGTAGAAGGAAGGTGAGCGGCATATTGTGTTTCCACATAATTTATTTTGTATAAGTGTCTTTTAGTATTTCGGTAGGCTCATGCTAATTAATAAATTTCATATTTGTGCAGTTTAAGACGTATTGGAACCTTAGGCTGGTGTGAAGTTGGGTATTGTAAAAGTGGAAGGCTCAAGCTTATCTGTCGTGTTGTAGGTCTCCAAACAAGCATGATTAAACCTGCAACCCCAAAACACCTGAGTTAAGACAGCAACAAAACCTGCAACCCCAAAACACAAAAGTAACACCAAGTAAGACAATAGTATTAAGTTAGACAGTAACAAAAGTAACACCTGAGTAAAAACACCAACAAAACACCAAGTAAGACAGTAGTATTAAGTTAGACAGTAACAAAAGTAACACCTGAGTAAAAACAGCAACAAAACCTGCAACCCCAAAACACCTGAGTTAAGACAGCAACAAAACTTGAGCCTGAGTTAAGACAGCAACAAAACTTGAGTTAAGACCTGCAACCCCAAAACACCTGAGTTAAGACAGCAACAAAACTTGAGTTAAGACAGCAACAAAATCTATAACTCTAAAACACCTGACTTCCTCAAAACACCTGAGTTAAGACAACAACAAAACTTGAGTTAAGACACAAAACCTGCAACTCCAAAACACCTGAGTTCCCCAAAACACCTGAGTTCCCCAAAACACCTGAGTTAAGACAGCAACAAAACTTGAGTTAAGACAGTAACAAAACGACAGTAACAAAAGTAACATCAAGTAAGACAGTAGTATTAAGTTAGACAGTAACAAAAGTAACACCTGAGTTAAGACAGTAACAAAACGACAGTAACAAAAGTAACACCTGAGTTAAGACAGCAACAAAACCTGCAACCCCAAAACACCTGAGTTAAGACAACAACAAAACCTGCAACCCCAAAACACCTGAGTTAAGACAGCAACAAAACCTGCAACCCCAAAACACCTGAGTTAAGACAGCATATTGTGTTTCCATAGAAAGTTCCATTTTGCCCAGCTGTGCACTTCAGGTAGTAGTATAAAATGTCTGCTTCGTTAGCGGGATATGTATTGAACCATTCCAAGGTGCGAGTTTTGTTCAGTTCCGCGCAGGCTATATGATTCACCCGAACTTTGTTGAATATAAGTGGACATACGAGTCTCCAGTATATCCGATTACTCAGGTATATATATATATATATATATATATATTCCTCTGTTTTTTGCTTTTTAAATATTTATTTATTCTCTTATTAAATGAATTGTAGGAGGAAGGTGAGCAGCATATTGTGTTTTCATAGAATTTTTTTTTGTATTGGTGGAATCTTTCAAATGGAGTTAACTGGTGAGAAGACTCAGAACCCCCCGTTAATGGCCAATTTTATTTTGGGTAAGTGTCTTTTAGTATTTCGGTAGGCTCAACTGCTTTAGCTTTAGGCTAATTAATAAATTTTGTGGTGTGAAGTTGGGTATTGTAAAAGTGGAAGGCTCAAGTCGTAGGTCTCCAGAAAAGCATGATTAAATTTGAACAGATCTCTATTAGTCTTTTAATTTTGTGTTTGTTTCCAAATTTGCATAACAATGAGGATTAATTTTAATTTTAGGATCTCTATTATCAGTCATAATTTAATCTTGTATTTGTTTCAATACAAGAGAAGAACCTCTAGCTATCTTGTGTTGCAATTGTAGTTACTGAATCATTTTCGGGAAAAAAGGAAGAACGATGATGGCTGTAAAATAATACTCCCTCTGTCCCACAGGAATTTGCACACTTTCCATATATGGATGTCCCATACCAATTTGCACACTCCATAAAAGGAAATATCTTCACAACCCCCACCCTTGAAATATACTCATATTTACCCATATGCCATTACTTTTCCACACTCAATCTACTTTTTACTTTACTTTATTCATAAAAGTTTACAAAACTACCCCTCAAAACATCAATCATTACACCTTTTCTTACACATTTCTTAAAATGTGTGCCAGTCAAAGAGTCAAAGGGTGCAAATTCCTCCGGGACGGAGGGAGTAGAAATGTTGGTGCTATCTTAGAAAAAAAATGACATAAAGAAAAAAATAAAAAATGCATAATTGTAATTATAATTAGAAAATTTAAAGTAAAGGCGAGAGAGAGAATGGATAAGAAAGAAAAAATAGTTTTAAATTATTTTAAAAAAATTTAAAATTACGTGAATTATGAGTTTTTGAAAAGGAGAGTTTTAGTGAAGCCACGTCAGCCGAAATTTTTTTAGAATTAGTATATAAAGAAGATTTTGATTATATTTTTCAACAAAAAATAATACTAATAAGAGAAGCTGAATGAGTTGGTATTGTTGTTGAGTTTTATTTTTGTTCATACGTTTTATGAATTGGAAAAAAAAATTCTTCGGAAAATGCTGTTTTTGGATTACAGGGGTGAAGATTTCAGGTGTAAAATGGAGCCCCCCATTCCTTGATAAAATTTTTGTGAAGGGTATAACTGACATTTCATACCTCTTTTTTTTTTTTTTTTTTTTTTTAAAAAAAGAATTCGGTGGGTGTCCTCATCAATCACGTATGTGCGTATAACCGAGGCCTTATTTTTTGGTCATTTAATTATTTCGGCCCACATACTTAATTTACTTGCCCTATATGTATATATACATATTGATGGCCGCATACATTCATTCAATAATATTGTTTAACATCGATCGATCAGGTACTACAAAACTTTAATAATCTTGTTCAATTACTCCATGTTTTAGGGATTTGATTGAGTTTTGTCTAACAATCCCCTTAGTTTATGTAATTTAGATTATTTTTTCAAAGATTGCTTTGAGACTAGGTTTGTTGAATTGCTTTACGATTCATTCCATTCAAGTGGATTGAGATTTTATTACAAATTTTTTGGTGTAATTGTGAAAAATTAGTATATGAAGAATTGATCATAATATTTATCTTTCTGATTAATAATCCATTAGATATCTAACATTAGGGTTTCTTTTTTAAATGTTTTTGTTCGGATGTAAATACGAAATTAACTTTGTTTTATCGATTCTTTAGTGACACAAGGGATTATGGTTTTCAAATATATTTGCTGTATTATTGTTGATACTCATTGTTCAATCCTGTTTTCTTCTTTAACTGTTTTTGTTCGGATGTAAACACGAAATTCACTTTGTTTTATGGAATCGATTCTTTCGAATATGGTTCTGTTATGTTTGCTGTATTTTTATGCAAAATTAGTATTCACATTTTATTTTTGATGGTTGGTGTTATTTCTTTCTCTATCTCTCTAGCTATCCTGTTTTCCTTCTTAACTGTTTTTGTTCGGTAAGCCTCTAATGTAAACACGAAATTAACTTTGTTTTGTCGATTCTTTCGAATACAATTCTGTTATATTTGCTGTATTTTTATGCAAAATTAGTGTTCATTGTTCATTGATATCAGCAAATAATAACAGAATTAGGGTTTAGTGTTTTCGAATATAGTAATTATGTTTGTTATATTTTCTGTATTAGTGTTGATACGAATATAATTCTGTTATATTTGCTGTATTTTTATGCAAAATTAGTGTTCATTGTTCATTGATATCAGTCTTAAAGGAATGAATATAGTATTTTTGATGGTTGGTGTTATTTTTTGGCAAGTATATCCTCTTTTTTTTCTCTATCTCTCTAGCTATCCTGTGTTTTTGTTCTGATGTAAACACGAAATTAACTTTGTTTTATCGTTTCTTTCTAATATAATTCTCATATATTTGCTGTATTTTTATGCAAAATCAGTCCATTGATATCAGTCTTAAAGGAATGTGATTTTAACGTTGTGAATTGTTTATATAGATATGGCACAAGATACAGGGGGTATGTCTATTGTGCAACAGACCAACGACGACAGTGTTTTTATGCTGCAAGTGTGGTATTGTAATGCAGCCAAATGCTGCAAATAAGTGTGCTACATGCTTGGGACGTGAGGTTGACATAACAAAAGACCTTGAAAGCCATGCTATTATTGTCCGTTGCTCTGAATGCTACAAATTTTTGCAAGAACCGAGGACATGGATGGATGCGGAACTTGAGTCTAAAGAGCTGCTAAGCTTGTGTTTGGAGAGGTTGAAGAATTTGCACACAGTAAAATTGATACTTGCAGAGTTCATTTCGCTTCACTCCAAGAGGAGATTTGGTGTCAGGCTTTGGTGCCAAAAAGAGGTTCTCCCTGGAGTAATAGTCGAACAAACCCATGGTGTTGAATACGCTGTGCTAGATAAATTATGTGAAGCTTGTTGTTCTAGGATCCACCCTGGAGCGGTTTTGAGGAAACCAACTTTAAAGGAAAACAAGAGGTTGTTGATGGACGCCCTTTATGGTTCGTAATGTTTTTATACTAGTATATTTTAATTCAGTTTTCGAACGTTCCACGCATCTGAATATTTACAATCATGTTTCGCTGGTGGTGTTTCGATTTTGCTTTGCTCTATCTACATGAGATTCGGGATTGAATAGATATCATTCCTTTGTAGTTTCGTGTATACAGTAGAAACTCTTTAAATTAATATTCGATAAATTAATAAACTCTCTATGATAATATTTTTGGCTGGTCCCGACTTGGGGATAGCGTGTTAAATTAATAAACTCGCTAAAATTATAAGATAATACTCCCTCCACTTTTAAATAAGTGTCATTTTAACAATTTTCAACAAATTAAGATATATAATTATGGACCATTTTACCCTTCATTAATGATAACTAATTTTAATATTAAATTTATGTTTAGTAATGAATGTGGTCAATATTGTAGGTGATATTCATGTATATAATAATTAAGGTTTATCATGATTTATGCTATATTACTATATTTAAAAGGGAAAAAACTTAAATTAAGGTAAAAAAAATTGAAGAGAGTATAATGTATAAGGGTAAAATTGTCAAAATTAAAGAAAAAAGTGTAAAATGACACTTTTTTTGAAAATATTAAAAAAGACAAAATGACACTTAATTAAAAACGAAGGGAGTACATTTTTTTTAATTTCTATAGACCCCAAATAAAATATAAATTAATAATTCCATATATACTACCTATTACTAGAATGATTTATGAATGTTTCTTAAAAAACGACTCAATTGTTTTTGTTTTTTTGTTGAAATCCATTTCACCTTAAATCTCGTCTCTAATTTTCCTTATCAATTTCACCTAAAAGTTTCACCATAGTTACTAATTAAGAACCCATTCTTGCAATTGCTTTTGAGTGAGACTTGGATTATCCTTGTTGTGTTTGCATAGTGCTTTTCGAATCTCGTCGGTCATTGTTATTTTTTTCACAGCTGTAAGATGAGAAGTCATGTTGTGTGTATGATTTGTTTGTGTTAGTATATTTTGATCTTGTATATTTATATTAAAAATATTTGTTAATGTTCATAAAGTGATACAATGAACACAATAAGTATAATAGTAATGTGGAAGATTGAAGGATTCTTTTAAATGAGACCCTTCATTTGATATACAATAAATAATTAAAAGTGGAAGTTTGAAAGAGTGTTTCTATAAATTAATAAAATATTAATTAATATATAAATTAATAATGATTAATTTATAGATAAATTAATAAATCTTTTAATTAATAAAATTTGGTGGTCCTAAGATTATTAATTTATAGAGTTTCTACTATACATCATCTTTGAATAAGGTCTTTGGTTGAGATCAATTTTGTTAATCTTTGGTGGATTTTGTTCATTTTGTTGACATGTTTTTACCAAGTTTACCTATCATCTTAATCTCAATCTTTACCAATAAACTTTTGACAATTTGATTTCTCACCCATTCTCTCCAAATCATTCACCACTTTATATATCTATGTTTGTTTGTAAATGAGTGTTTTCTTGCATGCATATGCTTCTGAACTTCGATGATTTCATAATCTTATTTCTCTTGGTGGTTTGTCCGTTTTTTGGATTGTTTCTCGTTTTTTGGCCGAAGCTAAATATCTGGCCATGGCGACGACGGTTTGTGAGATTGTTTGGGTTTTTTGGCCGAAGCTAAATATCTGGCCATGGCGACGACGGTTTGTGAGATTGTTTGGTTATGGTGGCTCCTGCGCAACTTTAATGTATTTTTGACACGCCCCACACCAAATTAAAAGCGGTAATGAATCGAGTATCAAATAATCGCAAATTCTTGCGAGATAGTGTTGAGTGACGACAGTTTGTCATCAATCTAAACTAAGCGGTCGGAGATTGTGTATGTTTATCCACTCCTTCACACCAAAATAAAAGCGGCAATGAGTCGAGTATCAAATAATAGCAAATTCTTACGAGAAAGTGTTGAGTGGCGACAATTTGACATCAATCTAAACTAAGCGGTCGGAAATTTTGTATGTTTATCCACTACTTCACACCAAAATAAAAGTGGTAATGAATCGAGTATCCAATAATAGCAAATTCTTACGAGAAAGTGTTGAGTGGCGACAATTTGACATCAATCTAAACTAAGCGGTCGGAAATTTTGTATGTTTATCCACTACTTCACACCAAAATAAAAGTGGTAATGAATCGAGTATCCAATAATAGCAAATTCTTACGAGATAATGTTGAGTGACGACAGTTTGACATCAATCTAAACTAAGCGGTCGGAGATTTTGTATGTTTATCCACTACTTCACACCAAAATAAAAGCGGCAATGAGTCGAGTATCAAATAATAGCAAATTCTTACGAGAAAGTGTTGAGTGGCGACAATTTGACATCAATCTAAACTAAGAGGTCGGAAATTTTGTAGGTTTATCCACTACTTCACACCAAAATAAAAGTGGTAATGAATCGAGTATCCAATAATAGCAAATTCTTACGAGATAATGTTGAGTGACGACAGTTTGACATCAATCTAAACTAAGCGGTCGGAGATTTTGTATGTATATCCACTACTTCACACCAAAATAAAAGCGGTAATGAATCGAGTATTAAATAATAGCAAGTTCTTACGAGGTAGTGTTGAGTGACGACAATTTGACATCAATCTAAACTAAGCGGTCGGAGTCGGAGATTTTGTATGTTTATCCAATACTTCACACCAAAATAAAAGCGATAATGAACCAAGTATCAAATAATAGCAAATTCTTACGAGATAATGTTGAGTGACGATAGTTTGACATCAATCTAAACTAAGCGGTCGGAGATTTTGTATGTTTATCCACTACTTCACACCAAAATAAAAGCGGTAATGAATCGAGTATCAAATAATAGCAAATTCTTATGAGATAATGTTGAGTGACGACAATTTGACATCAATCTAAACTAAGTGGTCGAAAATTTTGTATGTTTATCCACTACTTAACACGTTTAACATCCCTACTTTCCAACCATATCTTTCTTGTAACAATCGGATTAAGAATGCATGAAAAAGATAAGATTTTGATAGGGATTGAACTGATTCAATCAATCATTCAAGAAGGCCTCCAATATCAATAGTGCTCGAAAGTGGAAGTTATCTACCCATAACATAACCCATCTAACATCTGAACTTGGACTTATTTGTGTGTACTTTTTTGCCAAGTCTCTCCAACCCCACTCTGGTTCATTATTGGGACACCGCACGAATTCGACACAAAAATTATAGGTTAGTGTTTAGTCTTATTCTATTAGTGTCGAATCCGTGTCGAGCTGTTAAATATGATAAAATTAATCGATAACACATTTATTCATTATTGACATGTTGTCTGGGCATAACGAATTTGGATTGAGAAAACAATAACGTACCACTTTTTCCACCAAAGTCAATATAAATTGTGATTCAATTCGACTTGAACACGTCCCATTAATAAAGAATATGGATAAGACAAAATATTTATATACTCCATATATATATATATATATATATATATTCAAGAATATGGATAAGATTAAAAATAAAATGGGGGAGAGATATTCGTGGCAGTGTTGTTGGTTGGTTGGTATGCTATTGTCCAAGTCATTAGTCAAATGTGTTAGTAATACTTACTCCCTCCGTTCGGAAGTGTTTGCACCACTAAGTGAGCACACTTATTAAGAAAAAAGTGTAATGAGTGAAGTGTTGAAGGATAATTTTGTAAAGTTATATGGATAAAGTAAAAAGGTGATTGGAAAGAGAGTAAAATTAATGACCTTTTGTGTAAATATGTGAATATTGTGAGGGTGTAGTTTATTAGAGAGTTTCCTTTTATAGGTGTGCAAACAATTATGGGACGGACAAATAAGGTAAGTGTGCAAACAGTTGTGGGACTGAGGGAGTACAATTTATTGGTAATTTAGTTTGAATTTATTTATTTTTTATTAATAAACTTCCTTCTATTTAAAATATAAGATATAATTAATGCTTATACTTCTCATAAAAAAAGCATCTATATAAATATTTATTGATCTTAAGGATAAATTTAGAATAAATGTAATTAATTTTATTAAAAAGTACAAAAGGTCATATAATTTACAAAGAAAACGAAAGGTGAAAACGATCGGGAAATTACAATATTTTTTTTAGATTTAGAAGTTTAAAATTCTAATGATTTAAATGTAAAAGCATTCATGAATTGTAGAATAATATGTCTAATAACTTAATGAAATCACTGCAAGAGATATAGAGTACTCCATGTACATAGTAATTTGAATATTTGATAATATTCTCACAAGACTATATATATATATATATATATATATATATATATATATATATATATATATATATATTAGTGTAAGACCCGCAATTACGTAGGTTGTAAAAAACATTATTTATTAAAATTTAATATTTTTTAAATAGATGTATGTATTTTAATTATTATTTTATTCGAGAAAAAAAATAAAAGAATGATTGAGAAAAAAAATAAAAAGTTAAAATCCATACAAAATAAAATTAAAATACACGGATTGAGAGATGAGATGAGAGAAAAATGAAAGATAAGAAGAGAGAAAAAGAAAAGGAAACGTAAAAGAAAAGAATTTAAAAGGCCTTTAGAAGTGAAAAAAATTTAGAAATAGATGGGGAAGAAGTTATGGTGTGAGAACTGGAAAATAATTGAAGAAAAACGGTAAAAAAAAAATACTACTCCCTCTGTCCCCGGAGGAACTTGCACCCTTTGACCGGCACACATTTTAAGAAATGTGTAATAATTGATGTTTTGAGGGGTAGTTTTGTAAACTTTTATGAATAAAGTAAAGTAAAAAGTAGATTGAGTGTGAAAAAGTAATGGCATATGGGTAAATATGAGTATATTTCAAGGGTGAGGGTTATGAAGATATTTCCTTTTATGGTGTGTGCAAATTGGTATGTGACATCCATATATGAAAAGTGTAAAAATTCCCTGTGGGACGGAGGGAGTAATTGAGGATAACTAAAAAGGGGAGGAGAGAGGAGAGAGGAGAGAGAAGAGAGGAGAGGAGAGAGAAAAATTGTAAAAATAAATTGGAAATTTTGAGAAAATTGGAAAATTAGAAACAAAGAAAACGGAGATGACAGGTAGGAGAGGGAGGATTCAGAAATAGTATATAGGGGTAAATATATATATAAAATGTACTCCCTCCGTCACAATGAAAGCTACCAGACCTTTCTTTTTCGTTCGTCTCAATGAAAGCTACTCATTTTTTTTTTTTTTAACTATTCTCTCTCACATTTTATAATATTCTTTTTTCTCTCCATCACATCACCTCTAATTCACATCACCTCTAATACATCTTCTTAATAATATCTTTATTTGCGCCTCTAATACACCTTCTTATTATATTAGTATTTCTTAATCTCCGTGTCCGAAACTCATGGAAAACTTTCCCGGGACGGAGGGAGTAATTCTTAAGGGTTAGTCTATACAAAATTTAATTTTAATTTTAAGCGGAGTTCTCACTAATGGTTAGTGAAATTAGTCATTCAAATTAATGGGTCATTAAGTCGGATACAGATCCTTTAAGGGCTTGTTTGCATGGTAGGATGAGATAGAAAAGTTAGGATATGATTAAGTAGGATTACACTATTTGGATTGTGATTCTTGAAATTTATTTATTTATTTATGTGTTTGGATTGATGGATTACTTTTTGTTTATACTGTAGCGAAAAGTTATATTTTGTGTTTGGATTCAATGATAAATAAGATTAAAGGGTCAAAAGTCAATTTTGCCCCTAATTCATTTTTCTAATACATCTTCCTTTTTTTCTTCTTAACTTCGAGTAAACAATTTAATCTTTGTTCGTTATATTTGCCGACATATATTTGACTTTATACTTCAAACAAATTTTACCATGGAATTATTATTATTATTGAATGAAATTTTACAGCACACCTAATATTCCATATTATTTCTATATTTTAAAGAACTACACATAGGAGTGTAAGTGAGTTGAGTCAACTCGCGAACTACTAGTGTTCGATTCAAAAAAAGATCGAAAGCGACTCGAATTAATTAATCGAGTCAAGTTCATAAACACTCAACTCGAAAAACTCACGAGCCTAATCGACTTTGAATAATATTTACTATTTTTGCATTAATTATATAATTTATATATAAGTAATCGAGTCGTGCTCGAACTTATTTGGTAATTAATTAATTATATTAGAAAAAATATATTTTACATTTAATTTTAAAAATTATACGTGTAATTGAGTCTAGTCGAATCGAGCTCGAGCATAAAAAATTTAGTCTCAATTGAGTCAAGTTGAGTTTTGAGCTTTGAGTATAACAATTGAATTTCGAGTTCAACACTAGACGGCTCGACTCGACTCATTTACACCCTTAACAACATGTGCATAACAACATAAACAAATAATAATAATAATAATAATAATAATAATAATATAATAATATAATAATAATAATAATAAAACGTATTGAAACAATAAAACACAATGCCACTTAATTCAATAGAGTTATTGAGTATATCTTTATAAGGACATATTGGTATTTTAATTACAAAATGTAAGTACATAATTGAAATTTTACATCACTCCCTAATTTCCCATAACAGTTGGACAAATAAACTTAGCCTCCAAGCTTGGATCAATAAACCTGTCAGAATGGGATAATTGACAAAAGTAGCTCGGGCCCAATGTAAAACTCGGGCTTTAATCCATTGAACCAAACAATTGATTAAGCTTGAAAAAATAGTCTATCTCAACTAATCAATTGATCCAAACACACCCTAAAAAAATTACTTGTATACATAATGTAATTCATCCAAGAGTGAGAGGCAGATGGTGGTCGCACAAACACAATTAGAAACTTAATTCAAAAACGAGAAGTTTATGAGGGAACATATGAACTGAGCCATTTTTATAGTTTTCATATTTAAGATCACGGTGCACGCTTGTTGCTCTTTTACAGTGTGGGCCTATTGTACTATATTTGCAAGGGTAAAGTGTAGTATGCACTCGTGTGCAGGTTGTGCACCCTAGTCTATATTGCACTTTTCAGTTTTATTGACTTACATTTTTTGGTAAATAGTGTTGTACTTTTTAATTATTAAACTATATAATAATATTTTTAGTAATACGTTTATAATTATTCATCCGGTTTACTAATTTACCTTGAGCAAAAATTTAAAAAAGATGTAATAAGTTTATAATTATTTATAATATCCATAAGTTAGTATGAGACGAATCATTTTAACAAAGGGCTAATCTAATACGATACGGATAGAGTAAATGAATGAAGGTGTTATCCTGTGAGGTGACTTGAAATAAAGATAAAAGTTTAGAATTATCCGTTTAAATTATAATTTTTGCTTTGTACTCCCTCCGTTTTTTATTAAATGTCACTTTGCCTTTTTCAATATTTTTTAAATAAGTGTCATTCTACACTTTTTTCTTCAAGTTTGACAATTTTATCCTTGTACATTGTACTCCCTCCATTTTCTTTACCTTGATTTAAGTTTTTTTCCCTTTTGAATATAGTACTATAACATAAATCATGCATAAACCTTAATTATTGTATACATGAATATCATCTAAAATATTGACCACATTCATTACTAAACATAAATTTAATATTAAAATTAGTTATCATTAATGAAAGGTAAAATGGTCCATGATTATATATCTTAATATGTTGAAAAATGTTAAAATGACACTTATTTAAAAGTGGAGGGTGTACCATTTAATCCAAACTTCGATAGGGATGAATTGGTGTGTGTTTGTCAACCCATTTACTATTTTTAACTTAACATTTAATATAATTATATAATATATTGTACTATCAACATTTTACTCACTAAAGACAAAATATTGAGTATTCCATTAATAATTTATCTCACAATAGACGGGACGATATGTGTTAAATATCGAATAACTAGTGTAAAACCCGCGTTTTACGCGAGGTTGAAATAAATTTATTAATTAAAAAATTAATTTTTAAAATATACATAGAATTTTGAATTTCTTTACTCACAAATAATAAAAGGTGGAACATTAAGATAGATTATGTCATTTATATTATAAAAAAAAAACAAATAATATAAAATAGAATTGTGAAAATGAATTTATAAAATAAATCTTTATTATAAATTACAAATTTCGGAAAACTTCTTTGTACACAACATTCGTGGTATGTTTACATATTTTCCCAGTTTGAATCTACACAAAGAATTTTCAATCCACTTTTGCATATTTTTCCATTTGTATTTAAGTGTCACTATTTGAATTTAATAATATGTATTTAAATGTAATTAATTTTAACAAATTAATTAAAAATGAAATACTTGTGTTACATATAAATCCATATTACAATAACTACTCCCTCCAATCCTTAATAATTGACGTTTTTAGTTAATATATAAATTGATCCCCATTTTACCTTTTCTATTCATTAACTCACATATTAATTGATATTGTGTATTTCTGAAAGTACAGCGCTTAAAACTTAAAAGTTCAAGACATTCATGCATACATGAACTACCAAAACATCATTTTGATTAATATAACCATTTTATTAGCAATTATAATTGAGATGTGCATTAAAATATTGAAATCGTAGTATGTGAAACATCAAATTAATGAAACGAAAGTGGCATGAAGGATAATTAATTAAAGGAATTATTTAATTAGGGGTATATTTGGTAATACTCTTTCAAAGAAGAAAGAAGCAAGAAAATCTGAGAAGTTTAAAAAAAATTAAAATGAGTATGTTACCATAATTTCTTTTTATTTGGTTTTATAAGATTTCTGTTTAAAAATAAAGGTTTATGGTTTGAATTACTCCACTTTTTATAGTATTGAATGAGTTATTATGTGTTCTTATTTTATTGATTTTAGGAAGTATATTTGAAAAATACAAATGATAGATGCAAATGTGAAAAAGACCTATAAAAATGGAACTCTTGTAAAAAAAAGTTAGTAAATCTCATTATTAATTTTATTACACGATATGATTGAAATATTCACTGAAAAATATCATTAGTTGAATATAGTTACTTTGCTAGTGTAAGTTACAAATTAAAGTATGATAGAGGCCATTATCAATATAGGTGATGCTTAGAGTAGATTGTTTCTAAAAAAAAATATTATATGACACCTATGATAATAAAATGCATATTGAGTTTGCTAGATAAAATAAAAAACGTAAAGTACATGTTTGCTAGATAAAATAAAAAAACGTGAAGTACATGATCATAAGATAACGTACCTTGGCTGAACCACTCGTTCATAACTTATATTAGTGGTGAAGACACATCTATAAATTTTGTTTCAGTAAGAGATAAACAATAATCTAAAAATTTATAGAACTTCACTGGGAGTTTATAAGGAAAAAATAAAAAAATGCAACAATAATGGGTTTTACTTTATAAATAATATTAAATACATGTGCAATAAATAATGCAAAACTTATGGCATTATTTATGTAATGCAAAATTTATGTCATTTATGTAATGCAATTCGATAATATATATAGTAAAAGATATTAGACACAATCTTGCATAATAATTATATTTGGTTATCGAAAAAACTATTCCACACAAATCAATAAATAATTAAAAACATAAGACATTAAATTGAATAACATAATCCAAATAAAAAAGTAATCAGTATTCAACCAAAAAGCAATTCGGTTCTTCACTATAAAAACAAAAACAAAAATCAATAAAATTATTTCACACCACTTAACCAATGTTTATTCTTTTCCGTCATCAAGTGCCTTAAACTTCTTCTTAGTAGAAGACATCAGAACATCCCTTTCAGTGTTTTAACTAAACGACATCTTCATTGTCACATATTGACGAAGAATCACTACACTGAAATAAGATATAATTAAATAAAATTAACATACCACATTAAAAAAATTGATAAAATAAATATATCAAAAGTTTACAAATATAATAAAATCGAATAAAAATACTATTACATTTGCTTCCGAAGTACCAGTGTTATCTTCACTTTTAGTAAAAGTGGAAATGTCAACTGAAGATTCCTACAATTAAAATAAAAAGCTATTAATACCAAAACTTCATTTAAAATTATATCATTTTATATATAATAGTAACTATAAAGTACCTTTGAAGAACCATTTTACAACCGTGTATATCTGGTAGTTATTGCTCAAGTTAAACTTAGAAATATGGAATCGGAATGTGAATTTCTTGCCCACTAAGTCTTGAAGTTCGGACGGAATTACGTCATAGACTCCTTTCTGAAAAAATTAATATAAAATAAATTAAAATTTAAAAAAAAGAATCTTTAAATTTTTTAATAAAGTGTATTTTAATTTTAAATTTCCTCTTCCATTTTATTAATAATATCGAGAGCTTTTTTGTCAACCAACTTACTCACAATGTGATCAAAAGGAACAAATGAGGCCGATCCACTATTATCGACAACACGGATATGAATCTTAAACCTGAATTATAATTTTATTTGTCAAAAAAGGTAACAATAATTAAATTTTTAATAAAAATATAAAATATTTCAAATCCATTACCTAATATCAACTGTTTTCGAATAAGAGTTGCAGTTCTCACAGTTCCATTTATCTTTGTAGAGCTTAATCTTCTTCAAGCACTGCTTGCATGCATGATAGTACCAGTTTTGACCCGACTCTAAAGAATGGCACGTAGCAAACGGAACACAGTAACAATCCTTCCAAAAATAAATTAAATATTACAATCATTTTTTTAAAACATTAATTAGATAAAACTATAATATATATATATATATATATATAATTAATAAGAAAAAATATAAATACCTCTATAACATCATAAATGTCAGCTAGAGACATTACTTCAACATTTTCAGTTATTTCATCGTAAATCGAAGAATGGTTGGACTATGTCCATTGTTCTTTAACTGGACTGATGTTTGAGATTGAAGAGTATATAGACACCATTTTCTGAAAAGAAAAAAAAAACAATTACTTTTAATTTAAACAAATAGTTTGATATATTGAGTAAAAAAATGTGATCTATTACACTATCAAACAAACCTTTTTAGAGAATGATTCATCCATTTTATGATGCAAAACATCAATAAATTTTAGATTTCGCTTTAATGAATAAATTAGCCACTTACGTTAGTCTTATATATACAAAGAAGATACAAATTAATGATAAATACATTAGTTAATATTCTAGAATCATGCATGCATAATTGAATAAATTATGCACTTACGTTAGAAATGTCATGAATTCGCTCTGATTACTACTTTCTTGTTATTAACATGTGTTAAATGTCATATTTCTTTATATTGGTATTTAAATAGTACATTAATGTTTTGACCAATGTTTTAAAAATCTAATGGTTAAGATTATTTTGTTTAAATGGATGGATTAGATTACATTGAAAAGGAGGAAAATAAGGTGAGGAGAGGATTTTTGAAATGGAGACAATTGAGAAGAGAGAGATTGTGTCAGACGAATCATATTGCGACATGTGGCAGTTAAAAAGTTTGCAAATATATATAATATAGATGTGAACCAACAATTGAAATACAAAAGTTTATAAGCTTTTTATTTTGTCATTTTGCTAGGTATGTCTATAAATTTTTTATACTATTTTTTATAAATATCTTTTAATTTTTAATTTTTACATTTCACTTTATATTTATTTTTTCTCTATCCCACTTACTCTCTCTTTCATTTGTGTACTATATCTACTTTTCTCAATTTATGTACTCAAAAGTAACGAAAAATTTACTCCATTCGTACTTCTATAAATTTTTCATTTTGGTCAGTCCACCTATAAATTTTTCATACCCTTTTGATTGTGTACTATATCTATTTTAAATATTTTATTCTTACACTTCTCTTTATATTTTACCTTTTTTTCTCTATTTTTCTTAATGTCTGTTCCAAAAAAATAACAAAAAACTTATACTCCTCCCTCCGTCCCATTATTATTTGAACATTTGTAAAAAATGTGTGTCCCATTATTAATTGAACATTTCCTTATTTGGAAAAAGTATCATTTTACTCCTTTACAAAAACTCTCTTATTTACCTCTCATGTCATTACTTTTTATCCACTAACTAAAGATTCTCTCTCCAATAAAGTTGAATTACATTTATATCCCTCTTGAAAAGTCACTTTTATCACTTTTAATACTAATAACCAATTTTTACATTAAAATTCGTGCCAACAGTAAATGTTCAAGTCACTTTATTGGGGAGTACTCCCTCTCCCTTCGCCCCATACTTGAAGACACATTTTATCATTTTGGGCGTCTCATACTTGAAGGCACATTACCTTATATAGAAAAAACACTTTTAAACACTACTCTTAAAACATCACAATATTACAATAAATGCCACTACTTTATTACAATAAAAAGTAACTTTATTATTATTTATAAAGTTGAAAAGTCTTTACTATCCCCACTTTATCTTACACAATATTAATAAACAATTCATTCATTAAAACCCGTGCCCAATTGGTTTGAGTCTTCAAGTATGGGACGAGGGAGTATAAACTAACGGAGAGTGTACATTTATTTGAATTACAAGCCACGCGCATGAGACTTAGTCCACTGTACCACGTGGCTTGCCTCTTTCTCTGTTTTTGTCGGCAGTACTATAATAAACTCTCGGTAAAGTCTAGTATACACTCGAGTGCATGCTGTGCACCCTAGTCCATGTGCACTTTTCAGTTTACTGACTTGCACTTTTCAATTATTACTAAAAATATTATTATACAGTTTAATAATTGAAAAGTGCAACACCATTTACCAAAAAGTGTAAGTTAGTAAACTGAAAAGTGCAACATGGACTAGGGTGCACAACATGCACTCGAGTCCATAGCAGACCAACCCTAAACTCTCTCATTGTTAGGGCTGTTATTCGAGCCGAGTCGAGCCGAGTATTTGAAGTTCGTGCTCGACTCGATAATATTGCCGAGATAAAAATTGAGCTCGGCTCGACTCGTTAACGAGCTTAACGAGCCTATCGAGTCGAGTCGAGCCGAGCCTAACGAGCCTAATGAAATTTTTAACAAAAATTTAGTTATCGAGTCTAACAAGTCGAGCCCGAGTCGACTCGTTAGTAAATCGAGTATTTAACGAGCTCGAATTCAACTCGTTAAGCTAAACGAATCGAGCCCTATCGAGCCTTAACGAGTCGAGCCGAGCCGAGTCTCGTTAAGGCTCGGTTCGAATAACAGCACTACTCATTGTCATTGGGTACAAAACCGCGTAGACCTTTTCTTTCCCACATTTGACAATCTCCTAAAGTCAACCCCAAATCATTAAATTAATAAAACCACCGTATTACGATTATTTAATGAACCCAAACTCTCCGATCTTTTGATAATGACATCAGTACCCTTCAATTTTTCATGTTTTTCGTTTTTTAAATTATTATTGATCCTCTCCAATACGTAATTATGGGTGTGAATGTATTTTTTTCATATCTTTGTTGGAAAAATATTTTGATTATATAAAAAGGGTATTTTGCATATACTTCTTGCCAAATTCTTGGTTACACGCGCGTGTACCATGTCTACTAATTCAATTTCAGTTGCAATGATCCTTTCCATCAAAATACATATTCCATTCATTTCGTCTTTGGTGATTTAATCACTTTTTTCTCTTCGTTTTCACGACGAATTGGATTTAATTAGATTTTTTTCGCCGATTCTACTCTCGGATTGTTCATAACCGCTTTCTCGCGAGCGATTCGAGACCTTACCCTTACCCATGGTTTCCCCTCCCGACCGTTTTCATTTCCCAGTTGCCCATTTCCTCAAACCTTACATCGGGCGATTTCAATTTGGGTGTCGTTTGATTGAAGGTTTGAAGACTCGATTTCAATTTCGGTGTGGGCGATTTCAGTTTCGGTGTGGACAATTTCACAGTGTCGTTTGATTGAAGGTTTGAAGGCTCGATTTCATAGTATGCATCTCCTTGTGTGGTGTTTGTGTGGCGATTTAACAGTGGATTTCAGGCTCTGAGACGCGGAAGACGACAGTTGTGACTCGAACATGGGCGACCGAAGCGAACTAGCCGAACTACGGCAGCAGAAGTGAACTACAGCGGCGGAAGTGAACTAGGGCAGCGAAAGATCCCTTTCCCAGGTGTGTTTATACTGTGCTTAATATGTACCGTCTTTGTCAATTGTTATTCAATCATGGAGTGACAATTTGAGGAGTTTCTTCAATCATCTGAAGATGAATTCAGATTTGCAGGCAAAGTTTCTTCACATGTCTGATTTGCTTTGCATAGAAAGGGATGTTGAATTGGAGTTTAGGAGGAGTTGAATGTTGTTCCAACACCTAACGAGCATTCCAATTCGGCTAACCCAATTGAATTTTTAACTGTGGTATTATTGGTTATTAATTGTGGTATTATTGGTTATTGTTTGTGGTATTATCAATTATGTGAAATTTTATTATTGGTCAAAACATTATTGATAAATGTGGTAAAAAAATAATTTGGGTGTGTGTGGTATTATTGATTATTAATTGTGGTATTATTGGTTATTGGTTATGGTATTACCGATTATGCGAAATTTTATTATTGGTTAAGGCATTACTGATAAATGTGGTAAAAAAATAATTTGAGGGTAAACTCATTAAATGAACGGGTGCAAATAACTGTGATAAATATAAATAATTTAGGGGGTGAACTAATTAAATGAGTGAGTGCAGATAAAATATGAATTAGAAATATGAATTAGAAATTGAAATTGTATGCATGGTACATCCAAGTGCACACGAGTATTACCCATACTTCTTATTCATTAAATACCTTTCTATTTTTGTTATGTCTCCGTATTCTATCCAAAAAAACGATTAAATTGGGGATGTAATATTAAAATAAGCATAATTTTTTTTTTTTTTTTTTTATGAAAGTTAAATACCCATCCCTTTTTTTCCCCTCCCCATTATTCGAATCCAGGACCTAAGACCTAGGTAGTGGTAGTGGTGCTCTAACCACTTGAACTATCCCACTTTGTCAATAAGCATAATTTACGGATAAAATATCAATGATACTTGCTCTTTTTAAATTTGAGTCAAAAACTATTTGACCCATTTATTTTTATTCAACCAAAGTAGCCGTACAATAAGTATTACTTCCTCCGTTTCAATGAAAGCTATTCAATTTTTTTTTTTTTTTTTGTACATTTCAATGAAAGTCACCAATTCATTTTTTGACAAACTATTTTCTAAAATAAAAATCTCAAAACACAACCCGAGACTGGGGATGATACAACAAGAAAACACTCTACGGCTAACAAACCAGCTTGTAAAACTCGTAATCGCTAAATCCACCATAAATGTAGATCTACTTCACTGAGGGGTGGGAATGGGCCAGGCCAAGGTAGACTTTACAAAAAAAAGTCTTGCCGGTTAAATACTTTTAAGGCTCGAGTTTGGCCCATGGCCTGTCATAGGTTTTTTTTAAAGCTTAGCCTAGCCTTTTTAACAAATAGGTCTGACCCAAAAGCCTTTTAAATGTCTTTTTAGGGTGTGTTTGCAAACAATAGTAGTTGATTTAAAGTGATTCAAATTGATTTTTGTAGTAAAATTAAAAGTATATAGTGTTTTAAAAATAAGCACTTCTAATCAATTTTTTAAATGTTGTGGTGTATGTAATACAAATCACTTTTTTATAATTTTACAAAAAACACCCTTGTTACATTTGAATAAATAATGGGTAAAAATAAAATATTATTTAAATTGTGAGGGCAAAATTGTAAAATTAGTGAGTGTAATGATTAGAAGCATGGGGAGGGGTGCTTCACCAAAATTGCTTTTAAGTAATTAATTTAATCACTTACTTGTGTTTACAAACACTTCAAGAGTGATTCTATTTAAAAAAGAAGTGTTTTTAAGCACATAGTTTTGTTTGCAAACACCCACTTAGTCCTATTAGTGCATTTAAAAAAAAAATCTACAACACTTATATTTCATCGAATCATAAAAAATCGACTAATTATATTGCTTAATGCTTACAAGTTAGAAATTATATATATTAGATACTCATGTTTTCTATATTTAAATATAATATACCATATATATTATATTTTTATATTATATATAAAAATATATATTTATATATTAAATTAAATAGGCCGATCTGTTGGGCTTGAAAGGCCTACGAAAAAGCTTAAGCCCGGCCTATTTAACTAAATAGGCTTTTAAAAAAGCTTGAGCACGACTTGTTTATTAAACTATTGGTATGAGATCTTCGTAACAGATTGAGCATATGGTTTTTGGGAAAGAATTTCTGTTGCCATTCTTGTTAGCTTCAGCCATGTTAGCATTTTCCCCATTGTTGCTTCAATTTTCTTCGTTTTATTGTTCAGGCCAAAATTTGAAACGTTTTTAGGAGATGAATTTGGCGCGGGAGAAGCGGGAAGAAAAGGAATATTGGAAAATTTTCCCAATTCAATTGGGCCAACCATTTTCAAATTGGGCTGCGATTTTAGGGTTTATAACTTTATTGAAATCAGATGGGCTTACGATATCCAATACTGTATTTAAATCGTTTTTTAGTTGGTAAAAAACAATTATATAATTTATATTATATTCATATTTTAAATGTAAAAATATTTTATAGGTTTAATATACAATTAAAAAAATTATTCTCCACATTATATTTAAAAATAAATAATTCAATCACTTTTTAATTTTTCAAAGCAAATAAAAAATACAGATTTTTTTTTCATAAACCAAAAAGAAAAGGAAAAGAAATGGATGTGAAAAAGAAATGAAAGAAGGATTGAGTAGTTAAATATGAGAGAAAGGATTATAAATAGATGTAAAAAAGATATATTTTACCTTTTTTTAAGAGAATTAAAAATATCTAAGTTGGATTAAATGTTAAATTAAATTATTTATTTTAAGCTTAATAATATTGAATAGTTTGATAGTATTATACTATAGTTTCTCAAACATTGTATATATTGTGTAAGAATATAATAAAATCTTATTTTATGATATATTTTCGGGGGAATTCTTGTATAACATTGTCACGTTGTGAATCAAAGTATAATTTTAACATGACGTTTTAATATTTTAAAATTTTGAATATTAATTTTCACAAATTTGTTTTATATAAATCTTTGTCTATCTTCTAATCTTCGCATATGTGTGAACACTCATAAAGTCAACGGCTTTTTAAATGAGAAAAACATGTGATGGAGAAGCCTTTCAAACTTAGAGATATTTAAAAAATCACCTCACATAGGATCCATCAATTTAAAACATAAAAAGTTAAGTGTTGTGGCTAACTTAATCTATTCCGTTTAGGTACACTCGTTTATTTTCTTCTTTTTTACGATTGGAGGAAACAGTCATACTATAGAAATTCGCTTTATTTGATTGAATGTGTTGTATTGATCTTGTAAACTCTAAAAAAAAATTATTTCATTTTCGAATTGTTTGGTTCGAAGTCCTATAATAACGAGTTTCACTGAATTAGAGTCCAACCAACGATCTCTCTACATTTTTTTATCTAATTTAAATATAACTTTATTAATTATTTATTTTTGTCGTTATATGTACCCATTTTAAGATAACAATGAACTAGAAGACAACGCTTTGTATTAAATAATGTTAAAAATATTGAGCGGTAATGAATCATGTATTCAATAATAGTAAATTCGTATATGAGATAGTGTTGAGTGACGACACAACGACGTCAATCTAAATTAAGCGGTCGGACATTTTGTATGTTTATCCACTACTTCGTACCGAAATTTTCTTTTGATCATTTAATGCATTTTGTCTGTCTCGCGTGGGACGATCTCACAAGGAAGTGTCTATTGAATAGTGTTGCAGCGTGTGTTAATCAAAATAACGAACAAACAAGAATCGTTGATTCAACGAATACCCGAATCTTGAGAAAATGAATAACTCGTCTTCAATAATATTAAAATTTTCAAAACTGCCTCCATAGTGTTTGGAAAGTGAATAAAAATGAAAACCCTAGAGTACGGACTTAGGAAATTAAAAAAAAATCAAAAAACAATTGAAAATTGCAAAAATAACACCCAAAAAATAATAAAACGCGTTTTTTACCCCTCAAACGAAACTGTGAGTTTCACTCGTAACATCGTTTCCACCCGAAAAGGTGTACTCGCTTGCCAAAATCGGGTTTCAGCTCCCAAAACTTAACTTAAAAAAAAATCGGGTGCTCTCGTTTCTTCAAAAATTTCAACGCCACTGGTACGACATCAAATAGTCATCATTTTATACATGTTTTAATTTTCTCGAACTTATGGAGTCTACCGCAATTATGTGGAGTTTGGATTGTTCAAACTTACGTGAAACGGTCTCACAAGAAAATATCTCTCATGATGAACTAGAAGACAACGCTTTGTATTAAATAATGTTAAAAATATTGAGCGGTAATGAATCATGTATTCAATAATAGTAAATTCGTATATGAGATAGTGTTGAGTGACGATACTACGACGTCAATCTAAATTAAGCGGTCGGGCATTTTGTATATTTATCCACTACTTCGTACCAATATTTTCTTTTGATCATTTAATGTATTTTGTCTGTCTCACCTCTCACGTATGACGATCTCACAAGAAAATGTCTATTAAATATTTATCTTTTTAAAATGTTTTAATTTTCTCGAACTTATGGAGTCTACGTACCACGATCATATGAAAGTCTGAATTTCTCAAACTTGCATGAGACGGTATAACAATAAAACGTCTACCACGATTGTTTGGAGTCTGAATTTCTCGAACCTATAAAAAAAAGAATGTCGATGGCTGAGTACGAGATAAAATTCAGTCAAATGGCACGATTTTTTTTGATGTCACGGTATCCGGTCCAAGGACCGACTAATTCGGAGGACCAATCCCACCGTCCATTTGCGGGGATCCCGTTTAGTCGAATGACACGATTTGCTCCACACGTTTAACATCCCATCCCTACTTTCCATCCATAATTTTATGGTATCAATCGGATTAAGAATACATGAAAAAAGATAAGATTTTGATAGGGATTGAATTGATTCAATCATTCAAGAAGGCCTCCAATACCAATAGTGCTCTTAAAGTGGAAGTTATCTACCCATAACATAACCCATCTAACATCTGAACTTGGACTTATTTTTGTGTATTGCAAATCTTATTGATTTTGTACTTTCTGCCAAGTCTCTCCAACCCCACTTGTTTTCATTACTACGCGATCGGTTGACAATTTCGAACACGTCACGAATTTGACACACGAGGTTAATGTTTGACAACCTTGACGTGTTCGTGTGGATATGTTAAACACAATAAAATTAACAGATATCATATTAACACGTTAACAACATGTTGTATGTTATTGATATGATATGACATTTGACGAAAAATGACACATATTCGACAATAATACAATATTTTTTTATACTTTTAAATAAGCGTTTGAATTTTTATACATCTAATTGCAATTTTAAATTTATTTATTTTCCTTATCATATTGTATATATTGTGTCGCGTGTTTTTTCATATCATGTCATTAACATAAAAATTATCGTGTTCATGTTGTGGCACGGTTGTGTTGATACAAAATACAATTTACGAATTGTGCATTTGTACATTTCTATTTCATTATTATTTATTAATATTTGTGTTCGAATAAATGTGCATAATGAATTTATAAAGAGAAAAAAATAGCCTATCACTTTTTCCATCAAAGTCAATATAAATTGTGATTCAATTCGACTTGAACACGTCCCATTACTGAAGAATATGGATAAGATAAAATAAAATATTTATATATATTAAAAAATATGGATAAGATTAAAAAGAAAAATGGGAGAAAGATAATTCGTGGTGGTGTTGGTTGGTATGCTATTGTCCAAGTTAATTAGTCAAATGTGTTAGTACTACTTACGATTTAAGGGTACCCTTTGAAATTTCCAGGGACTGATTAGTAATTTAATTTGAATCTATTTATTTTTTTATTAATATATGTGTATTATCTTTTAGATTTTAGAGGTACGACATTTTAATGATTTATATGTAAAAGCAGCCTGATCATAATTTCAATACAGAATTTGTTGATAATCTAATGAAATTAATCATTTTAATTAAGAGATAGTATGTACATTATAATTGTTTTTTTTTTTTAAAAAAAACTATCATGTAAAGTGACTCTTTAAATGGAAAAAAGAAAAGAAAAAAGAGTTAGAATTATCCTTTAATTTAGAAATTTTGTTTTGTTTCGTACCATTTAATTCAATCATCGATAGGGGTGAACCTTTAAATGAATTAATTAGTGTGTGTTCGTCAACCCATTTACTATTTTAAAATTATTTTTTAATATATTTATATAATAATTTTATGGATAACATTTTATTTAATAAGGACAAAATATTGAGTATTCTATCTAGAGTAATTGTTTTTAACGAATGTTTGATTTTTCTACATTGGGTTGATACGATTAAACTAAAATAAATGCGTGATTATATTGATAACAATATTTCTTTCAAACCGTGATAATTTGTATTTTTATTTTATTGAAACGTTTTAAGATTATTTACACATTTGCAATTCTCAATATGAAATAGTCCACAAAATCAATACTTTAAAAATATCATTTTATACTTAACACAAAAACTTATATACAATATTGCATACATATTCACACACATGTTCTTTATAAATACACCCACAAGCTTAATTCATACACATTATTTTATAAATACATCCACAAGTTTAATTCACACATACATTTTTTATAAATACACCCACTGACAGTTCAATTCACACCCACATTTTTTATAAATGCACCCACTGACAGAAATTGAACATGGTCGTCTTCTCCGAGCAGTTTTCTGTCACCTCAGGCCGCGGTCGGACGCTGCAATTTACGATGACCTTAATCCTTAAATATTTTATATTTCTTTAAATATTCTTTAATACTAATTTTTATGGGTCAATGTTATTTTGTATTACGTGCAATAATATATCTTACTACATGCAATAATATGTGTTATTATATATTATAATGTGGATTACTTAATCAATAAAAAAAATATAAAAATATAAAAGAATCAGTATTACTATATAAAATTGTGTTATTACTACATGTAATAATTTATTTTACTACATAAAAAATTTTATGTTACTACATACTACAGTTTGAATTACTACATTGAATAGACGTTTGTTACTATATGTAACTTTATCAAATGATCTAATATTTTTCGCATCATCCTACAATAAAAAATTTTGTATTACAACATGATTATTGTGTTTACTACATTCGATAATATATGTTACTACATATTATAATGTGAGTTACTACATCAATAAAAACACTAGAAAAAACGTGTTAGTAAATAAAAGAATGTGTATTATTATATAAATAGTTTGTGTTATTACTCCATAAAATAATGTGTATTACTACATATTACAATTTGAATTTCTACATTTAATATCCCGCGTTCGACAATAAAATAAAAGATAAAAAAATCACAGAAACGAGTAAAATAAACGGATTAAAAATTTCGAATTAAGCTGTCAGTGGGTGTATTTATAGAAAATGTGTGTGTGAATTAAATTTGTTGGTGTATTTATAAAAAATGTGTGTATGAATTAAACTTGTGAGTGTATTTATAAAGAATATGTGTGTGAATTAAGCTTGTGGGTGTATTTATAAAGAACATGTGTGTGAATGAATGGAATGCATATATACAATATTTCATACAAGACTAACCCTATTTTTAAAGTATTCATTTATTTTAGGTTCACATTTTACTTTACATCTAATTAAATTTCATTTTCACCTTAATAAATCGTCTTAAAAGTTTGATCTTTATATGCAAGTTATCTCAAAACATAAGTACTATTGTACTGCTATACATAATGTACATATTTAATACTTTTTCGTTTATAAATAAACGTCGTTTAATTTTTTTGTTTCCTCTAAATTTTTCTTCAATTTTATTATCTCTAGAAAATACTCATAATTTTATTAATTAAGAATATATTTATCAAATACTTATCATTCTTAAATCTTAATTATTATCACAAAAAGTTAAAAAGTCATTTATATGCCATTTATTAAAGAGGTTAGAACATGAAGTGAAATTTTATTTGTAAAAATGAAAAATTTATCTAATATGAATTATTGGTTCCATTCTTTTGTTCTATTTTTTTTGCATTTCATTGGTATTTTATCATATTTAATTTTTAACACGTGTTTTCGTTAATATTATAAAACATTGCTTAGTTTTAGAATAACACATGTTAATCATTCGTATAATGAAATAAAACGTAAATTTTTTTTTGAAACATGTAATCTAATTCAACTTTTAATAATATGATACTCCCTCCGTCCCACAAGAATTTGCACACTTTCCATATATGGATGTCCCATACCAATTTGCACACTCCATAAAAGAAAATATCTTCACAACCCTTACCCTTGAAATATACTCATATTTACTCATATGCCATTACTTTTCCACACTCAATCTATTTTTTACTTTACTTTATTCATAAAAGTTTACAAAACTACCCTTCAAAACATCAATCATTACACCTTTTCTTACCCATTTTTTAAAATGTGTGTCGGTCAAAGGGTGCAAGTTCCTCCGGGACGGAGGGAGTAGTAAAATAGAAAGCAAAAGAAATTGAATTACACACCACGCGCATGAGACTTAGTCCACTGCACCACGTGGCTTGCCTCTTTTCTGTTTTTGTCGGCAGTACTATGGAGGAGTAATAAACTCTCTCACGAGCTCGATTGTGTACAAAACCGCGTAGACCTTTTCTTTCCCACATTTGACAATCTCCTAAAGTCAACCCCAAACCATTTAATTTAATTAAACCACCGTTTTGCAAATTATTTAATTAATAAAAATAAAAGGATAGTACAGTATAAGCCAAACCCAAAATCTCTGAACTTTTGATAATGACATCAATACCCTTCAAATTCTATTTTTTGTATTTCACTAGTATTGAACAGTGCTGAATTTTTAACACATGTTATTCTCAATGTTATAGAAAATTAATTATTTTTAATATGATACATGTCATCAAATTTAAAACAAGTAATTTCATTCACATTTTTCGTGTTTTCATTTTTAAAGTATTAGTATTACTCTTCAATAATAAGTATTTATAAATGTGAGCTCATTTTTTTTTTATCTAGAAGGTAAAAAAAATTCACTTCAATTATACACTAAGCATTTTGTTCGACCAGAGTGACCTTACGTCCTATCGAAGTGACAATAAAAGGTAAATTATACTCCCTCTTATTTTTAATATAAGTCGTTTTGACCTTTCGTTTTTTTTGCAAATTATATGTCGTTTTACACTTTTTAATGCAAATTAATTGTATTTCTTCCAAGTTTAACCTTAAGATTACTAAATACTTACATAAATGTGTTTTTTTATTAGATGTACAATTATTAATTAAGGGTAACATGAGAAACAATTTATTTTCTTAATATTTGTGCATGAGTTAAGGATGACATATATTTTAAATAGAAGGGGTATAAAAGAAAAGAAATCTAAGACTATAAATTCACAAATCGAGCCCGAAGACAGAGTATCATTAAAACCTTGCTTGTGAAGATCACTAGGATAAAACTCAGGTAAAAAAAAGTGTGTGCTCCTCTAAAAGTCAATGTCTATAGAAAGCAACATATAAATCATTATGTAGAAATGAGAGTAAAATGTTCGGGGTAACTTTTCCAGACACAACCAAAGTCAGTCTTGACCACAACATCCGTCGACTAATTGACCGCTCTGAAGACGTCCATTGAAAAAATAGAAAAATGATAAAGGGTTCTATCTCTCTAGACTTTTTTAGTGAGAGAGCATGGGCATCCCTCCTTAATCCTCACCCACTCTCTTTATAAATATAAAACCACTTCCTTTTCCACTCATTTACACAACCCTCCATTCTCTTGCTCCACAATCCCATTTCCAAAAGTCAGCGCCTTCTTTTGTCTCTTCATAACAAAATGGAAGACGATTGGGATCTTCACGCGGTGGTCCGAGGCTGCGCCGCCACCTCCGCCGCCGCCCCTGTTTCCTCAACTCCTCAAAACTTCACCACTTTTCACCAAGATTGCACCTTTTTCCAAGATCTGTATTTTCAAGAAGAATTGCATGACCTTTACAAGCCATTTTTCCCTAAGTTTCAAGATTCTTCTCAGCTGCTGTTTTCTACTCCGATTTCGCCGCTCTCTGTTTTGGGAGATCTGCCGGCGGAGCAACCGCCGGAGCTCCGGCGACAGCCGCAGTCTTTCTCTGTTTCCGATGTGTCCAAAGCTCAAAATCACACTCCAAGGTCCAAAAGAAGGTATTTATCGTAAATTGTTCGTTTTTTTAGTCATTTGATATGCACACAATAAAACTAGTCACATTAAAGGGGTTTTCAAACTCTATAAACAAGCTTAAGGGGTGTTTGCAAACTCTATAAACAGATTAAAAGCACTTCTGAAAAGTAAAAGCTGTGAGAGGGCCGCTTTAAAAAAAGTGATTCTAGAAGTTGTTTGTAGTGTTTGAAAACACCCTCTAAAAACACTTTCTAAAAAGTAAAAGTGCTAAGTGGGTGTTTGCAAACTCTATAAACAGCTTAAAAGCACTTTTCAAAATAAAAAACTGTGAGAGACAACTTTAAAAAAAGTCATTCTGGAAGCAATTTATAAAGTTTGAAAACACTAGTACAATTTTAAAAAAAGTGATTTTAAAAGCTGTTTGTGTGATGTTTTCAAACACTACAAATAGCTTCCAGATTCACTTTTTTAAAAATTGTTCTGTCACAGCTTTTACTTTTCAGAATTGTTTTTTAAGCTATTTATAGAGTTTGCAAACAACTGTAGTGTAGTTTTTGAAAACATCCCTAAATTGTAGCTTGTGCATTTTTTTGCCATTTTGGTATGTATACAGTAAAACTAGTCCACTTTAAATCGTGGGTTCGTTTTTTTTAGTTATTTGGTATGTACATAATCGAATGTATCGGATCTGATTTTGTGTATGTAGGAAGAATCATTTGAAGAGGGTTTGTCATGTTGCTGCTGAGAATTTATCTTCTGATATGTGGTCTTGGAGAAAATATGGGCAAAAACCAATCAAAGGCTCTCCCTATCCAAGGTGCGCTATTCTAAAAAAAATTATATTCGATTTTACTTTTTGCACGGAGATTAAGAAAAAGTAAAAATAAAGGGTAAATGAGAAAAGTCAAAAAATATAGTGAATGAAAAAATAAAAATAAAGGAGAGCAGGGTAAATGAGAAAAGTCAAAAATTATAGTGAATTTTTCGAAAATAGAAACAAAAAAGCATGAGTAGGAGTGTAAATGAGCTGACTAGCGGTGCTGAACTCGAAACTCGATATTTAAGAATAAGAAAAAGTGACGAAAGAAGGGTAAATGAGAAAAGTTGAAAAATATAGTGAATTTTTGAATTTTTCGAAAATGAAAAGCTTGTGATGGAACGTAGAAGTAAGTTTACAACGGGACAATGAGGTACGAGTATGAGTAGGGGGTGTAAACGAGCCGAGTAGTGCTGAGTGTTGAGCTCGAAACTCGACTCAACTCGATCAAGTTTAAAATTAAAAAAAAAAAACTCGACTCGATTGCCTATATAAAATTAATTGTAAAATATTTTTTCTAAAATAAATTTAAGTTCGACTAGACTAAATTATTTGCTTTTTTTTTTAATTACATTAAATACCCATCCCGTTTTTCCCCTTTGCTTTTTTTTTTAATTACATTAAATACCCATCCCGTTTTTCCCCTCCTCATGACTCTAACCCAGGATTTAAGGCCTAGGTAATGGTGTTCTAACCACTTGAACTATCCCACTTTGTTAGGCTAAATTATTTGCTGATGATATTAATTTGTGCACAAACAGGGGTTACTACAGATGTAGCACATCAAAAGGTTGTATGGCAAGGAAACAAGTGGAGCGTAACAGATCCGACCCGGGAATGTTTATTGTAACCTACACGGCGGAGCACAACCACCCCATGCCGACCCACCGGAACTCTCTGGCCGGTAGTACTCGTCAGAAGCCGTCGGAGGCTCATAGCCCCGACGACCCCTGCAAGCCCTCCTGCTCTCCGGCTCTAGAAAAGCCGGAGAGCAGTAGGGAGGATTTAGCTGAGGATGATGATGGTGTTAGTGTTTCGAAAATGGCGGCGGTGGACGATGATTTCTTTGCCGGATTGGAGGATTTTACGGCGAGTGATTGTCACTTTCCGACGAACTTACGGTTCCCGTGGCTCCCCAGCGCCACCACTATCGCCGGCGGTGGTTGACTTTATTAAAAAATGAAAAGTGCATATGTAGATAGATGCTTTCTTCTTTTTGTCACTTTTTTATTTTTATTTTGTTAGGCACAAGTCAGCTTTCTTTTTGTTCTTCTTTTTGGAAGAGTTGTAAAGAATCTTGAAATCACAAGTTTTTTTTACTAGGTATTTAGTTGAATTATATAATCATAATGAGCGTTGTTCAAACAAATATTCTACAATAGTTTGTTATTTCATCTTGTAAATTACTACATTGGTCACTAGTTGTAGTTCCTTTTTACATAAAAGATCGGAAAATTTGAGGGATCGATTTCATTTGCGAGATTCTATTTAAAATTATACTACATCCGTACGGTGATTACTTGCACTTTTTTGTTTTTATTGGGATGTACCAAAATTACTTGAACACTATTAATCTTAATATGGAAATTACCCCACAAAATTAATAACCTCACAATATCATTTTATTTTTAAATTTGTCACTCCTTTTTTCCATACATTTCACTTTACACATCATCAAATTACCTAAAATACCCCTCCTTTATCTTACATCATTAACCACTAAATCCACTTTTTTCTTAACCAACGTGCCGGTCAAACTATGCAAGTTATTCTGGGACGGAGGGAGTATTAAAGTTCTGTATGGACGGTCTCATTAAGAATTATTTGTACGAGTTTTTTTCAAGTCTCGGTATCCAGCTCAAGGAACGACTAATTCGAAGTACCAATTTTATTGTACACTTGTAGGGGTCCCGTTTAAAGCCAGATCAAAACTCTGTATGGACTATGAAATGACCTCTTAAGAATTGTTTGTACCTTAGGAATTTCGAATTCGAAACTTTAAGAGGAGCACACTCTTAACTATCAAAGCTACGCCTAGTTTAGATGAATAATCAGATTCAAGGACCGACTAATTCGGAGGACCAATTTCACCGTCCACTTGTAGGGGTCCCGTTTAAAGATCGATCAAAACTCTGTATATGGACTATGAAATGACCTCTTACGAATTGTTTGACCCTTAGGAATTTCGAATTCAAAACTTTAAGAGGAGCACACTTTTAAGTATCAAAGTTATGCCTAGTTTAGATGAATAATCAAATTCAAGGACCGACTAATTCGGAGGACCAATTTCACCGTTCACTTGTAGAATTCCGTTTAAAGTCAGGTCAAAACTCTGTATGAACTATGGAATGACCCCTTAAAAATTGTTTGCACCTTAGAAATTTCGAATTCGAGATACCCACTAGGCGACCAACTTCTAGGTGTTAATGGATGGAGTATTATATTTATTATATCATGTAAAATCCAATTGAATAAAGTATATTAACCTAAAACAAATGAATAATAATGTTCAAGATAGATGATGTCTAACTACATTTTAATAAAATTTATATTTAACACGTAAAAATACATTCAATTATGTACCTATCAAATAATCATAACACACAACATTTATAATCCAAATCCAATTCAGATCTAATCATAAATATACAACTATGATTGAAATAAGCAAGATTTTTTTACAAATCACCAAAGATGAGTGGATTCTATGTCTCATGATTATGATTTATGTTGAGTTAATAAATGAATACCTTTTCACATTACCTTTTTGAGTATTGCTGGTTTGGTGTTACTAATGGTTTCACTCAAATTATTCGCAGACAGTAGTGGAATATATGGTACAAACATGACAGGTGCATCCAATGTAGGTAAAAAAACACAATTCTTATTCCTATTGGAGATGCCCTGTTACAGTATGCCGACAAATTACATTACACTAGGGTATCAAACTATGTTAAGGTTATGTTTGGCAGGAGAAAAAAACTATATGGGTAGTTGAGATATTATTATTTTCATCTTATCGAAAGTTGTTCATTAGATAAAAAATTGAGAACTTTTGGAGGAACGTAAAAAATGATAAAATATGTAACTTTCGAAAGGATGTAGACATTATGCATTTTAGAAAATTTATATTGATAATTGAGATTTTTGTATTTTTAAAAATAACTATATGAATAACTGACATAAAAAACTTATAGGTTGGTATACATTGTCCAGTCTAAAGTCTTTATTCAGTGCAATAGCAAATGTTTGAGGAAAATTCAACCACAAAATTCGGTGAATCATTCCAACAATAAGAGCTTCCATATGAGTGAGAAGCCCAGACAATAACGTATGCTAACGTGTTAGCACTACGCTTTACAAAACAAACTGAACAATTAGGTAAAAAAAAAACGAACAAACCCTTGCATCTCTTAATAAAAGTCTTCAAAAGAGAGTCACCTTCAATCACGACGTTATCAAGGTGTAGATTGCACACCCAAGAAAGTGGGGCACATAACTTTTACTTCGATAAAATTTCAATTTTTGGCTCCATTTTTAAATTAGATCAACAATTAATAAAACATAGCTTGATAACATTGTAACATTCCCAAAATACAACAGGGTCCTCCAAGAAATCTTGAATTATATGCAGAGAGGACCAATAATTCATCATTGTTCGAGCCACATCTGCGAGGCAGAGCGGTATTTAGTCGTCTTCAATCTTCGTTTACTCGTCTTCAATCTTCGTCGAAGCAGAAACCCGAGAGCCTTGCACAAACTTGCGTAATTTGTCCATCTCACCAACTGCAGATAACCACTCAGTAAGGATTTCCATTGTTGTAAAATCAGGGTCACATTCTTGTTCAGTCATTTGATCCATAAACTCCAGAGCCTTTTCCAACCAATGCCTCTGCTGAAGGCCCTTAAACAGAGCATTATACGTCGTGCTATTCGCCTTCACCCCCTTACTCTTCATATCATCCATCAGCGAAAGAGCGCCTTCGACATCACCATTCTTGCAATGTGCGTCGATCAACATGTTGTAAATTGGCGCGTTTGGAGCCACCGTTGATGACAATCCCATATCTCTAAATAACTTCATCGCCTCATCAAGATTATTCCCGTGTGAACAATACCCTCCGATTAATGCCCCATAAGTAACGACATTAGGCTTCAAACCATCGCGTCTCATCTCCTTCATCACACTTCGGGCATGCTTGAAATCCCCCTTTGAGCAGAAATGCGAAAGCAAGGTATTGTATGTAATGCGATCGGGCTTCAGTCCATTCTCTTCCATGTCTTTAAGCATCTCAACAGCTTTATCCACCTTATTCCTCCTGCAAAATCCACCAATCATAGTATTACAACAAACAATATCTAAGCTAAATCCAGCTTCTTTCATCTTTAGCATAATCGACGTAGCATCATCCATTTTTCCAGCTCGACTAAGGCCCGAAATCAAACTGTAGTACACGACAGCATCTGGACGACAGCCCTTTTCCCTCATTTCATCAAACAACCTCGTCGCCTTGTCAAAATTGTTTACAGCACAGAATGCTGATATTAATATAGTATACGAAACTGTATTCCCCTGCAGACCCTTCTCCCGCATACAACCGAAAAGATCCATCGCACTGCTAACCTTACCATTCTTACACATCCCATCAAGCAAAGTATTGAGTGAAATGACATTTAACCCCACACCTTCTCTACCCATCTGCTCAAAAAGCTCTTGCCCCTTCTCGATCTCCCCCGTTTTACAGAATCCATCGATTAAGCAATTATAAGTAGAAGTATTCGGTTTGCATTTGCTCTCCAATCTCATTTCCTCCATCAACTTGAAACCCTCTTCTTGCCTCCCCACTTTGCACAATCCATCAATTATTGTGTTGTAAATAACAACATCCGGCTCAACGCCAAGTTCTCCGTCTCTCATTTTCGCAAGCACCTCGAGTGCATCATCCAACCGTCGAACCCTACACAATTGCTTGATCACGATTCCGTAAGTCACAATATTCGGCTTGATCCCCTTCTCCTTCATCTCATCCATCAACAAATTCATTCTTGCAGAATCACGATTCTGTCCTAACCTTGTTAATAGTGCATTGCAAGAAGCTATTTCAACATCAGACCCTGAATTCATCGCCCCACGCAAAACAGTCCAAGCATGATCCGACTTACCCTCCCTACAAAACCTCGTAACAATCTGCGTTAACAAAATCCCACTAGGAAAAAGATCATACTCGCTAAAACGCAGAACAAGGTTATGAATTTCCTCATCTCTCATACTCCTACCACTCCAATTTCTCCCAAAGATATGCGAAAAAGTAATTGCTAACGTGTTGCTATTCGGAGGATGTGAAGCATTTGGTTCAAGCATTTCGTCGAGCACCTTAAAGGCATCATCCACTCGACCCCAATTCAACAGCCCAGAGATAACTAAATTCAACACATCCGTATTTTTAATTTCTACATCAATGGCGTCAAGCACCATGATCATTTCATAGAGCTTTTTGGCGCGGCCAAAACACTTAATGAGAAGAGTTGCAGCGTTGACAGACAGAGGAATATTTTGCTCTTTCGAAAGAGCGAAAAGCTCCAAGAGCTTACCTGGGGATTCCGGATTCTCGCGCATGGCGTGTTCGAGAACCGCCTGGAATGCGAGGGGGGTTGAATCGGGGTTGGTTTTGAGGCAATTAAAGAATTGGAAAGCATTTTCGTAGTTTTGCAGCCGGCGAGTGATTTTGAGAACAGACGGCGGCGATAGGGCGGAGATGAGAGGGTTGAGATTGGAATTGGTGAGCCAGGAACTAGGATCGGTGGTTTGGAGGAGGGAAAGTGTCTCCGAGATGGAGGAGGACTGATCCGGTGGCGGAGGCGGTGCGAGGTGGGCATCGGCGGAAAGGCGACGGAGAGTGGCGGCGACGGCGGAGGCGCCTTGTCTGGGTTTAAAAGGTTTTAGGGAAAGATTCATGATTGGTTTCTCCCCAGGGTTTTTAGGGTTTTTGGTATAATACAATTTTACTTAAAAAAAAATCGACATTTAGATAAAATTTAGATAAATATTAATATCAAAATTTCAGAAGTAAATTGGTAGTCGAAGTGTTTCAGCCACCTACCTATTGTTTACGGTTTGATTAAAAAAGACCGCACATGATAAAAATATTTGTTTCTATTTAGAAAAATGTGTACAATCGTCCAAGTCGCACTTGAGCAAAAAAATAAACAATTAAACCAGAGAGTGTAGACTGACTTTTCTACCCGAACACCTAGAAGTAGAAAATCGAGTTAGCTAGGGGACGTCTAGACCGAACTTTGCAACAAAGCAAAATATAATAAGAAAAAAGTGAAATCAATTTATTATTTACGACAAAATTAGAATTTTTTATAACGAGGGTATTGGATTTTGTATTAAAGTGGGCAAATATAATTTTGATTTATCAAAATGGGTAAAATTTGAACCTTTTTTCTTAGTCACATTTCATACTCCAAATTCAATAACTAATCTTTTGCTATCTTCATCACCACAAATACAAAGAAAACATCAATTTGGTAATCACAAGTAGATTCACAACGTTTTTCTTTATTCAAGATGCTCTCATTTACTAATGGGGTGTTTGCAAAGCTCCCCTTTTGAATTTCAGAAGTGATTCTCACACGGTTGAGTAGAGATTGCAAACGCCCCCTAAGCCGATCTTCAAATGAATCTAACGTCGTTGGTAAAAGGAAACCCGATCTTACTTCGTTGCCTCAATCTTTCCAGCCGCATCAGCTGCTGCAGACGCTGCGTCTCTCAAACCTAGCTTCTCCAACGCCTGAAGGAAGCCCTCGGTATCTGCTTCGCTAATCTTGTAAGGGCTGTGAGCTGAGCTAGGAAACGAACCACTCGTCACTTCATCCCGATATTCCACAAGAGCTTTGTTGATGACATCCCCCACTTGGGCAAACTGTTTGCAGAATTTAGGAGTGACCTGTGAAGGAAGGAAGGAAAAACGCGCTTTGTCTTAGACTTCGCACGAATAAACGATCTAATTAGATGAATGGACACGATAAATCAAGTCGAAATAAACCTTGGCATGATGTGGGTGCTGTAGCATTCCCAGCAGATCATGGTACACTAAAACCTGCACGAAACGTAATTCTGTTAGAAACACGAGAGCGCCTCCAAAAAGACTCATTCATGCTATGAAAAATCGAAGAAGCTTAGACTAACTTGACCACTACAAAAACGTCCTGCCCCGATGCCAATGGTGGGGATCTTGAGAGCCGACGTTGCTGCTGCAGCGACAGGCGGAGGAACACATTCTAACACAATTGAAAAACACCCCGCTTCTTGCAAAGCCATCGCAGTCTCCACAACCTGCAAAGTATTAACCCGTCTGTAAAAACTCAATTTCAAAAGTACCGTACTGCCCTCGATAAATCTTCAGAAAAACGAGTACCTTTACTGCACTATCAACATTTCTGCCTTGAGGTCTAAATCCTCCAAGAACACTAATGGCCTGAGGAGTGAGCCCGACGTGCCCCATCACCGCAATACCAGCTTCGACTATAGCTTTAGCTGCTGTAATTCTCGAAGGCGCCCCACCTTCTAATTTAATCGCATCCATTCCTCCTTCCTTCAAAATCCTTACAGCCGCATCCACTGCCTGCTCATAATCGAAGAAACTGCTAATCAGCAACTGTACTACATTCAGGATTTATAAATTGTCGTTTCGCACCCCCATCCCCCTTGGGATTTTTTTAAATAAAACTACATAAAATGAAGATTTTCACCTCCCTCGAGACTGAATCCTGGATTCGTCCCTGACTACATTCACAACCCGAAGAAACGAAAAAGAGCCTTGCAAACAAACAACAGGGAATATGGTAAAAGAACCATCTCTTTGATTGCTTCTAACATACTCCATATGTCCCACAATTGTTTGCACTATTTTCTTATTCGTCTGTCCCAAAATTGTTTGCACTTCCTAAAAAAGAAAATTTTTCATTAACCCCACCCTCACAAAATTCACATATTTATACAAAATGTCATTACTTTTATACTTATTCCAACCACTCTTTTTACACTTCGGGGACGGAGGGAGTACTAATTTTAAATTGTTATGATGCCCAAGGCAACTGTATAATCAGACACGAGATAAATGTTAAATCAGGCTTAAAATACAAATTTATACTCAATATGCAAAAATACACTCGTCTATATGTATATCAAACGACTGAAAAACACACTATTTCTCATTCAATCTAGACCAATTGAAATACCCCGTCTAACTATTGATATCTCAACATATCTACAAAACCGGGAGTAAAACATAGATTAACATAACTTCTCTGACCTAACCTGGGATCAAATCAGAATTATCAATACTAAATTACTTCTAATATAAACAATATAAAGTCAATAGCTACTTAAAGGATAGATTCTCATTCACACAAATGCCTACCCTCCAAAATCGTTTTCAAAAGATAGACGTCTAATCAGAACTAAAATACTTCCTCCTTCCACGATATGTAGTCTCATTTATTTCATATTCTTTGTCTACCAAATTTAGTCTCATACATTTTATGAAAAATATCACCCTTCAACCATCACTTAATTACTCAATTTGTCATATATTTTATTCACAAACAATAGTACTTTATTCACAATGGATATCACAATACCCTATAATACCCTACTTTATCTACTTTTTTCTTAAAATTTGTGCCCCACCCTAATGAGACTACATTTAATGGATGGAGGGAGTAAAATTTATACACAATACTCCCTACGTGAAAGCTACCCAACTTTCCTTTTTCGTCCGTACCAACGTCACAATGAAAGCTACCCATTCTGTCACATTTCATTATATTCTTCTTCTCTGTCAATCACATCACCTCTAATACATCTCCTTAAAAAAAAAAAGCTCGAAATATACAATTACGAAAGACACAACATTTGCAATTCAATCCGAATAAAATTATGTATCATCCAAATCTTCATAACTTAGACAAATAATTAACCTGATGAGTGCTGGATTCATAGCTGCCAAAGGGCAAATCCCCAATAAGTAAGGGGCGTTTGGCGCCACGCGCCACCATTCGGCAATGAATTAACATTTCATCTAACGTGATGGGCAAAGTGGTGTCGTGGCCGTGAACCACCATTGAAGCAGAATCGCCGACCAAGCAAATGTCAATTCCGGCCATGTCTAAGTGCACCGCCGACGGATAATCGTACGCCGTCACCATAGTAATCGGCTCGCCCTTCTTGTGCTTCTGCCGGAGGTTCATGAGAGTGACTCGCTGGTTAGGGTTTTGGGGCTTTGGGCCGCCGTAGACGGTGTTTTCCGGGACATTGCTCATACGTCGGAGAATTGATGCCGGAGAATTGAGGTGGGTTTTGACGGAAGGTGTGCAGAGGGTTTTACGAAGTGAAGTAAATAGTGCCATTTGAGGCGGTGGATTGGGGCGGCGCCGCCGAGAAGTGTGTCGAGTACAATTTATGTGTAACAGAGTTCAATTTTGGCAACGGGTTAAAAAGACGGGCGGCGGAAAGGAGCAATGGGGTGGTTGAAAGTGGCGTTTCTTGTTTATCATTTCCTTTTTTAGTTAATACTAATAAAATATTCTTGTTATTTTTTTTTTTAATATTTTAAAAAGGTTTGCATCCATGAAATTGCACACATTTTAAGGAAAAAAGTGTAAATTGCACACATTTTAAGAAAAAAAAGTGTAATAAGAGATGTATTAAAAAGTAGTTTTTATAAATTTTTATAAAAAAAATAAAAAATAGAACAAGTATGAACAAAATAATACTCCCCCGTCTCTTATTTAATGACACAAAACCATTGGAAACGAATTTTAACGAATGAATTGTTTATTAATATTATGAAAAAAAGTAGACTTTTTAACTTTATAAATAGTACTCCCTCTCTTCCACTATAAGTTTCTCACTTTCCTTTTTTGGATGTTCCACAATAAGTTTCTCATTCCATTTTTGGTAAATTATTTTCTCTCTCTCAATCACATCACGTATACTTTATCTATTATTTTATTATACTTCATCTCATATTACTCTATTATTTTCTCTCTCACCATCACACACCACTTGTACTACATCTATTATTTTATCATATTTCTTAATCAAAACATCCAAAAGAAAGGGGGAAACTTATACCGGGACGGGGGAGTAATAAAATTTTAAGGAAATTGTTTAAACTAATGTGTCAATTTTACACTTGAAATCTGTTAAAAGAAGAAATGTAGCTAATTTGAGAAATTAAAAGAAAAAATATATATATAGCTATCTTTGTGAACTCGAATATCATATTTCATGGTCCTTCACCAATCCAACCCGTAAACAAAAACAAAAAAAAATAGAAACTCCAAAATACAATCATACATTTCAGAAAAATACAAAACAAAATTATAAAAAATACATCATCCCAAAATTGCAAGAGTAACTTTTTTTTGCTAGATCAAAAAGTATCGAAAACAATCAAAGATCTCCAAAAATAAATTAGAAAACAATCACAAAGTTTTGAAATTGTCAAAAATTCAACAAAAATAATACTCCGACTTCCTCCCTCCCCAAAAATTTTTCGTACTTTTTTTTTTTTTTTTTTGTCCCCCAAACATTTGTATAACTCAAAATAGAAATAAAAGTTTATTTACACTAAGATTTAAAATTCAAGACCCTATTACAATTAAAGACAAAAAATTATAGCATTACAATTAAGATGATAATTGATGTGCAAATAATCCATTATGCCTTAGTACTTAAAACACATTAATGATGTAAATTATAATTACATTTTAAATTTTAAATCATAACTAAATTGTCTTTTTCAAGATGCATTCCTTTTTAATGAAAATTTTGAATTGATTGTGAATACTTTCCAAAATAATTAAATGATTTTTTTTTAATTCTTATACACCATCCGTCTACCGTAACTTTTACACTTCATTTTTTTTAGTACGTTCCACAATAACTTTCACACTATTAAAATTGATTTTTTTTTTATAAACTCCGCTCTAACAAAAACCTCAATTTTACACAAATGTCGTTACTTTTATTTCCACACATACACAAAAGTCAACTAATTTATTTACTTTATACATAAAAAATTTCAAAATTACCCATCAAAACTTCACACATTATTACGTTTTCTTAATTTACGTGTCCATCTACCCATGAAGAAGATTAATATGGAACGAGGGAGTGTTTTATTAAATAAATATATCACAAAAATTAAGAGGAGGACAAAATAAAAAACCCCAATAAAATTTTAAAAAAAAATTCAATTAATCCTAGCGACCTTATCCTGCAGACCTTCACACCCAGCAACTCCTCCTATTCTTCATAGTCAACGGCAGTCATGCACTGAATCATCACAATGAGTATACTCGGGGCACCCCGGTTTTTGCTAACGCCACTCCACCACCTCCGCATTTTCGTTTCTCCTTCTCCACCACGTCTCATAAAACTTTTCTACTTCCACTCCTCAACTACACCAATCGCCAAAATCACGTCCATGGCCGCCGCCGCCGGACACGTAACCGGCGACTGGTTCTCAGTGCCGGACCTCCGACTCCGGGACCACAGATTCACCATTCCGCTTGATTACTCTCTCAGCGATTTAACGTCCCCGAAGATCTCCGTCTTCGCTCGCGAAGTGGTTGCTGGTAATTTAAATTTTAAACAATTGAACTTGTGGAATTGGCTTTTTCGAGTTGAATTTCGCTGCTGCGGTTGTGGATTTATGTTTAAATTTGCTGTTTGTTACTTTTGATGTGTTCTTATTATCGTTGTGATCGTCGTCTTCAAGTGCGTATTGCCAGATTTGAAGCACAGAGTATTGAATTGAATGTGGTATACTAGCGTTAATGCTGTGGCTCTTTGGCTTTGCTTTATTTTCTGTTAGGAATATTGATCTTGATTCTCGGCGAGATGAAGAATAAGCTCAATTTGGATCTAGGTTTTAGATGAGAAGGTTGTTAATTGCAAAACCATTCATAAGTAACTATATTGTTTTTCCCTTTGGCAAAATTAAAATTGAAGAAAAAAACATATTCCATGTTGTAGTGGAAAAACATGAAAAGTTTGTAGTCATAGTCGAGAGAACATTTAACTTTTTCAATATGCTTTCTTATATACACCAAAATCTGGAGATGATCAGGTCAGGTGGTTAATCTAAAATCATTACATCATATCAGAGGTCATTTTCTTAAGTTAATGACTTTTGTCTCTGTGAGCATGCAATCCCAACTTGCTTCTATTATCCGAAGTTTCTTTTATCCTAATAACTACAGAACTGTATTAATGTGACAGCAGATAGTAACTGTTCAACAAAGTTTTTAATAAGAATCACAGTACTGATGAACAATATGCTTTGCAGTTGGGAAGGAAGAACTAGACCTCCCCTTTTTACTATACCTGCAGGGTGGACCAGGTTTTGAGTGTGCGCGCCCAGCTGAAGCGGGTGGATGGATAAGTAAAGCATGTGAAGAATACCGTGTTATTCTGATGGACCAGGCATGTTTTGAAGCACATTTTTGGTTCTGGGTGTGTGTACTTGCTATATTCTACCTTCTCTTCTGCTAAAATGTTTAAAGCACAGCGAGGAACAGGCTTGTCGACACCTTTAACACCGTCTTCAATGTCTCAATTTAAATCTGCTGAGAAGTTGGCCAACTACTTGAGATATTTTCGAGCTGACAACATAGTGAAGGATGCTGAATTCATTCGCACAAGGCTCGTTCCAGAGTCCAGGCCCTGGACAGTATTGGGACAGGTGATTTTTTTTTTTTTAACTTTAAATTTATCATGTGTATACATCGAAGCAAACATGAAGCTACTTTTTGGTATGTAAACGTGCTGTTTTCCTTATTATCACAGAGTAAAAATACAATATATCCGTTCCTATCTCACTGTGGGAACTGGGAACCAGAGAGAGAAAAGTGATAATCTCTCCCTGGGGAGAACCCCCACCCCCCAAAAAATGCTCATAAACATTTTGTGCGATGCAAATATCATTTTCATGCCTACACTTTCTGTGTTTCATCACATTATGTCCTTGTCTTCCTGCAGAGTTATGGGGGTTTTTGTGCAGTGACATACCTTAGTTTTGCCCCACAAGGACTGAAACAAGTTCTTTTAACTGGTGGAATTCCTCCAATAGGAACTGGATGCACTGCAGATGCTGTTTACAGAGCCTGCTTTGAGCAAATCGTGCAGCAAAATGGCAAGTACTACCAGAGGTTTCCCCAAGATATTGATATTGTCCGAGAAGTGGTAAAATATCTAGCAGATTCTGAAGGCGGTGGGGTGAGGAATCTTTCGAATCCTTCCATTTTCGTTTGAATTTTGATTTCAGTATTTCGTATACCTCATCTTCTCATTGCGTTTTTGTGTGTGAACTTGTGTAAAAAAGGTACCTCTTCCATCTGGTGGCATCTTAACACCACGAGGACTACAACTTCTCGGTTTGTGTTTAGGATCTAGTACTGGTATTGAACGTCTGCACTACATGTAAGTCTTCCTCCAACATCTTAATTTGTAGAAAATATTTAGGATCCTTACAGTTGATTATTTGTTCCCCATAGGTTTGAGAGGGTATGGGATCCTATATTAGTTCCAGGTGCACCAAAGAGAATTAGCTACTACTTTCTGAATGCAGTAAGTCTTGGAAAGCAACTATAACCTCTACTAGTTGTGTGCACACATGTCATAGTGATATTGATTTGCAACATATTTTTCGAGCACTGAAATTTATTTACATATTTGCACATAATGCAGTATGAAAAGTGGTTGGATTTTGACACTAATCCTCTGTATGCTCTCATGCATGAGTCTATATACTGTCAGGTAAAGTTGTTTCTTGTTGGGATATCTGTCTAATATTCAAATTTACATGTCTTATTTATGTTTTCAGAATGTTTGCTATGTAAAATATGTTGCTCTTCTCATTTTCATTATCTAAATGCACAATTCTATGTGGATTAAATTTAAGGGTGCTCCTTCAAGTTGGTCCGCTCACAGAATAAGGGCTGAGAAGGAGGGTCAGTTTGATGCAACACTAGCCCTCACACAAGGACGTCCAGTGCTTTTTACTGGAGAGGTACTGAACACGAGCATTTTATAAGTAGCGATCCATTAACTTCTGTTTTCATGAAAAATTCCTTTTAAAGCCTTTCCTTTTGCCTAATTTATGGAATTAGTTGAAATTTGGGTTGACACAACAATTGGTTTTTATATGTATTCCTTATTAGACCTCTTGTTTCTGCAGATGGTATTTCCATGGATGTTTGATGAAATTCATGCACTGAAGCCTTTTAAAGATGCTGCTCATTTACTGGCAGAGGAAAAGGATTGGGCACCTTTATACGACGCTGCCACTCTAAACAATAACAAGGTCTGGTCCATCAAAATATCTGGACAGAAACGAAAGCTCAATGCTAGATTGAAACTAACCATTAGTTTTGATACAGGTTCCCGTTGCTGCTGCTGTATATTACGAAGATATGTACGTTAACTTCAAGCTCGTGATGGAGACGGCTTCTCAAATAGGTGGGATCCGATTGTGGATTACCAACGAATATATGCATTCGGGTTTGAGAGACGGAGGGGGTCTAGTTTTGGATCATTTACTAGCAATGCTCAAAGGAAAGAAGCCTCTGTTTTAAAGGGAGAGGGGATTATCTGCATGTGTATTGCATTTCCACTTTCCACCTCTAATTTGTCCTCCAACTTCTTTGAAATCAACTTGAATAATTTATATTTGCCTCCTTACTCGAAGGAAAATATTTTAAATTTATGAACATAAATAAACACATTCAAAGCGAATAAGCTCGTAAGCTGACTCGTATAAATTACTAATTTTTACACTCTTACTAATATATAGGATAAATATTCAAATATTAAAATTTATTTAAATGAAATTATAGAATTTAGTAGAGGTATATAATTCTTTTTGTAATTAATTAATGAGAAGTTTAATTTAAAATTGATATTATTAAACTTGTCTTGACTAGATTAAACTTGTAAAAATTCATGAATATTCAATAATTAAGTTGGGCTCGATTCAATTACATGTTTACTCCTGCAATTATTAGAAATAAAAGAGAGAATAAAATTAGTAATACTAAATTCACTTAATTTTTTTAAACCAAAATTATGTTTTGTTTGAAATATTTCAAAATGAAATACTCCCAACTAATTATGAACACTATGGGGTTGTATCCATTTCTCTTAATACTTTAGCACATTATTTTGTTAGAAATTTTTTGTTGGTTCGGTAGTTCTCATTGTGGGTCAAACCTTCAAATTTTATGAAACTTGATTTAACTAAAAAAATTTACATAAAATTTTTTACAGAACATACTAATTTATGGCTGGATGGAGAAAGTATTTTAAAAACATTTAAAAAAATAAAATTAAAACATCAGAACATTACATTCTCCCACTCCAGTACAAAATTTCCATATTCCTTTTTTTTTTAATTAATTAGCAAATTCATAAAACCCAATAATATGTTCTCGTAAAAAATTTCCGAAAATTAAAATTTATTACAAAATCTTCCGGGAAAGTAAAACCCTCATTACGTTCTTCATTCCCAAATCCCACACTCTTCTTCTTCCTCACCAACGGATTAGGGTTTTAGACCCTCGTTCTTCTCAGGTACTACAAAGCTTCAATAATCTTCTTCAATTGCATTTTTTATGGATTCGTTTGAGTTTTCATCTAACAATGTTAGTATCCTCTTGAGGTCAGAGCATCTAGTCTCCTCTTAGTTTATGGAATTTGTTATGCTATATGTAGATTATTGAATTTGTTTTAAGAATGCTCGATAGCCATTGCTTCAAGCGCTTTGAGACTTGATTTGTTGAGTATTGAATTGCTTTCCTGTTAGTATTTTTCGATTCAAAGTTTATTACTCCTATCATTTTAGCTTCTGTAGCCATTATTTAGTAATTGTGAAAAATGTAGGTTGTGATGAAATTAATATATGAAGGGGCGCATATGAAGATCATAGGAAGAGGAAACGTAACTTTAATCATACGGAACTTAGTTACGGAATATATTTTTTTCTAATTAGTAATCCATTAGATATCTCTTATTGCAGTAACATTAAAGTTGAAGATGTTTACACCTTTTTCTTTTTGACTGATTGATTTACCTGAAAATTGGTTAAATATACTTGTGTTTTTGGATTTGTGGTTTACCTTACAACTATAATCTATGATGTGTTATAATCAGGGTATACCGATTTTTTTGGTACAGTATCAGTATAGTTTTTTACATACCGAAAATGTCGGTACTGTATACGGTATGTATTAAGTATTTTCGGTATATTGTGCTGAACCACCCCTATTCTCATGTGCCCTTTTCATTTCAGATTGTGGAGAATGCAGAGAACGAAGACTTTTACGAGGTTGGGACAAACTTTGCTGGCAGCAACACGAGGGTTCTCTACATCAACATCGAAGAGTGGCAGCAATGAGAAGATTGTAGCTTCAGTTCTTTTTGAGAGGCTTCCTGTTGTCACTCCGAAAATTGATCCTGTTGTCTATGCTTTTCAAGAATTCTCGTAAGCATTTTGTTTTTCTGTTTCATTTTTATCAACTTATTTGGTTTAGTCATTTTCGATTCCCCATTGTTGTTATGAGTTATCTGAAAATTAATTTCACAGGACAAAAATTGTAACGGAATGCTATTCGTCTAGTTAAATGCCATCTTATTTAGTTATTGAGAAATGGGTTTGTTATTGAGAAAAAAATGTTAGAACAGCCAGGATATCTAGTGTGGTTGTAGATTGGAGATAGAAATGAATTCTTTTAGTTGTTAACCGAGATCCTTGACTTGCATCAGGCATAAGGGTAATTTAGTTTGTGGAGGAGTTGGATGGGAGGAAAAATCAGATCAACTATTCCTTTTCTAACTTTGTTTCCTGATAGAATGACCTGGATGAATAACTTTTTCTTTTATGTAGTCATATACAATCACTTTTAGTTGTAATTGATGCCGTTGAGTTAATAAGTTTGATGAATTTATGAGGGCTGAGAACTGGGATGTGATTTCAGGTTCCGATGGGGACAACAGTATCGACGAGAATACCCCGAATCTCTCTTGAAAAAATCTGATGCCAGGTACTTTTGTTTCTTCTGGAAGATTTGCCCTTACTTGTGTGTTTCCCTTTTCTTATTTTGTTCTTCAGTCATCAGAACCATATTTTGTTTCAACATCAAATGCATGAAGAGAAAGTTGATTTGCTCATTGGTTGTTTATTGACATGGTCGACAAAAGGCCTCGTCACAACATTGATAAATAGTGCTGATATTCCTGCTCTTTTTGGATGAACAGATGGTCATTCGTCTGTAACCCCTAAAATGCTATACTCTCATGTTTTCTGTTCTGTTTTATTTTAACAGAATATTTCTCTTTGTCAAATATGGAAATAGTTAAATTGTGAGGTTTTCTCTTGGTATTAACATTGACCCGTTCAGGGGACAAGGAGACCATCAAATTGAATTTACACCAGCTCCACGTACCACTGAAGCGGATACAACTAATGATAAAAGGTAGTATTTTTTTGGAGTATATGTTTGCCTTTAAAGCGTGTTAGGGGATTACTTTGTTAACCTGGCTACTTTGAATTTGTTCTTTTTTATTTTGAGAACATAGCTCGTACTGACAATAGCATACCCCCTTAAGCAACCATTTCTTTGGCCATTGGCTTACTTGCAATTTATAAGGCCGGTCTTTCTAGCTGCTGGACAATCAAATTCTTCCTTTTCTGCCTTTTTTTCCTTTAATTCCCCCTTTACTCTTCCACATGTCTTCGGTTCCTCTTATCAATTTTGCAGCTTTAGCTTCGTTTCTAGCTTATAATACCTTCCTGTTCTACCCTCTTATTTTTTAAATTATTTTGCAGGTCATTGGAGAGAGCACTTGACAGGAGGCTCTATCTTCTCCTATTCAGTACTTCGCATGGTTCGAATGGAGCACCTGTGTGGCACTTTCCTGAGAAGGTTTATGAGTCTGAAGAGACATTGCGCAAGGTAATTCTACTTACAGCATACCGTTTTGCTTCATAAAGTCTTTTGCCTTCTCTGGAATTTCGATTTCTTCATTTTATAGTTTTGAGTCAAACACGAAAATAGTGGCCTCGAATATCTGCAGTGTGCTGAGTCTGCTTTACAATCCGTGATTGGAGATCTTTCCCATACTTATTTCGTCGGAAATGCTCCGATGGGCCACATGGTTATACAACCTTCAGGGAATGAAAAGGTGATCACATCCTCTCCTTTCATGTTTTCCCTTTTTCATTTAGAATTCTGTAAATTGGTATTTAAGTATTCCTAATACTCTCTTTCAATACCTTGATATTCTGTCAGCGGTTCTTTTTTAAATCTCAAGTCATCGACGCCAACAAGTTTAATATCAATGAGTGTGAAGATTATGTGTGGGTGACGAAGGACGAGCTGTTGGAGTATTTTCCCGAGCAAGCTGAATACCTAAAGCAGATGATCATCAGCTGATAATTTATTTGTAGCTTCTATTATCGAACTTTGAGCATTGTTTCCTATGTTTCGTCGGATGTTGGGATGTTGTCGGATTTTCGAAAGGAAGTTTTTGAAGCTGACTAGTGGCCCAAGTTCAAGGTTTAGGTTTTGTAGTTCTTGATGGAATGCAATAATTTTAGGCTCTTCATAAATTTCATCAAAATCCCGTTTGAAATTCTATTCTATTTTCTGATGAGAATTCTCGGAATAGTAGGGATTCGGTTGTTCGCTTACGGATGCTTTTCTGCTACATCCCTTGTTTCATTTTTTCTTCGATTTTACCAATATATTTATATATATGGTTTTGATATGTCACTAGATGATGAGTTTCTTGTGCTTGTATAAAAATTATTTGTATTATGCTTATTGTATACAAGTATTTTCTGCGTGTTAAGATCATAAAAATTATTATCGGGCTTTATATCATTACTCTTTCTATATATATAACCCCTCGTGGTTTAAAAGGTAAAGTCTAGTATGCACTCGAGTGCATGTTGTTCACCTTAGTTCATGTTGCACTTTTCAGTTTTCAGTTTAATAATTGAAAAGTGCAACATCATTTACCAAAAAGTGTTCATGTTGCACTTTTCAGTTTTCAGTTTAATAATTGAAAAGTGCAACACCATTTACCAAAAAGTGTAAGTCAGTAAAACTGAAAAGTGCAATATGGACTAGGGTGCATAACATGCACTGGAGTACATAGTAGATCAACCCGGTTTAAAAATGTTGCACAATTTTTTTTTTATAGTTTAAAAATCGTATGAAACCCCTTTGTGATTTATCAAAGTCAACAAATTCTCCATTCTTTTCAGAAACAAGTTACCGATTTTATCTTTAAAAAAATTACGCAATGTCTTTCATTAAATAGTCTTAAAATTTTCAATATTTGAAAAAAAAAAGTATATGAAACAGAACATGTAAAATAGTTAACTCATTCAAAAAGGGGAGAATTCACTTAATTCAATTACAATTTTCAAACCACTAGGAAATTTTGTATGAAAGTAAGGAGGGTTTTTTTTTTTTTACCTTCATACATATGAATAGTGACGACAAATATGAACTAAAAAATTCATGCATTGTAAATAACGTAAGACCTAAAGTGTAGAGAAGCATGCACGTATGAAAAATCAGTGGGAGCAGTTGAGCTGATCCAAATTAGTTGAAACTTAGTTGGCCTGATCATGAGTTCTTACAACAATATATCACTACTCATTTCTTCTTCAATTAACCCACACATACACATGCGTGTCACTCTTGATAATTTTTTAACAAATATCACTACTAACGTCCCAAAATACTCTAAGCACATTGTGTTCAATTCGATCAGAATTGTGGTCGTATGTACGTTACATTATGCATTTTTTACGTTTTTAAGTCCGAACACTGATTTTATGCATATTTTTTAAAGATAACTGAGTACGTTTATATGTGTATTTTTATTTTTTTTCAAATTATGAAGCTTGTTTAGAACATTAAACGGGGTGTGAGTAGTAATAACTTTTTTATTTCCCTATAAATAATACCATCAAATACTTCTTGTAACCTTTTTTTTTTTCGAGTGTAATACTTCTTGTAACCTTATCATGGAACAACAACAACAAAATCTCTTTGCATCAGAAACCCAATATCAGTTTTTCCCAAACACCAGTTTTTCAGAAATGGGATTTGATTGCATGATTTCCGAAAATGCCCTCGATGGTCAGACCCAAATACTGCAAACTTGTTCTGAAAATGTTGTACCGAAAGTTGAGGGAGATTTCAGGGGGATTGGAAATAGCAAAAAAAGGAGAAGAATTGCTAGGAGCAGAAAATCGAGTTTTCCACCGCGGTTTGCGTTCCAAACAAGGAGCGAAGAGGATATACTTGATGATGGTTTTCGCTGGAGAAAATATGGCCAAAAATCTGTCAAGAATAGCAAATTTCCAAGGTATATACTAAGGTTCTGATGAAATTCATTTTTTTTTTATTTGGTGATATTATTTTCAATTAAAGTAGAATGAAAAATGTAATTGTTTGATCGTGAATTAGTAACAAAATTATCACTAATTTTATAAATTTCAAGAGAGATTAAGTAGTTAAATATGCATATCTATATTCTTTTCATTAAAAAAACAAATAGAGGGATTATTGATGTATATAATTGGATTATATTATATACACTATAATAATATAGGCATCAACGTTGTGCATTTTCATTTTTTTTTTTTAAATCTAGAATACAGAAAAAAAATATGGGAAAAAAAAAAAAAAACAGAGGAACGATTAGTTCAATATTAAATATTTGGATGACTTCTTTTATGGCAATATTTGGTTTTTTTTAATGGTAATTCGATAGTGTGCATGCATTACATTGGATATTTTTTTCTTTAAATCTTTGTTATAGAACGATTTTGTCTTTTTTTTTTCTTTCAATCCAATCAATAACGAAATTTTAATTTTTAGAATTCTATACACAATCTTTTAAATTGTTACGATCTTTTAAATTGTTGCAATTATACCACATGACTATTTTTTATAAGTCTGATTGACTTGACAATGTACAAAAGTAACAAAATTATATTGAAAAACAATTGCGATTGAATTAAAATAGTAACAAAATTGTAAATTTATTAGCATTTTTTCAAAGAATTTCGGCTGTCACGTGGACAAAAATTGTCAGAAAATAATTATATACTGATATAGTTGCAAAAATTAAGAGATGATGTATCAAATCAATCACACAAAATTAAAAGTAAACGTGAAAATATTGTAATATTTTTTTGCATTTAGCCTCTATAGATAAATTTTATATTATACTCCCTCCACTTTTTAATAAGTGTCGTTTTAGCCTTTTTCAACAAATTAAGATTATAAATCATGGTCTATATTACCCTTCATTAATTATACTAATTTTAATATAGAAATTTTGTTTGATAAAGAATGTGGTCAAGAATGTAGCTAGTACTCTATTAATAAATCAAATTATTTTTGGTATAAACAATTTTTGTGGAATTTAATTATGAAAAATATTTATGGTAAATGAATAAGGGTAAAATAGTCAAAATTAAAGAAAAAATTCTAGAATGACACTTATTTTAAAATTAATTAAAAAATCAAAGTGACACTTAATAAAAAAATGGAGGGAGTATTAATTATTTGAGATAGTGGATAGGACACGAAATGTTTTTGTAAGATAAAGACGAGTGTAAATTTTTTGGGTTCGTCAACAGTTTTACTGTTCGTATTTTTCTATTATTTTACTATGTTGAATTTTTAACATGTGCCGCCTCCAATATTATCGTTGATTATTTTTTAGTATGACACATGTCAAATTATTCATATAATGAAATAAAATGTAAAACATGTGATCTCATTCGGTAATTTTGTGTTAATTGCAGAAGCTATTACCGATGTACGCATCACACGTGCATCGTGAAGAAACAAGTTGAGAGACTGAGTAAGGACAGCACCATTGTCGTTACAACCTACGACGGAACCCATAATCATCCGTCTGAGAAACTCATGCAAACCCTAACTCCCTTTCTCAAACACTTTAACATTCCACAATACAACAACTTTTACTAATTAATAACTAGCAATTGTAATTTAATTTCACAACTTTTATTTTAATTTGATGCAAAACTCTTTATAACATTAATACTTTCAAAATTGCAATATTATATGTATCGCTCGATCCATAGTTTTATTTCCAAATATATGTATTAGTTTGCGTTTGGGACTCGATTAAATCAAAACAAGACCTCGTATAATGATCTTTTATACGAGAAGAGTCTTATTTTGCGATATTATATGATTCGTGAATTTATGAAGCTTAGATTAATTCGGTAATATTAAAGGAAAATGTATATTACTAGCTCAAATAACAAATTAAGTGAAGTTATGTCTTATGTATATATACTAGTGTTACGACTTCAATTTAGAAAATGTTTGGTTCGAATGAGAAGAAGGAATGGGTAAAATAATGATTTTTTTTTTAAGAATAGAAGTCATTTCTCAAAAGTGAGGAATCAACTATTCTTACACCAATCACCGTTGAACAATGACGAATTGAGAAATTTAAATTTGAGGTTACAAATAAATCATTACATTTTGAAGATTAATTTTGTAAATAAATGAAAAATTCAGATATCGTAGAGTGAAATAACCTATACTCATTGACAGTCGACGGATATATATGGCCTTGGATATGGGCCATATGGCCATGTTAGTGGGTTGTAAAATGGAGCCCACAACCCATATATAGATGGATCCGAATCATATTCATATTCTCAACCCGACCCGAATCGGAATCTAATACTTGGATAATTGAATTATTATCATTTTAGGTCGGCAGTGGCGGACAGCCCGAATCTACTGACACTAACCAAGAATTGAAATGAAAGTACGTAACAATATATATATATATATATATAGTATTCTCTATAATATTCCATTATAATTCATTCATTATTTATTGTTGGGGGTATCATTTTTGTAGTGACGAATCTCGTATTTTTAAGAAAAGGAAAAAAAAAAAAAAAAAGTCCATTTTTCGTAATTTCAAAGAAACGTGAAAAGTGAAAACACATCAGAACTCTTAATGGAAGAAATAGAAAAAGGATGTGGATATTTGTTTGAAGAGCATAATTTAAAGTGAAAAAAATAATAAATATTATTATTAAATTAAAAAACACTTAATCTAATTTGCTACGTCTATAAACCTAAAACGAGACGGATAAAATATTTTCTACCACGACTGCATACTATTTATCGTGTTATGCATAAAATATTTAATTGTTTTCTAAGAAAATTATATATTTAATTAATTTTAAAAAAATAACATATATTATCATAAATTTGTAGTATACATTATCTAAAAGACTAGAAGATAAGATAAGAAGTGCACAAACACGAGTATGCTTCTCACCTCTCCACGTTGACATTACAATTTATTACAACTATATATTTCAAAAATCCATCAACTTGTATTAATCTACACGTGTAACAAGCTTAAAATAGCTAATTAAATTGTAATATGATAAGGCAAGATATTATTAAAGTTATTAGGCTGAAGATGGAGAAAGTTGAGCCATTGCGCCGACATCATTTGAACGTCCAAATCTCCTCTCACAAAAAGCCAATAAGACTTCAATTAATTTATATATTAAAAAAAGAAAGAATTATCCAAATCATATCAATAATTCTTTATGGTAAAGTCTAGTATGCACTCGAGTGCATATTGTGCACCATAGTTCATGTTGCACTTTTCAGTTTATTGATTTACACTTTTTGGTAAATGGTGTTGCATTTTTCAATTATTACTAAAAATATTATTATACAGTTTAATAATTGAAAAATGCAACACCATTTACCAAAAAGTGTAAGTCAGTAAACTGAAAAGTGCAACATGAACTAGGGTGCACAACATGCACTCGAGTTCATAGCAGACCAACCCATTCTTTATGGATTGTTTGTTTCGGTACTTTCACGTCCCCGTCCTCGTTTTAGTTCATATTTTACATTCGAATTTCAATATTCAACTATATTCACTCCTAAATATATATATTTTTATATATATAATACAACATCATATATTTTTATACAATTAATTAAACATAAATTTATACTATATAATACAACATCATCTATTTTTACATAGTACATAATATCTTATTTAAAATTATAAAATAATCACATATAATCAATATTTATCAGAATTTCTCAATTTAAGGTTGTGTTTAGATGGAGGAATTTGATTTGAGAAGATATTTAAAATAAAAGGATTTAAAAATAGATGAATTTCAAATGACATAGTTTTAGTGAGAATTCGAAATCCTCTCAATTTTAAGTAAGAAGTGTGTGGACAAAAATCTAAGAATTTAAAATTCAATCATAGTTCAAACAAGTGAAGTTAATTTGAATGATGGATTTAAAATCCCCCATCCAAACCCAAAATTTTATCATTCAAATTTCACCCTATATAATTTCGAAACAAACATAAGAGGTGAATTGGAAGTTATTTTATTTTGAGAACTTGATGATACGTCAGTACGTCACTAGCTAGAAAGTAATAAAGCCCTAAGATTTGGACACGTATCCTCCATTTGACACGCTTTTGACAAATGAATTGGGGCGTGGGAATGGACGGTTTGTAATTGTGACTACCGACGTCTTTTATGGGTTACTAAGCAAAACTCTATTATTAAAGTCTAAATTAAATTCATTATTTTTTTTAAATTTGACAATAAAATTCTATTATTATTATTTTATTATTCAAAAGATTTACTAATACACAACTCGAGTAATAAATTCTGAAATAAATTATAAGTAACAATAAATAATGGAACATGTGTATAAATTAATACTCTTATCAAAATTGTATCATCCTCGTCCCCATGCGAAACTTTGTGAAAGAATTTTGTATTATTATGTGTTGAGTGAACAATTTAAATAAATATATTGTTGGAATTTAATTCAAGTATTATTTTAATCATTTAGCAGAATGAATAAATAGTACTTCCTTCGTTCATGAAATGTAGTCCCATTTTTTTCGTATTTTTTTGTCCACCAAATATAGTCACATGCACTTTATGAAAACTATGCCCCTCAACCATCACTTAATTACTCAATTTGCCATCAAATTTATTCACAAACAATCACTTTATTCACAATGGATCCCACAATACCCTATAACTTCCTTACTTTATCTACTAAATTTACCTTTTCTTTAAAACTTGTGCCCCATCTGAGACTACATTTACATTTAGTGGATGGAGGGAGTATTTATCGTATTGAAAAGACACTTTTTAAATAAATAAAATAATAGTATATCTTTGTAATAATAAATCTTCCCATCTGTATATATAAATCACACTCGTCGAAAAATAATTCCAAACAACACACTTTCTGATCTCCAAAAATATCCCATAAAAAATCCTCCCCTGTATTATCTTTGTTGAAGAATTAAAAATGTCTTTCATGGATAAAGCAAAGGAATTCGTGTCGGATAAGGTAGCCGACATTAAGAAGCCGGAGGCATCCGTAACGGACGTCGATCTTAAGGATGTGGGCCGTGACGGAGTCTCTTATTTGGCCACCATTTGCATCGTTAATCCTTACGGCGTTACCATTCCCATCGGCGAAATCACTTACATCCTCAAAAGTGCCGACAGGTTCATTTCCAATTCCTTTAATTTCTCCTTATTTTATTCGATCTGCAAAAATAAACCGATCGATCGGTTACACAAATTATTTTTTGGGAAAATGCATTTTTTTTTTCTTTATATTTGTATAATTTTGATATTTGTCCTTCACAAAACTCTGTATTTGTATTTTGATAAAACTCTCATTTTATCATTTATTTTTGCCGGTCCTTTTTTTAAAGTTATTTTTCTTATACTTTTTAGTTTATAATTCTTTATATTCTACTTTTTCTCTCTATCTCTCTCTTCTCTCATCGCATCACTTTATATTCTACTTTTTCTCTCTATCTCTTTCTTTCAATCACATCACTTATACTATATTTATTATTTAATTATTTTTCTTAATTTTGTGCTAAAAAAGTAACGTAGTAAATAGAGTTAACTCATTTGATCTGTACTTTAGTTTTTTAATTAGTAAATAGAGTAAACTCATTTAGTTTGAAAATAATGATAGTAAATAGAGTTAACTCATAATTTGATCTGTATTTTAGTTTTTTAATTAGTAAATAGAGTAAACTCATTTAGTTTGAAAATAATGATATGTTATGCTGTGAATAGTGTAAAAGATTCAAATAACAACCCTTATAAATTACAAGTGTTTAGTCTTTAATTAAGTTAAAAAAATAACTTAAATATATAAATCGATAAAATGATTAAAATAGATGAAGTTCACATTATTTGTGCTCATCAAAATATTTACAATTTTTAAGAAAAAGTATGTAAATTAGATAAAATAATGTTACTTTGATGATATTGTTGGGTTCATTAGATTTCTAAATGATTGTTTATGAGTAATGACAATTTAAGTGATTGAATGATAAATATAAAGGGTGATTTTAAAAGAAGTAATAAGAATAGATTTAGTGGTCGGATATACTCCCACCGTCCTGAAAAACTTTCATTTGTTGGAACGGAGTTTAATGAAAATGTTTAATAATTAAAGTCTTGAAGGTAATTTTGTAAATAAATGAAAAGTATTTTGATTGATTTAGTGCGATTTAAATATGATCTAGTGAGGTGTACGGAAGAATGTTGACCCAAAATGAGTGACAATTTTAAAAATAAACTAATGTAGGGGAGTATATTTTTGGGTGATTTATTGAGGTTTAAATGTAATTTAGTGAGGTGTAAGGAAGAATGTGAATCAAAATGAGTGACAATTTTGAACATAAAATAATGTAGTAATAGTATTAATTTTGTAGATTATTTACGTATTATAAGTGTGCAAAAAATCTTGAGACGTCTCAATAAAAAAATGTACAAATAATCACGAGACGGAAGAAGTATATATATATATATAAAAAAATCAGTGGGGGGCCCATTGGCCCCCTGGGCCCTACGTGGGTCCGTCGTTGAATTGAACCTAGAGCTGGTATTCATCTCGTTTCGATAACATTGATGAGCTAAAATACGAGCTTGGCTCAACTCGTTAACTAGTCTAACTCTAACGAGCCGAGCGTAATGGAATTTTTTTAGATATCAAGCCTTATGAGCTCGGTTCGTTTAACAACACTAATTGAACCCTTATTTTTAAACGATTTGAAATTTTGTAGGGTGATTTCATCGGGTAATATTCCGGACCCGGGTTCGTTGAAGGGTAATGATAAAACGACTCTAGAGGTACGGATGTTGGTTCCACACAGTGTGTGTGTGAGTTTGGTTAAGGACATTAAAGCAGATTGGGACATTGATTATTCATTGGAGATAGGTATCATTGTGGATCTTCCCGTGTTTGGAAATTTTACGATTCCTCTTAACCAGAAGGGTGAGCTCAAGCTTCCTAGCCTCAAAGACTTTTTTTAAGACTTTGTAATGTATTTTCTTGCATTTTAGTCACTTTTCATGTTGTCTATGTAATAAGTATAATGTTACCAAGACTTTTTTGTTTATCTCTACTGCAGTATGTATGATGGTTCTATCTTTCTTCCTTTCAAAAAGTTGGTAAAATTATTGTGGGAGTTAAATAATTAGTAATTACATATATTAAGAAAGAAAGTATAATAATAAACCGAGTTTTGATGAGTTTTGAGCATACATTTGTAAATTTTTATGTGTAAAGTAAAGAAATAAGTTGATTTTTGTGTATGTTTGGATAAAAAATAATGGAATTTGTGTAAAATTGATTTGTGAGAGTGAAAGTATAAAAGATTTTTGTTTTATGAGTGAAAGTTATTGTGAAATATTTTGAAAAAAAAGTGTGAAAGTTATTATGAAACAGATGAAATATATGAGTGTAAAGGAAGTGTGCAAATTGCAATGTACTCCCTCCGTCCCTGAAAAGTTTGCGGGGAATCTTGGACACATGGTTTAAGAAAAAAGGTTGGTCTGCTATGAACTCGAGTGTATGTTGTGCACCATAGTCCATGTTGCACTTCAGTTTATTGATTTACACTTTTTGGTAAATGGTGTTGCACTTTTCAAAATTATTAAACTGTATAATAATATTTTTAGTAATAATTGAAAAGTGTGACACCATTTACCAAAAAGTGTAAGTCAATAAAATTGAAAAGTGCAACATGCCAAAATGGACTAGGGTGCACAACATGCACTCGAGTGCATACTATAATTTACCTAAGAAAAAAGTGTAATGATGAGAGTGTTGATGGGTAATTTTGTAAACTTTTATATATAAAGTAAATAAAGTAGATGGGTTGAGTGTATGGTGGATCTCAAAATAATGGCATAAAGGGTAAATATATGTATATTGTGAGGGTGGAGATTGTGATGATTATTTTTATTTTGGGGGTATGCTATTTTGGGGGTATGCAAACTTTTCGGGACAAATAAAAAAGAAAAGTATGAAAACTTTTCATGGAAGGAGTACACTACTACACCCACGAAATTAGCAACCCATGTTGAGAAGAAATATATGCACACATAACTTTTATGAGAATACCCACTCGTTTACTAAACCCTCTCTTGTAAAAGTGTATATATATATTTAAATTTTAATGTTTAATTTATTCAATTTAATTTATTTTACCATTTAATTTATGAATTGGTTGGTCTAATTTCAATTGTATGGTTATAATCAATTTGCACCTAAGTATCACTTTCGTATGATTATTATTTTTTAAATAGTACTTTTGGTGTATATTAATGGAACGCTAATAATTAATTATAAATGGGCTACATAAATAAATGATTGTGGGCGGCCCAATTCAGTCTTTGGAGTCCATATTAGGTGTATTTCTTGTTTATAGATTTATTTCCTTGTTTATAGATTTAATCATGTATTTTTAGGTTTATTATTCTATCTTGGGAATATGACCATAATTAATAAATTTTTTTAAAAAAGAATATTTTTTAAAGTTAAAGAAAGGTAAAATTGAAAGAAATTGTGTGAAAAATTGAATAATATTATTTTAAAAAATTTAAAAATTACTTTAAATATATATAACCCTTGAATTAAATACCAAAATTAAAGTTAGTTTTGATTAGAAGTATAATTTATTTGATTTGTTTCCTCGTTTATATAGATTTATCAGTATCTTTCCAGTTTCATTGTATCGATCTCTTGTAATTATTATGGCATCATTATATTTTCTTATTTACACATATAGTATTTTTTAACTTAATTAGAATCTCTATACCCATATATATATACCCTTCGTCCCTTAACTCTTTTTTAATTAACCTAAAATATTTGCAGAGGTTTCGAGAATTCATATTAGAAGACTACTGAAGAAAAGGATTCACAAAAGGTTGGTGATTATATATGATTAATTTAGTGTTTAAATGATACATACATTACTGCATATGTATTATTGCGTGTATGATTTCAGTTTTTGAATTAATCTAATTTAGATTAGATTACTAGTATGTTTTGATGAACGGAAGAGTATAATATTATATATCAAATTTTGATTTTTGTTTATTTATTCAATGCACGTATTAGTAACATGGTTTGCAATTTCATCCCTTTGTTGTTTCTAGGGTTTTTAATGGAGCTTCCAATAGAGATGATTCAGCACATACAATCTTTTTTAAATACAAAAGAAGCTACTCGAACAACTCTTATTTCCAAATCATGGAACAAAGCGTGGGTAACTCGCCCCAATCTTACTTTTTCTTTATTAGACTTTAACTTTCAAGCTGACTTTGTCAAAGTCACAAAGAGGACTTTGGAAAGATACGAGGAATCGAAACTAAGGATTCAGAGATTCAGACTAGTATGGCTAAAAAAACATTCTGATGGGTCATTTATGTTGTGGAATATGATTTCTTTGGGTATTGAATTGATCAAGAAAGCAGTGAAACTTGGTGCTATTGAGGTCGATGTTGAAATTTATCCACGACCTTGTCAAAATTTTGTTTTACCAAGTGAGGTGCTTCAATCCAAATCTCTTGTCAAATTATCCTTTTATGGTGGTAAAATTGATGGGCAGGCCCTCAAGGTCGGTTGTTCCATGCTTAAATCCCTTACTTTACGTGAAGTGTATGTACAAGATAATATTATTTTGGATATAATTTCGATGTGTCCCTTGATTGAGGAGTTGGAATTATCTTTATGTCGTTTCTCAGATTCTTCAACTGGTTTTGATTCAACAAGGTCGATATTGAAATCAGGATGGGGTGTAAATGATTTACAAAAGTTGAAAGTGTTGTCGTTGTTTGATGTGAAAATTGGTGAATGGCTTTTTCATGCTTTGTCTAAATCTCCTTATTTCAAGAATTTGAGACTTTACTATTGTACGGGATTTGAAGAAATACAAATTTGTAGTAGTTCACTTGAGACCATAAGCATATTTTGTAGTGAGGAGTAGAGGATATCAAGGGTCAAGTTTGATGTTCCTCGAATTCGCAAGTTTATTTTTGTAGGTTGTTCATGTGTACCTTCTCTTTGTTTCAAAACAAGTTCAGGGGAATGGGAGTCTTTAATATGTTTTCGGCCCAATGTCAATTCTTCACGATTCTTCGTCAAATCCAGAAAATTTCTATCGGAGTTGAGCTCTTCCAAAATTTATTTCGAACTCTGGACTTATATTCCTCGAGAGGAGGATGAGAAGAATATGATTAGAGGTTTATCTAAACCACCCATGGTGGATACTTTGGCGTTGTCATTTGAGGATTCACCATTTTCAATTGAATCCAATGCTTTAAAGGATATATTTTGGAGTTGTCGTCCTAAAGTCATAACTCTATGTTCATGTATGGAACCTTACGATTTCGTGAAGCTCCTTTGCTACACAACAACAAAAGAAGAGCGTGAAAGTCGAAATACATCTCCATTATACAATCTTGAGAAGGTAGATGTTAAAATTTTCGGAAAATGTGTATGGACATGGAGTCGCGGCTGCCCTGTGCCCACAAACACACAAGATGCTTCAACGATTCCCTATTGGGATAGGACACAAGTTTACCTCCAATGGAGATGAGTGACAAATTTTCACATTCAAATTATAGAGTTTTTTCCATTTTATTATATTATTGACTTAATGTACGACTTTTGATTATTTTAATTATGTTTGAGAGTTGATTAGTTTTATATATTATAATTTTCTTCTATGTATTTTGGTAAAGCAATTTATTTATTCACATAATATAGCACGTAAGTTGGTTCCCATGTATTCCCATTTAAAAAAAAAAAAAGTTGGTTCAAATATTTAAATTCTAATTATGTTTTTTTGGAACTATGTTGGATTAAAAATTCAGTATTTAAATCTATGAAACACACATGTTTGTGATCGAGTTAAGGATTGTATAATATTATTATATTGTACTCCCTCTGTCCAATTTCATTATATTTTATTATACACGTACTCTTTTTAAAAACAATATTATTCATACTACTTTATCTCCACCCTCCTACCATCACTTATTTACCCACTTTGTCATTCACTTTATTCATAAACAATCATTTATTTATAAATGGACCACACAATACCCTATCATACCCTCAATTTATGTACTTTACGAATAAACTAATCAATATTCATTAAAATCTGTGCTCGGAGAAGTGTACATAATAAAATTGGACGGAGGGAGTAAAAGAACAGTGTGGCAGGATTAATTGAATGTTTATGAAATATTTTATTTGAAAAAAAAATTATAAAGTAGATTATGCGGGCATCTATTTTATTTTAAATTTTGCAAATATAATTTTAAGCAATGTAATATTAATACGGAGTATTACAATTATACAATTAATGATATTACAATTAATATTTTAGATCTTTCATGAAGTGTGCACTCATCTTAAGACAAGTGTAGTGAACAAGTGGGTGTTCGAAAAAAGAAAGTATAATGAGTAATGTACGGAACAAATGGATGTTCGAAAAAAAAAAAGAAAGTATAATGAGTAATGTACGGAACAGATGGAGACCCACATAAGAAAACTTTTTATTATTATTATTATTATTTGATGTCTTAATAAATAAATAAATTGATTAAATTAACAAATAATATTATTGTATCAAATACACTAATTAATAAAATATATACGAGATAGTAGAAAATATATATTAGTATATCATTAAAGAATGAGCCCGCAGAAAATTAATTTACATACAACTTCAAAATTCAAAAGTAATTCCCAGTTACTTCAGGAGCAAAAACTGGTACCACTGGCACTAAATCATGAGTATTAACAAGAATTAAGACTTTAATTAGTTAATTGATCTCCATAATTATATCACTTTTACGGTAAATTAAACTATTACCATTAAAAATAAAAATAAAAATTAAAAAAAAGTCAAATTCTTTTATGTACACATTGCACTCCATTCACACTGTGCAATTTTTTCCAATTTGTAATACCATATACTTATCAAATAGTATTATACGAGTAATATTTTATTCACACTATTCAATATATTTGTGCATGTAAAAAAAAATTGGTATTAAAAATAATGCAAGTGTGAGTCCATTTTATTTTATTTTTTTTGATACGGGATCAAAAATAATATTTTCTTATCAAATTATGTATCTAGTCATGAAAAAAATTATAAAAGATAACATTTTGATCAAATTAAGTAAATATATTTGAGTAAATAAGAATTTTCCAAAGGAAGGCAAAATGCATGATTTAAAGATGGTTTTCCAGGAAATACTATCATATATAGAGTTCCACAAGATTAATTATATTATCATTAAAGAAAAATATAAAGATTAGCAATGCTTGAGAGTTCAGAGAAATTCCGGCTAGTCGCCGCCTCTCCCGCCGCCGAAATCCACCGCAATCGCCGTATCAAATGTTGTCGCTGCCTCGTCGTCGCCGCACTCCTTTTTATTCTAATAATTGTCGTCGCAACTCTAGCTTTTACGGTGTTCAAAATCAAAGGTCCAATCATTCGTGTGGAAAAATTGACATTTGACGATATTGCCCTCAACAACGACAACAACGTGACTTTAAACGCCGTCGTTTCAATAAAAAACCCAAATTTCGCTTCGTTTAGATACGGAAATATGACGACCACACTTTTTTACCATGGTGCGGTGATCGGAGACTTGCGGGGGCCACCGGGGAAGGCAAAAGCACAACGGACGGTTAGAGTTAACGTAACCGTTGATATTATGAAGGATCGGGTCTTGACCCGGCCCGATTTGTTGGCTGATATATTTTCGGGTTTGGTAAATGTGAGTACATATACTAGGGTTTGGGGGAGAATGAAGTTGTTTATATTTGAGAAACATATGGGGGTTAAAGTAAAGTGTAATGTTAGCTTTAACATTACGAGTAGGGTGATTCAACGACACAAGTGTAAGCGAAAGATCATATTCTAAAATTTGGGTCGGAGTATATATAATTACTCTTAAAACTTCGTAATTTACACCAAATTTATGAAATATCAAATGTAAAATAAGTATATTAGTTAAATTTGATCACATTTATTAATTTTTTTTTAATTTAGGTATAAAATCAAATGTAAGCTATTTTCGTGGGAATATGTATGTAGAATTAATTTTTCTGAATATGTATGCTTTGAAGAAAAATAAACAATTAATGGTTTATTGCTTAAAAAAGGATCTACTTATGGGTTTTAAAAAATTTTGAATTTCATATTTACAATTATAACGATAAACTTAAATTGCCTACGCCAAAATTACATTTATTTCTACATTATTGGTAGGCAAATTATATATGATCTTTTGAAAAATAATTCAGAATTGACTAAATTATGAAGGTTATATTTCTGTTTTAGGAAAAACAATTAAGAGCGCAAATCTGTTTCTCTTAATCACCCTATTATTTTGCTACCATATATACTAAAATCATCCTGTCGAATTTGAATTCCAAATGCATTAATAGTACAATGTAACGTCTATATATTTTTCTTACTTAAAAAATGAAAGTCTATAATTGGTAGGTCACTATTTGGACGATAGAATTTGATTTGAGGAGATTAAAATGATTTAAAAAAAAATTCAAATAATATGTTTTAATGAGGATTTAAAATTTTCTGTTCAAATTTAAGTATTTAAAATTCATTCATTTACTTTATAATCTAAATAAATGTGAATTTGAATCGTGAATGACCTAAATTCTTCAATGGTAACTCGACCTTTGATTTCGGCTGGTGAACTTATGATTTTTATCTTTTCTTTCTTTTTTTAATTCAAAAACCTTTTTATTGTCTTAGCCTTTTTAAATTAAAATTGTAATTTTATGAGAGATATTCATGGAATGAGACAACTATTATAAAAATAGTGCCATTATTTCCAAAATAAACTTCACATGTAGAATTAATTGTGTAGATACGTGGTCGTGGTAAAAAATAATGATATTTATGTACTTTGTATAAAGTAAATAATTGAATTAAATTGTAGTTTACGAGGGAACGACGTTTTAAGGATGTGAAATTTATCGTCGTAAAAGGAAACGAGAAATTTATATCGGGACGGAGGGAGAAACAGTGGTCCACATTAGCCATTAAATGAGTCGCTCTGTGAATTAAATGCTGCAACAAGGCAGCTCACCCACCTTCTCCCCCACAAATTACCTCTTCTCCCCTCTCTCCCAATTTGCCCTTTTATTCAAATGGCCATTTTCACCACCGCCCCCTCCCTCCTCCTCCGCAATGTCCACCGTCTCTCCGCCGTCAGTCTCCGATAAATCGCCCTTCTCACTCAACCTCAGCACAATCGGCCTCGGCTACTCAATCGCAATCGCCCTAGGGTTTCTCGTCCTCTTCTCCACAATCCTCCTCGCCTCCTACATCTGCTGCCGCTCAATCGCCGCTCGCCGCCGTCGCCGCGCGGAGATTCTGAATCCGATTCACTCCAACGAAAACAGCATATACCTCCCGCGGATAATTTTCGTCGCTGAAGACGACGACAACGACGGACAAAACGTCGTCGTTGGACTCGACCAGGCGGTTATCAATTCGTACCCGAAGTTTGTTTTCTCGAAACGGAATGGTAACTGCGCGAACGACGCCGTTTGCTCGATTTGCTTGTGTGAGTATAGGGAAGCGGAAATGTTGAGGATGTTGCCGGATTGTAGGCACTGTTTTCACGTTATGTGTGTGGATGCGTGGCTGAAGCTTAACGCGTCGTGTCCTGTTTGCCGGAGCTCTCCGCTGCCGACGCCGCTGTCGACGCCGTTGCAGGAGGTGGTGCCGCTGTCTCAGTACGCGGATGGGCGGCGGAGGCAATGAAGAAGGGGCTGTTTTGGTAATTATGGGGTTGTTTTGGGGTGGGAGTGTGATTTTCGTTTAATTAGGGGTGGTGAAATGTAAATAACTTTTTTGTTCTTTTTGGGTAATTTTAGACGTGTCAAGCATTGATAGGTTACTAAAATATATTCTTTTTTTTTTAATGGCTTTTTCCTTTTTTCTCTCTTCATTTTGCTTGCGTTTTTTTATATTTTGGTGTTTAATGAATTTGTGATTTTGGTTTTTCTCTTTTCTTCTTATATTTTACTACATTTTTTTTAGTGCATTCATACACATTAACGTGTAGGGTAATTTTACATTCATTATTATCATTATCGTTATCTTAGTTTTTCTTGTTAATGTGCTAGATTCATGAACTTGAATATCTTAGATTTTTTTTTTTTTTTTTTAAATAAGAATATTTTAGAATTAATGCCATTTGATCGTGATATAAGTTTTGGGTCCTACTCGATCTAAGGCTTCACTCATTACACAAATTATATACTCCTTTATTTTCGTGATTACTGGCAAATATTTTTGACTTCCCAAGATGTTTTAAAATTACTTTTACATAATATATTTTTTTTAATAAATTTTATCATCACAATATGCTGAAGTTTACATAAAAAAAAAAATCATTATTTTTGGAATATAATATATATACACGAGACAACTAGTTTCTTCACTTTATATGTAGAAATTTATAAAATTATTTTTAAAAATTTATTCATTATTACATTTTCTTTTAACATTTGTATTCACAGTCTTTGAAAACTGTGCATTTGATCAAATGATTGTGTAGACTTGAGTCAAGCAAATTCTTCCTTTAATACATGTAATTGAATCAAAATTTCACGAATAACCTATTATTCAAATCTAGTTATACGTTTACTATCGGATTAAATTCATAATTAAGACAAAATCGAGTATTATTAAAAAGAGAAATTTCCGCCCTTTATTGGTGTATAGAATAGGATGAATTTTAACCCCTATAAAAGAATGCGTTTGTGTTCCTTTACGTAAATTTTATGATGGGAGGAATTGGGTTACTTACATAGTAGAAACCCAACCAATTTCTTTAGCACCGGTGGTTCATAGAAATAATGCAACATACTAGATACTTATGAGTAGGCATGCGCAAACGGTTTAAACTGGCTGTTCTTAATTGAATCGAACTTCGATTATGGCTTTCGGACTTTTTTTTTTCCAATAAAATTTGATCTAAGTTGTTGATTTTGAACTTTTTATTTAAAGATATAAATTAAACCGTCGATAATATATCTAATCGAGATCAAACTGTTCTAGCTATATAAGATTTCAGTTTAATTTCTTAATCGAAATTGTTGGACCCACCGGTTAAACTGTCGATTCAGGGTTTTTTGCATATAATTTTCATAATTTATGTACATATTATACATAAAATTTTGTATTTATTTTATTATTCCTTGATTCTCGTCATAAACTTTTCACTTATTTATTTTGACCGTGTCATCATAAACTTTTTAATTTTGGTAAAATCTAGTATGCACTCGAGTGCATGCTGTGACTTTTCAGTTTTACTGACTTACACTTTTTGGTAAATGGTGTTGCACTTTTAAATTATTACTAAAAATATTATTATACAGTTTAATAATTGAAAAGTGCAACACCATTTATCAAAAAGTGTAAGTCAGTAAACTGAAAAAAAAAGTGCAACATGGACTAGGGTGCACAACATGCACTCGAGTCCATAGCAGACCAACCCTTTAATTTTTATACAGGGGGTATATAGCAATAATCTAATAAAGTTTGTCATGAGTATACTCATTACCAACTGGATTTACTTGCAACTACTCTAATCCCCATACTATTAATTTTGTCAAGAGTACACTACACTCATTAACAATTGAGATTACTCTAATCCCAATACTTTCATTGGCCATTTTCTTAAACCTCAATAAACACCAAATTTAAGTTATAGATTATTATGTGTATTTTCCATTCACAATTCTTGTTGAGAGTAACCAAACATGCCCAAAGTCAACATCTTAAAAAAGTTCACATCATGGAGAATAATCCTCAGCAGATTTCTCATCTTTGTTGGCCTTCTTACAATTATTGTATGTATAGCCACTTTGTCCAAATCCAATTCATTCACATCCTTTCTAGATTCTGATTCCTCCTACCATTCCGAACATTTCACATATCAACAATTGAACACGAGAGATATAAAAGAAAATTTAGAAATCGTGATTCATAAAATCCAGGAGCAGCTTGATGAGATGCGAGATTCGGGTGAAGAGTCGCGTCGCGATGCAAAAGTAAAACACGCTTCTTTCCTTGCGGATATCTTGGGCATCATTGAATCGGTACTTGAATCCGTCTCTGTTGTTTCGGACGAAAGTGCCCCCGTGAGTCCTAATCGTCATGTCGGTGAGGCGTCTGAGTATTTCCTCACGGAGGAAATACGGAAGTACATCAAGATTAAGCCGAATAGGCTTGGGAAACAGAACTTCATGGGGGCGAATGGGTCTTTTACGAGCATTGGACACGCGTGTTTCTCCATGAAGGAAGAGCTCGAAAGGTACCGAAAGAATTTCATCTTATTTAAAAGTCTGCACTTATATAAAAAAGGTGTGAAATTATATCATTTATATTATACTTCCTCCTTTCAAATTTATAATTTTAATTTGATTTATAAATCACACGTTTAAAAAAAAAATAGTTTATATTTAAAGTAGATATGTGAAATAAGGAATAAAGTAAATATATAGGAAATAAAATTATATTGAGAAAATAAATGGTAGTTGAGGGTATTGATAAAATAACTGTGATGTAGACTTGTAGTAGTGTGTGAGCGAAGGTACATCAAAATCAAGCCTAATAGGCTTGGAAAACAAAACTTCATGGGGGCAAATGGGTCTTTTACTAGCATTGGACACGCGTGTTTCTCCATGAAGGAAGAGCTCGAAAGGTAACAAAAGAATTTTATCTTATCTAAAAGTCTGAATTTACGTAAAAAAGAGAGGTGTGAAATCATTTAATTTAGGGTTGGTCTGCTATGGACTCGAGTGCATGTTGTGCACCCTAGTCCATGTTGCACCTTTTAGTTTACTGACTTACACTTTTTGGTAAATGGTGTTGCATTTTTCAATTATTAAACTGTATAATAATATTTTTAGTAATAATTGAAAAGTGCAACACCATTTACCAAAAAATGTAAGTCAGTAAAATTGAAATGCATACTAAACTTTACCTTTAATTTATAATTTATATTTAAAGTAGATATGTGAGATAGAGAATAAAGGGATATATAGGGAATAAAATTAAAGGGTAGAGATAAAATAATGTGTCTTATAATCAAGACGTAGACGAACATAAATTATGATATCATAAAAAAAATTTCATCTCAATTAAAAATTCAAACTTAGTATTACATTAATTTTTTGTGACAGGTATATGGAATATGATATAGGAGACATCTGCAATGATGATTGGAAACTAGCACAAAAATTGCTAGTCCACGGCTGTGATCCTCTGCCACGCAGGCGTTGTCTCTCAAAAGCCCCTCAATTTTACACTAAGCCTCTGCCTACACACGAATCCCTGTGGGCCATACCCGATGATAAAAACGTCCGTTGGAGCGGTTACAAATGTAAGAATTTCAGCTGCCTAGTGTCAAATGTTACAAAAAAAGGCTTCTTCAAGTGTTCAGATTGTTTCAATCTCAATGACCACGAGTTGCCACGATGGATCGAGCAATCGAACGTAACGTCCGATTTTTTGATCCCCGAGGTTCTCGATTTGAAGCCTAACGAGATCCGAATCGGGCTCGATTTCAGCGTTGGAACGGGCTCGTTCGCGGCTAGAATGAGGGAGCACAATGTGACTATAGTGTCCGCGACGATTAACCTTGGCGCCCCGTTTAATGAAATGATCGCGTTGAGGGGGTTGGTCCCGCTTTACTTGACTATAAATCAACGGCTTCCGTTTTTCGATAATACGCTCGATTTGATCCATACGACGAGGTTTCTCGACGGGTGGATCGACCTCGTTTTGTTGGATTTTGTGGTGTATGATTGGGACAGAGTTTTGAGGCCCGGAGGGTTGTTGTGGATTGATAGTTTTTTTTGTTTGAAGGAGGATTTGTATGATTATTTGCAAGTGTTTAAGGTGTTGAGTACAAAAAACATAAGTGGATTGTAGCACCTAAGTGGGATAAAAATGATGATAGAGAGGTGTTATTTTCTGCTGTGTTGGAGAAGCCAGCTAGGCCATTTTGATGAGCATTTTAACAAAATAGAGATTGTTGTACTATGTAAACTCTACCATATATGAAAAGTCAGGCTTCTTCCGTTCCAGTGAAAGTTACCCGACTTTTTCTTTCGTCCGTTTTAATGAAAGTTACTTTTTTTTAGCCAACTACTCTTTTCACATATAAGTATGTGTTTTTCACTCTCAATCACATCACTACTACTACATCTACTTATTTTATCATATTTCTTAAGCTATGTGCCCAAAATTCGGAGGGAGTATGTTGGGATTTAGCCCAAGTGTGGTTTTGGCCATTGGGCCTTCACACAAGGCCCAACTTGTTTGTTGCCCTAAGTTCTTGGCAGCATTCCCATTTATACTTAGTCACCCTCTCTATTGTCGAGGAGATGAGACGCGTGATGTAAATGTGAGATTGGAGAGTGAGAGAATAGTAAGGGTGAAGTGCTACCCATCTTAGTGTTTGATTATCTCCACTATGTCTCGATACAATCCGACACGTGTCTAATAAGCCCGTTCGTGTGACCCGAGTCAAGTGGCGGTCGGCGACACCAAAACATAACAGAGCATTATGAATGTATATGAAACGATTTCGTGAAAATGTCTCTACATTCTTTATAGTTTTTTTTCTTTTTTAATGTGATATTTTTTGTTGTTGTTCAAATATACATGACTACTCTTAACTGTTTCTAATCGGTTTTCACATTTTTTTTTATCTATTCTACATTGATTTCCACTTAATTTTTTTTTCTTATAACTCTTACCATAAAAATGTAATAGGTAAGATTCTTATTTTATCACTTTAATAAAATTGAAAAAATCATAACGCTTTTACTTTATCATTTTTTCTTTGTTTTCGTATTCAGATCTATGTAAAATTGGTTTGGGGACAATGGAGAAATACATAAAAAGCAACAAAGTGTGCCTCGATATAAGCAGGCAAATCCAGCATAGTCGTGCTATTGAAAATGGGTGTGTGACGATGGATTAATTGGCAGGATATAAACTTTAAGTAGCAAAGTGAAAGATCCCTTATTAGCTTTATATGCTCACCGACTTTGCCAATAAAAAGTTAAAAAAACTTTATTTAATTATGGTAAAAGGAGATGGGGGAGGTTAAAGACTTAAAAGGGCTTAATATAGAAAATTGTCCTTGTTTTGCTTAATCTCTATTCGTTAATCCTTAATTCATTAATCATCCTTTTAAAAAAAAAAAAAAAATTAAAGTCAAGATATTTATACACAAATTTGGAATACAATTCATAATATTAATTTGATTTGATTTTTTTTTTTTAACCCAAATTTAATTAGAACGCTCACATTTAATATTTTTGCTACGATTGAACTTCAGTCCGATAATGAACTTAATTTTGGTTGGGGGCAAAAACTTGTTTGAGACCGTTTCACGTATCTTTTTCTGCGAAACGTATTCCTTTTAATCCATATTTCAAAATTTTGTGTAGAATAATCCATATTTTTTTCCAGATTTTAATTTGTAAAAAAAGTGATAATGTTTAAGTAAATAGTGATAATATTTTTAATAAAAGTGACTTGTCACTTTTTACTTACACTATCACTTTTTGCTCAAACATTATCACTTTTTTATATATGAGGGCCGTCTCACGGATCTCATTATGTGAGACTGTTTCATCCAACACTAGCCATTTGGTTGGATATTGATGCAATATCAGCTTTTGGTGGAGTTAAATATTCGTATGTAAATTTCTCTTTTGCTTTATAAGAAACACTTTTAGATAATGTTATGGTTTGTTTGTTGTTTTATTCTAATTAAATTATGGGTTGGTCTGCTATGGACTCGAGTGCATGTTGTGCACCTTAGTCCATGTTGCACTTTTCAGTTTACTGACTTACACTTTTTGGTAAATGGTATTGTACTTTTTAATTATTAAACTGTATAATAATATTTTTAGTAATAATTGAAAAGTGTAACACCATTTATTAAAAAGTGTAAGTCAGTAAACTGAAAAGTGTACATGGACTAGCGTGCACAGCATGCACTCGAGTGCATACTAGACTTTACCTATCATAAATGGTTTGATACTTTTTTTTTAAAGAAATTTGAATATTTCGATTCTAATTTGTTAGAAATCATTGAACATTTACTTTTTTTTCGACCCTAATAGTGTTAGAAGATGATGGTGTTTCCGAAGAGCTTTCGAACTTATGTTCAAAAAAAATATATGAACAACACGAAGATAAATATATGAACACATGACAAAGAAAATGTTTTAAAATGGGTGTACTGATTAAATTTGGGGTTGCAATAACCGTGGCCTTTGATTATTTGTAGGTTTAGTTGGGTTTTCGGCCCACTAAGTAACGAGCCCATCATACCACGTAACCACGATAGCCTATCTTGCTGACACGTGTATGCAAGTCGGTGACCGTCGTAATTATCAATACTTAATCCCCACCGTCCATTGGCCTCCCTTATCTAAAATCTAAAAATAAATTCGAAAGCTGCCGAACCAAACTCCGAACCTGAGGCTCGGATTGAGTTTCCCTTCGTGCATAAAACCCACACTCACCACTTAACCCACGCATTTCTACTCGTTCTTCGTTTACATCCCCTTTTCTTAGCTGAGAAGCTTTTGTCATTTGATTGAATCTGTTTCTGTGGATAATTTTATTTGATTTTTGATTTCTGATTTCAAATCGGCGGTTTGATTCGAATCAGAGATGGCAGAGCAAGAGGAGATATCGGATCCAGGTGTGGAGTCCTTGACTGATAAAATCTCCGATAAGTTTCACGACGGCGACGGTTCCTCGAGTTCGTCGTCTTCGGATTCGGAGCATGAGGCAAAGGTAACGGCGACAGAGTCTTCGTCCAAGGAGAAGGCTTACCGTTTGTTCGGCCGTGAGAAGCCGGTTCACAAGGTTTTCGGCGGAGGAAAACGTACGTATGCACACACACACGTAGTAATTGTATTTCCTGACTGTTTTTGTGCTCCTGTACTTGTGATTTTTGGAATGATTACGTATAGTTCTGGATTTGGATCCGTAGTTTTTGTTTGTCTCTGTGATGAATTTTGCGACGGTCATATTTGGTACCGTGATATATTTTTTCAGAGCTTATAATTAGCATTTGTTTGATATAAACATATTCTGCTCTTTCAAAAGTAGCTCTAGATAGCTGCAGGATTTTTGTGTAGTCTACTTATAGAGTAATGCTCACACACGTAGTAATTTTATGTGCTGACTGTTTCTGTTCTCCTGTACTTGTGATTTTTGAATGAATACATATTGTTCTGGATTTGGATCCGTATTTTTATGTTCGTCTCTGTGATGAATTTTGCGAAGGTGATATTTGGTACCGTCCTATATGTTTCCAGAGCTTATAATTAGCATTTGTTAGATATGAACATATTCTGCTCTGTCAAAAGTAGCTCTAGATAGCTGCAGAATTTTTGTGTAGTCTACTTAGCTTAATATGTGTTAGTGCTTGCTCTTTCATTGTGTCTTACACGATTAGTTGCTTAATGGTGAATTTTTGTTGCATACAATTGGAATTCGGAAATGTTTTAAGCAAATTATTGTATGAAGATTGGACGGAATGTGGCTTGAGTTGATCAATTTGCTAGCAACATAGTTGTTGACTTAATGTTTAGATTTTTGATCTGCAGCGTGGTATAACTCTTGAGCTTAAATGGCATGCTTGCTTTTTCATCGTGTCTTACTTGATTAGTTGCTTAATGGTGAATTTTTGTTGCATACAATTGGAATTCAGAAATTTTATGGAAACTATTGTATGAAGATTAGACTGAGTGTGGCTTGAGTTGATAAATTTTCTAGCAACATAGTTGATGACTTTATTTTTAGATTTTTGACCTGCATCGTGGTATAACTCTTGAGCTTAAATGGCATTGCAGAACTAATATTAATTAGTACATAATTTAACAATGAACTGTAAATAACTTTTGTAGCTGCTGATGTATTCTTGTGGAGGAACAAGAAAATCTCTGGTTCAGTGCTTGGTGTAGCAACAGCAGTTTGGGTTCTATTTGAATTACTTGAGTACCACTTGCTCACTCTGATCTGCCACATTGCGGTCCTTGTGCTATCTTTATCTTTCTTGTGGTCCAATGCCTCGGTTTTCATTAGCAAGTGAGCTCTCTATATAGTTTTTCTGATTAACTTGTTCTTGGAAAATGCCCACCAGTTATATTTACCACGTCTATTGTGTGTTCGCAGGAGGCCTCCCCATATTCCAGAGGTTCGCCTTCCTGCAGAGCCTTTTGTTGAGGCTGCTTCAGCCCTGCGTATTGAGATCAATCGTGCTTTCGCCGTGTTGAGAGATATTGCATCTGGCAGGGATCTGAAGAAGTTCCTTGGGGTAATATATATTGGATATTGAAACTTTTGCCTCTGCATATCTTCAAATTTTTAAATGAACAGTTTTGTACCTTTATGGCTTTATATACCACATACTAATCTACTGTGAAATTCCCAGAAATCTAATTAATATTATTGTAAAATAATGATATCAACTTGATGCTTTTTAAGTAAAATGGTGAATTCTTATCATGATGAAGCTATCCTCAGTATTGGCTGACCCCTGACCATATTTTAATGCTGTGCTCTTCCAAAACTTGTTTGCGGTGGCTGATTTCTTGTTTAAAATGTTTTTTCGTATTGGACCATTCTAAGTTTTTCCTTTCCAGAGTCTTTATCACTTAGTTGATCGGTCTGTCTAATATCCAACATTTGTGTTTAAATTTATTATCAGGTTGTTGCTGGCCTTTGGTTCGTCTCGATTATGGGCAGCTGCTGCAGCTTCTTGACGCTGTTTTACATTAGTAAGTAATCATTTCTTTTGCAACCCTGAGGAATAAATAACTGCTGTGGGTAAATATTTCATTCTAACTTTATGATTTTTTTTTTCAGCATTCGTCTTACTGCACACTGTACCTGTTTTGTATGAGAAGTACGATGATAAGATTGATGCATTTGCGGAGAAAGCGCTACATGAAATCAAGAAGCAGTATGCAGTGTTCGATCAACAAGTATTGAGCAAGATACCAAAGGGACCCTGGGACAAGAAACGAGCGTAGAGAGGTAAACACACAGCATCGGTGGTGACGTTAGGAGATGTGGCTTTGGTTTCTGTTAAATCAACTGTAGTGTCGTCTTGCTTTCTGCAATTTCACTTTAAACATGTAATTTTGTTTTTGTTACTAGTTGATGCTCCTCATGCTTTTAGGCTGTTCCTTTTAGCTTGATGTAAATTGGACTGTTGGTTGTAGACATTTTCCCGATCTGGGTTAGTTGAATTTTGCCTCTTTAGGGCCTACCAAATCAATAATTGCGGTCATATCACCTTTTTCTGTAAAATGTCGCTTTTTAAATTATTGTAAAGTCGTACTAGCCATTTATATATAAATTGAATATGTGAAGTAAAAAGTGAATGATGGTATTAGCGTATTTTACATCGCGTATTAAAAATGTGCAGTTTGACAAGTTACTATATAGATATGATTCTAAATAAATATGCTTGGAATATTTGGACTACACATTATGATCGCACCAATTGGAAATGAATAACTCAACCAGATAATCGAAAAAATGTCGCCAGTCTCTGTAAAATGGGCTCTGTCCCATGAAAAACGTATTAAAAAACAAGTACAAATCCACGTACGGAACACCAAAACCACAAGATGATGTGTTCCTGTTGTCATGCTTATATACACTTTAAAGCATACATGAACTCACCCTCCAGAACCCTATCTAAATCTGTGCATACTATATGTAACTCCATACTGGAAAGGACTATAATGCCCCTACATATATGCTCTCACCCAGGGGCTACTCTTCTGTTTAACAAATGTGAAAGAATCGAAAGAACATAAGGCATCAACGCCATCTTTCGTATATTTACAGTCGTAATTTGCATAAATAAATCAGTACCTTGGGGGTAAGCCTTGAGGAGGACTACTCTCTGATGAAGTGAGCGGAACCGTTGAGAACTCTGATTCGGAATGTTGACGTCGCATGAAGTTTCCGGGAGAGTAGGTGGGGGATCGGTTTTGGTTGAAGTAAGGGCTACTAGGTCTTGGGACACTTGGTGCAGCGGCTGTAGTTACCTGATGATCAGGCAGAGGTGTGGGTACAGGGGAGTGTTGATCTGGAATCGAACCATTTGCAGCTTCCGCAGCCTCTCGTTTCTCTTTCTCTCTCTCTGTCTCTTTAAGAAGAAAGTCCACCCACAGATCTGCAAATGACTGGAAAATTTTGTCCACCAATAGTTAAGAAATCTTACTGGCAATATGTCAAATATAATGGGTTAATTGCACGAAAACCCCATCGTAGTTTGGAAATGTTGCGCGAAATCCCCACGTGGCTTAGAAATTGCATGAAATCCCCTTACGGTTTATAAATTAAGCAAATTGTCCCTTTTATTCATAAAGGGGTTACCATTTTTCCCATTTTCTCTAATTTCCGTATTCCTTTATTTCCAAATATTGAATTTTTGAGACTATACTATAATCATATAAGGTATTAATCAATTGAGGAACACAATAAATGAAATCTACGTGAGCATGCATAAAAAAGAATTAGGTGAACATAAGAGGGTCGGAGAGACATACATGGTCATCAGATGTCGTAGCAGAAGGAGGAGCAGCAGCAGAGCCGCCGCCCAAGATGCCCCCAACAAATCGACCTGGAAGACCCAACACACCCCGAACTACACCTTTGCCAGCCCCTTGCTGAGCGCCGCCAATCCTTTGCTTGTCTTCCTCAGAAAATCCCAGCATCCGAACCATTAGATCAAGAACCTGAAAAAAATCATTAAAAGGAAATTACAGCAGAAATTTATAAATCAGTGGGTATCTAAGAAGCAGATATACCTCTTTGCTGTGGTTTCTCTGGAAGTACGTCACTAGTAATTTAATCACAATGCGCCTGCAAATGAGACCGCTCACATTACAACAGTACACTTAATTCTGCTCCACAGAAGACATGCATAAATTTATTGGCATGATACATTTCGACAATATTAATGCTCGACATCTTTTGACTCATGACACCTGGCGTTCCAAATGACAAACTCTCAAGTGTTGAAACGAAAAAGATAACATAGCTCACACATTGCCTCCAAATAGATGATACCAGTTTCCAATAACGTTTAGAAAATTCATTTATCTAACCTGTCAACAAGAAAATCAGAGTCCACTGACATCCTGTTTAACCTTGACATGCTTTGTTCAAGAGCTCGACGCAGTTTCTCATTATCTTCCTCAAGCTTCTTAACTCTGTTCTTTCCATCAGTAAATTTCATGTCAGCCTGTGAAAGCTTCCCCATAATTTCCTCCTTTTCCCTCTTTAATTCTTCAGCCTGTTGGTGCGCTTCCTGGAATCATATACAGAAGAGAACAAGAGAATTAGTAAAATGTAACCCAAAACCTAAACCCTAGATCTAGATTGTATGAATCGACGTTAACATATTTTACAAAACAATTAGTTAAACAATCAAGATGGCCAAGCTCAGAAATTACACCTTCAACTGTCTGGAAAGCCTAGCTGATTCTTCTCTTGTGATAGACAATTCTTCACCAAGACGCTCCTGAAAATGCAAATACCCATAGACTGTAAAGCACGTATACTTCCACTTTCTCATATTTTCTCAACAGGAAACTGAGCTCACCTTGGCTTCAATTTCGGCATAATACTGGCCGAGTGCAGTTTGCAAATTCAGAATCTCCATATTCTTGGCATCTATTGTGCTAATACAGCCAGTCAATTTTCTATTAAGCTCATCTATAGTTTCTTTAGCCTTCACAAGTTCATTACTGTTGGACATTTTAACTTCTTCCTGACTAGCAATTGCCTGCTTAAGAGCTTTCTCCAAACGTGAGATTTGAACCCTTTGGTGTTGATTGATTTCTCGTAGTTCCTCAATGATCTTACTGTCCTCGTCCATCTTCTCTGATTCTTCAGATTCCTGTAAGTAAGTTTGAGATTTTAGTAGGTTGGGCTGTCTAATAAATTTCCTTGTTGGAACTGATGAATCATTTGTTCATGATTGCCAACCAATTAAGAAGACAATAGTGGCATAAACCTTTTCCAACAAATGCTGCTTCAGACGATTCAATTGTTGCAACGTTTTGTCCCTTTCTTTGTGTGCTTCCTTCAAATCATTCTCCAGTTTATGCAGAGACTGTTGCATCTCTTCCTTCTCTGGAAATGCCTGCAGGGACTCTACCTGTTAGACTTAAGTGCTACCAACTGAATAGTTCAATAGGCATAAGACTAAGATTATTTATGCCATATCTCTTTTTTTTTTTTGAAAGGTATTTATGCCATATCTTCTTGTATGCAAATTAAACTATTTTATATGGAAAATTATAACTTCAATAAACAAGGATATATACATTAAGAATATTCTCAATTTCGGATGAGTAAAAAAAGATTAGATAAATTAATCAAAGGAATAACAGAAGAGAGATATTCAATAAGATGGCAGTAATATAACTTGAAATCTACCTCCGTCATGCTATTCGAATGCTTATTTGAAGGATCACCACCATCTGATAAGCGAACTGGATCCGAATGAGTTGCTTTTAATGCAGCCTCAATTTCATCTTTTTCTTTCTACCATGAAAAAATGGTAAAGTCCAACGTCTGTAAGAATATGTATGTGAATGTGTACACATACATTTATAAATAAAGAAAAATATACAAGCTAGCAAGATAGGAAAAATGCATAAATAAAACACGCAAAACACTTTCTCAA